>CM033626.1:20487428-21087428 GCA_019453435.1 Rhinogobius similis | reverse complement strand
AAGTCCACTGCTGAGACCCGCAGCGGGCTTCTGCAGAGGAGGTGTTCTCAGATGAAGAGGAGTAAACGTACAACTACTCAAACAAGATGACAAGTCCCAAGCTCTATACCTAACCAGGTTTTATGTACACACATGCAATATTAAGCTAGTTAGAGTTGGAATGTCTCTTATTTGTGCAGCTTTCGTCAGTACTTGAAAGCAGTGGTGGATGAAGTATTCAATTGTGTTACTTAAGTAAAGGTACAGCTAGAAGAGGGAAAAAAAATGATCAAATACTAAAGTGAAAGTAAAAGTAAAAAAAACCAAAAAACACAAGGTTAAATGCTTTTACTTCTTAGTCCAGTTCAAAAATGTATGGAGTAGAAAATGCAGATACCGGCTCTCAAATGTAGTGAAATAAAAGTAAAATGTATCCACTATAAAATGTATTCAAGTAAACTAGACCCTTTAAAATCCTGTCATCAGAATGTTTAAAATTCCAGACTGGAAGCAAAATTAGGTTAACAATAATATACTTTCAATATTTAACCGACATAAGATCAAAATTCAAATGGTTTTAAGTCTTTCGAACAAAAAATAAGCAATGAAGACTGGACAAATGACTATTTTTTTAGACTCAAAATTGTATTTGCGCTTCATAAAAAGTGTAATTTGTGGTAGAGTATGTAATAGAGCTATAGATAAAATTAAGAACTATTGTCGGGTCAACAAGTATGTAAGTATTTGTCCAGTGAAACATAAAAATCTAGATTTTTCCTTCCTTCCTTCAAAGATGCAAAAAGTCTTATATGTATGTTTTCTTCTAGTCAGACAACTTTGTGAGTGAGATGTATTTACCTTGAAATGTTTGGGCTTCTATCTGCGAGCCATCCTCAGAACTGTCACAGGTCTGGGTGGTGACGTGTTACTTCCTGAGGCGTGGTCAGCCGGACAGACCTGGCAGGTCACTCAGACCACGCCTCCTGCCGCCCGGTGGTCTCTGAAGAAGAGTGTCCTTTGTATGTGATAAAAGGAAAGCTCCTTCATCACGGTTGATGGTGTCTGTGCCTCGCTTCCTGATTTCAATGGCCTACTTAATCCAGCACTTGAACTTGTTTGCTTCAGCTCCTATGACCCGAGCTCTGTCCCAGTCCATGATATGATTGTTCCTTTTGCAGTTGTCTGATATTGCTGATTTTAAGCATTCCTGTTCTGTATGTTCCTTCTTTGTCCTTGTGAGTCTTCCTGTTGTTTCTTTCTCGCATACAAAAAATCTTCATATATCATAGTCGCCTACATAAATGAATAATCTAAAACACAATGTTAAATGTGTTTGAAGCAGCTCTGATACCACTAACATGTATCTCAATGCCTTTACTTTGACAAAACCACCTAGATTTTTCATATTTTATGAAATTCTGAGGTTAATCCCAGTTCCTCCATTGAAATAACAGTATGTTCTACATCACTTTTGCCTTCATTCCGCAATTTAGAATGTTTTAAAGGGACAAGACAGTTACCTAATAATTGTACTTTGTTACTTTTCAACACTAGTGGTACTCATTGCTCGTTGTTTATGGTGTAGATTGATTTGGCACGCTAACTGCAAACTACTTCTCGTAGAATAAAACAATCTATAAATGGATGCAGAGAAAGCGCTATTGTCTTATTTTCACCTGAATAGATGCTTTTACAATACTGGGGCAAACAGATTTTACTTTATTACTTTTAAAATATCCGGTACGTAATCTGGTAAAGACATGCACCTTTAAAAACCCTGTACCAGATTTTTATTGTTTTGAAATGTTAAAAACAGAAGTGTTTCATGTAAAGTCTTTAAATAAGTATCAGTCACTTTCCTAATCCAGTTCCAGCATCCTAAATATCCACTGCCATGAGTTTCTAAGCACCTTTCACCAGTCTCTGAACCCAGAGCATCACAGACCTTCCCGGGTGAAGCTAACAAACATTAGCATGCTAACGGCGCACCTCCTGCTTCTCTCTTTGGATAAATCGCTCTATAAAGAGATGCATAATAAAAGTTGTGGTCTCATTTTCACCTGAATAGATGCTTTTACAGTATATCTTTGCAGGAGCAACACAGATTTTACTTTATTACATGCACAAAATCAGGGCCATGGATGACTTCTGTTTTTCCTGTTTCATAACAGTAAAAATCAGATACAGGCCCTTTAACTAGGGCTGTTACAGTTTTTCGTGCAATTATATTGTGTTCCTTAACACCGCGGTGTGTGGTATGCGGTGTAAACAACAGGCCCAAAGTAATCATGTTGCAAAAACAACAGCAGGTAACAGTATGTGTTTGTAATTAATGGACAATAGTATGCAAAAAGACATCTTGAAAAGTGTCTACTGTTTTACTATTATCAAGCAAAACAAATGTGCAAAGGAACCAGGCTGGTGTCAGTTCATAGCTGACTCTCACGGGGAATCACACTTAAATTTCAGTTTTACTTCTCCACACACCAATGCGCTACACCTGCTTATGTTTTTACTACACATTTATGGGTGGAGGAGGAGGATTATGGTGAAGATTTGATAATATTTTCATTTTGGCTGCAACTTCACACAGACTCCGTTTGGTTACTTGCGATTTACATGTTTACCTGGACCAAGAAGGACTGCAGCCAAGTTTGGATCGTAACGTTTTGGCTTCAACGCGGACAACAGACAATGACTGAATGTGGACTTATTAAGCACAGACCGAAGACTCTGTGTTTTTGAATGGATAAAAGAGAAACTCTGGACCTTCAGCCCTTCTGTTTATCTGTAAGGTGATTCACTGCCTTTGTTTGGGTCGAGGCTCGTGCGATTTGCGTAGTCGGGCCACCTGCGCTGTGTATTTATTTACTCCTTGACGTGACTCAGTTATAGCATTGAATGTCGGCACATAAAACTCCAGTCTACTTGCGACTCAAGGCGAGTCCGACGGCGGAACACTGTGAAAGTTTTCTTAAACCGCATATATGCCTTTTCCCCTCTCACCACTGTCCCTCGTTAAAGATCCTCAGTGTCTCCGCAGCACAGAAGCATAAAAACACTAAACAGTTCATAATAAATAGTTCATAATTAAACAGCTAAATTACGCCGGACATGTACGCAAAGCATCATTAAAATGCAGTTAGTGTGGTCGCTTGAAGAGATCATACCTCGAAATTGCAATATTGTTGTGTACCCAGACTATACAAGGGAATCCCAAAATAACAAAACCCTGTGATGCTATTATGCAACTTTTTAAATTGTCTTTGTAGATAAAACACCTTTCTAACTAAATATCTTCACACCCAGGTATCCCTCGCTGCCTATTTACTGTGGTGCGGCCAACATTGTGGACATGCCAAGAGTGAGAGTCTCTTGGTAAATGTCAACTGTCAGACAATTGAAACCTCCTCATCAATCGCCCTGCCATGGAGCTGTGGGCATCCAAAGCTCTCACAGGAACAGGCGAGAAGAGAGAGAGAGGAGACGAGGGGGGCACGATGGCACTGAATTAGACATGGAAGAAAACGGCAGCAAGAGGGAAGAGCGAATCAGATTTCCTCTCCCCGGTGACAAGCTCCTCTGACAGTTTAGTTGCTGGCAGTATGAGCAGTAGGCTATGATTGCCAGAGTGCATTAGAGGCCGCGTGTGTAATTTGACATCTCAATATTGAAATAGTAATGCATCCTCACACAGCATAATTTGCAGCCTGGTAATTGGATTCGGGCCGCGCGGTAAAGAGAGCCGAGATGTCCTTGCAAACTCCATAATGCTGTGTCATGCTAACTCCGGAACATTTCTGACGAACAGGTTTGAATGAAATGTTAGGGATGTTTGCTCTTCATATACTTCGTGTGAGACAAACGATAACGTTGATTCGGAGCTCAGATTTTAGAGGATTTCACACACGTTTAAACTTAAAGCTAGGGCACCCAACCTTTTTTGGTGAATTTGTACATGTTTGTGTTTGTGAGAGTATTTTGTAATGTGTCACAAAAATGATGCTTTGGCGCACTGTCTACATTTAAAGTATTTTATGTCTTGTCAACCTGGAATAAAGCAGCGCTCTGGTTGGCTGAGCTTAAGTGGTCTGCCCCAGTTTCAATTCGCAGTCTGAAAAAAGCTGTTTTAATGCCCTGCGCACCCAAAAACTAATAGATGAGAATATTATATAATGTGGGTTAAGACCTGTTGAATCACTGGGAAAAGTCACATTTTTCATGGTTGGATTTTAACAAGGTTCCAAGTAGAGCTTCAATATGCAATAGGAAATGAGAGCGAGACAAAAAAAGTTGAGTAAACATTCTATTGAAAACAACAATTGCTGCAACCAATTTTTGAAGTGATACAGAATAACGGTGGCGCTACTTATTACTGAGTTCAAGTTTGGGACTTTGAATTCTTTTTTGAGAGGGTTTTGGGGTTGTTTTTTGAGGTGTGGTCCTAAATTTTGATCAGCTGCAGAGTGCTATTCAGTTCAATTTCTGTTTACAAACTTCAATATATTTTTTTTTTGTCTCACTCCTATTTCTTGCACTACTTGGAACCTTATTAAGATCTAACCATGACAAATGTGACTTTTGCCGTTTATTCAAATGGTTTTATGATCTGGACTGTATATGCTTCCACTTTTCATGGTTTGAAAATAGACTAATGCTTTCATAAGTTAAGGCAGTACCAATTATTCATGTAATATATAAGAAAGCATGAACAAGGACTTAATTCATAATGAACAAATAGTATTAGGATGATGTAGGCTTAATTAAGAGGTTAGGGTTATAAATCAAGGTTAATTATTACTGTAATTACTAAACCTGAATCATTCTTAATAAACTATTGTTGTTTAGTATCAATTAAGTCTTTGATCATAATTTAATAGGTGCAGGTTTAAAGTGTAACTGATAAGGCTTTGGCGGCGCACTTTCATATTGTTGCCCATTTTGAACAAGGTAACAATGTCTTCATGAGGTCACTAAAATCTGTCTTGTGGCACATCATTGCCAGTGTCTTACAATCTCTAATCCGAATAGGGACCTGTGCTCTGATCCCCGTGTCCCTCTTTAGTCCCTCCTTGTTTAGTTTAAGCATCTAAATAATTCATTCCCAACCTGAATCAGCCTACTGTATCTTACAGCACACTTAACAAGCCAAAAGGAGCAACAGACAAGGGACAGGAGGCCAGGTCTTCAATTAGCTCTTTTGTTACTGACAATGGGGCGACAAATTTAGCCAGCTCCAAAGGTCTGTATTTTGTACTTAGCCCCTCCCCTCCAGCCTCCTCGCCTATTTTGTGTTTGGCCAACACTGTTGACGTCCGCGCTCACTCCCTTTCTCTGTGTTCCTTTGTGATTTCACCACGAGCGGCAGGTATCGGGTGTTTGTGTTTATATGTGGGCCCAAAGTTCTGCCTATTGGGTTACCTGTGGGATCATGTGACAGCGGAGACTTAAAAAAAAAGAGCCGTTGATTCTTCTGGGTTGCCGAGATACAGGCGGCTAATTGGATGAGGTGTAAGTCAAGCCAGCGGGCCTCCAACTTTGATGAAAAAGAAGAAAGAGGGACAGAGGCAGGGGGTTGGGTGATTATGAGTTTGCTCCCTTGTTGGACCTATCTCCACCTGTTCACAGACACACTCAGACTTTTGTGCTGCGCTAATGGCCCAGCCCACTGTTTATGGCATGTCATGAATATTGCACAAACTTCTTCTTTGGTTTCTTTATGTTTGGGTACTTGTTTTGTCCCTGTTTGTGGCTTCATTGTAAGCAGGAGCTGCAAGGGGTAATCGAGCAAAACCTAAACATATTATGCTTCTTTAATATGTTGTTAATCTGAAGAGTCACAGAAGAGAGGGAAAGTGTGGTGGATTTTGAAATTGTTTTGTGTGCATCAAAATATAAAAAAAAAAGATTTGATTATACTGGCTTTCATGACAATGTTGATTTAAAAAAGTATATACACACAAATATACACAAACAAGTGTAGACAAGTGAAAAAACCCCACGCAACAAAACAAAACAGGAAGAGCGCAAAGAATAAACCACAAAATAAAATGTCAGTCAGGCACGTAACCCCCCAATGTATCAGTCCCCTCTGTCCCAATGTCTGGCAAATTTGTCCATGTTAAAGTAAATGTTTCCATGTTACAAATGTCCAAAGTTATTTCAGTCCAGTCTTTAATAGTTGATTCCAATGTCATCCAGACATTGTAGAATTTGATAATATTTTCAGATGAAAGACATGGAGCAATATAACTCTAAGGGGGATTCACTGAGAACTGACAATGGGATTATTAAGTGTGACGTCACACACGGCGTATTCCTCACTCTAAGCAGCTGCAGCAATTTCACAGCTGATTTTGTTTTGTTTTTGACACAATGCCACAGTCTGGGCTCAGTTTTGTTCAAATATATCAGCAATCAATACAAACAGGACAGACAAGTTTTCCCTTCATTGATGTCCGTGGAATAAGACTGAAAAAGAAGCAGCTTGAACTGATTATGTGAGATTATGTTGGGTTAACAGCTGTTTAGTCTATGGTAACATTAAAAATTCTTGGAACAAAGGCCTGGATAGAGAAGTGTTGTAGATATGGTACTGTTAATGTTAAAGAAAGAATTTGGCGGACAAATGGTCCTTCAAGGTGCGTTACGATGTAGTTAGCAACTAAAACATGAACAGAACTAGTTCATCATAAACTGTTTGCAGTTGTCCACATTTATTGATCACTCATTTCAGTCTGGACACCCAAATTATTCACTCTGATGAGTTTGTAAGCGCGTTTCACAACTTTCAGAGCAGAGTCTACCGTTACAGTAAAGCTGACAACAACCAGCATGCTAACAGCGCACTTCCGTTTTTTTGGGACAATAAAGCGATCACATAACACAAAACCAACAATGGTCTAATAGAGATGCTTTTACAATATATCTGTACTGGTACAACACAGATTTTACATGAAACATTTTCTTACAATCAGCTGATATTTTTTAAACATATGCATTGCATATGAAGCATGTGCTGTATGGGATGTCATCACTTAACAATCCCATAACTGTGCCTGTGTACTCCCATTTAAAAAAAAAAATATTATGATTTTATTACAGATAAAGTTCACCATCTGTTGACGGAGAAGGCTGTAACTCTATGACAGTTTTTGTTTCATCTGTATAGCTTCAGTAATACAGTACAAATATTAGCCAGAATAAATTCGGACGTGACTTCCACCTCGACATGGATTCTTCACTTACGTTTATGTTATACCAATTGTGGGAAGTAAGGGAGTATAAAAGTAAAAGTATCGTGCCTAAATAAAATGTTTAGGTAGCTTGAGTCAATTTTTCTTTGAATATATTTTACCTTGATTTTACTTGACTGGACATGTGAGAGCAGGTGGTTGTATTTGTGCTTGTATTTCTAGTCCAAAACATTTTTGAACTGGAGTGAAACAGACAAAGTATTTTTACTTTACTTTTACTACATAAAAAAGACCAGAAAAGTTGCTTCTGTCAATCAAAAATTTCAATTTTACATATTTCACACAGATAGTGTCGGCATGAAATACGTTTATTTATTTTTTTACTTCAATGCTTTTACATAAGTCATTTTTTAAAATGATTGCTATTGTATCTGTACTTTTATTTAAAGGTGACATTTTTATGCAAAATCAACTTTAAGAACCTTTTAATCTTGTCCTAATATTGTTGTCACATCATTAGTGTACTCAAAGTATTGTATTTGGATTGATTCCTGCTAGTCTGAGTAATCCTGTATTGTCCTGTAACTGAAGCTTGAGTGTTCAGAAAATTTCTCTTTTCACCTACCCCCTATCTCCGCCCACTTCCCTCTACATAGTTGAGATCGTTTGAAAAATTAAGACTCTGAGTCAAGTGGCCACTTTTAACATGTAAATGACAATCTGCGGTGAAATGCCACAATGAAGAGGCAGGGCTTATCAGTTCAAATGTAAAATGATGATTCACTCCTTTATGTAAAAACACTGAGTACTTAATCCACCACTGTGTCATACTCTGAGAAAATGATATGCTTCATCAAAAATAGATCAACTTTGACGTGTAGACTTTTTTTACTTTTACCTTTTTCTTGAGCAAGAATGAAAGGAATGAATGAAACTGTTGTTAGTGGTGAGGGCCACGGGTGAAGTTACAGCAACAGCTGGTGTGTCCCGGGATGTTGGCCAGGACGTGGACTGTCGTATTCACCTCCCATCTGCTTTCACATCATCTACAATAGCTGCGCCGCATTGCTTTTCGCTCTCATCGACTGCCCTCACTAACTGTAATGTATACTCAACATGTATAGGCTATTTTCAATCCTGACCCCAGAGCACTTCTTTTTTTAACTTCATAAGAATAGCCCGATATGAGCATCCATATTTGGACTTCTCGACCTTAAAAAACAAACATGAGTTGTTTTAGTCAAAAATAAGGTTAGTTTTGATTCAGGTAAAGTATATGTATAAGTAAGTAAGTATATGTATTTGAAGAGCATAATTTGTACACAAAGTAATTCAAGAAAAGATGCATTAAAATCACAGTTCAGATCATTCATATAATCATTATAAAATTGACTCTAAAAGTGTGCAGAAACTTCTTCTTTATCATTGGAGTCACCACAGCAATGGTCATAGTATGTAAATTCTAATAGTTTTTAATAAGCTTTTACTGCAGTGTAAACTGTCAGTTTTTCCCGCTTGTTTGTCAGTAAAGTTTGTCGTAATTTATGACACAAGGCGCGTGATAGCATGTTAACCACCGTGGATTCAAAATATGTATTTAGATATATTTTGTCAACAAAGGCAACCAATATAGAATTTTGAAATTTTGCTCCAAATTATTGCCATTATTTAAATGAAATGAACTAATCCTAAACCTTTCTATTGGAGACAAAGAAATATGTTTGAAATGAAATATTTGTTAAGGCATGTACTAATTATTTCTTCAAAAAAATCCTTGATGTCAATGGATCACATGACGTTCTACATCTTAACACCACACGGTTTGCTTTACAGTGACTCAGCAGGCCATTGCAGCACTTATGTACTATTCATTTCACAACATTATTGTCATTTTAAATGTCTTTTATTTTATTCAAAAGGCAAAATAACACACGGCCATTGTATGTAGTGAAGGGGGCAAATATGTCCCACATTGTTTGATTAATCCTTTTAAATGTGTGAAATAATTTACTTTCTATAATCCTGAAAAGCCTCAGTGAGGACAGTGGATAGGAAATAACAATCCACACGCCCAAAAAAAGTTAAACTGTGGGTATATTGTTGCATACTTAGCAAGCAAATCGCTAAAAACAAACAAACACTGCACAGTCTTGAAAGTTGTGCCGTCTTGCCAATCTGAGCTTTCATCTTAAGTGTGGTGCAATAACTTGAGTGGTTGAGGGACTATGGGGACTTTTGGTGCTGGTGCTGTTTATTAGCCAGAAGTGTGTGCCCTGGAATCATATGATTAATTGGGGTGAGCTGCCCATGATATAACAGGGTCAGTTCACATTAGTTACAAGTGCCTCTGGTGGACACACTGGAAGGACATTTAAAAGATGTCTTGGATGTAAAATAATGTTTTAGAGTGCTGCTTGTGCCTCAATGTTTAATTAAAACTCACGGAGCTAAATTTGTCAAATGCAAATGACTTTTTTGTTACTTTTCAAAGCCATATCACAAACGCAGGTCTTTTATTTGCAAGAATAGAAGACTCAGGGTTAAAGAAACAAAAAGATTTAAAAGATATGGAAGTATAATAAGGTTGTGAATCATAATACATTGTAATACAACTCCAGTACTTTCTTCCATCGACCCAACATTAACATATAAGCAACAAAAGCAAGTTAAAACAGATATTTTGAAGTGTAAATCCTGAGCTTGACAGTAGTGCTCATTCTGTGTATTATTTGCAATTATTTTATCTTTTTTGTGTCTTTTTTTCACAAGATATACATTTTTCCCTAAACATATTGTCAGTGACCCACCTAATGTAAGCTAATATCCGCCCACAGTCTTTAGGACACATTGCAAATTAGGGTGTCAAATCATCCTTTGGCTTTTGTGTCTTAGTCCCTGATTAACTTTATATTAATTAGTGAATTATATTAGTGATTATGTGCTCATCAAGCCAGGATCCCCTTCTGTGCCAGTGGCAGCCCACCCACTCTCCGGTAATGTGGATGTTATTAGACAGGCACACACACACGCACACACACACACACACACATGTAGTGAGTGCTCTGTACAGTAGAGGGCGTTTTCAGCGGCTTCAGACAGAGGGCAGTCTTGTGTCAGCTACTTCTGCTCCTCTCCATCTCACGCTGAAGCATACAGCAGGTGTGAATAATGTGAGATGATGCACAGGAACTTTAAAAAACAAACATGTGATATTAACTGAAATGATGGGTGTCTGGTTGTTGATAGGTTTGAAAGGATCCAACATAAAATTGAATTGGACATTGTTATTTGTAAGACTGTACAGTTGTAGCGTTAGGGACCATTCGCAACACAGGAATACAAGGGAGAAATTACAGAATCAGACATACATAATAATTTAGATTTGCAAAGACCATACTTTAAAGTGGGTATGGTCTTATTTTTGGACATGACGGTAGGTAATTTAAGAAAAATCAGAGCGATACATTCAGGACTAGACTTGAGCGCATAACGATCAAGTGGGCATGTCACGTATGGGCAACTGCTTTACCACTGAGCCACACTGCATTTATGGCATTTATAGTTCATCGTGTAAACAAAAGGTAAAGATTTTTTGGTATTATTTGTAATTGTTTTTGTCTGCGAACAATAAGGGTGTAAATTATGGGGTTGTATTTTTCATTCATATATATTTTAATGGCTTCTCTGGCACAATAATTTGTATCTGGATTAATAAAGTGATATCTTATCTTATCTTAAAGGTTAGATAGAGTCAATGTACAAATTTAAAGGCACATAGAATGTTACAGTGAAAAGGAAAACAGCAAATTAGATCATCTTTACGTTGTGATGTGCAAAATGTCTCTTTGGGCAGTCAGACTAACAGCTTCATCTAGCAATAAATTACAAGATGATTTGTCATAATATTGAGTGAAGACAAAGACAGACACATAATAGCCGGAGAACAGTGGAGAGAAAGAGATGAGTGACCGGACCGCGTCCCCCTCCATCAGATAAAGACACAATACGTGCAGGAACACATGTTTTCAACTGTAGATTATGACAGAGCACTGTTATTTCCTGTAAGAATACACTTTCAATTTCCTGACCGCCACTTTAGTTTTATTACATTGATAAGGCGATAGCATCAGGTCTGCAGCCATGGGGACAAAATCACAGTTTTGACAATAGAAAAGACTGATAAGGCGAAGGATGTGAGGGACAGAATGAAAGAGAAACAGTGAGAACAATTGTGTTTGGGCTCAGCCAGCAGGATAATTACCATGGCATTTATTTCACCATTAGTTAAAGGGGACGTGTTATATCACTCATCCCATTATTAAAAATGAAAGGGTCGGCCTTTTAGAAACCAATAAAGCCTATTTTGGAAGACAGAAGACACAAATGTACATGCCTGGCAACAATCAGTTCAGTTAAATATTCTCTTTCAGAGGTAAATATGGTATTCAGAGGTTAAAATGTTGGTAATGAAAACAGTCAAATGCTTACTGTGCATTTCCTTTCCTTGTCATATATATATATTTTTTATTGTAAGTTTCAATAGGTAAATCTGTTCAAGAAAAAAACTCTAATTAGGAATATTGCCTTTTCCAAACAAAAATGCCCTCCCACCCTTTCAGAGTGGATGTTCTGTGTCCTCAAGTCACCTCCTCAGACTTAATGTTCCCACTGTTTTCTCTAGGTCCTGATCCCCACTTGGACCAATTGGAGTCAATTTGTTGCAGCCAACATAAATTTGGGAACTTGTAATAAGTAGTGGGCGAGGTGGGGGAGGCACAGGCGAAGACCAACTATGTGTTCACTTCTGACCCCTGATACAGGCCTTTGTTAAAGCAGGCATTCAGCTGCCAATCACTGCACACTTTTCATTAAATTCACTTGAATAACTCACAGGGTGCAAACTGGACAAGCGACCAAAGAATTAGAGACTCTGTGTCCAAGTATTTACTTATGTTAACACTGAGTGGGGTGTGTGACTATAGCATTTCAGAGGAGTTTAAAGAAATCTTGCACATTTAAATTTATCACAGGTCAAATGTGATCGCTAAAGAAGACATTATGCTTTTGTCTGCTATTTAGTTCAAACCTGTGATGCCCGAGGATCATTATTTTATATTTTGGACATTTTAAATTGCACATTGATCTGAAACGACTTAATAAAAGAAACAAGCCCGTCGACTTGAGACTGGAAATTCTGATGGGATTTCTGCCTGCTGTTTATGTCCCCATAAACATCATCACAACAAAGTGCCTATAGCTACAGTTGACAGTAGCAGATCAGCAGATCTTTTTTCCCCCTTTGAGCTGAAATGGCAATGCAAAGCTGTTGAATCCTACTTGTATCACCGATTACAAAGAACAAACAAGTAAATACAGAGCGACACTGTAGCGATGCGGTTAGCGCTCTCGCTTCAGGTCCTCGGTCCGACTCCCAGGCAGCGTGGGTCCTTTCTGTGTGGAGTTTGCATGTTCTTCCTGTGTCGGCGTAGGTTTCCCCCGGGTGCTCCAGTTTCCCCATCACTAAAACATGTACAATAGGCTCTTTCCCTCCCCAGGCTCTGGGGGAGGAACTCCCCTGAAAAAGAAATTCTGAATATCATATTCCTGGTTAAATAAAGGTCATAAAAAATAAATAAGCATGTATTGGGGTTTGGTGAAAACAGACATTTTCAGAAAAATGACATGTCGTGTCACATGTCACTGTAAATGAGATTATAACATAACACTAATTCTGCTTCATAAGTAGGGCTACTTAGAGAGAAAAAAGTGATGCAGGTAATGGATTTTGCAATAGCTTAAAAAAACCTGCAGGTCTGACATACTTTAAAGGTGCTGATGGGGGGGTCCGACACCTGCTTGTTATGTCTTTGCCTGGAATGTTCCAGAGAATGGCTTTTTTTTTTTAATTACATTGATTCAATTACACATCATTTTATGGCTCATAACTTGAAAAAATTGCATTCTTACTCGCCTCTCCACAGAGCTGACCTGTAACTTGTCCTGGTGGCACCACTGTGGTATATAGTGGTGTATGCCATATTTGAACAAAAGACTATTACATTCAGGAAGAAGAAATGAATTAAAAAAAACTAAATATGATGTTGTAAGAGAAACATATTTACATGATGTTCTTAAGGCATTGAGTACATGTGCATGTTAGGGCTAACTGTGTGAATATGGAATAGAAGGGTGCAGTAGTTTAAATACTTACGTCTCTCACACACACACACACACACACACACACACACACACACACACACACACACACACACACACACACACACGCACGCACGCACGCACGCACACACACACACACACAAACACACGTGGAAAGACAGCAGGTTCAGTCTGGATCACCCTGAAGTACTTGACATTTCCCACCGACGGATAATTGAGGAATAACATTTGCGTAGCCGTTTAACATGGCCCCTGCCTTTAGAAGCCCTTTCATTTTACCTTAGCAGAGGACGGCCGCTGACATGTTCTTAAGCGAGGCGGGGCTATGAATGACGATTAGTGCATTCTCGGTGCATCCCAAGCTCCAATACATAATGTGAGCGTGTTAATATGAAGCCGACATATGGGAAGAGGGCGGATTGCTTCGGGCTCAGTGATAGTATTGTTGATGTTGGGTGAAAAAAGGGAAACAAGCTTATTATTACAATGGCAATGTCAAGGGGAGCTGCGCTGACCTTTTCAAGTCTTTGCCTGGCAACTATTAAAAAAATGTATCAAGGTGGGGGATGATGTGTGCGCATGTGTCTGCGTGTGGCATAATAGTATGTGTGCGGCAGTGACATAAAGCAGTGGCTAAAAGCTAAGGTTAATGGATTGACTGTTACCTGTTGGTGGGGTTTAACATTGGCCAATACACAAGGGGAATCATCCAGGGCTGAATCAACAGCCCGGGCGCCTCTGCTGAAGGTAAATTAACAACTGCCGCAGCGTGTTTTGTTTTAGGAATTTTGGAGATTTATCTGAGGCAAGGATACAAGGTCGAGACACCATCTTTAATCAGCGCAGCTCAAACTGATGGCTCTATCCGCATAGTGGGGGTGCTTTCATAATAATCCTCAGATACATTAGCAACACAGACACCTGCGACGAAACGCAAGCAATATGGACAAATCATTTCATTTTTAAAGCTAGACAAGGCAACTACCAGTGCTTTGGGAAATATACCTCTGACCATGAAAACGGCAACATACTGTACACAAAGAGAGCGTTGGCTATTATAAACAAACAAGAACAGAGTTTATTATTTATCTTTATTGTCTTCCAAGGTAGAATTCATCCTTGGATAACCACCGCAAAACAAATCAAGACAACATAAATATAAGTAATAGCCCTATAACAATAAAACAGTAAAACATCAATTCATTTCTGTGGCTCACACTTTTAAACTCCCACTGCAATGTGATATTTGCCTGTTCACTTTAAGGATAGATAGTTGTAGTGCGTAAAATACATCTGCAGATATGTAAAAAAAATGTTAATATGGAATAAACTGGCAGGGGAAAAAAAGGAAAATAGATAGATTAACTAAAGAACAAAAACTGTAGCATAAAAAATAAGAAGCACACATTAGAAAGGAGAAAAAAAAATCTATACATAATAAACCTACGTAAAATAGGCCTGTATTGCTTGCATTTATATTTAAATTGCTCTTCATCAATGCAACCAGGCTCACAAGCCTTTCCTCATTCCAAATCAGTCCTGATAAATGAGAGGATTAGTGGCTGGTACACTTTATTAAAAAGTAATAACATTTTTGTTGGCACCCTTCATGCGGTAAGGAGTGTCATGAATCACAGGATATTGGTTGTCTGTATCTGGTGAACGCATCGTTTACCAGGCGGCGAATTATTTAGCAGCAGCTATTAATTTAAATCACATTTATCTTTACATTTGAGGTAGGACTGAGGGAACATGTGCTCTATGGCAAATTCAATGCTTAAATAACCTATAGCCTATGAGAAACTGTAGTGAGAGTCCAGTTAATGCTGTAATATCCAATAGAGACAAGAACGTGAACATGTTCCCTGTCACATAAAGTCCTATTCATGTTTTTTTTTTTTCTTGAGGAAATTTTCCCGTCCAAAAAATGAATGAATGAAGATATAATATTTGTTTTCTGAATTGATAATTGCTATGGCAGCAATGCAAGATTTTCATTACTCTGAAACCCAGGGACTGTATTGTGGTAGAGAACAGCGGCATTGCTGTGACAAGTAATAGCAAAGATTGGACAAACATTAGTGATTACAAAATAAACATTCAGCAATTAACAAAATGTAAAAGCCAAGATAATACATTTAAATATGAGAGGTGCACTTTGTAACTTTTAGGGTGAGCCACCTGCTTGTCTCCATAATAATAATATATAATAATATAATGCATACTTACAGAGCACTTTCATGACACTTAACAACACTCTACGTTGCATTATTCAGTCACTTTCACACTCGACCCACCAGAAATGTTACATATAGAGCTCATTTAAGTTAAAGTGTGTATTAAAATTATGTTATGTGAAAATGATCGAGAAGGAGTGCTATTCTTATAGTTGCAAAATGACTTGGGTCTAGTGTGTCTTCCTTATCCAGAGGCCTGTGGATGAAATGTTGGTGGTCTCTCATTTCCTATTTCCTGCATGAGGTTTAAAAGGTTATCCAAACTAAATACTGGCACATAACACATAAAACCTCACTCAGACATACAATCAATATTCCAATACGAAAACATTTTCTGTCTGACTAACCCATGGCACAAAAAAGTTACATTTGAGACGTCACCAAAATAGTTTATTTTAACACTTTTCTGATTATTGCCTCATCAAATTACAGCAAGTTTATTAGCTAGTACTGAATTAGCCACAATGTACTATGTATAATAAATCATTGGTGGAGATCTGGTCATTACAATTAGGATACAAAGTAAATAAGGAAAAGGATGTATGTGTAACATAATACTTGTGAAAATAACTTCTAGATGACCTTTTAGGCCGCAAATCCAAATTACCAGCTCGCCCATAAACAATTTAAAGCACCGCATTCTAAATCTGGCTTAAACTTAATTAAATAGAGGTATAGAGGCATTTAGGCTTGAAACTTGTGAACATATGGATTAAGTAAATCCCATGTCGTGTTTGCGTAACCTCGATGTGGACTGCAAAGGTGCGCCTGGTAATTGAAACATAACAGAATTAAGTTACAAATGTCTGACAGAGTGCTGTGTGTACAGTAGAAGCCAACACACCACTGAGCTTACCACATGTTTTCATTTAATTAGTTTTTCATTTGCCGCTGAATGCCTTGTGTCAATATGGGCCAACAAGTAGGTGAAGATTTGTAATATGAGCTGGTTTGGGTCAGATCTATGGCAAGTGGTAAGGGTCAAAAATTGGGGTTAACAAGTAACAAGTTACCGTATATAAAAATGTATTTGATGTATTATAATTGTTTTATCATTCTACATCTGACATACTTGTTACTGATTGAATTGCTGTTTGAAAAAGAAGAGAAAAGAAAAAGGAAATAAACCTTTCACTAACAACTTTCAAGATCCATTTCATTCCAGACAGAAAAAAACATTTCCTAGTTTCCACAGAGCTTGTTTTTCAGTAAAAATATTGTACATCTTTTCTCTTGAGTAACTTCTGACAAACTTGTGTTGAAGTATTTGCAGCTGACTTGTACTATCTCTACTTTCCCTGCACTGTCACTCTCTGTCCTGATGATTAATGTAAAAGGCGTTGACAGAATTCCAGGCCGCGTGTCCCTTCTGGGCACCTGTAGATAATCTGCATGCTTGAGGTGGTTGTGGGACTGTCCCAGGTGAAGTGCCCCAGGGGCCGGGCTGCAGAGCCTGGAGGCTGCCCAGGTGTTCACAGTTATTACTGTCTGTCCTGGGAACAGTACATGCAGTGCTGTAATGTTGCATTTATGTGTCACAGTTAGACACTGACAATTTACAGAGAATTTCTTTTGACTTACATTGTCGTATTTGTCCACTCTTCGTACGAATTACTTTGCATTATAAAGACATTTGGTCAGATTTGATTTTAAGCCATGTCTTCATTTTTGAATAGCCAGCAAGCTTATTCAGCAGCCATTGTATCGCCAGAGCATGATATAGCTCATGGAAAAGCAGCATAATTTCAAGGGCACAAAGCCGACACTAGATGGCTGCAGATAATGGTGAAAAGGCTTTAATGATTCGCACTAACTGTAGAGGAGGCACTGATGGGAGGAGAGAGAGTATACAGTCTGGAAGAGACACAAATCGGCTTAAAGATACAGTAGGAGGAAATATTATACCAGATTCCTCAAACAGGTTTATGGTTTTAGAAAATAATACCAAGATTAAAAAAACACCTTTGAGAAGTCACACAGAGTACGTTAAATCTTGTCATTATTTGGTTCTAAATTGAGCCCATTTTAGTCTTGATTTGGACTTGGTTTCGTCCTGTTCTTGTCCTTGTTTATTCCTGATCTAGTCCAAGTTTAGTTTCGGGTTCAGTCCTAGTTTAGTTCCTGTTTAGATGTGGTGAATGTGCAAGTGTTTGGCAAAAGATGAACACACCAAAAATGGGCACAAAACAGTGTTCTCACTGGCTCAACATGTTCGACAGGTTTTATGCCTTGGTTATAAAAAAACCCTCTAATTTAAAATAGTCCAAAAAGTCCAAGTGTAGGCCGCTAAATCATCTCCAATGGTATAAAGATGTCTAATATGTTCACGCTTCCATTTTCTTCCGTTTTTCTTTCGTTACAAAGGAAGAATTTAAGCCGATTTCACAATGAATCGTCACACTGTGTATTACATCATTTCGACCTACTACAAAACGAATGGGGTTTCTATGCTAACACAAAGGTGGCAGATCTATTAGAATCTCCAGACATTAAACCATTTCACAATCAATAGAGCACTCGGAATACATTTTACTGGGTGCATTACATCGCAAATGAATTGTAGAGCTGCGCATGGGAGCCAATTGGACGGGTGATGGACTATCTGTGAGCTTTTGTCTGACAATTGGTTATATTTCCCCAACATGTAGATTAATGGTGCTCGCAGTAGCACCACATCGCAGGCATTTATTACAGACGCTCTCCATTTTCTCTCATTCTGCCTCAAAGGGAGCAGCAGCAAGACTCATTGATTCGCTAAAAGGCGAGGGAGGATTATGAGGGTCCTGGGGGTGGTCCAGAAAATGGACTTAAAATACAGCACTGTGAAAATCTTTTGATGAAGTATAAACTATATATGGGAAAAATTTGAGTAGTCCACACCTCTCTTCATCTTTTCAAGTGGATCTAGCGTTAACTTTCAAGATTAAATGTTAGATTTTATGCCATATTTTCCTCAAAAATATGTATTGGTTTTGTTCTGTATCAGAGCTCTTGCCACGACATAGTTTTCCCATAAATTCATAGTTGTTTATTGCACTTAAATGCTAAAATAAACTTTAATAAATCAGGCTTTGAATTAGATAGCAACAAATCCTTCTGCATGTGTTGTTATGTCAAATCTTGTAAAGTATGAGATTGTAAAGTTTGATGTGTGAAGGTGCTTTTGAATTTACAAAGTGGATTAAATGAAATAGTGTATTGACCAGATTTGGTAAGTTTGTCGTGTCCATATAAAAGCCTATATGTTGAGTGAGCAAACAGACAAAAAAGAGCTTTGCCTGTGCAGTGTCTTGCCTTAAATCTTTACAAGTAGTGTCTCACCTTACAATGCCATATTTTTTTCATTTTGGCGTTGGCCATAAATATGCCCATTTGTCATCTGTATAAAGACCAAAGCAGCGTTGGTTTTATATGGATTGCACATTGCCTATACCACCCTTTATCTCAATAATAGAAATAGCGCCCCTGAAATCACACATCATTAATAAAACAGCGATCCCACCAAGTTAGAAATATATGATTACCTGGTTTATAAGAGCAATCTCAAAGTGTATGTTCTCACTGTGATCCTCTGTTAAGACAAGACCCTCCACTACTGTACATATATACACCTTTAATAAGTCTGTCTAGCCATTACTGATAACCTTTCTTCCATTTATTCCAAGCAATTGTATTTTGAAAGTGATAAATATTTCAGAGATGCAGAGAAAGTATAGTATATTAAAGATTGTTTCATACAATTATTTGTCCAGATGGAAATCTACACACACTCGGGCAAAAAGTAATGAAATAAACAGTTGGACACTTCTTTTGGTTTTAGTGTGCATAATAGTCGCAGTCTGAAGAAAAGAAAGAAGAAAAAAAAAGCTGTAATGCATAAAAATACTCTGGTTGATAATATGTTCACGCCAACTGACACCATTGTTTTACAAGAGCAGCACAACAAAAAGAATATCACATCTTTTCTCAAGTTAAAATTAAATGTCCCTGATTAGAAATGTAATACTTTTTGCGGGAAACTACAAAGGCCTGTTCATTACAATGCCAAACAACATCCAAAAATCTCTGATCTGACATTGATCGGCTTTGTTCTTAATAAAATGCAAAACTAACAATGCAGCATGGGCCCAAATACAGAGAAAACACACGTTCCCCCTTTCAATTCAAATTAAGAAGAAGACAAAGAGAATGGTTCCATAGGGATGTGCTGGGCTCTTCTCAGGGAGGAGAATGATTACAGAAGCTGCCTTAAGATATAAATAAACAGAATTATACAGTCATTGTTTTGTGTACTGTTTGGGAGACAATACATCAAGCCTTCAATCTGGTTCATTGCAATGTATTGTTTCAATTTTATACAAAAAATAACACAGATTTTTTGTGTGTCTGGGTCTTTCTATTTTCTCCTGTATTGAATATTTAGAATCCATTTTGATTGTATATGGGCTAGCGTGGTGTGCATCACTAACAAACAATTACAGACATTACAAAAGAAAATAGCTCATCAAAATATCTATTAATAATTATAATAGTGATAACTTGCGTGAGGAAAAAAGTGACCTACAAAATCATTCAATCAGAATCCATTTTCAAATTTTAAAATGGTCCAGTTTGAAGGGTAACAGTGCTCAGTAGACCAGAGTATATTCTGTATTCAGGCAGAAGTGAGTCCTCTGAGAATCCCATATTTATGCTGATGTTGGATGTGGGGCTCCTCCAGGGCTGGCCCGGGGCCCACTGAAGAACACACCAGCACAGGAAGTGTTCTCTACTGGCACTGCTACTGTCTGTGTACACGCCAAGCACCTGTCTGCGCTTTTTAGTCATTCTTAAGTTTTTGCAACCTCAGATATGTACAGTTGAATAATTGTTGAACTAAAGGGCAATATGTGGACCAGTCACTATTTAAAAACGACAGAGATGACAAGGAGGAAAAATTGGATTTCAGCACCATATAAAAACTGAAAGTAGGCGCTGATGAGCTTTTTGTCATCATTTTAGATCATTTACAAAAATAAATGAGTTCTCCAGGATTAACCTTGTAATAATAATTTAGTAAATACATAAAAAACATATATATATTCAAACCCAGGCAATTGAAGGTAATTTACACACACACACACACACACACACACACACACACACACACACACACACACACACACGCACACACACACACCTTTCTCTGTTCACACTTGGCCGCCCACAGAGATAGGAAAACTGCCTTAATTCATCACCACGGGACTTCTATATGCCCCGCGGCATAATTATATAGTATGCATATGACCTACGTTAATTAATGATATATAATATTAACTCAATGTGGTCAAGGTAAATGAGTTAATTTAATTAAATGCTCTCTCACGTTCCTCTGGTTATGCTCTGGTGCCATTACACCATACTGTGGATCAGTCATTAACCACGCTCAGGCTGCTTCTGTATCAGAGGTTACTGCAAAATAAATCTTAAAATGCATGTTTGCTTTCACTCTTTGTGTTCTTTGATTTAAGTACTTTCCTTATTCAAAATAAAAGAGACATCATGCACAAATCTTATTAGAACGTTTATCTAGTCTAACTTAGCAACAAGTCAGTTCCCCTTCTTTGAGTGCATATAGACCCTTTTAAAACACATGCGATCCCATTCCATGAGTTAGCACTAAGGAACTTTCTTTCTTTTTTAATTATTATTTTTATTATTTTAGGCTTTATTCAATAGGACAGTTGTACAATGCTGTGGTGACTGTAACCACATATGTGCAGTGCTCTTCCCACCAGCGGAGCACAGAACTAATCCATTTCCAAACTATGCAATCATTTCCAAACTATGCAAATCAGCGGCGACTGACAACCAGTCGACCACAACATCTGAGCCTCGGTAGAAAACATGTCACACTGCTTGTGTAAATTGTTACCGATATCAGCGCCTAAAGTTTGCATACGTCCTAACAACCTTGTAATTACATATTTATTTTATTATCATTATTATTGGTCATTAATGCACCAAAAATATAGCGGGCCACTACAGTTTGACAATTTTTTTTTTTTTTTTCATTTAACAAGCACCACTAATCCTGTAGGTGAACTTTAGATGGTTGGAGTTAGTGAGTGACAGTTATTACTCATTTGCAAATGGACGTATAAACAACCCCCAAGTCAGTGCTCTGTGTACAAACCACAGAATTACAGTTTTTTTTGTTTTGTTTTTGCTGGGATATAACAATGAATGTGATAGTGTTTTCATAAGTACCAAGCTGTGTGCAGCTGTTCTAAACGCTCCCAGAAGGGCATATCGTTTTGCATATTTACCTTTCATCGAACCTTTATGCATCATTAAATGTATAACCCTGAATGACTATTTTTCCCCATAATTCTGCATGTGTCCACCATGACAGTTGAAGCTTGTGCATGGAGCAGGCCCTTGTCCCTCCCACTGAGAGGTTACATGACTGATCCTTTAAGCCAGGTGAGGAGACACAACGCTGATATTCCAACACAGGTTTGGGTTTCGAGACCGTCTCCAGTTTTCTCCACGTCATGTTAACACTGCCACTCGATCTGCCGGCCAAAGTACACATATTCATTACAAACAACTAGCTACAGCTTCTAACACCCCTAGCTAAGATCCAGGCCCAGATAATGGAGCAGGGAGAGGCGGAGGATGTCTTGTTGTTGTCTAAGCACACTCATTATAACATTTAAAGGACAAAATACACTCTAAAAAGTCATCCGAGTCACCTGTTGCAATGACTTAAATTATAGTATTCTTGGAAGTTGAAAATGTGAATTTCTTCTTATGGGTTAATT
Source organism: Rhinogobius similis (assembly GCA_019453435.1). Taxonomy (NCBI): domain Eukaryota; kingdom Metazoa; phylum Chordata; class Actinopteri; order Gobiiformes; family Gobiidae; genus Rhinogobius; species Rhinogobius similis. The sequence goes on along the minus strand of CM033626.1, from coordinate 21,065,033 downwards.
TTCTGTGCTGCAGTTGTGAATTGAATACCCGGTTTAACTCAAAAACTTTGACTGTTCAATTAGATTAAAATATTGTACTGTTTAGAAATATTTTTTTCCATTAAAACAACAACAGTGTAAATCTAGTTACACTGAACAGAAAAAACACCCCTACAACTTAATTTGTTGGCTTCTCATCTTAACTTTTTAATTGTTTTGGGCTCCTCCTACTCAGCATGTCCGCACAAGTCCAACAAAGCCTGCACGTGGCTTGACCTGTCTAGCCTCTGTCTGCAAACTGAAAATCTTTTTTTTAAGGTATGTGTCCTTTTATTTACTGCACAAACGGAGTAATATGTCATTTTGTTTCGTTTTAAATAAGTTTGTGTGTGTATGGCTTGGCTGTAAGCAATGTGAAATGCTGTAGAGCAGGCTAGCTAAAACCAGCTACATTTGTCTTTCCTCGTGCTTTTTGACTGTTTTTGCTGCCCGAGATATTTTGACTAGCTTAATTTAAAACCAAAAAAGGAAAAGGATTTTTTTTTAGTTATAGACGTTTCACTTGAGATATTTTCAATTGGTCGTGTTAGACAGGGTTCAGAAACATCCGTCATGAACTAATTACAGTAATGTCAATTGGGCCACTACGAAAAGTGGGTACGCAGTGCATGTCACTATTAAGGTAACTTTCTATGTTACATATGTAAATACAAGCTTGTTTGTAGTTCCGCCTTTAAGCAGTTTTAATTTAAAATTACGACGCAGTTTAACAATATTTTGCTCTTTTCGGCATCTATCGCGCCGACACGCGTGAACGCACGCCGTGTCCGTCTCCTAAACACCACCGCTGTCCCACTACTACACTTCGTAGTTTTTAAGATTTTTACGTCTTTCACATGTTACATGTGCACACGGTATTAAAAGTTGACGAGGGAGAGAGAGAAAGAAAAGGGCAAAGCTGAGCGCTGGCTGTGGAGATGCCCTGAGACCTCCTGCCCGGGGTAAAAGTCCAGATTTAGTGCAGTCTCGGTCCAATATCCAAAAAGGCAATGGTAAAGATGTACTTTTTAGGTGCTCGTACCATAGCATACTAAAAGATAACGATGAAAACAGGATTTTGAGAACATTCTGTGATAACAATTTGAAATGGACTGGATTTGTAAAGTGTGCCAACTCAAAGCATCTTCCAAACGTGCTTTGATCAAACATTATAGGTTATGTCATAGTCACGGTGGACAACCTATACTCTGTCTATATCAAAATTGCTACTGTACATTCAAGACATGGGGAAGCCTAAAATCCCATTTGTCAAGAAAACACTCTCATCATGCAGGTGCATGTACTACGCAAAGACTATGTTTCACTTGTGAATGCTGTAACACTACTGATATCTCTACAGAAAGTGAATTCTTTGAACACATTACAAGACATTTAAAAAGAAATGAGATGGTCAACTGTGTTTTTAAGAAATGTGGTTTCAGGACTAATGTGTATGGCACATTTTCTTCACACAGAAGCAGAAAGCATACTCCTCACTTGTTGCAGGATTTTAAAGAAGACATTCTTAAAAGGTATGTAAGTGCAACAGACATTGATACAGATGACGCTATGGATACTGAACATGATGACCACTTTACTTTTTCTGATGAGGCTAATGTGACAGATCTGCCAAACATCATCGAAAAAAAACTTGCATTGATGTTACTTAAAATGGAGAGCTCATTTCAGGTTTCTAATAGATGTATTGATGATGTTGTTGAAGAGCTGCATTTCATCTCTCAGTCAGCTGCAGGTCCTATTATAAATGACACAATAAAGTCATGTTTGAGGAAGCACAATTGTGAGTTTGAGGACTCTGTCTTATCAGACATTATGAGAGAGCTTTGTGATGCCAATCCTTTAACTTCAGCCCTGAGCAAAAATGGACCACTTTCCACAACCTATAAAAGAAGGGCTTATTTCAAGAAAAACTTTTCAATGATTGAACCAGTGGAATTTGTACTTAACAGGGAAAATGGTAGAAGTTTTCAGTATGTTCCCATATTGAAATCACTCCTCAAAGTACTTAATCAAAAGAACTTACTTGACATGGTTTTGTCTAACAAAGGCTCTCACAGGGACTTGGCATACAAATCATTTTCTGATGGTCTTCACTATAAAACAAATAAATTGTTTTGTGAAAAAGATCCTACAATTGCCATTATACTTTACTGTGATGATTTTGAGATCTGCAATCCACTCGGCACCTCAAGGAAAAAGCACAAAATCACTGCTATGTATTGGGTGTTAGCTGATGTTCCTGCACTGGTCAGGTCGTCTTTGACATCTATTTACCTTGCCGTTCTCTGCAGGTCAGATGATGTGAAAATCTTTGGCTACAATGTCATTCTGGAGCCTTTGCTGAAGGATCTAGTCACCTTGGAGAAGGAAGGACTGTACATCCTTACTTGGCAAAAGGTAAAAGGAACAGTGTTCAGTGTTGTGGCAGATAACCTCGGCGCCCATTCTATGGGGGGGTTTGTGGAAAGTTTCACTGGTGGTTATGTATGCCGATTTTGTTTGGGGCAACAGACTGAATTTCAGACACAAGAGGTAAGAACAGGAACATTTCGTCTAAGAACTAAGGAACTACACGAAGAGCATGTTCAGACTGTGCAGGAAAATGCCACTTTAAACCACATCTGCGGAGTGAAAAGCCATGTGTACTCTCACAAAGTCTTGAGCATTTCCATGTTACATCTGGTTACCCACCGGATGTAATGCATGATCTGTTTGAGGGTATAGTCCCCAGAGAACTAGCTTTGTGTCTTCAAGTGTTCATTCAGAGCAAGTATTTCACTATTGATGAACTTAACAACAACATCAAAGCCTTTAAATGGACAGATAAGACTGATGCTCCACAACAAGTCCCTTTGAATTTTGCTTCTAGAAAAACTGTTGGGGGAAACGCCCATGAAAATTGGACATTATTGAGATTTCTGCCCCTCATTATTGGAACCAAAGTTCCAGAGGGTGAAGCAGCTTGGGAAGTACTGTTACTGCTAAAGGACATAGTAGAACTTGTCGTTGGTCATGTCCACACAGAGGAGACAATATGTTACCTTGACAGTAAAATCTCAGAACACAGACACAAGTTCCTTCAAGTGTTTCCAAATGAAAAATTAATCCCCAAACAGCATTACCTTGAGCACTATGCTCATCTGACCAGAGCTTATGGTCCACTTGTACATCAATGGACTATGAGATTTGAGGCAAAGCACAGCTTTTTTAAGCGTGTTGCCAGGCACACCCACTGCTTTCGTAACATTTTACTATCACTTGCGACAAAACATCAGCTGATAATGTCATATCACAACCAACAGGATGGTGGTTATGTTAACCCCACATTACAAGCAACACAGCTGTCACCAGTAGACGTTGCTGTGTTAAGACAAGACTTCCAGGATGCATTGCACATGAAATTCCCAAACGAGACACAGATACACATAACTAAGAGTGTACATTTCTATGGCACAAAATATGCAGTTGGAATGATACTGGCTCATGGCTCAACAGGAGGTCTTCCAGATTTTGTTGAAGTTTTGCAAATAGCTGTTGTAAAAGGGTCTCTTACATTTATTGTAGAATGCCTGGCTGCATGGTCAGTTGAACATCTAAGAAGCTTTATTCTTGAGAAAACTCACAAATTAAAAGTTATAGAACCTGCAGAATTAGCCGACGTGTTCCTTTAACAGCTTACCTGTTGGGTGGAAAAAGATTATGACCCTGAAGCGTTTTATTACAGTTGAGTAAGCTAGTTAGGCACCCTGAACTACATTAAGTTATGTTTCTGTAAATCTGTTTTGTATGTTTCACAGAGTGATGGCAGAATCAACTATTCTTCGAGTTTTGATTAGTGACCATGTCATTCGCAAATTGGTCCTGCCAAGTGGAATTCCCTCTGCAGTTGAAGAACTTCATTCCAAAGTAAAAGAAACATTCAACATTTCTGGGGATTTTACATTGCACTACAAGGATACTGATTTTGGTGATGAGTTTTTTTTCCCTGCTTTCAACAACAGACATTAAGGATAAGGACACAATCAAGGTTGTATATATCCAGGAACCAACAATAACTTTGACTTTATCACCTGTAGACACCTCCTTCTCAAGTACTAGCACTTTTTGCCCACTGTCTCCTAATCCGCCTTCAGATGATGCCTCCTCATCAGTGTCCGCTGACACATTGCTTCTTTCACCATCTTCAACATCTTCATCCTCATCGAGGAAAATCAGCGCTCTAAATCTTGGCCTATAGATTTTCCAATTCCATATTTCTCATCATCCACAGAAATACTCCTTTCTTCGAAATGAGAAATATAGCTCGTGTCTCTTGCCTTCTGAAGACCTAATGAAGATACTACCGGACATCCTTGGTCACTTAGCTGAGAATATTTTTCAGTACCACGGCATACCCTTCATCTGCTCACTTTAGTCAGGTTATGCAGCCTTAGTGCTTAAACACCCTGTCTTTATGAGCCAGGCTCATTTAATGGATGCTATGGTTGGATTCAGCGACTAAAATACAAGATGGCAAACTTCAGATCAAAATTAAGGTCCATTGGCTGTCCAGAGCTGACCGTGAATTCACTAGTGAGGAAAAGAGCACATGAGAAAACCCCTGCAAAAAATGTGAAGAAACCTAAGAAAGCTGAGGTGAATTATTTGCCCCCACACCCTCAAGGGGAAACTAGTGCCACTCTTGAGAAAGAGAGACTGGACCTTTGCTGGAAGTGACCAAGAAGGACAATCATATGGTTGCTGAAAAAATGGCCCGGACCTTCTCCCTTCGCCGACAAGAAATCCTGTGTGACGAGCCGGCTGTCAAGGACTTCATGAAGCGCTGGCCTGCGCTATTCAAACCTTCACAGGTAATTCATTATATGCATATATTTTTGTTTGTGATTGCGTGTGCAATCTCTTTAACTGATCACTTTTAAGTTCTGTTCTGTCATGTTTTATAGCTTAATGAAGAATTTAAAAGAATAACCACTGTAAGTCTGGAGTCTACCTTTATGGCACAACTGGATCTTTGCACGCCAAAGCTGTTAGAACTGGGGTCGTGTCGAGGAGGGGCTGCTGGAGCGAAAATCAAAAAGATAAAAGACTCACTTTTTCAGGTATATATTTTATCTAGAAACATGCTTTTGTTAATAATTGCAGTTAATGAAATTAACTGTATTGCTCTTTTCCAGAGCACTACAATTGATGCTCGTCGAGAGGCAACCATTCGTTCTCTCATTGTTTACTTGGGCGAGAAAGAAGATGACCTCTTCAAGCAATTTCATGTAAGTAACATTAGCATTGCCACACACACTCTTGCCTTGTAACACAGACACAACGCTAAATACTTTAATCGTGATTCATTAAAAAAAGAATAAGTATACCCTAAACTAAACAACAAACAACTCACTTGTGCTTTTGATCTGTTTTCCAAAAGGGCACTGAGGACTTTGAAGAGAATCTTCACAACATGACCATGAATATCGCCATCATTGGAGTTGACCATTCAGACACCAGAACCAGCGCCATTGTCATAGAGGGAACACAAGTAATGCAGGAGAAGAACATACCGAGGTGCTGTGCATTACTCATGGGTCTCATATATGCTCTGAATCTAACCTATAAAAAAAATCTCAAGTACACTTTTGAGGTCTTCCAAAAACTTTTTCTGAACCTTGATACATTGAAAACCAGTGCAAAGATTCTTGCTCTCAAAAAGAGTATTTTCTAAAATGTACTTTCCATTATATGTTCAAGAGTTAACAGCGTTTAAAAGGGCATTCCAGTTTTGTATCAATAGTTTGGAATATTGTCAAATACAGTTTCTAAAGTTAAATTCATATACTGTTATAATCTGAAAAAAATGTATTTGTTTATTTTTTGTATTTATTTTTAGTTTGGGGAATGTAATTATTTCTGTTTCCTCCAGTAAAAGCCAATTTTACAAGGTCCTATGTTAACTTTAACCAGTAATACATAGGATTTTATAAATTTTGCTTTGTAAGTTGCCAAACATGGCTGTTCCAGTTGACTTTTAAAGTTGATGTACAGACTGCGAAGTACACAATAAACACAACAGTTTGTCAAATAATAAGTTTGTTTGTAATAATTTCTTTATAAAATGTAACTGAAAAAAATATTCTTGAATTACAAAATATTATGTTAAACCAACTTAAAAACATTTTAGAGATATGACATAATTTTAAGTTGTCAACATTTAAAAATGGGTTAACCTTGTGTTACAATGTCAATAAATGCAACTCAAATACATAAGCAATCAACACAAAAATATGTCAACGTGCATTATTATATTGAGTTTGTCTTAACTTAATAAAATGTTTAATTGTAGAGAAATTCAAGTAACCTAAGATGGAAAAAAGTAATTGGTTGAAGACAATTGCACTATTGTTGGTACAACATAAAAAGGCTAGTGCAGAGGGTTGCCTCAATTTTTCTTGTTGGACCAAGTCATTACTTTTTAGAGTGTAGGATTGCATGACTGCGCTGGGCCTGGTTACAGCATCAGGAATCTCTCATACGACACTCATCATTCAAGTGCACATCAGATCAGCTTGCAGCAGCTTTAGGAGGCGAGCTAAGGGTCATGTGACAATTTCCAAAGAAGTCCGAGAGCTTTGTTTAATGTCAAGAGCGAAGGCAGTCCATATGTCGGTTGCTACAGTTACCACTTTCTCTTTCCACAATACGTTCATTCATTTTCCACTCCCACTGCTCCCATGGTCAGATATCCAGAAACCAAATCACATCAGGCTGCTTAATAACGACGTATGAAGAAGGATTGATATGTTACTACGTCGACGAGTCCACCTGAAGTCAAAGAACATGTTTCATACACCTGAGGACAAGGAACATGCTCTAAGTTTACTTTATTTACATCGTTTTTATTTGATTAAACAAAGAAAAGGAAAATAATACTTATTTTTGCCGTAGAATTTCTAGATTATAAATACCTCTAAAATATAATGTAAATGTAAGCATGTATTGGAAATATGATTTGATGATATGATTTGATATGATATTATTTTAAATGATACACTGCAGTTTGGGAGCCATAATGTTGTATGTATTGTAAGATTTTGACAAGAAATGTGAAATAAATATTGATAGTAGATACAGACAGTATATAGGGCTTTATCTTCTCCTATGATTGTATTTATTTATTATGAATTTATTGCTTTATTTGATTTATTTATTTATTGTATTTTATTTCCTTTTACTAGAATAGGTTGCTACATTTACTTGCTTGGTATTTGATTGTATACTTAGTTATAAAGTTATACATTTTACTATCCTTTTGATCTTTAGATAATGCTGAACCATATTGGATGAGCTTGGTTTACCTGTTCTGTGCCATTTCCAGTCAGCCTGTTTTATTCTTCTGTAATTTGCTTAAGAGAAGACCTGGAGAAGACAAAACAATTACTTACTGAGTGACTGAAGCAGCACTTCCTCCCGTCGCCGCCTCCTCAGTAAAAGTGCATTTGTGCATATCTATGCAGCCATATAGATGCTCATCTGTGTCTTTCATCAACTTGACAGCTTTTTCTCCTCCCATAGATAACATTTATTATAAGCGTAAGCAATACATATTGGCCCGGAGTAAGTTTGTGGCACATTGCCGCACCTCATAATCACAGCTGTCTGCAGTTAAGTATCCCCCATGATCTATTGACTCCATTTTTATTCACTACATTTCCAGGCTGTAGGTAGAGTGTCAGTTAAGAGTGGAATGCAGAGCAGCTAGGATTCACATCAAGATAACACTCAAAATAAATAAGCTAATGTAAAAAATACACAATATAAATTTTTTTATATTGCGTATTTTCATATTCTTTTTTCATATTTTTCCTCCATATGCCCTCCCTTCCCATTAAATCCAGGCTTGGGAGTGCAACGACAAACACCAGAATGCTTTATGGCTCTTTGTGGCTGCGGTAGACTGTGTTGATCCATTATTTTACTGTAAGATACCACAACCGTCTAGTCTGTCTTTACCCTTTGTTAACACACTGTTATGCAAATCCAGTCTTAAGAGAGATGAACCTACAGCAGAGAAAAAAGAAGAAAAATAACCTCCAGGAAATTAATGTTTTATTAATTATGTTTAAGATCATAATATATAATAAGGCTAATTCTGCTTCTTTTCATAAAATAAACACAAGAGGCGATGTATCTCACGAGAGACAAGCGCAGTTTTTAATTCATTATAAAAGGGCCTTTTTCATGCTAACTGCCAAACTGCCGAGGGAGTTCATATTGTGTTCTCGTATTTTAATCACTCTTTGAGAAAACGCATTCCCTTGCCCCCCAGCCTTATGATAATATTTATTTTGGTTTATGTTTCTGTACGATTTACAACAAATGCTCCCAGGCCAAATACATTTCAAATTGTTTTCTTCTATGTTTATTTGCAGTGAAATTAATTCCTAAGCTTTGATAAAACTGCTTGAATTTAAAGAGGCATTGTGACCTAACATAATACTTCCACTACCGCCAAAAATCACAAATGCTTATAATCTACTTTTAAGTGCTTGTGTCTGTGTTCTGTACTACGTTTTGCCTGAGAAGTCACACTACAATGTTGTCAGTAATCAATACAGGCCTGAAATCAGCTCCTGTCAGCCGCCTCCACACGGCCTGTTTTGTACCACACTTAATAATGAATTAGACCCCCTTCACATGACTCGCCACTGGCCTCTTGTGAACCACATGAACGAAACACAACATGCAGAGACGGGGCTGAAAGATTAAGAACGTTTTTGATTAAATACTGTATGAAGAAATGTAGAATTCCAATTATATTTTAGGCTTTAATGGTTTATTTATCACTAATACTATGTATTTTACTCATCACTGCACTCTTTCTTAATTAGTTGGTCGGACATCACTGTTAATTTGTAGGTGAGAACATTGCTACATATTCATTTACAAAGCAATTCTGGGGGAACTTCCAAAGTACCTCAATAATCTCTCATAATGTCAGCTCAGCCTCAATGCTGCAGAAATCCAAAATCCGCTTTTTCCTACTCTGCACCATAGTCTTGGAACAATTTACTGAATTACCTTGAATTTGAAAGTGTAGTGTAGCTTTACAAGTTCAAGATTGTTAAGTGAGAAATGTTTATGTTTTTCTTGAGAGAGTTGTTCTTATAATTGGCCAGGTCCCTCATGGTTAAATAAAGGTATGAAAAAAGGTAAATGTTTCTATTTTAATGTCTCACCAAGCTCAACACATTTATTCAGATTGGCTTTTTATATTCAGTAATGACTCACTTATTTTGTATAGTGTGTTTTATTGTTACTGTTTTGTTGGAAAGCACTTAGATCACCTCGAGTGTTGTAAAGGGCTTCATGAATAAAGGTTGATTGATTATTATTGATTTTTAAACCACAAAAAGAGGAAGTTGTGTTTAGTAACTGCTTCTAGCTCACACAACATATTATTCATACACATTCATTTTTGGATGTGCACACAGCTTTTTCCGATGGTGAAGTCAAGCAGGGGTGGACCACCAACGTTCAGTCGATCTTACTGACATATCCGCCTCTTTTATCTGGGCTAGCGATGAAGAAAATACTGTTTTACTTGATACAGGCAACAGGCATTGGTCTGATTTTGTCACAAAGTTGAAAAAGCTGTCAACTGAGGAACTGAAAAAACTACTTGGATGAGTGGTGAAACATATTCAATCTCAAAACTTTTGTTCAGTTTTTGCTGTATTTACTAAAATCGAACCAAACTACTTCATATTAATAGATGATTAATGTGGAGGTCTGTTTCCTTAAGATTAATTAATTCCTCAAACCAAACTTTTTGTTGTGAGTTCAGTGACATGTAAGCCATAACGACTTCAATTATTTTCCATAACTAATTGGTTAACTGATCTAATCTGAGGGTATTTGCGTACTTTCTTTTGGTACATTCACGCTTATATTTGTTTTGTACTGAGCGCAGCTTATTTGTTTATTTATTTATTTGACGTAGACTTGATTTGGTCCTGTTTTAGTCCTGGTCCTGGCCTTGTCCATGTTTAGTTCCGGGTTTAGGCGTGGTCCAGTCCCAATTTAAATGTATTGCTGTTGATGTATTGTTGTTGATGTGTGTGAGTGTGATCGCGCTCTTTATCACGAAACACAGATGTTTTTTGTCACCTTCACTAAAGACACAAAGGCAGCCCAACATCAAGGCTAACATTTCTTTTGCATTTGCTAATCACCGATCAATAATTCAGCGGCACCTCGCCACTCGATGGGTCCCTGGCTTCCTGCAACATATGGCAGCTGTACACTCTGCATTTGCATGTTTGTACGCGTGTCTGTGTTCACCCATCTGTGCCGTTGTCTGATATCTTTTTATCTACTCTTCAGGTTACACTCTCCTTATCAGCCCGTCCAGTTTGCTGAGGAAAGTTGCATCTTTGGACTTGACTTTTGATTCGGCCCCACCTCCTGTTGTGTTACGTCTACAGTGAGGGAGAGGCCAATGGCAGTTATAACAGCCAGCCGAGTAATTTGCTGTGTAAGTTGACACGATGGTTATCTCCGTACAGGGCACCTTTCATTTCCTCCCAGTCGCGGCTTCACCTCAATTCATGCCGTTGTTATCTTTGTGCCGAGGTCTTTTGGTAATTTGTTCAGCATGGGTTGACTCACTAAAGGTCTCCTTTTCCTGCCCTAACCACCCAGACGCACAGCTAATTTATTTATGCAAGACACAATTTAATAACCAACTTGTGATGTATCTCTTTGTATCAATATCATTCTCAATCTATTGTACAGAAATGTTCTACATTCACAATAATACCCTAATTATGCACAGATTACATAAAGAGGAGGTGGGAAATGGAAGGCAATTTGCATATCTCCAGTGAAAGTTTGACAAATCTTTATGCTACAGTGGAAGACAACTGGATCTAATACGAGAGTTTGGTTGGAAGAATATGCTCAGGTTCTTTATTACACCCATTAAAAAAAGACACCAGGGAGTGTGATTTGTGCTGGAGACTCTGTGGGTCATCTTTGGCGAACCACTTTCATATTTTCTGGGATTGTAGGTTATAAAATTGTATTGGTCTCAGATATGTAACCATATAAATAATGCTTTGGCTGTGAAATACCTGTACATTTGAAAATTACAACTTCGGAGGTGTTAATACTTGAAAAGTATGACAAAAGACTATTCTCCTGGTATAGCAAGAAAAAAGCCTTCACAAGAAAATAGCTAAAAGTTGAGCCTCCATCAATTGATGAATGGGTCAAGAGAGTCCTCGACATGTGATGGAGAAACTCTTTCGCCCTCTGGATCTGGTTAGTATGTTAAACCCATAAGATCTGACTTTTTGTAAGATTTCCTGACGTAAGCAAACAGATACACATTTTGAAGGCTGTAACAGTATTCTTCCCACTTATAGTTATTGTATAATCATAATGAAAAGCTATAATAATAATACTCTGGTTACATTACAGTATTTAATTCATCCATCTTCTTTGATTTGTCATGAAGAATAGATTACATGTGTGGCAAATATGAGCCTTAAAAGAGGAAGCCTGTGGACAATATAAGGTGCTATTGAGCTGGAGACATGTTTCCAAGAGATATTATACATTTACCAAAGTCAAGTCAGCCAAGGATTGTACCAACAACCTCCTGGCTCAGAGGCATGGGTCGTCCACCTCAGGATATATGTAGTTGAGAGTCAACGTGGCAAAGTGCATGTGATGTAAAGGTCATAACACAACTTTTTTATGTAAAGTTGTTTGTTATAAAGTGCTTGGATGCCAACATATTTGACTAATGGGTCTGTGTACACCTGTCTGGATCACACAGTGTGCATGATAAATAGCACACTGACATGCTGTTGCGCACATGAAGTCCACTTTTGACCCAGCAATGCCACAGCAGCCTGGGCTCTTTTCTCTAAAACTACCACAAACAATCACAAGCAGTTGAAAGACAAACTCTTTGAGATTGTCCCAAGCCTGGAAATGCTTGCAACATCCTGGGAATATAACAAAGTGTCTCATGTTAATAGAAGAATATGAGGAAGCAGATGGTGTGATTCAGTGAATCTGAGATCACAGGGAAAGGAACAAAATTAATGAACAGATTATGACTTTAATTTCTTAATTTTAACCAGATGTCCAGTAGCAACTTTGAAACGTTTTTGTGACATAGAAGAAGACACAAATAACTTTGGAAAAATCTGCTCACTTCTCGATGTCCTAAATGACTCCCCAGAGGTCACCAGACACAATTATGAAACTGGATCTGATCCCTTATTTATTTATCGAGCCGTCTGTCTCTTTCTATTTGGGTGCTAAGTACATAATGAAGATGCCTCCAATGACTTCATTAATTGGGTTTGGTCCTACGCGGTTGTACTTCCCGCCTAGATTCATTTTCCCGATTCCCTTCTGTTTCAACATACAAAGGAGGAAGAGAATTTGAAAGAAAGCAGATGTTGATGATGGCAACGCCGATATGAAAACAAAAGCAATGCAAACAGACAAGGTGTTAGGTGAGAGTGAAACGTAAGGAAGCTAATGAGAAGGAGGTTGGAAACATAGAGAGAGTGTGGTGGGCGCGTCACCCCGTTAGCTCGCCACTGTAATTAGATGTGGCAGCCACCCCATAATGATAAATGCGGGATGATGAATGGAAATGCAAATGCATGTGAAGTAGCCCCAGCCATCAAAGGGGAGAATATTATTAACACTTTCCTCTTGTCAAATACATCATTGTCAGAGGTGGCTCCCTGTGTCCCCATGTCCCAGTAGCTCCGCCGGGCCAGTGCACGAGTTAAACAGGCACAGATTGGACTGGTGTGGTGGTACAAGCAGATGACGGAAAAAGCTTCATTTATATCGTATAGATTCTTGTCAATAATACAAGTGTAAAGCCAGCTGTACACTAGAGGATTTTCAAAGCTTCTGGGATTTTAAGTCGAGTGAAAAAAGTGAAGGCCCAAGACATAAGGACATTTTGCAACAATTATTTGTCTTGATCGAAAGGGGTGTCATGAAAACAAAGGATATGGTGCGAGCTTCATCTGCCTTTACATGCGCACCTATTTAGAAAGAATATGAAAAAAAAATGATGAAAGGCGTGTGTTGTAGCTGTGATGAAATGAAAACAGTTGCACATGTTAAGAGCCGTCGGAGTGTGGTGCTGATGGCTGCTCTGATTGGCTATTGAAAGTTCCTCATGTCACATGTTGGAATCGATTTGACAAATACAAATAGTCGTAAGAGAGTCGTATTGACCTCACACAGACATGAGGAGAGCCACGACAAATAATCTCATATCAGAATCCCTACTGGGGCCACGCCTCCCCGAAATCAAGGAGAGGCAAACCGTTGTTAAAATCATCCCAAAAATCCTCTAGTGTGCAGAAGGCTTAAGAGTGAAGGGGATTCAGCAAAAGCCTTCACTAAAGTGCTCATGAAGTTAGTGGGACAAACATTTATCTTGCATGGAATATATAATCTCGTTCAACATGAATTACTGTTCTTGGTAATTCTAGGAATTAAATGTCTCTAAATATTAATGAAAACCGTTTTATGAAGCTTGTAATGCACTAAATCCAAGCCTTAGTGACACTGCCATTATGAAAATACTAACTTTTATAAACTGTTATGGATTTTTTTTTTTTTTTAGAGATGTGCAATACCAGTTTTTTAACTTTCAATTTGATTCCAATGAAATTCCAAGGCTGGAAAAGACAATCCCAAATATAAATAATATACATAGGCTATAACTGATAATTCACTGTAATTTACCAACGCTACAATGCTGATTATTCACAACAGCTTTACTCATTAAAGTTGCCCAAAACATTTCTGCCCTTGCTGACACATCCATGGTTGATGGGTAATGTTATGGGTGTTAATAGGTAATAATAAAAAAAATGTTTGTGTCAAATATTGAAAGTGTGTTCGTAAACATCAAGACAAAAGTTCACTTTTAATTTTTACTGAAGTATTGATTCTTTTAGAGCCGTATCAATACCATAAATAGAATAGAACTACAGAATAAAAAGAAACAATGGAAAAGGATGATTTTACAGGACATTCACATATTTGTGTATTATTTTTAATGCATCGCCTCATTTTTATCTTTTTGTTATTTTTTTTTTTTTTTTCACGCCGACAGTTAGCCCACGCAAGCATAAGTCTTTTGGGAGCTTTAGCAGCGGCTTTACTACAGCAGGTGACAGGGGTACTGCAAACACTGGTTTAGGACAGAACAGATGTTTGTGTCCCTGTCTCTTTCTCTCCCCCAGACACCTGCTACATCACTCGAGCCGACGTTCTTTGCCCTTGCCAAGTTCCTCCGCCGAGCCAAAATTTAGCCAGCACTTTGCATTCAGGCCAGCAAGGGTTTTACTCACAATATACAGGATTTGATTACAGTAAATGCACGTGTTCATGTGCTCACGCATCTTATCGGACGTCCTAGCCTGATGTTATTCTGCCTCGACATGTGCATCCCCGTCAACACTTAAAAAACGCCCGGTAAATGGTGTAAATTAATCTTGGTCTTTTCTTCCCTGAATGCAATAACTGGATTGACCTCGCAGGCACAGACATGATCGAATTACCTGCTCAAGGGCGAGTGTGTAAGTTATACATGAGTACATCTCACACCATTAGACACTGAAACAAAGGAGGCTGTTTTGGCAAAGGTATTTTTGCCATGATCATGGCCTCAAAGTCGCTGTACCTGATTTTAAAAACTTGAAAAGCAGAACTAGTTCATTTAAACTCTTTGCAGTAGTTCAAATTTATTCCCGACTTTCCTAATATGTATCCTAATTATTCGTTGCAATTAGTTAATTAGTGCTTTTCATAACTCTCTGAGGCCAGAGCGACTCTCTCAAGGTCGACTAGCATGTTAAAAGAGCATGTTCTTGTTCTCGGAGAATAAAACGATCTATAATTAGATGCAGACAGCGGAAATCTCATTTTGTTCCTAAAAGCTGACTATACAACATCTGTATTGCACAGGGCTAAACAACTATTACTTTATTATGTGTAAAAATAAATAAATAGTACAGCCCCTTTAAAATGTGCAGCTCTGAAAGTAATTCCAAAATGTTGTGACACAAATAGAAGTGCAATTATTGAATTAGTGAATTATTATACTAGTTTCTTCTAAACAGAGCTCTATTTTGATCATACTTGGACAGTTTTGGCAGCACACTGTCGTCTTCTTCAGAAGTGTCACTGATGTTACTGTGTTACTGACACTTCTGAGGAAGGCTACGTGCAAGTTCTGTTTATAAGAAACTAGTATACCTAATGATCCTACCAGGACTACTGTGACTAGTCAAGTTTAAAGTGCAAACACAACAAGTTAAACACAATATACGACAAAAATATAAACACATGTTCATAAATATGTAAAATTAAACATTCTAATTACTCACTCTATTAAAAAACACTCAATTAGCAGTTTCCAGAGGCGGCAGTGGACCATGTTCTGTCATTTTGTCATTAGGCAAGACACTTCACCCACAATATCTAGTATAAAACTGGTGCAGGAGTGATTGGTGGTGGTTGGGACTGATGGTGCAGATTGGCTGCGTTGCTTCCTTCGGATTGCCCCAGGGCAGCTGTGGCTATAGAAGTGTGGCGAGACAACAGTATAGCACTTTCAGAGGCTTTGACAACCCTGTAAAGCACATTAAAAGTGCAAAGCGTTTCATTTTTTAATTCATTTTTGTAATTTCGAGTTAGACTGTACCCCTGTTTAAAGTTAAAATATATTTTCTCCGCACTCATTTATACAAGATTACTCATACTGTTATTTCTTTTTATTTCTTAATTATATATATTTATTTTACCTTCCCTAAAACTGTGTCACTTTCCTTGTAGTGTAAATGCACCTACACAAATGTTTAATTGCGACAAGGAGGAGGTGGGGGTAGAGATGTAAATCAGCAGAGGAGTCCATGGTGTCTTTTACCGGCCTGTGTGAGCCAGGGCAGCTTTGTCTGACACTGGCATCTGAATTATTGAGCAGTCGGCCGAACACAACAGAGGACAGCCTGACATTAGTGCATGTTGTTGTGGCTGCTGTTCACCGTTGCTTATAGGTGTAGTAGTTAGATGCTGCGTGTCTGTGACCATGATAATTATACTGTACATGTAATGGAGGCAAAGGAGGACTCACTGTTGCCTTCAGTTAGCCTTAAAGCTGGAGAGAGTGTTGCACAGTCAATTGTACAGAAAGGCTCCCAAATAATTATATTACTACAGAAGAAACACCTTTTTTATGTAAAAGTAAAAAGTGACTGCTGTGTTCAAATCTTGGCTTTATGTATACTAATAGTATTTCTTCCATCAACACTGTATTAAACTTCCATTCCTTTTGATAACTCAAGTCATGTACTGATGCATTGCAATATGGAATAGGCAAGGCAAGTTTATTTGTAGAGCACAATTTGTACACAAGGCAATTCAAAGTGCTTTACATAACAGGACAAGTTGCATTAAAATCACAAAACACAAAAAGACACACAGAATCATATCTTTCAGTCATATGCACATCTAAACAGAACTGTTTTTAGCCTGGATTTAAACATTGTCAGAGTGGAGGCCTGTCTCACATCTTCAGGAAGACTATTCCAGATTTTAGCTGCAAAAAATTTAAATGCTGATTCCCCATGTTTAGTCCTGAGCAGGAGGCCGGTCCCTGGGGTCCTCAGGTTCATATGGCTCTAACATGTCAGAGATGTACTTTGGTGCTTGGCCATGGAGAGACTTAAACACAAGCAGAGCTGCTTTAAAGTCTATTTTCTGAGCCACAGGAAGCCAGTGCAGAGACCTGAGCACAGACTAATGTGGTCGTACTTCCTGGTTATAGTCAGGACTCGTGCAGCAGCGTTCTGGATGTACTGCAGCTGTTTTACAGCTCGTTTGGAGAGGCCAGTGAGCAGGACGTTACAGTAGTCTAACCTACTGGAGACAAAAGCATGGATAAGTCACTCCAAGTCTGGTTTAGACACTATGCCTTTAATAACAACAACAACAACAAAAAAAAACAGTCTCTCGCAAAGGACAAATTATGAATCCTTTATCATGACACTCAAGCATGCTGCACATTATGTATCACATAAACATTGGAGGTGTATGTATTAAATAGAAAGGTATAAGCAAGAGTCACGTGAACCTAATGAGAGTACAAAAGTGGGGGTGGCAGCTCATGTGCTCCTTATAAATTATTAGTTCAGGAGATGACTCCTCTGCTCCGCTGTCTGCCAGTAACTGAGAGGTCATTAGGGCATGCAGAGGTGAAGAAGACCAACGCGAAAAGGCATTGCTGGTAAGAAGAAAAATGTAGGCTAAAAGTCACAAAGTGGTAAGCTAGTCATTTCAGAAGTGGTCAGTGCGGTGTGTCCTGTCACATATGACATAAACAGGAGTGACAGCATCTATAAAGCATCTCTTATTCACCTGTCTTTGGTCAGAGTGTTAGTGTTCACCTGTCGGCAGGATATGTTCTTTCACAAGGTGAAACAGGTCTGACACAGCAGAGGCTTAGGAGACAACCTATGGTGGCTGCTCTTGTCTTGTTTGTGTTTTAGTACAAGACATCTCCAGACTAGCTTCTGATGCCCCTGTGCTCGTTTTAAATCTTTCATGGACAAATGTCCACTGAGGCCAACTGTACTGTGTCCTCAGGACATAGCCTGCAGCTAAACACTCCCTTATTGAGGTGGTCACTAAAGGATTACAATGCCCTCTTATGTTCCTGTGTCCTCTTTGGGACAGAAGAATGGACTCTAATGGACAGGACGTGCACCTAACAGACCCCGGAGTATGAGAACAAACAGCAGCAGAAGTTAAGGCATGATAAGACATGATAGACTATCACGTCCAATAACAGGACTTGTAACATCCACTATGACCAGTATTGTGTGCTCATAACTTATTTAGGAATTATTGTCTTCTACCAACAGGGCAACCGTTCAGAGCTTTCTCAGACTGTACAAATGTGGATTTTCTAAACCACGAAACAATTATTTGCTTTAATTGTTTGAATGTAACTGTTTAAATAATGTAATAATGTCAACTCAATATAAAACTCACAAAATCTAAAACTATAAATCACTCCCTGATAATGATCTATCATTGTTTAAAGTTATATATGTTATATGAAACTTACGTGTTTAGTATTCAATAGGGTACATTTGCTTGAAATGATTCATGGACTTGAAATAATTTCCTCATACCCATCGAGCTTTAGGGGTAAATATGACAACAGAAACAGAAAGATACCCATCCAGACACGAGAACAGTGATCAGTGCAGTCCCTCTGTGAGATAAACTTGAGACTTTCTTATTGTATTAGATTGGCATACATTTTTTAAAGCATGTTTTCCTCCTCGACTAAGAAGTAAATACAGGTCAGTCTAAAGTCGTTCCTTGCATTACACTGACCATGGGGTGTTTCTCCAGAGCTGAAGGAGTGTTTCCAGAACAATGGAGTGAGCACTGAAGAGCCTGGATTCAGATGTGTGTTTTTGGATATTATGTGTGTGCGATAGATTCCCCTGCTCCGGGCCTGCTGCTGGGAGTCTCATAACGCTCTTGGTTTGATGACCAACTGAGCAGTAAATTAATTAATCATCATTTCATGCCTCATCAAGCACTTTGCCCGCACCTCACCGCAGGAGCTCGTCCCAATTAGCTGTCAGCCAGGCCAATTGTTTTGTTTAGTTTAGGCAAGGAAAAATCTGCATATTGTTCCTACAAGTTCATACATGTCGGAGTGGTGTTGAAAGGTGTTATCTATTTGTGTACATGTTTAGAGTCTGTTTTTGAGCTAAAAGCAAGAGGGAGGCCTTAGGAGAGTCTGACAAGGTAATAAACATGTCATCCGTCTGTGTCGGGTTGCTGTGGTCAGGTGTAGAGCTCTTGCCAAAAGCAGGTAGCAACAGAGAATGTGCACCTACAGCAACATCCTGCGTGACCTGCCCCCCGTTGTCATGACAGGAGTTTATTTTAGAGCCAGACCAGGGAAAAACCGGTCAGGAGGATATGTGATTAGAATAGAATGTACAATATATGAACAGCATCCATATCTAATTGCCAGCCTGGACAAATTACAGTCGTGTTAGGTATAATAGTAAAAGAGTATTGTGAATTTTAGCCCAAGGATTTTGACTTTCTATATAACTACAAAATGTTTTATTTTACTTTCAACTAACGTCACAGCAGCCAAATGCTTGGCTGTCTCTTTTCATGCTTGATGCCAAGAATCCACTTGGACACTTGAAATGTGCACTGACTGTCTCTAATGTCACACATTTGTAAGACAGTGCAAGAGGATTTTTTGTTTTGTCTTACATTTTGTGACTGGTGACAAATACAGCCACAAATGCAGCTGCGTCAGACCCAGAAGAAAGTGTAAAAGCAAACAGGCAGGACAGCTGTCCCACTCAGAGTCAGGAGGGACTCAAAGTGGTTAATACAAGCTAATCAATTACATTTCCACTGTAGAAGATAGCAGCCATCATGTTAGGTCTGGGGAATACTTGGTTCTGCTGTGGGAGCTGACAACACATCATTTGAGCGGGCCGCAGTGCAGTGTACAATGACTGGTCCCAGGCTGATGTGAGGAAAGGGTCGCTGTAGAAAGAGCTGGATTGTCACTACACATTTTGGTAATGGCTGACAGAGAGGTAGACAAGATGACATTGTGGCAGAGCAGCCAGGAGGAAGCCACAAGCCACGCCAGGGGCAGGGACGCAGGGACGGATAAGCAGATGTTGTTCATCACCCAAGGGTGGGGGGTATAGTGTGTTTGAGGAGTCACAGGGCGGAGGTGGAACATGAATGTGTGTATGTGTCTGCTGCATGTGCGACTGTGTTCAACTATTCACAAAGTGCTTTGGGGAAGAGACACCAACAAAAGGCATCTGGCAAGGAGAGCCAAAACAACAAAGGTAACCTTGCCTGTGGTGCTGCAGTGTGTAGTGACGCTGCGGTGAGGAAAGTTCAGCTCTGTGTGGCTTTGTGTGTGTTTTCATCATAATGTGTTGTGTCTCTGTGGAGCGTCAACTATAAAGTCATTCATACAATAAAGTACTGTGTTCTGTTTTCTATTCCACTTTGTAAAACACAACTGACAATGATCCAGACTTTTCCCTCTTTCATAATTCAATGTTTCATCTGATTATATTTGTTTTACAAAAGTAGTTTGATGGGAAAAAAAAACACAAAAGAAAAACACATCCAGTACATTTTGTGCTAGTCCAATAAATGAAGAGAGTCATGAAGGGCATCACTTTTAATAGAGCTCAAAGGTCAAAGCCCAGCGAGGATCCAGACGTACAGTTTCCATTCACTTTCCCCTCACACTTTTCAAACAATTCTAATATGAATACATTTTAAGGCATGATACTAACAGCTATGTGGTAACTATGTCCATAAAGTGGTACTTTTAGTCTAAAAATGTATACAGTTTATAGAGTTTTAGAAACATGTGTTAAATGATGGGTCTTGTGGTCATTTGTTATTAGTCAAGTTTTAATATTTACTTTATCTGAAAGTCTACAACAAAAAATGTATTTACTTCTGGCTCCTCAATGTGAGCGGTCACAGTTGAGCTCCATGTTATGCCAAATCAATTTGAATCACCCAATAAAAGGGTCAGAAAGGGATAAACATTTTAATTCCCTGTTTGGTCCAGCTTGCATTTTACATCTGTTTTAACTAATTTATTATATTTTAGTGTAAAAAATCTTCACATATATAACAATCAGTACATCTCAAATACAACACGTGGAGGTGAGGTCCTTGGTTTCAAAAAAGAAGAAGAAGATTACATGGCACTTAAAAACCTTGGCTCTATTCGTTAAAAGAAAGAACATAAAGCGGTTAATTGTCTCGACTCCCACTTGTTTTGATTGACAGTGGATCCCAGACAGAGGTGTGGCGTCTGCTCGTGCTCTTTTTCTTCCGCTTCTGTTAACTGCTTTGAGAAATTTATGCTGTTCAAGAGATTAAGTTACTGTAGAGCGGAAAAATGTATCTTGGCGATCTGAGTTTATCTTTATATCACATATGCTGCGGGGTGTTTTGTGCACAGAGCTGGCAGGTGCAGAGGTTATCAGTGTTAGGTGTGAGGCTATGTCCGACACTCTCAAACTAACCCTCCGCCCATTTGTCAAAAGAATGGAAAAGAAAACACTTTTATTGTTCTTCAATTTTTGTTTTATTGAAAGTTGGAAGCGTAGACTAAGATTCTTGCAGCAAAGTTTCCAGTCTAAAACATATCGGATGGAGAAATTTCACTTCTGTACTTTAAAAACACCTTCAGCTTGGCCCTTGTTGACATTTTGTTGTTGATTCCGTAGCTCTATCTACTGCAATGTGTTGAATGTTCATGTCTCTGATGATAAATAAACTTTTCCCGTGTTAAGCATCCAAAGTCTGCTGCCTCTCTTCACAATTGTTACAAAAAACGATTATTCCTTAATTAAGAAGGATGTGGGTGCACGGTGGCAGAGCGGCTAGAGCTTCTGCCTCTCAATAAGGAGATCGTGGGTTCGAATCCCGCACCACCCCAACATCGAGGTTTCGAATTCTGAACCACCCCAACATCACACGATCTCTCTGGGTGGAGTCTGCATGTCCTCCCCGTGTTACCGTGGGTTCTCTCCGGGTTCTCCGGCTTCCTCCCACCGTCCAAAGACATGACTGTGTAGGTTAATGGAGAACTCTAAATTGTCCCTAGTGTGTGAATGTGAGAGTGAATGGTTGTCTGTCCTTGTCTGTCTCTCTATGTTAGCCCTGCGACGAGTTGGCCACTGTCCAGGGTGTACCCCGCCTAAGGCCCAAAGTCACTGGGATAGGCTCCAGTCACCCGCGACCCCTAACGGGAATAAGCGGTAGAAAATGAATGAATGAATAAGAAGGATGTCCTGACCTAATTTTGTCTCGTGCATGTCTATCATTCCCCTACTATGTCCCAAATATATGATCTGTATTAGTGTTCACCCCTTTCCACACATTTTTTATTGAAACTACTATGTACAATGTAACTTTCAACACTTTGCTATTGACTCCATCTGTCACGTCACGTGTAGAACCGCTGATCAAGAAATAAACTTAAAATATGCTTATGACAGAAGGGAATAAGGCCATCACAAAAATAAAATGGATGACACAAACTGAACTGAACTATTGAGGACTGCATATTATAATTGACGTTCAGAAAATGTAATAAATTACGATAAAACTTTTGTTGTAAATGGATCAATTTGACAGTCTTTGGACGAGATGGGACAAATATGCTGGACTACATATTTGACAGTTAAGATATTTCTCTCTGTGTGTCTTGTTTCTGTTCTGTTCTGCTATTTTGTGTTGTCTTTTTATGGTCTTGTCTGGGTGTCTTTTGTTATTCAAAACAATTCTTTTTCACATTTTAACACTCAAAATGCTTGAATTAGACTTTGGCTTTACACGGCGTATTTTTGATGAAACAAAAAGTAAACCTTCGTGTGAAAATGGCTTTTAATTGTCCACAAAAACAAAAGACATAATGTAGGAAATGCGAATGTTCCTTTCCATCCATTTAGTCTCTGGTTGAAGAGTGAACCCTTCACTGTCGCCCCGCACAAACGTCTCAAACTCTTGGTGGGTGCTTTGTATTTCCTTTTCAAATCCTGGTTTAGGGAAGTGCGCAGAATCCCCTCTCAGCGTCTCAGCTGTGGAGCTTTGATAAATGGCTGGCCAGGTGCTGCTCCAATTTGTCTTCATCATTCAGTTTTAGTGGGCTGTAACCTATCTGTCATTGAGCCCAGCCCTCAGCAGAGGTTTTGATGCGCTTATGCACGTGTACTCATAACGCTTGAACCAGTGAATTAATGGAAAAGGCCCAAGGCGAGGGAGAATATAGTGAACTCATTACACCGTTTTACCTGTAAGGGCATCTTTTAAGTGTTAATTAATGATAGTAACAGGAATACGCTTTTGTCAGGTAAGTCAGCGTTTTATATATAACTTACAGCCTATAGTCACAAAGCTCCAAGCTACACAAAACATCAGTTGAGTGGCTGGAGTTACTGCCGAAATGTGGAAGATTTGTGGGATGATTTTTGCAGTTCAGTATGAAATGTGTTTTACAAAAGGCTAAAAGTAATTGTAAAGTTAATTAATTAACTTTACCTTAGTTACCTTTACTTATTTCTTTTTTAATTCAGTTTTTAAACATTATTAATAGAGCAGAAAAACACACAAAAAAACACAACACAAAGAACAGCTCAAGACCAGAGACAGCACAAAAAAAGAAGAGACAAAAAAAGCAACTAAAAACACAAAAACAGCAAAACGATAACAATAATTACTTTGGACACTGAAAATGCTTAGGAACTATTTGGAATGTTTATGTTTCAAGAATAAGGTGATGAAGTAAACAAACGTAAAACTCTGTATGTAACATAATAAAAAGTAATATTAAAATAATGAAAAAAAAAAACAAAAAAAACAAATTCTTTGCCTTCTGGTGAATGTTGGTATTGTCGGAAAAATACATATTTGTTGTGAATAAATAAAATTGGATGTAGATTTCAGATTGTTTGCAAACAATCTAATACATTTCCACCCATCCCCTGTTCTCTACGTTAGAATAATCCCACATCGATCTTTGACCTTTAACGTATGTAATTAAGTCAGAATATCCCATTAATATTAAAAATGCAAAACACCGTGCAGTTGAGTGATCAAACAGAAATGCGGGCGACATATGTCAATAATACATTATGAATGCAGACATTAAAGAGTCACTAGATGGCCAACTTAAACAATGGCTTTGTTAATCAACACTGACGCTTAATGAAGTTTTAATTTACACCTAATCACATCGCGTAAGCCATGCCCAGTTGCGTCGGACCGTACGGGGAGGCGGAGGGGCCAAAAAGGAGCTCCTCTGAGATCAACAATCACCTCTCATTAGCGTTCAGGGGTCTAACTCCTCCCACTGAACTCTTAAACTACAAGTCCATCCCTCACCATGTAATATAAATGTCACTGTGACGCCTGGGCCTTCTCAGCACAAACAGAGGTGGGTTATGGGTCGTCCACAAGATTTATAATGTCAAATACTAGTCACTTAAAGCAGATGGTGCAGGAATAATTCATGGCATCACATTCTCTGTATGTATTCTCAGGATCTTTGACGGCTGATCGAGTCTATAACTGAATAAGACCAGAGGAGCATGCTTTTGTGATGTTTTAAAGTTTTGATGATTTACTTTTACTTTATTTTTGTAATCTCATGGTAAACAAATAATGTTACTGAAGTCATAGGACTACTTTTTCCACCACTAGTTATTACTTCTACATCAGGGCTTTATTATCTTTATTATATTTTTTCTCAAAGGCTAAAAAATGCATACAATAAATCTCCAGGGCTACACTCTATGCGTGTGTAGAAACAGAAGCTCAACTGACAGCGATGTGTTGTATCCACTCCAGTGTGTGATAAATTTAAGCAGTTTGAGAGGCATGAGACGAGTTTTTGAATCTAGAAGCATGAAGAAATTTGGGTCAGAATGATGAGTTGTGGGAAAAATTAACATTCACAACAGTCACAGAAATCAGTCACATTCATCCCCTGTCACAGGCATTTGAAAATACAGTATTTAACTGTGCATGATTTTGACGTCTTCTCCTGTGTGATGTCCACAGATCATATATGTCAAAGCCCTCATATGCCAAATGTCTGCATAGTTTCTCATGAAAGGGTGAACTCAATATGTGCTGTGTGAAATGTATAATATGTCCTCCCTGCTCCATCAGCTGTGCCCCTCATTCACATACTGTATTGTTGACATAAAATAAAGACGCTTTAGTTTCACTCTTCACCAAAGCAACGAGAGTAGAGCGATCCGATTACCTTTAAGATACTGTCAAATGTAAACTGCATTCTCATATACAGTATGGTATGCCACATTTGTCATCTCACAGATATGCTTTCATTTAAGTGGATGGTATGAAAATAAACAAAATGCCAGGATGTTTAATGAAGGATTGGCCTTTGCTCAAAATAGTTTAAATAAATACAATAACTCAAACTCATAATTTAAAGGCCTTGTAAATGAATCCACGGATATCTGCACACACTAGACACACATACCTCTGTTACTGGTCCTATCTCGCAATGGCCAGACAAATCTTCAAACTTTATATCAAAAAGAATTTCATTATTATTTAATTCCTAAACATACTGTTGTGGATTGTTATATTGAAACTTTATTTTCTTTCTGACCTCTGCTCTTTAGAAGAAAAAATAAAGCACTGAGTCAATATTTTATCACAAAGACACACGCAGAGTCACTGTTTGCATGCTTGTTTCATTTTGAAGATCAATTTGAAAGACATTCTGATTTTTGTGGCATATTCGATTCTCGGTAAAAACAATTTCATATCATCAGAAAATGTAAATATGTTAAGTAAAATATGTTATGTACCTTTTTATTGGGGCTGTTTGAGATGTTTGTTTGTGTTGCCAACAAAATAAATCAAACTAGAATGTCAATATGTCATATTTCCTAGTTCTCAAAATTGTTCTTTTCTCCCAATACTGCCCGTAGTCCAGTGACTCTGGAAAGGACATTGAAAAACTGCAATGAGAACAAGACTTGCTTTATTCCAAGCATGTACAGTACATTTATTGGCCATTGGTGGAAAAAAAAAAAAAGATGCCATTATTTGCTTATTTCATTATTTCATGTTGTCACAAAGATGCATCTGTCGCGCCTCAAGCCAAACTCAAACAGAAATGTGAAATCAGATTTGTTGTTTTCATTGACGCGATGGGAAATGCTCATTGGTCATCATCTATCATTTACAAGTTTAAAATCAATCTTTCTTCAGATTAACAAAGTTTTGTGCTTTGCTTATCGATTCAGCAGAAACCCACGTTTTCTATTTACATTTTTTTTATTTATTTTGTAAGCAGCCATCATCTAAACAATGTGTTCTAGTGCTTCATACAGCATCTAAATGTAAAAGGTATTTGTGCACATGGCATTACCAAGTATGAATTTCCAATTATAGCACCCTGACACATAAGCAGAACAACTTTTTCAATATATGCTGGTGATTACATGAAGCTATCACTGGATTGTGCAGCCTCGGCGTGATCCAGGATTGGGTTGCTCCGTCTCCAAAGTGGAAGAAAAAAAATGCACACGTACCGCCTGTCTGTCTCCACCTTGTCCTTAGCCAGTCACCGAGGAGCAGCTGGCCTGAATATCTGAGTGCCTTAAATGAATTGGAATCTTTTGGGTGCAAGGCTTGAGTGATTAAATGCAATAAGACTAATATTCCTCTGTGGGTTGGGAGTCAGAGAACATGGATGGATGAAGATGAAAAGCATGGAGAAGTGAGGGATTGTCATGATTGCCGTAAAGTGTGTCTCTCAGGATGGCGCTGCTCTTCGGGAATAGCCCTTAAAGCAGGAGCCCAACTATAGGCTGGCTGCTATTTGCGGCTGTGGCAGGTTGAAGATTGTTTTCCCTTGCTTTGTTATGGAAACAATTCATGATGCAAGTTTTTGTTTCTAGTGATCTGAACTACAGTTCGTTTGCACTCATATGCCACCTTAGGGGGCTTTTGCCTCTACACCATTTGGGTTCGCTTAAAGCGAACTTGGGTTCAGGACAGAGCAGAGCACTGAGCAAAACCAAAATAATGCTGCTCATATGTGTCCAACACGGACAGTTTAGATGGAGAGTTCTTCTATTGTGGTGCTCGTTCACCCAACCTGTGTGTGTTGATGTGCTTTTGAGACTCAAACACCCCTGACGTCACAACTCGGATTGTTCATGCAAATGATACTTCCGCTCCACATGAAACCCTTACAAAATGAGAGAAAGAATCCGCAAAATGTATTTTGAGGAAGAAATAAATAAATAAATAAGCCTACAAACCATCTTGGCGGCACTACATGTTCTCTATATAAAAAACGTTCATTACAGACTGCCCTGGATATACAAGTACCCTTTACCCTCCGGTGCAACTCCCTGATGGCATCTTGTTCAAGTTAAATCAACATATAATGCAAGACAAACCATTTTAACACACTGCAAACACCCTTTTCAATTTTATTTCTATAAACCGAAAAAAGGGACATTTTTGGTGGAAAGTAACATGTGATGTGGGCTGCAGAAAGACAAGAAGGTGAAAAAGTCTGAAGAAGGGTAGTTCACTTCAAAACAAAAAACTAATAGGTGCAACTGCTGTGCCCACCATCTTTTCTTTCTCCAGCCTCCACACTTGCCTGTCTTGGATACATGTCCCTATATACAATCCATACGTAAACTCTGCCATAAACACGTTCATAACATGGTAAAATGTACAAATTATCGTGAAGCATGGAATGACATGTTTTGCTCTGGAAGTTAACTTTTCCCATCAATGAAAAATCAAACCTGCCTTTCCCACTATTAATTCTGCTTTGCACCCATCACAAAAACTTAAAAAGCATTGAACATTGGTACTGATTGTCAAACTTTCTTTTTGGTCTCCTTTCTTTCCATTCATCTAAGAAGAGTGGTGAAGCCCTTTGATGTTCTACATTCAGATATCATCTGATGTGATGCAACATGTTATAGGGATTAATAAAAAGGGGGTGTGCACTAAAACAGTTAGTGCCTAAAACTACGCCTGTGGGCATGTCTTCTGCTGCATTTGTATTAAAAATGTACGCTTATAGACTATCTTCTCTACATTTACAATTAATACTAGTTGATTTGCAACCTTTTCAAGGGTAAAATGTAGGATTGAAAAGTGCATATTTAAGAAGAAAGTTTTGTCAGCAGAGTGTAGAGTTTCAATTAATAAGGCGGCATGTCTGGCAGATAGCATTTAACATAAATCACTTCCTCTAAGTGTGTCAAATATCAAGTATGTGATGAGAATGTTCAGTGCAGACATGTTTGAGACACCCTCAGACAGGCAGACCAGAGAAGCATGTTTTCTCATGTCTGTCTCCTCCGACGACATTAACAAAGTGAATTTAGAAGTTGACACTTTACAGATGGTTTTACTGACATCAGTGACAGCAGCAGGATGTCCAAATATGTATAAAGTTACATTCAACAAAGTGATATGTTGTGTAATGCAAAATATTTGTTCCCAGAATGTTTCACCTCATGTTTTTTCAATTTTCCCTTAAGTTACGGTTAGTTTATTCTTTGAATACTAGAATGGAAAACTTCTACACTAACAATGTTGTTGGCATGTAATAAAATCTATCAAAAAGTTTGAACATTATTGCGCCAGATTCCGATTCCCTTCATTGCATGTGGCCCAAAACTCGGACAGACTCCAGCTGCACAGCTTATGACATCCATGACATGCCAGTTTGCCTACTTTTACTTAAAGATAGTTCTTTAGCTTGTAATGTGACTAACATACATACTTGAGAAAGTGATAACAACTGTTACTGATCCAGCCACAAGGGGTCATGTCCCATGTGAATATTTTGTGTGACGCAAATGTATTGTTCTATACTTTTCCTTACTGCGGAGAACCTGAAAGGAGGCTGATTATGCTTATTATAAATATGCTTATTTTTATGTGTTATATGTACCTCTGCACTGTCTCGTTAAAATCTCTGCAATAACATTTCACAATTCCACCTAGACTTTTGCACCTCCGACGTCAGCGAGGCCTTCTTTGATTTACAGCCCCGCAGGTTCACTCTGGTCTCCTCAAGTGTTTACTCACCACAGGCATTAAACATAACTGTCAATTAGGAGTGGAAGTCCGGGCTCGTAATGGCCTTGTTTAAACCGCTGTGTGGACTAGCATTAGCGTCGGCCAGTCTCTCTGTGTGTAAACGACGTGGACGTGTGTCATGGCCGCCCTTGATCATGGCGCACAGTGAACATTCGGCCTGACACCTTTACGAGAGGACAGGACCCCGCACTCACGTATAAATCCCACCTCCACTTTGATGTGCTTTATCGAACCCACCTGTGGCTGATTTGTACGCGTCTCTGGACCGACGCTCACTCCCCGACGATAATTAGTGCTACTTATGTTTTAGGCTGAGCTCAGCAGTTACTTACAGCAGGAACGTGATGACGCGGAGAATGGCTGGATAAAACTGTTGCCATGGATTCGGTGAATGGATACCTTTGAAATATACTTTTGGTGGCAGGGAAGACGGCCATCACAAACAAAATGGATGACTCAATATGCACCAACAAATCTGGACTGGACTGACCCTATACTCTACATAGAAAAAAAAAAACTTAATTTAGAAATTGACAAATTTGAAAGAGTCTAGACTAAATGGGACTTGTTCATTGCATCTTGTGTGCCGTAATTTAATTTAATTTAATTTAATGATTTTGGAAGTTGTTGTTTTTTTTTCTCCATATTCCACATTCTGTGTTTTATATTCAAAACAAAAATGAAATTGAAAGTGCGTTGAAGTGGTTATTGCTGGGTTAGATCCAACACAGGTGCCTTATAGTATGAATGAATAGAATGAGTTGGTCAACAAACAATCAACATTGTTCCAACTGCAACCTCTTGCAGAAACAATCTTTGATGGAAAAAATATAATTTAATAAAACTTATTTGAAAAGAACTGTACATAATTGTCATAGTTTTGTCTTTTGTGAACAATGTTGATGACATGAGAAGTCAGTCTGACCTTTGGTGTCATTTGAGTGCCTGTGGAGGTTCCAGCCATGTCAGCATAAAGCAAACAAATGAAGGTACTATGAAAATCTTACTGAAATGAAAATACCTGCAATGTAAGCCACTTGGGCCTTTTGATTGGCCATGCAGCAGCCAAGTATGGTGTGTTTATTACAGTGTCTATCATCACATTAGCCTGCCGCACCTCGCCTCGCTGTCTGTATGCATAATTTACTAATTCCCACTTAGTATCGCTGTGAATTATCTCTTTCTAAACACAACGTCGCCTCTTTAGGGATAATCAGCGTTCACTTCCTGGTGGAGAGGCTCACAGGTGTGCAGCCCAGATTAATGTCGGAGGCATTTTGGAGGAGAAAGGGTTGATGGGAAGATAAAGGACACAAAAGAGCTCATGAATTATCTGCATATACGAGCTGCTTATTTGATCAGTGATAAGGCGCAATGAGTCCACTTGCTCTCTCTATATTCGGCACTCGCAACAAGCCTATGAGCCCTGTGATAGCATCGTGTGAAGGCCAATGACAACTAGTCCTTATAGTTCCTGTACAGTAGGGTACCAAAGTTACAGTCTTTACAGAATTGTTTTGAAAACAGAAATGCATCAATAGAACTTAGTTGAATGTCAAAACTTGGAGCACCAGCATCGTCTATCATATCTTAATGCTAAAAAGTAGTACCTTTCTGCCATTTCATGAATCAGTTAGCTCATTGATTCCCAAGATCCCCGCTTGTACCACAGACTGGCCATGTCTCTCAGTCCAAAACAGAGGCTGCCCAAACTGCAGGAAGAAAAATAATTATTCTAAATAGCTATTTATTTCAGGCAAATAAACAATTGTTTTTTTGCCCTTCACTCCGTTTATCATGTGTGGATTTTTTGCTGTTTCATTTGGCAAACGTATATTGTTTATGATGTAACGGTTCAC
This sequence comes from Rhinogobius similis, assembly GCA_019453435.1. NCBI lineage: Eukaryota > Metazoa > Chordata > Actinopteri > Gobiiformes > Gobiidae > Rhinogobius > Rhinogobius similis. The sequence continues at coordinate 21,034,371 of CM033626.1, read as the reverse complement.
AACAGGCTAAGCTCGTGCTATAAAACTTGTTCTCTATTGAGCGAAGTGTGCTGAATCTAACAATAACATACATAAAACTTCACTTAAATTATGTACAGAATTATTTGCCAAATTCCTCATTTCTTGTCAACATATTTCAAGTCTGTAAAAGTAAAGTCCCATTGCACAGTTGTGACTAATTGTAGCATAAATGTGCAATGGCTTCTAATAACAGCCTTCCCAACATGACGTCTGCATGGGCCCCAATTTTCACCTGCCAGTGCTCTCAATCAAATAGTGGCAGTGTTCAAAGGCAACCCAGTCACAGAAACAATAACTCTTTTTATTGAGAACAAATGTTGGCGTTTGGATGGCGCAGTGGCCCCTGAGAGAGAGGGAGAGGTGAAGAGTGCTGCGATCTCCGTGTGCCTTTGGAAAGTGCCTCTGGTGCTATTTGACGACATAGCGCTGAGTACCCCTGGAGCCCACCAGAGAAAGAAAGCATGTGCTTTTATAAACTAGGTCCTAATGAAAACATTTGGGCAGGAGACAGAGCACAGGACAAATCAGACCAAAAGGTAGAGTTGTATTTATATGTTAAAAAACAAAATAAACTAAAACAATTTGAGGCCATGTTGTCTAAATCTGAGTCTGACCAGATCCAGTTTTTTTTTGTTTTTGTTTTCCAATGCAAACATTGTATTAATTTAATGAAACATAAATGTGCCTTTAACGAATAAGGGCAAGAGCCTCAATCTGACTTTTTCACAATGAACCTCATTTCTGAACGTTATGAACTAAACAACAAGCTTTACAGAGGCACTTAAGTGTCCATGTGAATCTGTAACCTAATTTTACAGAGTCAAGCGTGTGTTTATAAAGCGAAATGGTGGGTTGAACCATGGGGGATCCCTAGTGCTATCTGCCAAATATTACTTCCTTCCAGGAGTGAGAGGAGGAGCAGAGCGGGGAGAGGAAAAGGCGAGGTGAAAGGAGTCCTGGGAGATTTGGTTCAAGCTCAGATTCAAGTGGAAAATAGTGCATTAAGTTTTACTTTGGCCAGAAGGGGGAGGGGGGCACTTTAAAATTGAAAATAATTATATTATTATTATTATTATTATTATTGTTATTATTATTATTGTTATTATTATTATTATTGGTTAATTAGGTGTGCGTAAAGGCCGCCAGGATTAAAAATAGAGGAAAACCTGTCCGATTAGGGCCCATCACACAGCCCATTGGAGCTGGCAGATGCTCAGATAGACTTTTATGGATTGTTCAATGGCGTGCCATAATGAAGCAGGCAGCGCTCTGTGACCCATGCTGAAGCGGCCTGAGAGGCTCCAGGGACGGTCCCGCTGGGAGACCATAATGCCCATAATGCCCTGTGCGTCCCACGGCTGTATTAATCACACTGAAAAATAAATGTGGGTTAGGGAACGGGTTGCTAAAGGCTTAGAAAAAAATGAAATAAGTGCGCCGTTTATTCCAATCAAGGTCGTGATAATGAACCCTATAAAGGAAAATGACGCTCCATTTGCTGAGAATGGATTGTGTGCTCAGTGAAAAGTCGCGCTGCTGAAGTGCCGTACCGTCTGCGTATGACACGCTGAAACATAAACCCTGATACAAGGTGTGTGAAAAAAGGCCAAGCTTCGAAAATAGTTGAGAAAACAGTTTAATATTCTCCTTTAATAATGTAGGTACCCGTCAGTGTTTGTGAACTGACGTTCTCATTATTTACATTCAAAGATATAAATTAGTAAAAGTCTTGATAACAACAAGATTGTGAAGCTTTTTCAATTTCCAAATGCTTCTCAAATAAAAAACGTCCTTAATATATATGTATATATATTTACAAACCTCAGTCATTTTCCAATGTTTGCAATACAACTTGCATAAATTATAGGCATCATATCGCCATAATCATTTATAAAAATAAATATCAAATGTAGGCTTTTCCACTTTGAAGTGATGTCTTCTTAACTTCAGTCCAGTCCTTCGTTTTATAATCCAAAGCAAACTGTACGAATTCCAGAGAAAAGGGCCAAATAAGGTTTTGCACGCGTTTAAATAGATAAAATAATATATCGTGGCAAAAAGACAAACTAAATGAACCTGAGTATTAACATATAAATCACATATAATGGGAGCAATTTCTCAAACAAAAATACAAATCCATGGTATGAAATTTCCATAAAACTTTTTTCGCCAGTGTGTCAAAGTTTAAGCATTTGTGGCTATGTGTGTGGAGCAAAACCTCTAGCAGCTTTCATGGGAACTGGTGGCACTGGATACGAGCTGGAGTGGTAAAGGTTAAGAGAGCGTAAAACATTAGGCTAAAAGGTGATGTCTCTTCTGCGCTTTTATTGTCAAAGACAGTGTCACACCTGTCTGTACTGAATACCATACGGTCAAACCCCCAAACAAAACATACTCAGTAGTATTGTACGTGCTTAATAAAATAATGAAAATCCCCGTTGCCACTGGAACCGACACGTGCGTAAAACTGGTTTTGCGCGGAGTTTGGAAATCAGCGCCTGGTGGGAAGCGCGTCAGTGCGTGAGGACCAAACCGACTTTGCATATGGCTGACCCTGCGTAATTAAAATGATCCGACTCAGAAAGGTAATGTTGAACTTGGGAGGCTCTTTCACATAAGAATTCCTGCTCAAAGCTATGGCAACTATTCCCTGCTCATGAGTTTACCGACAGCCACCCTGCATGTGCACGCGCATCTGCAAGCGTGCACGTGTAAGCTCATTAAAGACCTGACCTACTGTTACATGGTGTGAAATGTGTTCTGTTGTTCGTAAAATGCTCCTTTAGTGACATAATAAAAATCTACAAATAATAAATCTACAATTAACACGTCACTCAAATAATTAATTAGTGCATACTGTTGATGGTTTAGAAGAGTTACTTCTTATTTGCAGCAAATAAACTGTATTTCAAGGAAAGAAAATGTGTGTGTGTGACTTTAATAAGGCAGAGTACGCACAAATCTTCCATCGTGATAGCAGCGGTAAAAAAACCGTTTCACGCTCACAATAGTATTTACTTCCCTCGTTTTAAATACAACTGCAAATGTTCACCACGATTTTAAACATGTTTGAAGTTATCACGTGGTCCCCAAGTTTCTCATCTTACGTACCTTTTTTTGCTTCTAAATTTGCCGATCTGAAATGCTGATGTGGCTGCTGTTCAACTGTATTATTATTTTTAGCGACAGGGGAGTCAGGCCTTAGTTTGCCCTCTGCGTGCTGATTGTGATGATGTTGCGCTGCGCTTAGCGCTTCATTTGCACTAGAAGAGGCGGATGAAGAGGCAGCAGCGGCAGCGGCGGCGGCTGCTGCGGCCAGACTGACTCCAGAGGAGTTGTAGCGCAGGATCCCCTGGCCTTGCAGCGGGCTGAAGTTGCCATAGTTTGTATAATTGCTATAAAAGGGAGATGTGTAATAAATAGGCCTTCCAATGATGGAGGGGGGCGGGTAGAGTGAGGGTGGGCTGGCAGCAGAGGTGGGGGCTGTGAGGAGACCCCCACTGGAGGAGGGGCAGTTCCCTTGCTGCTGCTGTTTTTGGTCCGAGGTAGCAATCTCTGCGAGTGACCACAGCTTAGGCTTGACCGAGGGGCTCTGAGACGGGGCTCTGCTTTCAAGAACTTTGTTGCCCACCATGAGGCTGCGCGCCAGGTCCTCGCGCTGCAGGTGATGGTGGAGGTGATGGAGGTGGTGGTGTGGGCTGACAATGGGGGCCTCTACCCCGGTCAGCGGTGACGACGTGACGGGCTTTGGAGAAACATGGCCCCGTGTGTCAAGGTGGCGCTCCACCGCATCGTCTCCATCCTCGTCACCGGTGCGCTCCGAGGAACGGAGCTCCCCCGCACGACAATTCACTTTCTCCACGTCAGACTCCGCCGAGCATGAGTGGTCTGTTAGTGTGTCCACGTGTAAACTAATACCTACGAAAAAGGCAAAAAAATACATATTAATTTAACGCGTCTAAATAAATAAATATATAAATAATAGGTATCTAATTAATTATTTATAGGCCTATGGCCGTAAAGTGTAAGGAAAACGCTTTTATTAAAAAAGAGAAAAAACGTATTTACAAATGCATGATTAATGTAATCATTACCAACATGTGTCCTTAAATGTATTATAACATTTTTAAAATGTATTTTTGTGTGTGTGTCTATTTTAATTTTGTGCGTTGTTGTTGTTGTTTTTTTTGTTTGTTTTTTGTTTTTGTACGTTTTTAAATAAATAAAGCCGAAAAATACGGTGTGTAAAATGCTCCACATTTCCTGTTGACTAACCCCGTTATGTTATTGCAGCATTATGGGGCTGAACAGTAAATAAAAAGCACACGTGCCCCTCCTTCCTGCCCCCACATCCTGCCCAGAATAGTTAAACGGATCATTGGCTTGTGTACCCCACCTTCATCCTCAGCTGAAGCCTCGCTGTTATCCAGGGTTTTCTCGGACCTCTCTATTTCCTTCCTCTCCCCGTCGCCGTCCTCTTCGTCCTCGTCCTCGCTCTTGTTCCTGGGGGCCCACGTCATCTTGTTCTCCTTCTTAAGTCTCCTCCTGGCGTTGGCGAACCACGTGGACACCTGGGTCAGGGTCATTTTGGTGATGATGGCCAGCATGATCTTCTCTCCTTTAGTGGGATAGGGGTTCTTCCTGTGCTCCTGAAGCCAGGCTTTCAGGGTGGCCGTGGCATCCCTCGTGGCGTTCTTGCGGTAAGCCGGGTCGTTGAGCTGGTACGGATATCCGGGGCTGCCGTATGGGTGGTAGCTGAGCGCCCCAGCCATGCCCGTTGTGTGTGGGTCATAGGGGGAGCTCTGAGGAGAAAATTGCCGTGTGATTCGCAAGTCACAAAACATGCAGCAATAAATGTATAGTGTACCAATAACACTATTTAAAAAACTCACTGTAAAATATTTTATTAGCATACATTTGGACAAAATCTTATGCTACAGTATTACGTATTAATTGTGCATTTGTAATAAAATTAATAGATAGGTGTGTTTTTGTTTGTTTGTTTGTTTTATATACCTGACCACAAAGTTACATAAAATGTCTTGTCTGACCAATGACCATAAAACAATGTGTGTTAACCTGGGAGCAGGCCACACAGTGCCACACACTAATTGTTAACTAATGGCTGAGATCGTTATCGGATTATCTAGTTAAAAAAATCTCCCACCAATAAAGCTGAAAATACCATTTCAAATCATCTAATCCCTAATTAATTATTTGCGTCTCAAGTTGACGCACTTTTTGCCGCGTCACGGTCGTGTCATTATGTGAACACATCTTCCATTAATAGCATTACAAATCCCATTACAAATCATATTGATGTGCGACTCCCAAAATATCCCTCAGAACTTGGTTTAACACGCGTAAAGTGCTATACACTTGAACATAATGCTTTGACGCAGCTATTGTTTTAAACTTGGGGCTCATGCTTCAAATCTCATTTAAGTCACAGGGACAACAATTTAATCATAGCGACTCAGGACAACAAGGCCTTCGGATAAACGTCCTAAAGTTCTTCAAATTAAAAAAAAATATATATCGCCCAATTTAATAACAATTTACATTGTTTATCCCATAGAAGAATATAAGTTCTTTTTACCACATACGACGGGAATCCTGCTGTGGGGTCCGCTGAATATGAGAGTGGACTGGAGAAGCCCGTGCCTGGCGAAGCGGAGAAAGCAGCCGATCCTGGGTAAGGGCTGAACGCCGAGCCGGAGGACGATCGAGCCAACTCTTCATTCCGCGGTGCAGACAACGACGAGGGCCCGTAAGTTGGACACGAATAAAGCGCCAGCGAGCCCGGAGGCTGGTATAGATAAGCCTGAGGATAGGACATTGATGGGATATAAACAGATCGCCGATTCCCCCCAAAACAAGCGGAGCAAAAGCGCGGAGAAAGCCAAAGTAACAATCAAGTTAATAATGAGCCGCTAAAGCAGCCATCAAACAATGAATACAAAAAGTCCTCCTCCTGCTGCCCCTTGACTAAAAAGCCCTTGAAAGGTGTGTTAAAGTGCCCACATAGAGGCAATGTGGCATGCGTCTTGATCCCCTAGCGTCCGATGTTTTTAGTACGCAGCGCTGTGAAGTGAGGAGTTGGGAGGGAAAGAGCCAGTGGAGTTTCAGACGCACGGAGCGCAGGGGGGAACTGGAGCTGTCACTCCGGCTCATCTGAATATCCATCCCCGCCCCTTTCCTCTGCCTCATACACACAGAATTTCTTGCTCACAAACAGCGACTCCACACAGCAAAAAAGTACAGAGACTGGAAATACGATCCGTTTACTTTGGTATTGTCAAACCCTCCTCACCGCCGCCACCAAACTGGATTAAATGCAACGATTTTGACATTATTTCTTTCTTGTTACCAATTCTCTTATGAGGACCGTGCGTGTAAAGTATAAGCATTCTTTTAAAGTTGTGCGCTTCGGTGCAATTTTAAATTATTGCTTTGTCTACGCGCACGTCTTTTTGGTGAATTTGCGTGTGTGCGGGGCTGTTGGAGCGCATGAGTCGGAGAAAGCAATTGTATAACGTCCAGGTCTCGACTTACACGCTTTTATGTCGCCAATACAGCTATCAAACGAGGACACGTCCATGCGCAAAGGGAGCAGTGCGCAGTCTGGCCTGTGGGAGGCGTACACGGGTTTCCACTAGCTATTATTCTGTGCCACGAATAACTTTTTGATTTCGGTTGTAGCTGTGTATGATATGAGACATTTGTTTTTGTAGCCTACATAATTAGTCCACAAATACAACACTTTTATCCAGATAATCCGAGTTAAGTTGAATGATTCTTTTTGTGGATCTGGGGCTGCATACGCGTAGGCCTTTTCTCTCCGGTGACTGCAGACATTATGACCTCTGTTGGACACAGCAGTTACAGCAGAGCTCTCGGTGAAATCTAACCCCTGACAGCGGTTTGGGCAGCCAAGGTGGTGGCACATGAAGAGCGCCAGTGGCCGAATGTCCTTCATTAGTATTCACACGACTCAATGTATGCATCCATCAGGTGCTTGTTCCGTCACCGTGGTGTGGTCTGGCCCTCTTGTAAACACCAATGCTAAAGAGTTGCAGCTTGTTAACGGCCCGGGCTAATTTAGTTCATAATAAATCCATATATTACAGTTCGCAGAAAGGATAGCCATAACTAATCCTCACGTAGTGTCATTTTGCTAATTAAAACACCACATCCCACGGTGCTCTGTATTCAAATCCGGCCGTAATGACTGCTGTTATGAGGGCAATATTTCACCTTAGGCTACTTTAGGAGGTGACATGACACTGTTACAACTTGCACATTACTTTGCCATAGCTCATGCTGCTATGACAATCTATCCAGGAGTGTCGTGAGGGGATAAACACGGCCCACTTTTAACGTGAATTGTGCACAAACAACGCTCGAGATTAAAAGAATTGTCTTGATTATTTTAGCAAGTATTTAGTCCAGCTCAATAAAGTGAAAATGTACCTTGACTAAACACCAGCATTTGTGTCATGTGTTCCAAAATATCCAGCCCCACAACCATAAAAAGTAGATTGTTGCTGTTAATAAAGATTTGCGACATACTTGGCTGACCGGACATACATTGAGGCCCACACCAGGGGGCACTGTCTCCTCTGCGCACGGGCCGCGCACTGGGCCAACGTGTGCTGCTGAATTTAGTATTAGTTGTCGGCTACATTTCCAGGTCAGTTTAAAACAGGTCTGAACTATTTTGGTCGCTGCTTAATGGGTATGCAGGACATGGAGTGGAAAGACTTGATAAATATAAAAAGAAGACAGGATAGAGGCAGTGGTTAAAACTGAAGAAACTCGTGAAAAGGAAGTGTGGAAATTAAAATCAATGAAAGCAACTGATCAGATGGTGTAACCTGAACACACGTTTCTTTGGATGAAGAGTAAAATAGAGGCAGTGGTTTTTCAGTGCGCTTGGATAACGTTCAGACTTTGATAAGTTTTTAATATTTCTTGAGGGGCTGCAACTTATGATTATTTCAGTATAGTCAACTAGCCTGCGATAACTTTTTAGATTAATCAACAAGTCAAATTTTATTTTTTTCTATAGTACATAGTTTTGTTTATTTTTAATTAATTTTCAACCGAATAAATGTAAAAATGTGCTGACTGAAGGCATGGAGAATATTAGCGAATTATATAGATTTCTAATGAAAATCAAAAGTAGTTTATTTATTTATTTTTTGCTATTTTAATTTAATGGCACTGCCTTTATCAGCATGTGTTTAGAGTATACAATCCAGAAATAATTAACAGTTATTAAAACATTTTTTTTAATCGACTAGTTACAATTATTCGGATTAATCGTTGCAGCCTTATTGAATATAATTATTTTTATTGATAATTATCTATTCACCTAATTCAGATCAACTGACACTGAACAGTTGCACACGACAGAAAGCCAACTTAACAAACTTTTCAATTACAATTTCCAAGTTAAAATGAACAGATATCTTTGGCCTCGTTGTCACTGGAGGACGAGGTGTCAGTGAGGAGAGCAGGGTAAACAGGGAGACGCAGTGGGCCGGGCTGGCTCCGGCGACAGGCCGTCATCTCTCTCCCGCCTGGCATCTGCCCATTGCTGCCAACCTTCTTCTAATCAGCAGCCATCCATGCGCTTGGCAATGGAGGGGGTTCTGCAGCAGCTCCTCGCCCCAAGTTAAAAACCCTGAGCCCTATCACTTTGTAAACAGGTTCCTTCGGGGCACCTCCAGCGAGGACGCCTCTGATGTGCTCAAGTGGAGAACATTGGTGGCTGCAGTGCCTTGGATCCTTTTTGCTGCTAGGACTCTTGTTGATGCTGCTGTTGTTCTTGTAGTTTGTTTTCAGCTTAAATCACAAGGCCACATTCCCTTTAAGTCTGATTTGTCTAACATGCTGCAGACTGACATGGATGTTGGGGAAACACTTCATGTTGCTTTTTTCTGTAAAATGTAGCACTCTAACGGCTCACAGTACAGCGCCTTTATTCTCCTGCCTCTCTGAGTGTTTGAAACATTTAGATTTTGACCACAAAATGAAAGCAAAAATGAAAAAAGAAACAACTTTATCTCCTTTTTTTACATGACAGACTTTTAGGCTGTAAAAGACCAAAATACCAGATTTGATGTTGAAGGAAAAAAACGCACTAATTACAGAAATTATGAAGCATAGATTTCAAACACACACAAACACCCAGACAGGCTGATTGACGAACCAAACGGTCTCTGAAAATCAAAGAGAGAAAATAAAAGGAGACACAAAGGGGAAACAATTTGAGAGCGCCTGAGTCTCTCCTGTGGCTCTCCAGCCAAGGGTCGGCCAGATAGGGTTGCCTAGAAAGAGTGTGCTGACAGCCAGTGTCACTGGGCTTTGTAATCATTGTGCTGGACCTGATAGGGTTACTAGTGGCTAATCCAGGCTGACCTTGGTTAGGTGCCCTGAATGAGGATGGCTTTGTACAGTGGGGACAAGCTACCAGTATGACGGTGATGCTGACATATAATGTCTGTGTGGGGACTTGCCACCACAGCTCTTTTGTTGTGCTATCAAGTTGCGACTCTCAGCCACACACACAAAATGTTTTCTCTCTTTCAAGAGATGGAAGAAAGCAGGCATCTAAATCACCACTGGGGAGAGGACGAGCTTGTATCTCCGGGTTCAAGAGGTCAGATGAGTGTTGTTAGTGTTAGAATGTCTTCAAAACAAATCCTATACTGATGGAATTCTGTGTATTGGTCTCTTAGCGGCCTGTGTGTGTGTTGTGTGAAAAGGCCGGGAATCTGACCTTACAATTTATTTAGAAAAAGAAAATGCAACAAAAACAAATACATACAATTATGACTTTTTTATGTATTTGCAACAAACATGTTTTATATACATGTATTAAACACAGCAAGTAATAGTATAATTTAGATATTTTTCATATTTTGCAGTTTTTGGCATATATGTATGAAACTAACAATATCAGAATAATAATAAAAAAAAAGAGTTAAAAAAGAGAGAAAATATAGTACAGTAGTTTTACACAGAAATGCCACACTCACTCAAAATTTTAAAACATCCACACAATATATGGACAACAAAGACACACACACTCACAGCTCGAGGCTCCACCGGTGTGAAGGCAATAGAGAGAAGGCATCTTGCCTTTGTTGCTGCCAGGGAGAACTGTAAACGGGAATGGGATTCCCATCCCCTGGAGCCTCCTGCTAATCCACAACAGGCCCACTGCTGGATTACTGGGGACATCAGCTGACATGCCAGCCAGCACACTGATAAGCATGTGCATAGGCACACAGTGTAAAGTGTCTCCACACATGCTAATGTCTGCTGTATGTACATACTGTATGCCAGCTATGCAATATGTTCACACGCAAGCACATCAGTCAAATGGCATCACTGCAGGAAGCATTCACACACAGTGGGAACTGCAAATCACACACATAATCAAGACCTGGAACCATCTCATGGATTTGAAACTCTGGCAGGACAATATAGAGACCTCATATTTGTGCAGACGGAACTTGGCAGAGGGCCCTGCTGTCCTTCATTGTCCCTGCTGCTGGAACTAATGTATGGAAGTTACTATGGGCTTCCTACATCTTCAATGACATCTTCATCTACAAGTCCAATTAGATTAGCTTTCACAAATTAAATTATTCTTACCTTTTTATTTCTGTTTGTCCTGTCTTTTGATTCCTAAATGCATGTTTTGTGTGAACCGACATACATCGATTCAGTAAACAGGACAAAACAAATGTACTGTAAATCATTCAAAGACATTGAGAAAGCCACTCCTCGACAGCCCAATCAGCAGCAGCAGCACATTCAAATGCACTCAGGTAAATTCAGTCTGTGATTAGGTCAGGCGTGCGGGCTGTATTTGTGGTAAACAGTGTTCCGCTCTGGGGGCTAAATGTTTGTGTCAGTAAAGAATAATTACACTCCTCCACGCTGTATCTGTGGTGTTAATCTTTGTCGGCAGCGGCCACTTTATTCTCTCGTTTGTTTAATAGCTCACTAGGAGCTTTATTGTTTCAAAGTGCTCGATAGCAAACCTGTAAATTCTATGTTCAACATTTGCCCCTGTGGCGTTGCAGTTCAATGCCGGTGAATGTTGAAATAAAGCAAGCAGCCATTGATCTGCAATCAAAGATCCAAGACAGGAGGTTATTTACATGTACAGGGCCAGCCACTATGGAGCTGTACGCCAAGACAGATGTGTAGTTAGACTCATTTAGCAGCGGGTCATTGGCACTATTGACCGGCCAGGTATGTGTAAAAGTAATCAGCAGCTTTCGGTGACGCATACTGTGGAGTTTGTTAATGAAAAATTGGTTCGATTCTCAGAAGTGGAGAGTGAGAAGTAACCTTTCCCTCAGTGCTACAAGTGTTTTCTTTGTGACACTCGGAGAAGGTCAATTGAGTTCTCCAGTCTGTTATCAGAGTTGCTTTTTGATGTGCTGCTGCAGATAATGGCGTAGACAAGAACGAAGGAGGAAAGAGAGAGCTAAAGACAAGCGGCTTCCCAGGTAATTATTTCACCTCTTGAGATGGATATATTTTAAGATTTAACAAAGACAAAAGCTCTTGCACAGATACTGATTCGGACTGAGGGTACACTGTTGAACTGTGATGACGGTTCAGTATTTCTAAAGTAAAAATAGAGAAATAGTTTGTCTAATAGACAGTTGGAGGGTGACAAACATTACAATCAGCAGCAAATTTGAATGAACGAATCTGGTTGTTGATGGAGAACAACAAACTTCATTGCTAGATTAAGGCAGAAATATGGAAACGTGCCAGCAGGACTATAAACTGGGACGACGGGGCCTTTTTACTCTCCCACAATACTGTCCTAAAGAAGTCGAGGTCAGATGGCACTATTATCCTGCTTCTAGAGGTAGGAAGACAGTGCTAAAACCTGTGTAAATCAACTTACAAGACACGTCACAGGAACATCACGTGACACTCTGAAGAAGATTGCAATCGAGCAGTCGGAATTGTAGATAAACAAACTCTGGTCTGACAAAGAACGTAAGAAATAAGTCGACCAAATGAACCTCATTGGCGTAATCTTACGTTTGGACAGTGGGGTAAACCTGGAGAACAGCTTCATTGAAAAAAGATAAGCCCCCGTTATGTCCCTTTTGGACATTTTATCATCACTAATTTAACTATAAACAGTTTATTATTCCAAACATTTTCACTCCAGTTTAATCTTTGATGCCGTATCAAAAACAGAAACCCTCAATAAAACATTTTTGACAGACTGCCATCAAACCAGTCCTTTTCCAATCACAGGACGATTATGTGTGTAGCCCGGAGTTACTCGCAATAAAAGAAATGTCTCTCTTTTTCATTACATTTCCCACTCGTGAACAATGGAAAGGTCTGCCTCAGAGCCATTTATTCCGCTCTGATGTATGATTAGCACAGGGCAAATCAATACCGTGTTGGATGATCTTAACGGAAAAGTACTGTGATTTCCTTCTGTCACCGAGCCAAGCGCTGAGATTTGTCTGTCAGCAGTGACATGCTATCTGTGGCAGGGGCACTGAGGCCAAAACACACCTATTGATCCTGTCAGCATTGATGGCTCTAATGGTATGGAGGATGAGGACAGCTGGCTGCCTCTGGAAATGTAAGGCGCTGTACAGAGTAGCCTCCTGGACCGTTACAAAAGACGTGATGTTTATTCATTTTTATGGGAAAGACTTAGCCATAGCACACAGTAAAGTTTGAAAAAAGTCATGGATCATCAAGGCTTTATTGGACAAGACAGATGGCGGGTTGCAATGGTGTGAAGAGTGTTGACAGACATTCAGAAAATTTGCCAGTGCTATTTTAGCTTTTGGATAAGGGTGATAAGTTGTTTAAGTCAGCAGCTATGGGCATTTGTAACAGTACACCATAGGCAACAAGGACCAGTTAGATCAACTCGTTATCTGATAAAATGGTAAACTGTCCCTGTATTCTCAATGGCACGTCGCCAATTGATGACATCACAGAGGGATGGATTCCGTTATGGAAGTCAGCACTACTTCCTGTAACTTTCAACTTTTATTTTTCTAAATTTCTGCACAAACTGAATCTTCGTGGATGTAAAACTATGATAAATATTTACCCTATGTGCTATCCCATCAACTAAGTAACATTTTGAACCTCTGTTTTCTTCTGCAGTTTTAGTTTTGATTTTGATTCTGAATAATTAGAACCTGTCATATTAAATTTAAACTAATCTATATCTATGAAGACAAGCGGACAAACAGGAAATTAAGTTGACAGTCAGTTTTTAGCATAACAAGAGCGAGACCAGAACATGAATTGTAGTTTACAGCTCAAGCTAATTATTGTTTCATTCTTTGATTGTTTCCTTGCATCTTATTGTTAGATTTTGAATATTTGTATCGCTAACTTAAATGGGAATGTTTAGTCTTGTTCCTAATGTTGTGATTTCAGGATTAGCATCTAAGCTTAAAAACTAAATAACAACAAATAAATAACAACCTCTCCCTGGGGACCCCAACAAGAAAGGTTTCATAGTGCACCTTTAAACTGCAAATATACAGCACAAAAATAATTATTTATTTTCATACCTTTACATATTCTGTCAGAGGATTAGCGTGTGCATGCATATGTGTGATCATGCCCCTGGCCAGCCGTCTTCAGATCTTTTCTTGTTTATGAATTTCCCGCTTCTGGACCGAGGCCCTGACAACATGCTAGGGGCAAAACACAGACAGAAGGGTGCGGCACTATTTTATTTATTACATTTCTGGACCTATTAGCCAGTGTGAAACAAGACAAGAGCGCAAGAGTATTTGTTTTCTATTTAAAAATGTATTAAACTGATGCAGGCTGACATTGAGGGGTTGTGATGTGCCAAAGCAAATTTAATGTGATCACACACTGCAGGGTTAAAACACATTTTACTCATAAAAGATGTATTGTATCTACATTAGGCAACATTCCATTATTAAGAGAAGGCAAATCATTGGGAAACAAAACATTGACAAGTCACTGCCAATGTTGTTTTTGGGTTCGCAAAATCACAATCTGGTGCTCATTAAATAAACAAAAGCGTGACCGAGCAAGGCAGTTTGCTAAATGTTGCACATCAACACGGCCATCGCAAAGTTGGGTGAGCAATTGAAAACTAGCAAAGAATGACCGAGTATTTACATCATAATTTCATCAACAAACGACCAAAAACAAACGAAAAAAGGATGGTTTTTTTGGCAGCAAGGAAGAATGAAAACGAAAAATGAATGACTGGACTGACATTATACTCAATATATGGAAAATGGAAAAAAAAAAATTCACATTCAGACTTCAATTGCAATTTTGAAACCTGTACAAATATATTGCAAAATCATCTGATCGTCTGAAAATGAGACCACAGCACTTTCTCTACATGTATTTATGGAGCGGTTTATTCTACGAGAAGCAGGAAGAGCACTGTTAGCATGCTAATGTGTGTTAACTTTACCCATGACGGAAAGGAGACGTGCTAAAAAACTCATTGCGGTGAATATTTAGGATGCTGGGACTGCTGTAAGTGAGCAATACATCTGACAGCTGTAAAGACTTCAAAAACTATCTCTGTTTTTCGCATTTCAAGACAGTACAAAATATGTACAGCACCTTTAACTGGAGCTCGTTCGATGGACTAAATGTACCGTAATTAATTAATTTCATTTAATTTTTTAAAGTGTTTGCTTTAAAAAAAAAAAAGAAAAAGAAGAAAAAAAATCAATCAATCAATAAGTAGACTAATTTTATTGAGGTTTTAAGATGCTAAATAGTAAGCATAAATTCAGAAATACTGTGACATTACACTGTATGCATCTCTATGAACATTTTGCACAGTAACTTTCATTTTGTGATGTTCAGTCCTAAATACTATTGTTCAATAGCTTTGTGCTTAACCTCAACCTCGTATTTTGCTTAATAAGTTAATAAAAGTGTATACATATTTTGTCACTGGAGATCTTGTCAGTCAAGGGCAGCAGGAAATCGTGCTCCAAACTCACTAAAGACGTGCCAACAGCTCGTCTGAGTGCTGCTGGACAGAGACACAGAGTGACAGAGATAGAATTTACTGTGATGCTATCAGCCGAGCGGCCATCAGGGCTGTGACAGACTGGAAGGCCACCAGACTCTGATCACACTGACATTAGCCTGCCATGTTAACTCCAGGCCCTGAAAGGAGGCTGTGAACCACGATCAGCCATATCTAGCCATCAGAAATCAGAAATCCATTTTGCCGCCTGGAGGAGGTTGGCTTGCGCGCCCTTTGCTCTCGGTGTGGTAGTGGGGTGGCTCTCCTCCCTGAGCCTAGCCATGCTGGGCCCTTCAGCTGTTTTTCCCTCTCCTCTTGTTCTGAAGGTTAAAGGATTAGGAGTTGTGTTTTCAGACCGGATTGCTGTCCTGGCATGGATTTAGGGTTTGGCCACACACACTAGAAACTGGAGCCCCGACACACGCGCAGGTGCACACATGAATAGAGAACACACATGGACCACCAGCACCAGCGCTGAGCAGGAGGTTGTGGGGATTAGCAGGAAATGCCACAAGATGGTGGCCAAAGCATTTTCGCCTTTTCTTGGTGAAGCTAAATGACATAATGAGAACATAACCAAGGTGAGTCAATAGAAATCCAAGGAATTTGCAGTTTCTTAAAAGTTTGTCGTTTTGTGACATAGATGAAGGGTAAGTCAGTAGTTCGAAAACACAACACCACTAATGCTCAACTTCATCGACACAAGCTGATGTTTAGCCAGTGTCAAGCAATGGTTTTAAGGAAGAATCGGGTCGAAAACGCTTAGCAAATGTGCGAATCACCACAGATTATTTGCTGCTATAATCCAACATGTAATATTTAAGAGTAAAAAACCTTCAAGGTGGGCCCCTAATACATCATTTTGTAGATAGATAAGTTATTATTGTTATTTTTCATTCACTATTACTAGAATATACACTTTACGGTTTCTACACTGCATCCAACAATACCTGGCTAATTTATAGACATCCTGTTCAGCTACCGGTCAATGTTATGATAAAGTCTCAAAACGTATCATAAGAAAATACACAAACTGCAAATTAAAATCACCAGTTGTATTTGGAAAAGAGGAATGTAATGTATAATTATACTTAATCTCTCAAGGACTTTACTCAACTACAAAGCATTTCAATATAACAAAAATATATTAAAAAGTACAAAAATGGAACTGAGAAAAAAAACAAAAAAACATATGCTTTTTGAGGGCCCTTCCCGGTCCATGGGCCCTGGGGAAACTAGTAACCTTTACCCCCCCAGTTCAACGTCCCAGATCATCCCACTCACGTTATATTTTGTATCTGTATATTTTACACATTCCATTTTTATTGAATTGTGTTTGTACTTGTCTCTATCCTCTGCTCCGTCTGAACATGCTGATGGAGTCGATTGTGGCATTTCCAGAAGCAAAAAGCTATTAAATATAAACATGTGTGTTTTCTAATCTTTCCCTTTTCATTTGATTCTTTTCACTTTTCACTTAAGGAACTTATAGCGACGTCTGGGCGGACAAGGCAAGGTTATGATGAATTATTGATCAGTGCATCATGTTGTGTGCGCACTCGGCATTTCTTAAACACTGAGTTTGCAGAGAACCGACACTAATGCTCACATGTCGACCAAACTTGTTTACAAATTGGAGCGGAGTCTGTAGACCTTCAGTTTGCTTTAAAACACCGATGTCCAGGTAGTGACAAACCTGACCTGAAAGCGGCCACAAGTGCTGAGGAGGTAAGACTTGGTGAGTATGTGTGTGTTTGCATGAAGGAACATATACTCCTAGACTTTAAAAATGTATGAAGAACACAACCCCATTTACACAGACTACTGAGCGAAAATACAGCTGGAATAGTGAGGAGCTTGGGCCACAGCTTGATTAATACTGTTTTATTATTTCCATGATCAGAAAAACCTTAGAAATAAGATATGAAATGAGAATTATTTTCATCACAGAACTTAAAACTGCACCAAGTAACTTTTCTAGTGGAGAGTACACCACCTGCTTGTCTCCATGGAAATGTCACTGGCTGGAACATTCCACATTACATTATCAGTCTCCATGAAAACAAGCAGGTGTGCCCCAAGCTAAGTTACAAGTAAGTTCTGTGGAAAGGAGACCCTGCTTGCAGTAAGAATGTAATTAAATGCTAAATGTTATATAGTAGATACATTGAATGCCCTAAAGTGGAATATTCCACACAAAACGATAACATCTTCATGAAAAACAGAAAAGTTAGGCAGTGCACCTTTGAAATATTTGGTTGATATGACGAAACATTCTTGGCGCCTGATCACGATTTCAATTTCCTCATGAATAATGGATGCTTTGTATTTGTCAATTGCCTTTAAGAGGTAAATAAAGTCATTTGCTTCTTCTGAAAATGACTGTGACTAGTTAAATCCAGCTGTCACTCACTCTCAGCCTTACCGAGTCTAACCAATAGAAGAAATGAGTGGGAAAAAGTGTGTTTGAGCAAACAAACGACACTGAATCGAGAAATTGTGAATCACGATTTGACAATATCACCAAAATAGCAGATAGACACAAGAATGAGATTACATTTTTATAACAATATCGCCCAGCCCTACTTTGAAGAAGACATGTGTGTATCGCAAAAGGAACCCAGTGAAATTAAAATGATCCGTGGAAAATAATCACTCATTTGTACTTGGAAAGTCACAACACATCTCAATGTTAGTGCAAAGGGAAAAAAGGCAGGACCAAACCTTAACTGAAAGCTGCCACAAGTGCTGAGAAAAACAGTCATTGTGTGTGTGTTTGGTGTGTTTGCATGAAACATACCAGACCTTAAAAAATGTATGAAGAACACAGCTCCTTTTTTCTTCTCAAAACTGAAAGAAAGAATCCCAGAATGCCAGGGGAAAACACAGTTCAAATAGTGTGAGGGCGAGGAGAGGCGATCAGAGAGAAGGCTGTTTGCAGTTCAGGCCTACAAGGCAATCTTTCCCCCGACTCCCAGGTGAGAGCGCTCACAGAGAAAGCAACCTCAGGTACCAATTTGCTGAGTTTTGTTCAATAGACGGGCAAATGTCTAGAGAATTTTGTATGAACACGTACACAAGCCAGGGACAGTAAAGCAAATTATTTAAGGTTACATATATACCTTTTTTTTTGTTTGGGCTTGGTGTGAGTGTATAGAAAAGCAAAGCGCAAACACCATTCATCTTCTGACACTCACTTGTAGAGGTTTGGTCAAAGGGTGAATGTATAAACTATATCAAAACAGGTTTAACTTTGGAGTGTTGGAGTCAGGATGCTCTACCTCCACGCAAAGAGCATTTATAACCACAGTTCTGTTGTTTATTTCCATAATGTGATGTTGATTTATGCTCAGGCAAATGTGCCATACTTTTGCCATCTTCTTCTTGGCGTAGACAGAAGCTTTTGTGTACCTCTTGTAATATCAGTTGAAATCTACTTGGCTGAAGAAGGTATCCATTTCATTTCAGTTTTATTTTGACTTATGATGTTCTGACTCCAAAAAGTAAGTTTTCTTGTCCTTTGTTGCGGTTTCAATCTCCACCAAACCAAACTGATTTATACACAGACAATTGCGCCCATATCCTCAGTCCATAAAAACACAGACGAGAACAGAGCAGGTTTGAAATATGACGACAATGAGTATTCCTTAACAAAGATAACACGCTGCGTTATTTTACCGCCAGAGGTTTCATCATCATTGAGATAAAAGTGACTGTGACATACCTCCAAGACCACCCTTCACCCATTTTACAATATGCTTTTCCATGCTTAACCTAAAAATACATTCTCACACATGGCTGAATCTTGAGCGCTGTCGGCTGCTTCAACTGGACTATCAATTAATTCAGTTCCAGATCACAATCGGCGCTGATTCAATTACTGCCAAGGCCACAACGTAATACATAACCATGACAGGCCTCTATATTCAAACCAATATTTATCTGTAATGATGCGCTGCTCTCTCTGTCAAACGCCCCATAGACAAGTGGAACGGCATTGAGTGGAAACAGTTCCTTAAAGCTCTTCTGATTTATGAATGTCCACGTTTACAAGTCGTTGAGTATAACACTGTCGGCCATGTTGTTAATTCAAGCTATTGTTTCACATTTATTGCTGATGGAGGTGTGATTATTTTGTCTGTAATTTCCCACAGTATGGCGTGGGATTTATTTATCTTTCATTTATTCAAATATATGTGTTATTTTTGCTTAGAAAAGATGCATTTCTTTCTAAATCAGCATGACCTTTTTGATACTTTAGTGGGTCAGTACAGTAGTGTTGGTCAGACAAGTTTTCATTTTTGATTCCATAACAACACAGTATATGCTAGTTACTGTGCTGATATTGTTGTGTGTTTTGCAATCATCCACAAATGATGTTTAGAGCTCAAGAACGCATAGGTTTAATGTGTTGGTTTCCTGCTAAAACACAACAAAAACTGTATGAATGAAATAGTTACCAACAATATCACTCGTCTGAATGTACTGATGTTCTGCTCCGTCGTCATAACTCAAAATAACACAACTAAATTAAACCTAAATCAAACAAATGCTGCAGTTAACTTACCAACTTACTAACTAACCAACATATGAGGCATCTGAACATATTTGTAATTTCAGTTGAGAAACTATTAAGAGAGCTCAAGAAACGTGCCAACTACGTTCAAAAGTAGTTTGCAAAAAGAACAAAAAACAACATGCATTCTTACATTGAGCGGGGTGGCCACTGCATAGATCTGAGCTGTAACTCAGTCTGGTTGTGTGCTGTACTGTAGATAAATTGACAAGCGCACACTGAATTTTAATGTGCATTTGGTTCAGCAGAATTTAATTTTGATGTACTGTAGACTTGAATTGGCCCTGGTTTAATCGTAGTTTAGACCTGGCCGTCATGTTTAGTCACGGGTTTAGTCCAAAAAGTGTGACGCACCCGTAGACACAAATAACACTTTTGTTTAACGGACATTCAAAAATGATTGATTTGAAGCAAGAAAAGCAGAAAAAAAACAAATTATGAAGAATATTAGTGCTAGTAGTGCTTAGTAATAATAATAGATGCGCATTGTTGTAGTAATTTTTAACATTTTTAGTATATAATGTTGCATGCTAAAGTGTAATTTTTTTATTTGAGCTTACTTACTGGAATACTGGAATACTTGTGTGGCTGCTGAAAGGTCACCAAGAGCTCAGGTCACACTGTCTGTATTCAAATGTTTATATAAACTCCAGCACATTGGTGATGCTTGAGAGCCCAGTCTAGATTTGAGCATATTTTTCATGATTGACTGCAGTGGAGAAAAGGGGGAAAGATAAATAGATGTGAATTAGAGAGAGGGTGGGTGACTGCCTCAGAGACTCGGAGATGCAGAATTCAGATGTATGGTGACAGATGGCAAACCATGCAGAAATCAAAAAATAGTTTTCATTTTCCTTTGATTCTGCCGAGGTAATATTAGATGCAAATGGAAGCCCTACTACAGAATGGATGGTCTCACAAACAAAGGCAAACATGTCTTGAAGTTTGCATTCGGCTCCAGTTTTAGTGAAAATGAGAAGTGCAGATTGCCTCACCTGTTTGTGTTGAGCGCATTCGTTTTCTCGCGAGCGAAACTTCAGAGAGGCACACTCCAAACACTCGTCTGTCAGGCTGAGGGAAGGTTTGGAAAAGAGCCATCATTGTCATCAGCTTTGTTTACACTTGACCAACATTACCAAAGTCAAGGCGAAGGGGAAAAAAATGACGCACACAAAGTCATGCAATCTTAAAAAGTCTAAACTGTGGGGGTAAAAAAAAAATTTGGAATAGAGGGAAAGAGCACTACAAGGCCGTCTAAACAAAACATAAAGCAAGAATTGCATTAAACCTTAAACAAGTAAAAAAAACAAAGAAAAAAAAACAACAACTTTCGACTATTAATTAAAACTATAATCTCGTTAGGCTCCATCTACTGGCGACAGAGGGAATTACACAGGTGAGATAAACGCTTGCTGGCCACATGCTAATGCTGCCAGGCAGTTTGACGCAATTTGAAGGCAGAAATGGACAGATCAAGCCTGGTGATGATTTATGGATTTAAAGCAGATCTGAGTAACTAGTGATAGAGCTCCTCCTGCAGCACTCTTGTGAAAATACACTTCTAGTGAAAAACATCTTTTTTTGAAACATAAAAACTCTCAGGAGAGTTGGCTTCGGATTGACGTCTGCAAATGTTTCAAGGCTGATTTTCCCCCCAGAAAATACATTTGCATCACATGAACTTCCAAAGACGTTTAATAAAGGTAAAAATCGTACTTAATTGTGCTTTGAAAACCGTGCATGAAGATCTCGAAGCTCGACATATGACATCACAGATCGGGGTGTTTTTGATGCTCGGAGAAGAGGACTTTTTAAACAGGATTCATCAAACTATTGAGAATGAAGCTAAATACAACTCCACGTGCAGTATGTTTTTAAAGAGGGAACAATGTCGGGCATCAGATGTTGGGCTGGTACTTGTTTTTCGTCTCGACTTGCCAATAAACTGCAGATCAATTTGTGTCTGAACCACTACTGATCCATTTTACAAAGTGCTTCCCCGGTCCTCTGTTTCAATCTTCATAGTCCTGCAGTGCTATGACATCACATAAAAACAACCTAAACCAATATGTCTCCGTAGCAGGCCGGTGCTGGAACATGCTTGTTTTCTGTATAGTACAAATTAATTCTCATTGTGTGGCTCTTGTAAAGTCCCAGATGAGGACTGGCTGACCCGGGCTTGAACTCATCAGATGAAATGAAGTTGTTCACTCAGCTGTAGAAGACAAACCTGCGTCGCTCAGGATTAATCAACCCCATCACATTGTGCTGGAACAGAGAGCCGAGCCAGAAGTGTCTCCTGTTTATTTACACTTTGACCCCAGGAAAGGTTGGATTAAAAGAGTTGGGATGTCAGTGTATATCAAAATCTTGCTATCACGATTTGTAATGGAGGATTTTCTTAAAGGACACATATTATGAAAATTATAGAGATTTTTAAGTACTTTTAAAGAAGAACTAAGTAACTTCAGTGATAGAGCTCCCCCCGCAGCTCTCTTGTGAAAATACACTGTGAGTAAAGGTGCAGGCTCTTTTTTCCCCTTCCTTTTAATTGAAATAAGGAAGTACAATCGCATACAAAAACATTTCATGTCACCAAACATAAAAAAAGAGAGCTATAGCCAGGAGAGTTGTCTTTGAGTCGGCGTCAGGAAATGTCGCAAGGCTGGTTTTCTGCGCAGAGACAACAGGGGGAAATGGCGGGGGCTTCAAACACTCCAAAAATACCTTTTCAACCACCACACAGGCTTACAAAGACGTTTAATAAGGTAAACATGTTAGTTGTTGTAATGGTTTCCACTCTCCACTAACTCAATTAAAGTTGTCTTTTAAGTGATTGATGTTTGAATAATTGTAATTGTTTTGCTGTTTTCAAGGCAACATTACTCAGAAAATTCTCATCTTGACGACTAGAAAAAGGTGATAAAGGTAGAGGGTTCAAGAGCATCGAATAGTCATTATGGCACACATTAAAAACAAATAAAAATCGATCTGTACTGGGAACTTCAGGCAAGTTAACCCGTCAAATCTGTTCTGATTTGAAATGAATTGAAGCCACTGGACCTGTTTCTTTTATATATATTTCGTTTATATCCATTCTGCAATTTAAAATGAACAAATTATTAATCTATTACTCTGAATTGTATTTTTAGTGATTCGTCTGTCATTTCATCCATGGATCCTTTGAAAATGTATTGCCTTTGTTTGTTGTTTGAGTCACTGAGCAACAGACATCAAAAGAAAGAATATATGTAAAATAATATTTGTTCTATGTATTTTACTTCGCACCGGCTTAGTTAAGCTGCATTTGATATCTTCCACTTTTAAATTATTTCCAATAGCTGGGAAATAGGATGGGACTGCTGGGCTCGGTATTCTTACTAAATGTTTGGACCAGTTTCTGACAAGTCAATGTGGAATTTTGTGTTCGCGTTATCATCTTTCGCCACTCCTTCTGGAAATTTTTGTTCAAAATTTGTATAATGCATTTATGGCATAGGGCTTGTTATGATTTCCCTGTGATTTGGTTGCCGTGCCATATGCAGTACAGCTGTCCAACATCGCACACTGTAACACTTCTCTCTCAGCTCCGGGTTCCAGATGTCCTTGAAAACACACTTCAGACGGGAAAGCAAAGACAAGTCGATTTTGGAAAGAGCTGTCATTTTGAGTGAATTTGGAATGCCCTCTGTGACGATTTATCAGTCAACTGGATACAACTCAACTCGACTGGAGCGCTCAAGCCAAATGATTTTCAAAAGATACTGTATATGCAGATGATGGCTCGATGGGTAGAAGTTTGGATAAACAGCTCAAAAACAATGTACCATTTTCATCATTTCACTCAAATTGTGCTATGATGACATATTTTTCAAACTGAATAACAATCTTTTCGTGTGATGTTTTTTGTCTTTGGTGCGTACTTTTCAATCGGGTATGAATGAGTTAGAAAACTGCCAAGGCTGCTTCTAACTCACAATTGCACAAATCTAAAACAAACAAAAAAGAACACTTGGACTGAAACTTGAAGATCTTTGTAAGAAAAAATTAACGTACTTTACTGTATACATTACGTTGCTGAGAGAATATATTTAAGAGTTTCCTACACTGAAACAAGACGCATTCGCTTTTGTCTGAAACTTTGATAGGCAGAAGAGAATAGAATATGATCCCATTATTTCCTGGCAGCGCACAAGCCTGACCATACGATTCACTCGCTGCCTTCTACAGACGAGAGGAAGGAGAACCGGAGAGGGAGCTTGCTTTGAGTCATTGCATTTGCACGCATTAGAGTTTGCAAGACTAATGTTTTGGAAAACAAGAATAGGGAAAGGGAAGAATGTTGCAAATGTTGATGCGTGACTGGATTTTATATGAAAAGAATATGTACGCTTCACAGTATAAATCCAGCTGGAAACGTTTAATCGAACTGTTACAGAACACAAAAGCTTCAGGTGTCTGTGTTCATGATTGCTAATATAGTTTACAGATTACTCCCTTCAGTGGTAATGGTATTGTGACATTTTTTGTACGCCATATTTAGGAAAGTACAATTAACTTTAAAATAGGCAAATTGGTATGTCATGATTTCTCACCATACAAGCAGTCCTGTTTTATAACTACACCTTAATTAGTCTTAATAAAGCATGAACAAAGACTTAATTCATAATGAACAAATAATTTAGAATGATTCAGGTGAGGGTTTGGATTCAGGGTTAGGGCGTTAAAGTAATTATTAAACTTTAATAATAAGCTATTTGTGAATTATGAATTAAGTCTTTGTTCATGCTTTATTAAGGATATGCAAGGTATAGTTATTATGAAGTCTTAGCTTAGCAGTGTAAGACAGTATAAGATCAGTGTTAATGGTTGCAGCAAGAATACAACAGCAGCAAAATGATTACAGATTTCAGGTATTTTATAACATTTACATTTACTTTCCTCGGGTTGGTAAGGGTTAAAGGAGACATATTATGCTTTTTCAGGTATTTCGTTTTGAACAATAACATAAGCAGAGCATCTTTTTATATTTTCTTCATTGCAAAATACAATACAAGAGCATATATTTTTGGAACATCATTGAACCCTATGTGTATGACTCAGAGTCTTTGAAATAATCACAATTTAGTACAGGGATGTGGGCAGGGATAGGAAGTAGGTGAAAACAGAAATTCTGAACATTTAAATCTTGAATGCCAGACAATCCAGGATTACTCAGACGTGCATGAATCAATCAATCAAATACAACTTTGAGTGACTGATGATGAGGCAAGACTTTTATAGCTTGGTAAATAGCTCATGAAAGTCCCCTTTAACTAGCATTTTTGTAGAAACGGCTCTTTCTCAAATAGCTCCAATCTCTTCTAGTGTTTATTGTAGACACTCTTGTTGAAGTACTTACACAGATTTATGATTATCTCTCCCTCACTGGGCAATTCATGTTAGCAGCAGTCATGTATAATTCATTGGGAAAATAAATTGTCGAGACTTTAGAAAACACAATGCATTTTGTACTGGGCAACACTTAGCTTTTTAGCCTCCAAATTATTTATTGTTTTCCTGTTCCCCGAGGTCTTGGCCTGACCTTAAGCAACTTCTAATTGGCTGAGCTGCCACATGGCTCTGTGCGCCTGCCGCCCCTCTGGTGTTAGCTGCTACAGTCGCACAAATCTGCTTCAGCTTTGTCTGCAAATGTTGGGGAATAAACATGGGATAAAGAGGCTGTCTCGTCTCGCTTTGCAAGATTGTTGCTAAATTGTTGTTGTTGTTTTTTTCTGTCGATATAACTTTTATCTATTAATAACTCAAGGATAACTGTTTTATATTGTTAACTTGTTTTGAGTGTGACGCAGAGTAGCAAAAGAACTTAATCGATCTGAAACTGATCATCAATGCTGAAAAAAATGCACGAGACAAAGTTGAACCAGTCTAATCCAGAATAGATTTAGACTGCTTTAGTTTGCTCAAACTTGTATTTTCCTTGATTCATGCTTGTTAAATAAGTTATCTTGCATTGTACCATTTGAGGCTTGAATGCTCAAACAATTCCTGTTTTCACCTACCCCCTATCTCTACCCAAAGGCCTGTACTTGTGATTATGTGATAAAGACTTTGAGCCATTCATCAAGAGTTAAAAAAATAAATAAAAACATGTAAGTGACAATCTGCTGCTTGCTTGAATGTCACTATGAAGAGCCAGGGCTTATCAGTTGTGCAATTTTGAACACAAAGTCAATGAACCTGTTTCTATTACTAAGCTGTTTTAGATCAATACTGCAGTTTGCAATGAACAGAATGTTAAAAGTGACGCATGTTTTAGTTCAATAACAAGTACTTGAAATAACATGTCTCCTTTAAGATACTGTTTTGAATCGTTTTGGTATCTAAATCAAAATGAAAGATATTTGAGTGTTGTGGTGCTCAGTGCTCAGTGCTCAAGCCTGTTTTTCAGACTGCTTTCTCCTGAATCATATCCAAGAGATTTTCAATGATTTTTATTTAAGGCATATGTGGTAAAATAGTTTCACTAAATAGTTTCAAAAAGGCAGGTAGACCGTTCAAGACGATGTCCCCTGTTCATAGACTAAAGCTAAAACAATGTTACACTCTCACATTATAAATTATAGATTGCACTACACATTTATGCAATTTAGGTGATGAGTCTTGGATGATTTCAGGGAGTTGGAGAGACGCCAACAATTGTTTTTGCTGAACTACAATCATGAACATTTGAAATCTAAACTTGATTTGACTAATTGCATTAAGTGTGCAATTCTCTCTCCACTGTTTAAAACCATCAGTCACGGCGCCTTTGGACTATTACACACACGAGTGCAAGAACAAGGCAGCTGCAGCAGTATAATGACATAAACAATACTATGTGATATGCTATTAGCGGTGAAGAGGGGAGTTTGGGAGATGGGGACCCACGAATCCTCTGAGGTCTTTGTAAATCTCCATTTGATAGCATGGCTTACAGCAATTAATATGTTTAATTTAAGGATTTAAGCTCAAAAGATAGAGACTGGAATAAAAAGAAAAATAATTACAGGCATTGGTTGAAGTTTAGGGTGGATCTGACTACATTTGAATGTTGATAATTCCTCCGTCTATATCGTTCATTGTTACCCCCTCCCTATACACACTCTATGGTCTCTTCTAGCCCAAGTCCCTCCTTGAAGTCTCTGAGGGGACTTAGAGGATGTGAGGGGAGCAGATCGTTGCATTGCGCTGATAAGCAAAAATGTTTCTGGAGCGTAAAAGAAGTCCGTGGTGTGTGAGACGGATAAAGTATAATCTTGCAGCCACACACTCAACTCCACTGCTAATATTTGCATTGGAAATCAGACAGAAGTTATGCTAAGCTTTCTGTAGCCATTATAGGTCGGCGTGCATGTGAAAGGTCCTCCCCTTATTTGAATATACAGGCTCTCATGCATTAGAAAAATACACATTTGGATGGCTGGCAGGATGGGCTGTCGATTTATGAGGATGCGTTTTTTGAAAATCAGCTCTTAGTGAGGTGGAACCCACACTCACCCCCTCCCATTTTGCTTCAATTTCAGTTTGTATAAATCTATTTAAAAAGGTTAAATAGCGTCGGTTACTGGGATTATCAACATTTTAGCACTGGAAAGCAGCCTTTTACCCATTTATTTTATTGCTTATTATACATTTATTTATCTAAGTACATTTTTAACTGACTTTGGGGTACATTTTCAGCCATTGTACATGTTACAATTATAATTTTTTTAAAAGGTATTCTGTGATTTTACATTGTGTATTATATTTTAAGGATTTGTTATCACTGGTGGAAGAAGTACTCAAGTTTGTTAATTAAAAGTACAGCTACAGAGGCAAAAAAATACTCATGAAAAGTAAAAGCAGCACATACAAAAGTCTACTTGAAGGATACGTAATGTATTATGCAAAATCAACTTTTTTCAGGGACTTTTAACCATATTATAATTGTTCTCCCTTGTCACTAAACCACGTAAAGTTGTATTCAAAGTGATTCCTGCATATTTGAGTAATCTTTATTCTCCTACGGACAAGACACCATTGTTCTGTCAGTTCCGGTCTGCTCCCCGTGTCACGCCCACTGCTATTTACTTATTTTCTTGAACGGTGACACGTAGAATTTCGGCAGCGTCACGTAGCAATTTTGGCACCGCTGAAGAATATTCCTCTATTCGCTATCGTGTATTGCTCTTCAAAAACAACGCAACGTAAAGGGGGCGATGTAAATCACCGCCGCGGGTTTCAACACCGAAGTAAGCAGGCTTATTCTTTAAACTTGTGGTTTTAGATCAGTATTGCATATGGAGATGTCTAAAATATACCATAATGATCCAGTGTCGTAGATTATAAGTATAAAGACAGATGCACAATAGGTTTTATTTATGTGAACATACCAGTTGAAAAATGTATTTTAAGAGTAAAAAGTTAAATAATTGCACACAGATTTGGAGAACTGTGAAAGCGTTGAATGTAGAGATCTTGATTTTTTTTTTTAATGCTGATTTTTGGTCAAAGGATGCAACTGAATCAATAACTAGTTATTTGCGTTTATATATATTTTTGTCAAAACCCAATATTTATGTCTAAAATCTAAAAAGTCTAAAAACTTTGTCTTATTGTATTTTATATTGTGGCTGTACAGCACTTTGGGCCATTGTGGTTGTTTTTAAATGTGCTTTATAAATAAATTTGACTTGACTTGACTAAAATCTTTAGGCAAGATGTCACCATTTCAGGGGGTCTCAAACCCTACAGAAAAGTACTTTTATTTTCAGTCCAGTTTAAAAGGTGTAGAAAGCAATATAAGTGAAGCAAAAATAAAAAGTATCGTCTGCAAGAATACAGAACAGATACCTATTTTTATGCTTTTTCACTTATGTACCGCACTCATTTTTACACTTTTTTACGTTACTTTCCGCCACTGATTGTATAAATCCAGTTGCCAACTCACAAGTATTTTATCTTCCTTTTTTTATATATTTATTTCTTATTCTAATTAATTCAGTTATTCATGTTTTCCCACAGACCAGCAGACCACCAATGGAAACGTGTTCATTTGATCAGCCCTGTGTTGTGCAGCGCTGATAAGATTAGCAATCAAAAGCATTACTGATTCAAAGCTCTGTAATTAATGTTGCCTTTATTAAAACGCACTGTTGTAAAGGGGCTGTTTCTAGAGGGGAAATCAGACTGCTGTCGTCACGCCGATCTGCCAACATCAACAAGCGCACAAAACAGGGTGAAAGAGCCACATCTCAAATATTAGTGCCTCTCAATATGTGCTGTTAAAACGAACTGTGATTTCGGATTTCTTTTGACACTGCACTTTCATCTAACTACTCGTTGTACCTTGGACTAAATGACAGTGTTTAGGGCAACATCTACAACACAGACCTCACATGAAGCTTCCTCTGAGGCGCACGGCTCTTATTTTGTAATCATTGTTTGCAGTTCCATTGACTTAAAGCACAATGACTGTAATTACATAGTCTGACCACCGTAGGTATATTTTTGAGCAGTTTGTCTATATTTAGCGCTCCGTCAGAATGCTTTTTGTGTTTTAAACCGTACAGAACATGTTATAAGTTGCTTTACAATGAAATCCATTTTTATGCATTTTTAAAGATTAGTTTATGTCATGTAATTGTGGTATTTTCACTCTTTGCGATGTAATTCATTGACTTTCTTGGAATTGTGAGATACAGTTTCAATGTGGAATGTGTTTACTTAGATATTCAAATTGTGGGACTGTTGTCAACTATTTCTTGGTCGATTAAAGACATGCCCTGACGATTGATTAGCCGACTAAAAAGGACAGTGTTGGGAAACTGGAAAAAGCTCTCAAAACTTTTCAAAGTCTCTATGTTCTGACCCAAACTGCACTCACAAGACCACAACTGCACAAGAGTTCAACTATTTATATAGAAAAGTACTAGGAAACAGTCTATTTAGATGAAAAATAAATAAATAGAATCTGAAATTAATCAATCACAAATCTCCATTTAACTCACGCCCATGTCCTCTCCTTTATGCCATAGAAAAACGTATAATCTTAACTAAACAATGGCAGATTATAACTAATTTTGGTCAACTAAAACACCATCAACCAGTAGTCACTGACTGGAAACGGAAACTAGCTATTTAGCTCTAATCTGGTGCGGAATGTCTCTGGTTTTTATGGGCTGAATATCTCTATGCATTGTCCCTTCAAATAAAGACTAAACTAAACTAATTGACTAAAACGCCAAAAGGCCGAAAGCCTTATCCAATTAACTACATTATTTTGCATAATATCTCTTTCCTTGAATATATATTTTGAATAGTTTGTGTGGCTGTTTTAAAGCATTTACACAGGGATTGTATCTAAACCGTGCCGTTACGGCTTCGTACAAACATCTGAGCCGCTTTGCCTTAAAAAAGCGATTAAAAGAATCTGTGTAACGCAATGTCATTTCAAATGACACAGTGTAGAAAGTCTGAAAAAACGCTGTGAAATTGTGCAGATAATCAGCTAAATCGCTCAACATGAAAAGATAATTGCTTCAGAAATGAGCAGTACCTGAGGTCCATTTGTTTGGTCATGGCTAGTTTCGTATATAGCAGCGATCGGATATTAGCGCTAATTAGAGCCAGGTCAGAGTTCCTGAAGGTCAAACATTAATGTGTAGCATAATTGAAATGGTAATTATAAACAGATTAGAAAGCTATGGTATTTTATGGGGGTGAGGAAGTGATTTAGATACTGCTTTGGTGGTGTAATATTGACCAAAAGTAGCAGGAATACCCTTGATGGTGCACACTGGGGGCAGGTATTCCTGTAATAGCAACATGGTTTATTACTAAACGGTCACCTTGGTCAAAAGCCACAGACACCGCCTCCATGTTCACTCTGTCGCTTCCACTTGTCCTTTCCACTGCTCATCCTCACTTCCTACAGAGGTCTAACTGAAAACCGTTTATTCACTCAATCACATGACTGCACAGGAAACCACAATCTCTGAGTATTTGTCAAAATACTCTTCGAGACAACACAAGACAGACAGCAGGCAGATTCTGAGATTATTGTGGGGCTTTTGCAAAAGTTAAAAAGTTCAGACAACCATTAACTGCCAATAGAAGAAAATATTTTCAAAGAATCAATCTATTTGAGTTTAGTTAACAACACAAACCAAAGATTTGTTACTTACAGTGATCAATGAAGCTCAACCATCTAACAGAAAGAGCAACATTTAATGTACAAATCACCAAATTCTTGTAAAACCTGTCAAATGTTAAACTTCAAACAATGTGTGTGTCTTGGAAATACCTCAAAGTCTGTCTGGATACAGATACAGTAGAGGATATGGGCGAAAGAGAAGTGGGTTTGTATAAAGCTGGAAAAAAACAAGATAACTTCCATCAAATTGCCAAACTACTAAAGGATAATAACAAAGGCGGTTTAAAGAACATATTATGCTTTTGTCTGCTGTATATAGTTGGAATCTATGACACTCATGGTCATTAATTTACATTTTAGATTTTTAAAATATTGATCTAAAATGCCATAATAAAAGACACAGGTTTGGTGACATCTGGCTGAAAACTGCAGAGCCAGGTTATGTAAAAAATGAATGGGAAAAAGAAGACAATTCTGTTATAACTGATAAACAATGGGAACATACATACAAATCGAATCAAATCGATTGTAGGATTTTTTGTTGTTTTATTTTTTTGTTTTGACATCATCTCAACAAAGTGGTGCACATAATATACCACAGTAATGCAGTATATTATACTGCAAGTACTTCACGTCTTTGACTAAAATGTGGGATTACTCTGACGCGCCCTAATGAAACAAAACCTCTACAGATTTGCTTGTGATGAGGATTACATTATTTAAAGAAAAAAGTCAATTTAACACACGAGAAAAAGCCCATTTTGGATGCAGTCTGAAGAGGTGAAGTAGTGGACATATTTTTCTCTGCTCGTAGCCAGAAGGTCCGAGCTGAGCCACCTCCCTCCTCCTCCTCCTCGCTGAAATTGTCATCAGAAACATGAAAGCGTCACAACATCAAACGGGACCTTTAATTGTCCCTGTGTATGTGGGACATGTGTGGACCAGACAGACAGCAGCGCTCCGTATCGTGAACACATCTCAACACATGTCCACGGGCTGCAGGGGATTTTTTTTTTTTTTTTTGTGCCCGTCTTATCTTTACTGTTTTGTGCATGTAAAATATGGATGTACGTGATAAATTCTAATAAAATAACTATCTACATTAACCTGAGGCTGCATAGATATGAATTATGAAGCACTTCCTTAACCCATGGCCTGGTAAATGTGGTCAATGGCATGTCCATCAAGTTAAACTGGTGAAAATACAGTAATAGTACAACTAATCTTGATACTACTGCTACTATCATTGCCGTTTCTGCTGCCTCTACTGCTACTACTACAACTACTACTTTTTGTTTATGTTTTATGGCATTATCACTGCTGAGAAGAGGTAAATGGAACAATTATGATTTACAGTTTACGTTTTGATTGATTATAGTGATTGAAAGAGGAAAGAGTTCTGTTACTTACTGTAAAAGTACAGATATAGGAGCAAAAGACACTCAAGTAGAAGTATTAGTAGCGAAACCAATTCATAAAAATGTACTTAAAGAGTTTTGAATTTTGGGAACTATTAAAGGTTAAATTGGTGTTTTTGATATCAGACTCAGAATTGGTTTATTTCCATTGTCAGTTATCAAAATTCACAAACATACGAACTTGCATCGGCGTAAGCTGCAACATAAAACAGTGAATAAAATATAATAAAACATATAAAATAGGCATGCTTAAGATTAAGAATAAGATAAAATAATATAAAGTAGACTAAGACTATATACAGAAATGTACAGATGGACAGTCAGTAGTGCAAATGTAGCAGCACAAATAGATAGCTTTTTTATATAGAATTGTGTAAGTATCTGTACTTTTACGCCTCGTTACTTCCCACCGCTGCAAAGTCTCTAATCATGCAAGGACTTAGTTTGTAATAATGAAATGTTTCCTTCACAGATAACAACGTCCTTTCAACAAATTTTGCGCGTCTCTGGCATTTCTTACACCATCATCCTGCCTATCCTTTTGTCTGCCCATCAGTGTCTGTCCACAACACAGACAGACAAGCCCGCGCATCTCTGATCACCCTCCTCACCCCTGCCTCCCCCCTTCCCGGCCCGCCAACAACGCCACCGTATAGTTCTGCCCAGGCGAGATTAAACAACAAAGTGTCTCCATTAATCCATTTGAAGTGATGTGGCATTAGGGCTTTGGAAGGAGATGGGTTAACAAACAGTGCCGTGGCGCAGCTGTGTGGGATGCTGATAGAGAGAGGGGGGGAGTGAAATTAATTGACCTCCGTCGCAGCAATTAAAAACAAAGAGCGGAGAAAACAAAACAAAACATGGGCTGGTGCCTGTGAAACAACATGCTAGCGCCGGGATGAAGCGATGCCAAGAGGAACGAGGATCAGCTTGAAGTGCGGCTGGCCGGCCTAAGGGAGGGATTGTTTCAAATATGGACAATGCCTATGATAAATACAGGCTGATATAGACTCAGTGATCACATGATGAGGTGTGAACGTCCACTAGGATATAACGCGACAATCTGCCAACTTTGTAAGGGATGCAGAAAACAAGGCGATGTTTTAGAAATGCTGAACAACCCAGATGCAGAAACACGACAACTGCCAACACAGTTACATTGATTAAACAAGGAGAGCACTTTTCATTATTTACTATTTAAGATCGGTTTGAGATCTGTCCAGTTCTCTGTGCACTATATCAGAAGTGAGTAAGTAGAAAGCTTTTTGGCTCCATCTTTTCAAACCATTTCATATTAAAGGTGCATGGCGGTTAGACCTATCACAATAACATATTTTGAAGTGTGATATATTGCTCCTGGAAATATCACAATAAACAATAATTATACTTTATGTCACTGACAGCAGGAGATCCCCCGAAAGAATCTAGTGCAATATCGTTAAAAAAAACATGAAATTCAAGTAAAGTAAATAGCACAATGAAACACCTTTGTCGTAAATCGGTTTCAATAATGTGTCATAAAATGTACTTCTCCACAACTCAAATCCTGTCGAAAATCAAAGAAAAGGTTTCCCAAAGTGCAAAGAAAACATCCACGAGAAATGTTGAGCCCCAAATATACAGTTCTTTTATTCGATATACAGTAGTACTTATTGTGACAGGCCTAACAGCATTACTTATGAAGGTAATATTTTGGCTCCTTTCTGCATTATTCCTTTGAAGAGTCATGTGATTGTACATTAACGTGCCTTGCCGACAGTTTTGCAGATGTTTTGGCACATGTTTTGGTTCTAGTCTGTTATGAAGATTATCTCACATGAAAGACCAAAGACATTTTCGAGGTGCAGAGCAGTTGCCCTTATGCACCTTTTTGGTTTCCATTTACTGTTTGAGCATTACCCCTTAGAATAACTAATGTGCACTATTATTTTGGTATTTTGTCAGGAAGAAGAGCTAACTATCCTATATAATATTCATTCAAAATGTCACTTTCACCCTTCAAAGAAACAGAGACCTGAGTGTACTCTCATGTTTCAGGCACTTGCACGAACACAAAAACAGCTTATTTGCAACGTTCTACTGTCTCTACTGATAAACACTGTGCTTCCACTTGACAAAATGCCTCGACACCACCTTGCTCATATCCGTAGATCTCCACAACCTTTCATAAATCCTACTGAAAACTTCTCTTTGGCTGTCTGCGCAGACCTTTACACTCCTAACATTTTCCGCCAGCCGTGCATTTAAATGGCACTACAGCGAGCCTGCCACATCTCCAGCTTGTTGTTTCTTGTGTAAATGATGTTGTGTGTTCAAGCGTTCGTTTATTCTTAATCCCGACTTTATCCTGGGCGATACTAACCCAGTGATTTCTGTGGCAGCGACGGAGGCGGAGGCACGCCACTGGCACCGAGTGGGCTTTGATCCAGTGTCTGCAGCTCACACCTGAGTGATGATGGCTCAGCTTGTAGCCTCATCCCTCCGTACTGTACAGGCTGTCATTACACCCCTCCTGTCAGGGCGACTGTTCAAGGACTGTGGAGACACCAGTGTTTAGTGTTACTTATGGGCATTTAGAGGTGATCATTTCAGGAGATGATGTTTTGTCTTTCGAACTACAACGAGAGAAGAAGAAATGTATGGA
Organism: Rhinogobius similis; assembly: GCA_019453435.1. Lineage (NCBI taxonomy): Eukaryota > Metazoa > Chordata > Actinopteri > Gobiiformes > Gobiidae > Rhinogobius > Rhinogobius similis. The sequence goes on along the minus strand of CM033626.1, from coordinate 20,999,469 downwards.
GTGCGGTCATATGTCTGGGCTGAAAGTTACAGTCACGCATTTTAGGGATGGACTATAAAGAAATGTTCCCAATGTCAACAATATAATCCATAGTGTGAGTAATAAAAATAATATTCTGATGAGATGTGAAAATCAATGTTGTCAAATAAAAAAAATAAACAAACAAAAAGTCAAAATACCTGATTAAGTTGTTTGAGACTGTGTGGCAGTGGATAAGATCCATAAGTCCAAAAGAAGTTCCACTTTTATTTCTTAATGTCTTTGGGTGTTGCTTATTTTCTTAGTATGAAAACATGTTTATATGCACTTTTTTTTTTTCCCCAAGAAATTGAGGTTTAAATCCAGAATAGGAGAGTTATGTTGGCAAAATAATTACACAATGTCTGCATATGGTTGTTAATCTGTTTATTAGAAAATAAACTAGGCCATTTATGTACAGAGGATTAGACGTTGGTAGAGACAAGAATCTTAAAGTATGGATTTGCTTGATATCCAAAAATGTGAACACACAAATATGTTTTTGTTTTTGCAGAGATTTGGGTCATTGATTAAAATGAATCAAATAGTAGAAGTAGTAGTAGTAGTAGTATTAGTAGTACTAGAAGAAGTTGCACATAAGAATGGAAAAAACAAGCCACCTCATAATAGCTGATTCACTGACAAATAAAACAACCACACCAACAACTGTTCACATAAACAGGGCTTGGTTTTATATTAATTTAACCAAAGCAACTGAATAAAATCATATGAACATCTGGATTTGATTCCTGTTCTTTAAGGCAGCCTTATAGTCAATCCCACTGTCAGCTGAATAAAATGAGAAATATGTACTGAGCACTCGCTTCTGTTTCCTCCCATTTAAGATTATGTCATTTTGATATATGCAGAGAAATATGGAAAATCTCAGCTCTCGACTCAACAGAGTAAACATTCTTCATGTCTTATGGATTCTTATAGCTCCTAATCCATCTCTATTGGAGCATCAAGTTATTGTGTTACAGACATGTGTCTGTAGTTCAGCCAGAGAAAATTAGATTCAGGAGAGACTTCTGCTGGGAATTAAATCTTTACCAGAAACCAGAGATTTGTTCACTCGTTAGACAGTGTCAGACAGTCATTTAGTGTGGTTGGGGGCAAGAGCCACCACATTTCTGTGGCTCTTGGACCATCTTCATCATGTGGTGGACAAGGCAGGGCTTAGTCACTACATTTCCACTACAGTAATAGTGTAAAACAGACATCTGCCCACTGGGTGTTCATAGATACTTTTAGAAATAGAAAATGTGTGTATTTGACACAGGTGGGGAAAGAAAAGCCAGTTCTAGTGTCACAAACATATTTTAACAACTACATTTAAAACCTATGCTTGCTAAAACAAGAGGCCTGGCTTTCATCTTAACAGGTACTTCTGTTACTGAATGGTAAATGGTGTGTGCAAACATGTATTATTACAGCCCATAATAACAGACAGGCCTAATGGGTCCCTGGTGAGTCCTAGCACTGGGTGGGGATATGGAATGGGTAACAAACAACAGTAAAGGGGGAAAATGAAGAGGGGTTAATTTGGTTTGGCTCAGGTGAGGTAATTATTCCGTTCCCTCACTTGACTGCACACCCATAATGATTATTAACAAGCTTAAAGTACTGGAGGAGCACTGGGAGCTGTGGCTAACAACACGTGGCCCATGAAAGAGGGAGGGGAGCGGGGGAGGCTGCTGCAAAATCATTATGATAATGAGGCTGGCCTTAATCACACAGTGGCCATGATAATCTGCTGGGAGGGACCGGGTTAGACGGGTCACCGGTTTGTTACTGCTCCCTCTCAGATTGGGCTGTTTTCTCTCCTCACACCGCTGCTGTTCTCTTTACCTTATTCTGCACATTTCTAACTTATTCTGTGCTCAAACTCATTTATCCTCCTGGGTGCTGGAGGTTTGTGTTGAGGTCACAGAAGGTCCTGCTGAGGCTCCACACTGTGCATGTGTATCAATGTGGATGACGCAGTTTAACCGTTCACTTACACAATAATTGGTTTGGGGGTCTCCGTATGCGATTCAGGCATGTTATTGCAACCAGCCGGTGTAATCAAAATGCATGCTTTCCATACATTTGTTGTGAATGCTATCGATCTCTAATCAAGGAATGTAACATGTGCACCACTACTATTCCGTGGTACATGTTTACAAAAATGTAAAATTGTCAATAAATTCTCAGTAGGAAACATCAGAAATACTTTCTCAAATGAACATTAGAGAGTCCAAGCCTGGATACAGAGTCTGGTTAATGCATCCCAGGCAGCATGTATAAAACAAAAATGTTTGAGTTGTGCAGCTGGAGAAATGTAAAATGACGACACAACAATCCCTAAACACAAATAAGCCAAGTAACAGACAGAACCAGCAGATCTGAGTCCACCTAATCTGCCTCCATGTGCTTCCTCACTCACTTCACTCACTGCTTTTGTCCGACTTGGACATCTGTTCTTGGCAAACGCTGTGCTGAAGGCACACAACAGTGGTTCTGCACGGCCCTGGGAGCGTCTGAGGAGATGTAGGCAGGAGTTAGAAGGGAGGGTGCAGAGGGAAAGATGGGGAAGAGTGAATGAGTGACAAAAGCCACACACACTGCTTGGATATAGGGCTGCAGTTGAGCTGTTAGCTTTAATTATGAGCTAACGGGACCACACCAAGGGAGCAGCCTGTGCACTGCACTGGGAGAAAGGGTTACAGAGCGGGTGGTGAGAGGATTAGTGTGGTTTTCTGACTAAATGTTTCTGGTAAAAGGGTGGAGAGGAAGTAAACTTTTAGAACATGTGGTAGTAACAGGAGACACAAATTATGTTTTAAGATCAGCAGAGGACTGTGACAATCTGGCACACTGATACACAGAGGCAAATAATCATATCCTTAAATTGTACTTTTTTGAGATTAATCAATGCTTTAATTTAGTAAAATATACTACTAAGACTTGAGTAAATAAGGGACATTGTGGGATCAGTGTTGCTCATGGGTTTTATCTGGTTAAAGTGAACTTTGTTGTGATTTCTTTTACAGTCTAAACCATTTGGTAGATGTGAAACCTTTCGGATCCTGGTTTGCAGAAGGGCAGTGGAAAAGTGAGGACTTGCAGCAGTGCACTTCAAACCTAGGAGCACTCGTAGTGAATCATGAATGCAATCAAACCAAACTAAGGAGGAACCAACGCATGGACTGAAAAGCACTATTTTGAAAAACACACACAACAACAAATGAAAATGTATGATAAATACTAAGAACTTGAGACACATTTCAAATCATTTACAAAAGCAGTAAAATGGAATGAATCTCCAGAAAATCTGCAGTTCTAAATGAAAAGGGCAAAAATATAAGTAATCATACAGGTAAGGATAGGCAGAATGCTATCAGTATTTCAGCCATGTTTGATTCAGCACAAGGCCCTTTACAGAATGTAGGGAAACGGTCTGAAGAGAACATTTGCCCACATGCCCACACCTTAACCAGCTACAGATGGTAGTTTGCTGCAGCGTGAGAGAAGCCAAAGGAGGGACTGAAAGGTTGTGGAATTGTCCGGACATGTAATTGACAGGCAGATCAGCACAGGGAGGCAGACACAGAAGTGGTATCTTGACAGGCTTCAGGTCCACATGATTAATTACCTGTAGGCAGCAGTGGGGCTGGCACTTCCTCTGCTGTGCTGTAGTGTAGCGGCTGGGGCCCTGGGCTTAGGCCTGGGGTGAGCCTGTCACACCAGCGCACGTTTGATCTCACAGCTAAATGTCATTTCAGGGGGTTTCCTCTTTCTGACATGACTATTTCATTTCATGTTTTCAGTAAACTTTTAGTAAAGTGCATTGAGGTCAGCAGCAAATATGTAATTTACACCTAGTCTGGACAACAGAGACTATTCAGGAAAAATGAAAAACAAAAGCAGATAAAAGACTGACTCTGATCATCAATGCTTGAGAAATTGAGACTTGGACTAGAGGCTTGTTTTCAGACGATCATGACGACTTGAATATATAGAATAATGGTTTAAACCACATTCACCTGGGACAACGCAGCTCTCTTATAACAAACAATACGGAAAAGTAAAACATCAACAAACATCAATTGCACGTAACATATGAATCTAAAAGCTGGGGTACCTAATTTTTACGCAGCAAAACCAGATCTGCCCAACTTGTCCCTAGCTCTCACAAACCCTGTGGCTCATTGTTAATACACAAGCATTCTTTAGAGCAGCTTTTATCAGGCTGTAAAGTGAAACTCGTGTGGAACGCCCCAAGCACAGCCAATCAGAGCACTTCTTTCAACTCTTATTTCCGGGTTGAGGAGATTTATAATACTATTGGATACAGCGTGCAAAAGTTCTGCTTTAACAATATATACTTTGGGGTAAAACACAAAATACAACCTCAGTTTTAACATAGTCAAAATAAGTTTAACATTTTATAGAAATGCATGAGAAAAGGTTTGTCATAATTTCTTCTTTTTATTCTCTCCAAACATCTTTGTCTTGTTACGCTGCGTATATATATTCAATTTATTTGCCCTATCTGCCTCTATCTTCCTTTCGCACCCTTTTTATCACCCTTAACACACACGCCGCCCACTGCACCTCGCACACCCATCTACGCCTGCCCCGCTCCCCTCATGTACCCCCATATACCTCCGAACAAGAATTTGGGCTAAGTAATTTATTATTTGCAAGAGAAACTGTTATCAGAGTGAGTTTGCTATCGTGGGCCACATCATTAATCACACAGGCCCCGCTCTTCATTTGTTCCCAGATAGGCCGTGGTTCGCTGAGTTCCAGGCACTGATATAAATATGGAGGTGAGGAGCACTCCCCATTTCTGTTTATCATCAAGAGGAAAAATATACGCTTCCCATATGCACAAACTGACGACGAAGCACATTTAGAAGTACTAATATAAAAGTTTGAGCTGGAATGAACATGTAGTAGTTGATGCTAGTCAGACGACTCTGGAGGTCATCGTGTCTGACCCCGACATATGGCTTTGCTTAGGAGGATCTGAGACAAAAGGATGAGAATAAAAACAAATCTGGGCTTGGGATTGAATTAGGTCTTGCAAGTTGTCATAATTACAAGATGTGAAAGTAAAATAAAAGTAAAAAAAATAAGCAAAATTGGAGACAATAAATAAATAAAGTGTAATTCTATGACCAGACTTTATGTAGTTTAGCAGAAATTTAATAGGGTTACAGCTAAAACTTTCAGATTTTCTTTTCTTTTTTCTCAAATTTATTTTTCAAAGGTTCTTGAACAGCAGAATTGAATTATACACAAAGCTCTGGTTTCCCTCTACACTTGCTAGATCTATGTTTGTACATATCCAGTGACCCTTAAGGGATTATGGGAGACTGAGTGAAAGGTGGCCTTGAACTGTAATCCTATTTTGGTCCCCAACAAAGTATCCCAACCCAATTTAGCGCCCCAAACAGGCGGTGTGGGGCTGCTCCGCACAAGTGGCTGGGCTCAAACAGACGTTTCTCTGGGTTCTTTTGTCCTCCTCACTCCTTGTTTTATTTCTTGTTCTCTAATCTTACACCGTCTGTTTTCACACTACTCCTCGCACGCTACTGTGTTTGCATAATGTGGCCATATTGTGAGAGGATGGTTAACTTAGGTAACTTGGCAACAGTAAACCACGTGAAGGGCACTTTTGTTAGTTTGGCCCTCTTCTTAAGCAGGGCTGTACCAGAAAAGAAAAAGAAAGAAATGAATAGTGTTACATCTCACTGCAAAGAGTTTGGGATTGTCCGCTGGCTGAAGTGTTGTCGATATCTTGATTTATCTCGTGGTGAATTGTGACTGACAAAACAACAACAAAGTGTACTGTTGACGTAACAGATTAATAATAATTGAAAACACAGATTTCCTGAAGATTAAGTTGACCCCATTTTTAATCCCTTGTCTTCTCTGATTTGTAGAGGTTGTTGCTGCACTAAAATGTTTCCCTTCGACCCATTTTGGGGTAAAGTCCAACCAGATTGCTAGAACTACAATCTTTGAGCAATATGGAACTATAATATAGATTATATGTAATGTGTTGTTAATATGGATTATTGTGTATGTTTATGTCGGCAAAACTGCTTACCAGAGGAAGGAGATTGACCTGCAATAGTGACAGACGACATGAAGTCAGATGTTTGAATAGAAGAATACAGAGAATGTCCTTAATGACCTCTAAAATGGAAACAAGATTGTGCCATTTGTACATAGTCATTGTTCTCTCCATAGCTTGCTATTTTTCAAAAAAGCAAAGTCTTAAATTTTGTATTCACAAAACTAACTTTGACACACATCCATAGTGTGACTTTTTACTGTATAATGTCATAGCAAAAAAGCTGAAGGTAGCTAAAGTGATTAAAGGTGCACTAAGTAACTTTCAGTGCAGGAAAGAATACTTTGAATCATACTTAGCTGCATCATATTACAGTGTAAAACACGGCTTAAGGTTAAAACAGATTGTAAAGATTTTAGTTTTAGTTTCACCGTTTGCTTATCTTCATCACAAATTAGAGAAGGAAAAATTACACATGCACTCACTTTTTGTTCACTATTTAAGTGCAGTTTAATGCCCAAATTTTATTATCAAATACCAGAAGTTATTTCTCTGATTTTAGAAAACTAACTGCATTATAGTATTAGAGTATATTTACCAGCATTACATGCATTCAGTTACTTTCCAACACGGGTGACACTTGAGATGGAGGGTCTTTCACCTGCTTGTGTCTATGGAAACTTTGTTGCTCTGCCTGGAATGTTCCACAGTATGGCATAACACATACACTATCTATCTTACATTTATTCAGTTAATTACAGTTAATTTTAAAAATAACTTGGAAAAACCTGTGTTTTTACTGAAACCCTCCACTAGAAAAGTTACATTGTGCATCTTTAAATGTATGTGAGAAATGTTGTTGTACATAACATGATAACCATGTTCTTTCATTCTCTCTGCAGTGTGGGACTGTCCATTCTCCCTTTTTCAAACTGCTGCTTAAGGACATTACCAGCTGTATCTTTCCTAATGTCACTTCAGTGTGCATTGGGACAGTCAAGTGAGTGGGGATACACATTCAGATACAAAAAAAAAACTGTATATTGTAGATAATTGAAGAGAAAAATACATAACTAATACAAACTAAAAGCCAAGGCCTGATTATGCGATCATTAGGTAACGTCAAGAGTTGAAGTTTCTTTGCTTTGTCCAATGGTAATAACCTCTTTGTAGGAGCCTGCCACTTACTGCTGAGGAGGCGGTAAATTGACTCTGGAGCCCAGCATCACGAGGCATGTTTAACTTTGAACGACCATTCAAGTGACAGGGATTATTGTGCTAACGGAATAGAAATAAAACTTTAATTCCCTCAGCCAAGCCAATCTGTGCCTGGATGTAGACTCGTTAAAAAGAGAAAGATGGATGTGGATGGTTGCGTAGTGCTCTCGCTGTGATTCCCAGGGCATTCAGCGGCTGCGAGTCTATGGTAAAGTGGGGTAAAAGAACTGTTGCTTTCGAGGTAATGAGAACTTAATTAGGTTTGACTTTTTTTCATCCCTTCAGTGTTGGAAGCCAATCAGATCTCCTCACTACATGGCTCTCTCGAGGAAGAAAAGTGCTTAGGAAAAAGCTGTTTTCTGTATAGGCTGATGTTGAAAGATTAGCGAGACGGGCCAACACTGAAGCAGAGGTGAAAGAGGTCTGAAGAAAGCAGGGTTGTGCTGGGAGAGTCGAGTATTATAAGAAAAGATACATCTATAAATTACTGAAAGTACAGATTGCTTAAAGGAGCAGTATGTAACTTATATGGTAGGGATGTAACGTGGAATTTTTGTGGGGGAGGTACCGAATGCTTGTTCCAATGGAAAGTTTATTGCTTTGAATGGAATGTTCCACAGTTTGACATAAAACTGATCTAATTTGCGTTCAATTACACAAAAATACCATGAAAAACACATAATAACACAAACTTGGGTCTGATGGTGTACCTGCTACTATGGAATAGGCAAAGCAATAATATACTGATGGAGACAAGCAGGTGGCTAAAACGAAATATCATCAAAAAGTTGCATAATGGATCTTTAAGGTGAGACACAGCATTTTATGTGTAAAAACGGCCAACATTACACATATTTGAGACATTTAAATCTGAAAAATGGATAGATTCACTGAAAATTGGTCTATATTCTAATTCAAATCTATATTCTAATAATTCAATTTTTAAAACATTAATAAATCAGTTTTAAAATTAGATGTCAAAAAATCCTTCAATACGTTTTGTCAAAATCTTGTTAAGTGCAAGATTATAAAACCTGGTGTGTGCAGGTGCTCATTTGAAGTTGTAATGTCCCATAGAAATCTATGGATGAAGTGTATTAAATTAAATAGTAAAACGTCTTCAGGAGCAGATTGAACAAGTTTCTCGTTTCCACATGAGACCAAATTGACCCCCCTCAAAAAAATGCCTGTAGTGTCTTACCTTAATCAACAAGTTTGTAAAATCAACATAGGATTACAGTGCGTATGGAAAAAAAAAGATTAGCGATGCATGTGTTAAACTCAGAATTTAGTTTACACATTTAATCACAACCAATTCATTCAAGAATCCATGCATTTCAGAAAATATTTGTAAAGGTGTTAACTGCATGGGTTAGCAGGTTTTATACATAATAACATCAATATCTATAAGTGCACTCTCTGCCGTTTGACACAATTCCTACTGTGATTTTGGTTTCATTTCAATGATTTGTACAGCCCTAATTACAATTATTATGGTTATGATTATCTGAATGAGTTGCACAAGAAAGGTATTCTATGTGAATCATGGCACAATATAGATGATGATTTGCTGTGGTGGAAAAAGAAGAAGATTTATATATAAAGTTATTTAAGCAAGGCAGATAAGGTTAAGTGGGGAGACTCCCTTCTGAAGTTATTCTTTGCTCTTAAAAGAGGTGAAGTGTTTTGCTTCCTGAACTTATCTTGAAAAGTCTTTAGCCTTGACTACACTTTGCTTAAAAAGTTGAAAGCACAAAAAGAAGCCAGAAGTTTCATTTTCCCTAATGAGGATGCAAAGATCCTAAACACTTTTGCTGTTTTGGTCAAGTTTGTAAGGAAAGAATCACAACCTCTCCACAGGAAGCCGATGTTGTACTGTCACTGCATGCAAACTGCCTATATACGCTAAAGTGAAGTAATGGGCTGGGTCACACTAGAAAGCATCATTACAGAGCATCATTTTAGACATCTTTATATTTATATACGCCAAGTCTTTGAAACACATCTGTAGCTAGTGTTTTTATTCCTTAGCTATGAAAACACACCTAATGAAAGGGTTATTTATAGGCCACTATACAAGTCACAGATGAATAAATGGAGAGGTTCAAGGGTTTTAGGTTATGTTATAGTGATTTAGTAGAAAGTGGCGCGTAACATAAAAGGCAACCATTTTCAGATAGGCCAATGCCCAGAAATAAGTTTACTGGCAACACAATTATTCTTGATGTAGATTTAAAGCAAAAATTGAGTTACAAGTGAAGTCAGTAGGTATACTCAAAACTCTCAAAATCACAGTTCTATGTGCTCAATGAATGGTGGAAAGTAACGCATCCATCCAGCTTGACCTGGAATATTTCGCAGTATAACAATAAATTTAGCTGTTTTCATGGATTCAAGTCTTTTTAATGGTATTTTACAGGAGCATTCAAGGCAAAATAATAGCATCTCCATAGAGTTACAGCAAAGTTACAGAGTTCACCTATAATTGCCTGAAAAATTGCAAATGATATACAGTATCTGTATTTTTTACATAGATCAATATCAGTCTGGTAACCATGTTCATCTGCCGAGTTCAGATGGGTGTGATTGACAGGTGGATTAGCCAATCAGCGACACACATGGTCCATATGTATCAAAACAAAAGAGAAAAAAATAATGACAAAAATATCACAGGCACTGAAAGACATTGTAGATTTCATCAGAATCAATGAGTGAGAAGTTTAATTTAGTTCTAAATGTTAGATGACCAATGAGCTTGTTTGTTTCATATTCATCACAAGGATAAACACATCTGATTGTAGAGTTTGACGAGAAACGACGGAGGGAGTGACCAGACTCACTCTACATAAAGAATGGAAGAAGTGTCTGGATCACTGTTGTGGAATACTGTACATAAGTGAGAATCTCAAGGGTTAACTACAACAAGAACTTAACTTAAGCAGTCATGTTCAACAAACAGCTTGAATTACTGGATTAATGTCATGTGCACATGCATGTCTCTGTGTGAGAACACTTACAGACCTCCTCTGTCCTCATTCAGAATTGATTGTCTGTGTTGCCGTAATCTGAAATTAATTTGCACTTGAACCCATCTTTCTTCTGGGTGCAATTTTAAAAACACTGTTATAATTACCTGCCCCCACATGAAAACGGAGAGCTAAAGACATGATATGATGATCCAGAATATTTTAATTCCCCAGGTACTTAAGAGACCCCCTTCCTCCTGGTCTCTCCCTGCCCCTCCCTGTGTCTTTACTCACGACTTATCTTGCAAGGTAATAAAGCAAAATGTTCCCATGCGTGGGGCTTAAGCTAAAGGTATTTGCCTGAGGGGGAACAATAATAAGTGCTGTATTGCTACACATTTACTCGTGTTCGTTCTTAGCAGGTCATCCCCTGTTTATGAATGATGTTAATGCCAGAAGAAGTTGTGTCAGAACAAGTGTGTTGTAAGAAAGTGCAAAAATGTCTTCACGGAAATGAAGTAATCAGTCAATGCCAAACTCTTTTTTATACTTTTTTAAAATGCTCCTTAGTTCTCTGTTGTAATTAGATAATAAAGTCATATTTTAGCAACTGTAAATCTGAACATTAGTCGAATCAAGCTGCAAATTAAGGTTTTGTTAATATTCAAAGTTACATTTCTATAAACAGAAGAAAACAAATGGGGAACTGCAAGAAACGTACAGAGCTTAATCAATGTATATTCTGATTAATTCCTATGAAAGTCGTGTCTCTGTTGTATGGGGTGCACACACATTGGGGTAGTTAACAAGATTTGTCTTACGTTAATCAATCCTGACAGGGAGCATTTGTAATATGAACCTATTACGGACTACCTGCTAACATCTGCTATTGATCTTAGCAGTGTGCCTCCCTCTTTGTTCCCAGCGTGAGTAGCTAATAACCTTATCAGGCATCTTTAGCTGAAGTTTGGGGCACCACTGTTTGTTTGGGGGATTTTAATTGGTGGGAGTATTATCTTGCTAAATGCTGCAGGAGTCATCTTCAGTGATTTCCTGTGGCGCTGCCTTGTGCCACCAGGGTCAGAGGTGATGGGCCCAGGGCTGAAATTCCTGCAGAGTGACACCTCATGTTGGAGTTACAGAGATAAGACGCACTGCTGCTCGTGATTAGGAAGAGAAAACACTGCTCTTTTCAAGTCCTCTCTGACACTGGGCTCTGTGTTGTTTTAACAGGCTGCCACAACTGCTTTCAATTAGCCCAGTTATGTAGCGGCATATTAATGAATTATGAATTTGGTTTACTGCAAGTTAGCATAAATATTCTGTTATAATACTGAATATTTAGTTATATGTTTTATCCCACTTTTATGTTTATTGTGACTTCATTTTCATGTTGGGTCAATTCAATTTCCTCTCATGCAAAAACAGCCATTATTTGTTAAATGTACACTTCTCATTTTTTTTTCCAAGTCTGTATTTTAGTAAACTATTGTATGATGTTGGTAATCCAGTGTTTGTGTGTGCGCTCATTGATTGAAAGCTAAGTGTTTGAGTATGAGTATCCCCTACAGAGCGAGCTGCTGTCTGCTGACAGACATGGCCTGCTGCTAAAGCCATTGCAATAATCATAAAGATTAGGTTAACAGTGGGAAACGGCCAGGAAGACAAGTGTTCACAGTGGGCTGTTATTTTTCCAATGGTACTCACAGAAAAATAACAAGCCACAACTATATGTGCACATGGAGTCCAGGCATAACTCGGAAGCGCATTTGGTGTAAGCATTCGGAAATACATGATGATGATGAGAATTACATGGAATGTGAGGCTAAGCTAAGCACCTGCAATTGATACAACTTATGTGAAACACACATTACCAGGTGGGCCACCAAGGCACAAGCCCTGTGCAAACTCTGACAAGACACAAAATGAGCATAAATGGGGGGTTTAAAAATGTCGGGTGGGTGAATGTTTTGTTTCACAGAAATATAAAATATTGCAATAATGCACATAAAGTTTAGAAACAGCCAAGAAAAAGGAAACTGTATCCTGTGTGCTAGCAAAGTGTTTTCAAAGTGCTACACTGGAAAACTTGTCATGCAAATGATTGTGACAAATCTAATCATAGAGATAGATGAAAACAGCAACAAACAAAACAATGCTTACAAAACTCATGATATTCCATCACTAATTGAATCTGCTGAAGGCGCAGAAATAAAGAAATAATACTGAGTGAAAACAAAACAATTTCTACTATACATAATTCACTTTATGCACATTTTGTTATTGCAATTCACAGTGTATTACACCCTGGATCATCATTCTGAATATGCAAGAGCTTTTAATAATTTAACATGTCAGTGTTTATTTTCAACACGCTGCAGTTGAAATGAATTTGTTTGAATTTTGTCTCAGTTTTGTTTATTTCCTCTTTTGATATTCCGTATTTTCTTCCCTCCTTCAGGAAAGTGTGTCACAGAATAAAACAGACTTTCATGCCTTCTATAAATCATCGTTCTATTTGAGTTAGAATCACAACACAGTTTGCTTACAAATGTTAGGCATCTCTCTTCATTATTAACAGATGAATGCCGTCTCTTCAAAGCTTTACTTAGACATCAACCATCCACTGCAGCCTTTGAACATGGCTACATAAATGTTTTTTTCACTTTCTACATTTGGGCCCTTTATCTCTTGATCCTTGCCTCTTATGTGCTTAGACTGGAGATGTGGCCAGTAGCGCTTTAACCGTTATGTATCTGACACAAACCAACAACACAAGCAGAGTTATACTTACACTTTCACCACTGTTTCCCCTCAGTGATAATATCTACAGTTCAGAGCATTTGATTAGGACGTTACAGACACCGACCTCAAAGGCTCTGCCACATTTTACATCTCTTCTCTCTATCACTGTATGACCCCCCCCCCCCAAACACACAGACCGACCTGATACTATCAGACACGCACAGGTGGGCTTTTCCAGGGTTAGCTAAAGCCACACTGCTTTGCTATGTCTGAGACAAAACGTGAGCTACCACTGATACTTAATGAAAATAACTTTTAATGAATTTCTTTAACAAGAACCCATGGGTAATGGGTGAACTGATCATGTTTTAATAATAATTCTAGTTTGAAATGCTGTATCTTTAAGGTAAGACTCCAGTGGACATTTCCATTGCATAATTCTGCCAAGGACAGACACCTAGCTCTTATATACACTTGATAGATCTTCAACTGGAATAATGGTCCTGATGTGTGAGTTACTATGGATTTACTGTCAAGTAGTTGATGACTACTGACAGAGTGATGGCTCAGAGGCCCGAGTTTGAGAAACTTTTCTTCAAAGAATAAGCAACAATCACCTACTATCTACAGATATGCATTTCCATGCAATAGAGCAAACACAGTAGATTTTTGTCATAGATATTAAACCTGGGTACCCAACTTTTGGGGAGGGAAATTTGAAAAAAAAAAAAGAGTTTCTTTTTAAAGCAGCACATTGTGACAAACATGAGGTCGCTACACACTTTCTGCATTAGTATTTTATGTCTCATCAACGCATTAGAAGAGCCAAAAGCATCGCTCTGATTGGCTGTGCCTGGGACAATCTGCACAAGTTTCCCTTTGCCATCTGAAAAAAGCTGCTCTAAAGCTGAAAATAAATGCTTGTGGATATTAACAATGTGCCAAAGGCTTTGTGTGAGCCAGGAACTAGTTAGACATATTGTAAAACCTACCTCTGGTTTTTCTGTGGGAAAATTTGGTAAGCCAGTTTTAATAAAGAATTTATTTATTTATTATTTATTTAATCAACTTTTCTCCTTCCTAATCCCTTCATCTATGGTCCTGAAATCGATTCAGAGATGACTCAGACATACAGAAGGCTGCACACGAGAAGCGTCATTATCAGATGTAATTAGAGAAACCTTTAATATCTCAATCCAAGTCTTTTGTCAATGTCACACTTAGTGCTAATAATCACAAAAAGATCACAAACAACATAAGCAAATAAAGCTGTTCCTTTACATATATTGCTCCATTCGCCAATCAAGCAGCTTGAGTGTGCGCATCCGTGGTGCTGACACTAAAGGACAAATTACAACAGCAAAATAAAGAGTGTTAGGGAATTTGAGTGGACTTAGCTGCACTTTCGGTACGGCTTTTTGGGTGGATGTAATGAAGCCTCGCTGGTTCCTTAAAAACATGCCTTTATCATTCATTATTTTTCCATTCTTACACTGACATTTTTATCGCATTTGTTTTAGTAATAAGGGTGGGCGAACAAGTGATGGAGACAGGTGGAGAGAGGGGCTAAAAATACATACATCCCTGTTACGCCAAAGTGCTCCTGACATGACTTGTACAGGCAGCCATCACACTTAATACCAAGACAGAAATAATAGGTTTGCTGCACACTTCTAATTTGATAGTGGAGAAGTTGTGATTCCGCGAATGTCTGACATATTGGTATTTACTGATACAATACTAACCGCAAAAGTCATCCAAAGTGCAAATCATTATACGGCGTTATATTATTAGCTTACAACGGTGTCAATTTTGCACCCGGAGTTTGACAATTTGTCCCACATATCCCCACATACATGGTTCGGCAAAAAACGGTCTCATCTCGACCACTTTTAAAGAGCAGTGCAGTAATGACTTGTTCAATTAGTAGTGAGAATGAATGTAATATCCGGGAATAACATCGCGGCCCATTGAAAAGGTTAGAGTGATATTATAATAGATAGAAGATCCCTGGGAGAGATGCCGAGCCAACGCGCGCGAACAAAGCTAAGGTCAGTCAGATTGCGAGGCAGTGTCGGGTAATAAGCTGCACAATTTCTAGTTACACATTGTTTTTAAATTCTTTTAATTGCGTCTTCGCGGTGCTCGTCGGGGGTGGCGACCCTCCAAGTGGGCTACGAGGTCATTGCTTTGGCAGCAGCCTTTGAAGCCCCAGCCTCTCCCTCCCCATCCACTTTATATGGCCTTGAATTGCAAATTGTTTTAAAATAAGCATAATGAGCAGTGGCAAAATGTTGAGGCTCTTTGTCTTCCACTCACTCCAGCCTTTAGCACTAAACTAAATGAGTTAAGATAGCTCGATTGAATTACAAACGATTATATTACTTACTTAGTCGGGCCTGGCATGCATAATGAAGGAGAAGAGAGAAGAGAGGAGGCATCCCAGATACAAATGATGGTTTTAATGATGCTACCTGATGTTATTGTTAACTGCAGGGGAACATGGGTAATTATGCACCAGGGAAAAGTTTTCATATTAGCAAGTGATAAACTGTATAACTGGCCACCGCTTTGATAGCAGCCTCCTATGCATATAAAGCACTACCTTTGTTCTTTAGAGTAAGACAACTTCAGTGGCATATTGAGCAACAACATGTTTTACCAGCACATCCAGTCTTGTACTAAAAGCAAAACATGTTCACATGAGGGTTATTTTGCATTTAAGGTTAAGGGTAAGCAATAAAAAACATATTTCTTCAAATTAGTGGTGCAACATCCAACAAATCAAAGAATGACAAGTTAATACAAAGTAAACCAAGATAAAATATGATTCGTTCAGCTGTTTAGACTTAACCTGTCCTCAAGATTCTCTTACAGACTTCATGCCCTTCAAACATCTGATGTTTACTGTTCAATTGTCTCTCCCAATGAGAACCTTGCTGTCTGAAAATGCAGTCACTCATTCAAACGTAAATAACTTTGACTTTTGTCGTTTTGCCTTTAGATTATTCTTTTTGGTTTCAAGAGGCAGGAAGAACAATTCAAACCAATATGTCCAACTTTTGTCACCTCATATAAACAACCTATATATTGTGCACAGAACTTTTGTACAATTATGTCACAGTATGAAAGTTAATGTTACGATTATAGTGACAATAAACATCAACAACAAACTATTTTACAATTAATTGTAATGGTTGGCACTATGACCAAACAAAATTGGAATCATTAATTTTGTTTTTATTTTTTCACTTTTGAATTTCCATTCCTCACTCGTTTGATGAAATTTTCTGAATGAAAGTTGTGCAAATTGTTTAAATATTGTCTCAAACAGCCAGATTAAAAAAGAATTTTATATGTAATTCTAATCTATTTAGAGAGAATAGATTGAACTGAAATTATTCGATTCTCACATTTCTTTTTCTTCTTACAGTTATATTGTGATTTCAATTATCGATTAATCACATAATCTTGTCATCCCTAGTTACAACCACTCACCTCATTCTTTGCTTTTCAGTTTGTCAGGGTGCTGCACAGCCATAGGTGCCACGACACACATGCATTATGGAGATGGTCATAATGTTGTGCTTGATCAGTGTAAACATGAACACTATGTCCAGTAAGTTTGCCAGTTTGTCCAGAGTGCACCAACTCTGCTGTGCAAAATCTAATACCAACTCAAAAGATGACAACTTCTCTGCACACCAACACATTCCGGTTCACCCAAACACGTCCCTTGAGTGATCTACAACTCTAGCAAATTTATCAATAACACTTTAATACCACAGGTCAGACCTCTGTCTCCGCAAGCCTATTGTAAACAGCATATTCCCTAAAACTCGCCTCTTATTGTCCCTCTGTTATCAACACCTGACTCAACTCTCCCTTTCACGCCAACACAGTGGACAAGATGGCTACATGCCACTCTGAGCAGCGATTAGGCTCGTCTTGGGAGAGAGCGGCGGCGATTTCATTGGTGGTTCAAAAGCCACATCTAAACTCCAAAAGAGTATTAGAATGCGTTTCATGCTTGGCTCGCTGAAAAGTGCCGAGCTGAAATTTACACCTTATTTGATGTCCGTCTCCCTGCTGTTAATTGGTAAAAGGATCCCTGACCCTTTTGATCTCCCCCACAATCCCCTAAATGCCCAAGTCTGCGAAACTGTTCGGCAGGAGATATACCCTGCAGTCCGCGGCAATGTAAAGACTCTCACACACACTGTCCCCCATCGCCTTTTTCTTAAACTCCATCCTTTTCGGCTTTCTTGCCTTTGGTTTACTCCCAGACTGTGGAGAAATAAGAGATGACAGTTGTTACAGATATGCTGGTTTAATTACTTGTCAGCTTAGAGCCCATATCTCTGCTGCCCAACGCTGAAGCTTAACTTTTTTCTAGTAGCTTAAAGCATGACCAGCCTCCAGTGCTCTAGTATTTAGCCATAAAACCCGGGAAATCTGAAAGATAAAAAACCAAGAACAGCTTTTCTAATTTTATGGGGGAAGAGTGGGCAGTTTTCTGACACTGTTGGAATTGGCTTTCTCTCTGTGTTCCCCTCTGAGCAACAGTGACAGAAGAAGAGGGCTAAAAAGAGGAGATCTTGTAGAGAATGAAATTACATCACATGAAGGGGTGCATTGGTGTGGGATAAGCAGAACGTTTCTTATGTCGCGTGTGCCACTGTTGACACTTTTAAGTCTGTTTGCAAATTGATAGATCTGCTTGAGCCTTTTTTTCTCCTCTGCCTTTTGGAGGAGGGCCATCTTAGACTAGCAAATCCATTTAGCGCTCTATAGAAAACACAGCTGCTTATTCTGCAAGCTTCCACTTTACGGTTATGGATGCCTGTAGGTGGCTAGTCTGAGCAGGTGTACTGAAAATTAATACATCATGGCTTTTATCACTGGGAGTAAAGAGATAATTAATTCAACAATATAAGCAAAAAAGTAACCGTTTAAAAATGTAGTGTATTAGAACATGGATTTGAGAGTCATCCCATCAAAACATGCCTGGAAGACCTCCCAGATTCTAAATGTAGAGAGGATTCTACTCCGACCTGCTACCTGCAGATCGAGTACCTTAACCAAAAGCAGCATCCAGCTACTCTGTGACAAAAATTCTATTCAACCTTTTGTACCAGATTATAGGAAGAAATGGTGAAGTTTTTTGTGTGAAATTTGTCTGCCTAAAATGTTCCACAGTATGGCATTAAAGGCACTGTGCATGATTTTTAGTTCATGTACCCAATTTTTTACATGTAAAAAGGTCTGTGCATAGATTCATGACCACAGTGTTTTCTCTGCATCTATTTATAGAGCGTTTTATTCTACGAGAAGCAGGAAGTGCACCGTTAGCATGCTAATATTTGTTAGCTTTACCCGGAATCGCAAAAAGTGCTTAAAAACTCATTGTGGTGAATATTTAGGATGCTGAGATTGCACTGGGAAAGTTGTGGGATAGTTCTGTTTTTCATATTTCAAAACAGTAAAAATCAGATAAAGCACCTTTAAACTTATCAAGGCTATCTCCATGGAAACAAGCAGGTGACTCCACAAGGCCAAGATACAAATGTGTGTTTTGCAATGTATTTCTTAAAAAAAAAAAAAAAAAAACAGTTTTTGATAAATGCAAGAAAGATACGTTTAATTCTGGACAGTGGAACATAGGGAAAGCAACTACATTTCTATGTTGGCAAGTTGGTAGCAGACTCTTACCATAAACATGTACACCCGTGTTCTACTATTCAACTATTTTCTACGTTATGTGTGTCCTAAAAGCTTAAAGCAACTGTATTTTAATATATGTTTAATTGTATATTCTCAACAAAGTTAACAGCCACCATCCTGTAGAATTTGTGTGACAGAATTAAGATTATGACCAACTACTCAATTATACAAAGAATACCATTATTATTGAATTGAGTTGAAAATTGAATTATGATTCAATTCCCTTTCTCGTGTAGCTGTGTATTGTGCTAAGAAGAAAAATAAAATACATACAATACAATTTCCCGCCGCCACACAGGGAGCAGGGATGGATGGCAGTGAGCGAGCGCAGCAGCCCAGTTTTGGACACATGCCTGCTCAAGAGCCATTGTTCAAGGTTCCCTCCGCGTTTATCCTGGCTTTGTGTCCCACCATGATACATACTTTTCATTGAAGCAAAACAGATCATTTGTTTCCATAGTTTCACCATTGCTCATTTGTACAGCAAAGCATAATAGGTTTATGGTGTGAAAATAAAGCCTCTTTCCAGATAGAAAAATCAAATGAAAGATTACCTGCTCTTTTCTTTGGTGAAGATGTTCTCTGTGTAGCAGCAGCATTGTGTTTAGTGAGTTTACCAAAGCCCCTTTATATGAGTATTTTAAGACAAAATACAAAACAATTGCACATTCAGGTTTGCGTATGGCTTTAGGTGGCTTTGAGTTAATTGCAGTTCATATAGTGGTGTGGAAAACAATTAAGTTTTGCATATAGTGACTTAGTTTGTTCTGATGTGTGAGAGTG
Organism: Rhinogobius similis; assembly: GCA_019453435.1. Classification (NCBI taxonomy): domain Eukaryota; kingdom Metazoa; phylum Chordata; class Actinopteri; order Gobiiformes; family Gobiidae; genus Rhinogobius; species Rhinogobius similis. The sequence continues at coordinate 20,979,945 of CM033626.1, read as the reverse complement.
TATCACTCTGGTCTCATGACAGAGCCTTATGGTAACCAGAAGAACGAGCACGATTCATAAGTTCCAGCTTCTAGGTGACATTTTGAGGACATTTCACCATTCAAAAAATAATAATATTTACTCATTCTTTTCAGCTGTTCAGCTAATTTCTCATTACTCAAGGATAGGCAGATACCCCGGCAACGTATCCTGATATTGAATCTGTATATGGATCTCATTATTGTTATTAGAAGTGGCATTGTTTAAACCAGTGGTTCCCAACCTTTTTTGTCTCGAGTACCCCGTAAGCTGTGTCTCATGCTCGGAGTACCCCTTAACTTGAGTTTCAGACAAATATACGGGTTTATTAGTTGCCTATTATAATTATTACTATCATATTTTTTGTTTTAATTATATTTATGGTCCAAGATACTTCAAAAATACAACTAATTACACTTTTTTATTCTGATAAAAGTACATTTCATCTTCTTTCAAAACCTGAAACACTGGTTTAAACAATCAATGCAATGAACAGAGGATATTTTTCTTGATAAAAATCCACAATTCAATTTCATCCAACATGTGACAAATGTCTGTAATATGTGAATTGCAGCATCACAAACGATGATATTGTGCTAACCCTTCTATTCCAATCTCTCCTCTCTGAACTGTAGCCACTTGAGTATGAGCTACAAATCTCAGTGATGATCATCGCACATGGCTGAGCAGTAAGCTTTATACAGACTGGTAATGGCATTATTTTATGGTCATCATTTGAATGGCTTTTGGAATGGATCATAAAGCAAAACTGTTTGCAGTGAGTCCTCTCTCTCAGACCCTGGGCCTAACAATGAAAGCCTGGGATCAGCTGACTGCTAACACTATTTACAAGCACACATAATTCCATTGTGGCAGCGCTATCAGGGTAAATATGCTTAGCCCAGTGATGCATACCCTATAGAAAATGAAAGCGAGATGAGATAGGGGTCACATGACTGCAGAAACACCTTTTAAAACACTTAATGTTCCTCCACCGATGTCCAAAGCATGTAGGTTATTACAGCTGTTGTGCCAAAACTAATTAATGGATAATTTGACTGATAGCCAAGACACCCAGTGGCTTTGACCTTCATGAACCTGATCATTTTTCAACCTGCGCCATTTTTTCTCCTCCCCATCACTGTGAGGTCTGTTTATTTTGTGTGATCAGAGCTAAATTGAAATTCTGCCTTGAAGGGCAATAATATAAGGGGTAGCCATCTGTGAAGATTGGTAAACTAGGAATATCACATTACACCGCAATGGTAAGACTTTATCAATGCCCTCATCCTCTGTGTTAGAAATGTTTTGTACTGACAACTGTAATACACCTGTATAGAGTTTGAGAGCAGAGTCACAAAGGGAAAAAAAAGAGGTGAATGTAATTAAAACAACTGCTGTGAAAGAAAAGAATGCTGTAAAAATAAGGTACTTTTTCTGTTGTTTTAAAATATCTGCAGTATATTTTTGAATACATCTACAGTATAATCTATCTTTATCATACGTGAAAAGAGGTTTTAAAAGTGCAAATTCTGCGTACAAAATTGACAGTGTACGTTTAGTGCAGTGCCGTCATTGAGGAACTGAGGAGGCTTAGCTGAGGTTTTGAATTTGGCTCCAAGCAAAGATATCCCATTTAGACATAGTTCAAAGCGTTATTAACAGTATTGATTTATGTGTGAGTGATTGGAGGCCAGGGGAGGCAGATGAAGTCAAGCGTCATGACCCCTCGCCTGGGGACGGAAACGGGCTGACACCGATCATGGCTGTCTCACATGAGCTCTGTGCTGTAAATGACAGCTCAGATTACTGGATATGGGCCGCACACACTGATAATGCTCGGATCAGACCAGGGAGGTTTTAACGCTCTTTCTGTGGCAAAAGTCTTTTTGTCGGTATGTGAGAAGTTATGATGGTGTTTGAAAATTCGCAATACAAATGTGTTTTTGAAAAGACTTGACAAAAAAGTTATTGCAATGTTCCGATCGATGGAGAAATTGTGTTTGCCTCTTCCGAGTACTGATAAAAGTTAGTAGGGCTGCAACAAATAATCGAATAATCATTACTAGTCGGCTATAAAAAATAATCGACTATAACAATTGATAATCGAAATCGTTAACTGGACTACAGTTAACTACTACAGACCATAAAACACAAGATGAAAGACCACAAAGATAGCAATCAAAATGTCAAATGTCAAAAAAGAATAACAATTTGCATTAATAACACACTATTCATACATATTTTATATCTAGAATCATGAAGTGACCTGATCAAGCTTTATTTGGTTAAAATGTTTTAAATTTACAATAGAATTTATTGTTTGACTAGTTTACTAATCGAAACAAACAAAATAAATTGCAGACGTTAGTTAAAAATTAGTTGAAGTTAAATGCACATGAAATGCACATGAGTGAATAAATACATTTGGAAATTCTGCTAAAATACATTTTCTGGACCATACTTTCTACTGTTTTTGTTTGCAATGCACCTGTATATAGATATCTGACAAAAAAGAATGTGCCTTCGTTGATCTACACTGACACAGAATTTATTGCAGCATTAAATTGTCTTATTGAATAAGCTAAATACTATAAAAGACAGTTGGCAATATTCTAATTAAATAGCTAATGCTTTTTTGGATTTCACCCAAATTCCTTTTCAGTTGATCCCATTAATTCAACTGGAGGAGCTTAGCATACTAAATCTGCTCTTAATTATTTCTTATGCATTCTTTAGAACCTCCCCCATTTCTGTATTCACACTAAGCTGCTATAACAACCACAATAAGATCATCTTTTTCAAAGACGTAACTGCTTTTAGAAATCATTAAACATTAGTGTGGCATGTCATTAGGTTATTACTGGCTTAGCTATAGTCATGTTAAAACGGGTGCAACACAAACCAGTTTTATTTAGGGATAATGTTAGATTATCATAATGTGATTCACAGAATACCGTGTTTTGGGATGACTTTTAAATAATTTATATTTATTATTTTACTAATAGTTAACAGCATGGAACTTTCTTACCGCAGCAAACCATCCAACTCCCAGCATGCAGCAATTAGAACTGATGTAGTTAAGGGTATAAAGTAAGATGCCCTTCCTTATATTACCTTTTGCACGAATGCTCTTGACGTATTTTACAGCATACAGTGTTTTGCAGTATTGTTTATGGTAGTAGTTTTCTTTTGCTTACTGAACAGTGAGCATGGTCTTTGTGACAGCTCCTTGATTTGAAAAATAAATTGTGCTTAATCAGCAATATAACAAACTACATTAAAAATGCAAAAAATGGAATGCTCACGCAACCTGAAAAAGAAAGCACGCATATGTACCAGACAGTTATAATCAATTCAATCAGAAAGTTATGCCCTGGTCAGTAGCACTTTTGTCCAACAGCCTGGGATCCAGTGACAGAACAAAAAGTTGTTGCAGAACTCAAACCCAGCTACAGAATCTCGGGGTTCAAAAGGTTAAGCTCTTGATCCATGTAAAGATGTGCTTTGAAGGGCGAGTAAAAGAAATATTGTTAAATGAGTACATGTTTGCCTTCGACACTACCTTTCTGTTAAGCGCACGCCCTTTGAAGTCTTGTTTGTTCGGAAACACTCCCATCTCAATGAGCCCAGGAAATTCCCAACAGTACAAGTACTGAGATTAGAGTGGCTAATCCGAACCATCAACGAAATTCAAAGAACAGGCTCAAAACTAATATTTGAGCTCATGTATCACAAGTGAGCCTATTGTGTGCTGGTGACTCATAAAATTGTGTGCTGTCATCTGGAATCTGCCTATGACAAATAGAGCAATTTAAGACTAAATGCTGATCTTACATATCGCTCTGAAAATGGCGCCACAATAACCTGTACATGTTGTAATACCTACTGTGGGCCCAGGAGACCTTTTTAGTGTTTGGTTGACTTCTAAAGTGCTGACGGGTGAGGTGCAAGTATAGGATTTGGAATTACCCAATACACCAAATTAGGACAACTGGCTCTAGCTGCTGTGGGGCAAGTTACTTCAATAAAGTAACAAAAAAAAAGTACAGCATGATATAGCTATAGTAACTAGACAAAGTAACTATTACATTACAAACAATGCTGCAAATATACACAAACTGCACCTTATTCAAGTCAAAAATCAACTATATTCAGCCTAAATCACATACAGTAACTTGTTAACACTGTAACTGCAACTGTAACTGTTTTAGTTATAGTTTACTTTTTTTTACAAATGAAGAGAAAATAGCAGTCCTTCTCATCTCGTAACAGGGTCAAATGCAGGCGTCTGGGAGCTCCCATTTCGTCGGAGCTGTCAGAACATGATTCCAGATGATTCCGGGCCATGCTGCTGTCAGAGGCCATGATGAATGCAGACTCCGGTGGGCCCCACTGTTTATTTAGACCTCTTGTTTCTATCACAGTCACAGCACAAAGAATGGGCACTCAAGTATTTCACTAAAACATAACCTTACAGACAACAATCGGCCACCGGGGGCTTGCCTCCTCCTCGAGCTCAGATTTTTCCTAATCCGACAGAAAAGACCAATTGTTCCGTATTGTGGGGCCCGGGACGAAGACCTGTTCAGGACCGGCAGTGAGGGGCAGCCAAGTGTGCAGGGCTTTCCAGTACATTAGGACTATATGAAAGAGCAACTGAGCAGGCTTAGATTGATAAGCTGACTCTGCACAGGGCAACATATGGGAAAGCAGTAATCCCCTTTCTGTGTTGGAACTGTGGGTATTTTTCTTGGGGATTTGAGTATAGGAGAGACAAATATGGATGGCTGGAACATCCTGGAAAATGGTGCAGACAGCTGCTGCTGCTTTGTGAATGCATGTCCTGATAAATAATTGTTTCCTATCTGTCAGAGGGGCTTTTTACCTCCTCTTTGGCCCCGATCTGTATGAAAAATACTGCCATTCATAGTCAAGAGCACTTGTAACACTGACACTTCAGTGCAAGAAGCGTGCTTGTAAAACATAAGCCCTTTTCCTCTTTTTCTTTTAAAGTGTAATAAATGGCTCTTTTACCTTGTAAGCAGCATGCACATTCTAAGCATTCTTCATTTTTAGTGTAACATTTTCAGTTCATCTTGTCATGGCTCCTGCGAAGCATATGTCAAACCATAAGTGTTTCATTGTGTGATGGCCTCATGACAAATCAACATTACTGAATAGCACCAACATAAAGTGTGAAGTAAACACAGTTTGTATTCAGCAGCAGCACCATGATAAATGCAGCTAATGTAGGATCCACATACTGTGCTTTAAGATATTGACTTTGGGCTTTGTTTTCACTCCAAAAATCACAAATGTGATACAGATGGAAAAAGAGCATGTCAATTTCTTCAGCAAGAAATCCACTGAATGGAATATGATGCAAGCGCGTATGTCTCTCCTCAAAGATGGCTTTCATGGAAAATGGTTTTGTTGACAGGCTCCATTTACATGCAGAATAAATGATGAGGGAATAGACAAAAACATGATCATCTAACTATGGATATGCATATTCAAGCAGGCAGAACGAGCTCCAAATGTATTTTCACTGGGAGATGTGCATTTCTCCATTTATTAATTCAAAATCCAATTCTCTGCGAAAGAATGGAGGTGAGCATAATTGTGTATTTTGTCAAATGTGATCAAATTAAATTGGAAGCAGAATAAATTCTGCATATTTGTATGCTAGTTTTTCAGAAGTGGTGTCCTGGTTTTAAATCCCTAAGTCTCAAGTGGGCACATCACAAAACCAACACAGTTTGGCAGCAAGCTGGCAGTCTTTGCTCGTACCAGGCCCAGAATTTAATGAGCATGAATAATGAATACTACTCAACATGCTGCTGACTGAGGAGGCTGCCAGTTATTAGGTCAATGAAGGCCTTGTTTAGCAGGAAAACTCACTGTCTCCAGAATGATGGACTCCCACCATCCACACATTTACCTGGCATTGTCTAAGCCTGGAAATAACTTGTGTAATATGACAAATGTGCAGACACTGACAGACACATGCACCCGTTCATCTGAGTGCTGTCCATAATGTGTCTATAAGGGCTCTGCCAGTTACATTACGCTGTTAAACAAATTTGGCTAACAAGGCATCTAATTTACCCACCAAACTTTAAATATATTCAGTTGTATTTTATGAATCAAAATACAGAGGATGACAAGTCCGAGTAGTCTTTGGCTGATCCCAAGCCATGATAAAAAACAGCTTTTATTCTATGCGGATAGATTAGGTGGCAGATGATTTGCGGTGTAAAAATGACGTGATTTATAGCTTCATAGCACTTAATACATGCATAAAAGTGAAACTCATAAATACACATTCCAAAGCGGGGCAGTGCTTTTGGCCCTACAGCTGTACTTCTAATGCAATTCATTTAAATCATAAAACTCTAGCGTGTGTTAGAAGTGATGGCAGATCAAATGCTTCGAATGTGTCAGTCACAACAGCTGTCAACAAGTGCACTTTCAAATAATTCGCTGTTTAATTATTGAGTATCGCTGTCTTTGTTGTTCTCACACACCTCCTATCTTCCCCTCGCTCTCCTTTTCCTGAAGATTAGACACAGGCTGCAACATGAAAGCTGCCGACCAGTATTTGGGTCTGTCACAAGTGATTTTGCTGCAGGTGTCATACCCCCACCTTTTCGAAGGGGATATCCTCTCTATCTCCAAACCCCTTCTGCACCTGCCAGGTCACCACTGGGAGCATCCTATCGCCACTCATCCTCCTGTTCAAAACCGCTGTTGATTTTATGCTTCTGTGGGCTCATGTCGGAGAGAGGAGGGAGCAGGGTGCCCTACTGTGTGACACTTTCACCTTGTATGCAGCCATATTTATTGTATTTAGTGTGTTTTGTTATTAGCACGTTGGGTAGGAGCTGTGGTTATAGATGGGGCAAAGCTCAAAGTCTCATTTCGTTTGGGGAGTTCGGTTTTATTGAGGTATTTGAGGTTTTATTGATGTTTTTAAAGAAAGTGTAATTCTCTGAGTATGGCATCACTTGAGTAACATGTTTTTATTGAAGAAATAGTTCCCTCGAGTTAAAGTTTAGATCACTATTTACTCTTACTCAATTACATGTTTGATTAGGATACAGAAAACACACTTCTCCAAAACGTTATGAAGATATTTAGGTATTTGTACTTTACTCAAGTAATTTTTACAGTGGATATTTTTTTGCTTTTACTTTATTAGATTTGAGAACAGATATCGGTACATTCTACTCCACCACATTTTTAACTATCCTGAAACGTTAGAAAGTACTTTTCTTGTGGTTTGGCGGATTATTTTAGCCCATTTATAGTGACTTCTGTGTACAGGTTTTGAGTTCTCCGAGTCTCAGCTTGAAAAAAACAAAAATACAAACATAAAATGTACTACAAAAATTAAGAAATTCATTTGAATTGACCTTTGTTGACTAAAGATTAGCACAATTCTTTATCAAAATCACAACATTTGACGCTATAAAAGTTCTTAAAATCTATATGAAATGCTTTTCACTTTTTACTCTTAAAATACATGTTTGAACAATTACTTTCAACTTAAGTTTTTTTTTTTTTTTTTTTTTTTTTTTAATATATAATTTTATTTTTACTATTACTAGTATTATTTTGCTCCTGCACTATAACTTAAATAACAAAACTGAGTACTTCTTCTACTGCTGGAGTCTGGTCACTTCAAATGGGTGTGATTGACAGGTGGATTAGCCAATCAGGGACACACATGGCTCATCTGAATCAAAACAAATATGGCTGCTTAAGAGGAAAAAGAAAGCAAAACAAACATATCAACGAGCTGCTTTGTTTCACATGCATCACTGAAACGATGATTGCACAGTTCTGTTAGAGTTTGGCTCGAGGAAGACGTGGAGACCAGACTCTGGACATGCTGGAAAATGTCTACATACTGTACCTGTCAAATTATAAATCAAATCCAGGGAGTTACTTTTTCTCTGTTACAGTTTTACCCATCTCTAAGCACATTCTGAAGATGTTTGCTCAAGTGCACACAAGATAAGGTTTAGCAATTAAAATCAAATGTAAATCCAGTTCGAAATGTTGAAATTGAACAGTGCATTGTCCTTTACAGGCTTTTGCTCTAGCAGTTTAATACATTTGTGACCTTTAGATAATCAAAGAGTTCCTTATTGGTAACCAAACCCCGTCAAACAGTAATTTGCAAACGCTCCCACAAAAACGTACTTATTCCCTCTTTTTTACTAAGTGCTTACAAGTGTATCGTATTTATTGTCCTGGGGCTGAATTACCCTATGACTTTGGCGTTTTAGGTGACCATAAAGAGTTAATGGAGGCAGTGCTGCCCCATCACTGTCAGATCACACCTGTCATGGCCGTCGCCGTGGGCCCAGTTGTGCTCAGGTATGAGTCCTGTTCCTTGTCTCGGGCCATATGTTTCTGCTATTTCTGTCTGTAAAATCACATTTACTACAACCACTGCCTGGTGTTTACAGAAGTTTGGGCCTCCTCTGATACACTCCTGTTTTGCATGCCTTTTAGCCCCATAGATAATACATGAGCGCCGTACACTTTCTTATTTATTTATTTTGAACGAGAGATGCAGCCATATGCACGGGAGGGAAAAAACACAGACCTAAACTGACAGCACCATCTGCCTAACAGTTGACGTGGAGAGGATGGCCCCCACTCAACACTTGCCCGGCTCTCAGGAGGATGCCACATTGTCATCAGTGCTAATACTAAATATTAATAATTTGTTGACCCCAAAGTGTTTAGAAATCACTGATGCGGCCACACATTGCCCATCTGAATGGCATATGCAGATGCCAGGTGAGAAAGAGCTGACTGCTTTCACTGTGTGCGGGGGGTTTGCAGCAGCTCGAGACCAGACTTCCACTTCAGCCCCACTCATGAATATTACATTGTTCATCATATCCACACAGCTCCTCCTCTCATTCTAGATCTCAGTCGGAATATCTACTTTAAATAACAACACAGCCAAATAGTACACTTGTGTTGTACGCTTTCATTGAAACTAAATTATTTGTTTTGATCCACACTCCCTTCCACAGGTGTATTTCACAAAGGGACACAATACGTTATTATTGTGTGCTCCTGATTAGCAATTTGGAAATATCTGGAGGTCTTTCAAGTTATATATAACCATTTATTTTACAGGGTTAATATATTTCTATAAAAGAAAATTAAAACCCTTATTTAGAGTGTGACTTTGTATTGTATATGCTTTACAACAATTATTTATTTACAATGTTTAAACAACCAAATTTTTTTTTAACCATACTTTTTTTTGTTTGTTTATTTATTCAGTCAATCAAACTTCATTTGAAAAGCACTTTTCATACATTTAAAAAGCAGTAGAGAGTACTTCACACAAAACAATTAACTGGCAAACAACCCCTGCGGTTAAAGGATAAAAAACAACAACAATAAAACATAAAGCTCTTAAAGATTATAGCAACAAATGATGTTGAAAATGAACATAAAATAAAGTTGAACTACAAGAAAACCTAACTAAAACCTAACAAAAAAGTAGGTTTGAGTTTTAATGAAAAAGCTAAGGTAAAAGATCGCTGTTGTTCAATAACACAATAAAAATTGCTCTAATTTAGCCAATTGAATATTCTATAACTCTCGATTACTAAATCACTGCAGTAATTGTTGGTGCTAATCACTTGTTATTGAATCCTCACACATATCTCTCCAGACAGTAGCTGCTTTCACCTTGACATCTGTCGCGAGGGCTTCAGTTTTCCTCCTGTTACGTCTTTATTAGTTTGTAACTGATGGGGACACTGCGGGATGTCATCTGATGAGAGGCGCAGTGTCAGTGAGCCTGATTTATTCACAGCATTTGCTCCGCGGCCGTGCCAACTGACCCGGTCCAACCCGCTCGCTCCGCCAGCTCTCACAAACCCAAACATCTCACAGTGAGCTAGAGCTGCTAAGCCAGAGCCTCAGCTACTCTGCTCCTTCCACCAAGGTGCAGTAACTTTATACAGCCAACAGCCGCCCAACCATCTCGCGGATATCCGATTAAATTTCGCCGGGGATGCGAGTTGATGATGCAGTGACTGATTATGCAGGGCGTCAGCATAAGGAACGACTTTCTACTGACGTCCGAGCGTGAGTTATAGCGGCACGAACAACCGGACATTTTCAAATTAATCCTCGGATTACACGTTTGACGTTCAGGGACAACAAGCTTGAGATGTCAGACAGAATATAGCAGTTAGCATTAGCTACCATTACAACTTGTAGAAATGTCACTGAATGATAGATAATGCTTTTAAAAGGGAGTAGGGGCTTAAGGCACGGGTTATCTGATACTTATTATAAAAAATATATATTAAAAAAGTCTTTCTAAACACAACCTTAATACACTTTTTTTTTTTTTTTTTTTTTTTTTTTACCACTCAACACTGTAGTAAAATATCAATTACACATTGATCTCAGGGCTTCAATTTACCATATGTTTTATTTTTTTATTTTCTGGAATTTCAGCATCGTGGGGCAAATAAAGGTTCTCGTATCTTAGTCTTTGTTTCACTATAATCAGGGTAAAAACTAAAATATAATATTTGTAACAGATGACAAACCTTTTATATGCCAAATAGTATACGCTAAAATATTGCTAGTTTGATAGTTTTTTCATTCTGCATCCTGTATGATGCCGCTCAGATAGCACACACTCTCCTCTATTCTTATTCTTCCCTATGCAAATTAATTTCTGCAATTAGCTCTCAGACTAACCACTCCAGTACCATTTAAGTCTTTGTAGCATTTGGCAGTGTTGCTTGGCTGCCACTATGCAGGAAGCAACAGCTCTATTACGCGCCTAACATAAGCTTTCTGCTCGTTTATACAGTCGGCCCATTGATTGCAGCACGTCACAATGCTGCGATGCATTTTGGCAGGCGGCAGTGGCAGACACAAAAGCACAGGCGGGTGTCAGCTTTTAATTGTAACTGTCTTACAGAATGGCTGTTGTTTTAATATCCTGTATAGATTTTTATGTAATACACTTACTTGTGCAAGGCAGCCTCAAGCAAGAATCAATTCAGCCCAAAGGATCCCCCGTCTCTCCCCCTCCCCTCTTTGTTAAAAGGCAATCTTGTTTTAATGATGCATGAAGAAATATTCAAGCATTGACATTTCACTGTCAGGTTTCTTTAGAAAAATCAATTAAGATAATACAGCTTTGACCCAGTTATCCAGTTAATGCTTATTAGGGATGTAATATGATTTACTGTCAGCATTTGTAATTCTTTGCATCTCATCCCATTAGCCTTGTGACTGTTTCATAGCGTGCCGTGCGCCGGTCACTTCGAGGAAGCGGTACTCAGGAGGAGCTGATAAAATGGAGTGGAGAGGAGTAATGACATTGATTGGGATTGGTGGGCAGGTTAAACGCCAACCCAGGAGGCATTCCCTCCTCGGTCTTACAGTGTCTGCCTGTCGCCTCGTGCTTCTGCTCCCTGCGTTTCCCTCTAAATGTAACATGATGGAGTGCCGAATGATGCCCTGCTCACTGCGCTACACATTTGTCAGTATCATATGGAGCCAACATGGATATTTATTGTCATATATCACAGTTACTTTAATTATGTTTTGGCTTGCTGTCAGGCCAAAGTATAGTATTTACGCGACATTTCCACAACTGTTCTGAAACATGGGTGTTCTCTGTCAAAGCAGGGATGTCTATGAGAATCTCTGCTCAGGTTTACGGTGAGTAAGTGAAAAATATCATACATCTGCCAAAAACATTTCCAAACTAAATATTTAATATAATGCTGTAGGTCGATGGTGTCTTTAACTTTAACTTTAAGTCAACTCTTTATTTTTGGAGAATTTTAAAGGATGTATAGCAGAAAGGAAAATGCATGTAGTGAGTTGGCTAAAGATCTGGAGTGAAATATGAGTTTGATCTTTCTTTTTACACATAAATACACTTTTTATTAGGGCTTAAATCATTGGTCAGAAAAAGACATGTTCTATCGACCAATCAATCGACTAAAGCTCTTAAAACTATGAAGTACTTCCATGTATCTGACTCCAAATGCACTCAAAAACGACTACAACTGCACAAAAATCCATGCAAATACAACAATGTATGCAGAAAAGTACTGCTAAACAGAGTATTAATGTGTTAGATAAGAGTAAAGATTGTTAGGTAAGATTGTTAGATAAGTTCAATTAAACTCATGATCAGTTTCAAAATGTTCCGCTTCTTATTTTGCTGTTGTCCCATATAAATCCTTATTATCTAAATAAAATAAATATTCGATAAATACAAATTTTGGTAATCTAAGCCAACATCAACTGATTAATCGACTAAATTACTAAAGTTTTTGTATAAATAGTTGCAGTTGTAGTGTCTTAAGCGCAGTTTGCTTTGTTTTTTATTGCCGCTTTAATCATGCTAATAATATAATTAATAAGTGCTTTGTGAGTCTTGCTCTGTGAAAGACACTCTACAACTAAACTTTCTTACAGTTAATTATTTTATCAAGCAACTTAAATCTCCCTCAACAAAACCAATCTCACAGTTGTGTTTAACCCCGAATGCCAATGTTACAATTATTTTCCTTGACCCAGGCTTGGAATAGAAACAGTTTCATTTTTATTTGTTGACATGTTCCTGGTCTAACGAAGGGGCATGGCTGAACCCTCGTAGAAAAGGCTAAAGCTGTTTTACATTGCGCTACACGATTCCTTTTGCTTGAAGTGTTGACATTTTGTGTTTTACGAATTAATTGTCGTGTTGGAAAGAGGATGTCACTGATTCCAAACGCACTTCCACTTCCTGGTATTTGAGAGCTGACAGAAGCTAACCTGAGAGCTGCACTGTCACTGCGCCTAACATTTACAGGAGGACGTGCTGCCATTTGGAGAGGCGGAAAACACCTTTGGAATGTTTCTTTCTGGCTAAATCTGTGGCAATATGCATTCAAATATATATTCTTTACATGTAAAAGATACACAACACCATAAAATGTTTCTTTTTTTCATGACAAATAAATACAAATATATATGAATCAGTTTGAAAGACAATGTTCTCTGTACTTTTTTTCAAAACAATTGTATCTACTCTTTCATTGAATTGAACATGAAACATTTGAACTGGAACTTCTATTTTAAGAAAGAAAGATTTGAAGATTTTTAATGCACTGGTACACTGAAATGCTTTTTCATCATTCTTTAATAATTCATTTTACTAAGGAGTCAAAGGTAAAATGTCAAAAACTGACATCTGTCATCTTGTGCCCTTTAAAATAACGAGTGAAGCACAAATTACAAAATAATGACGCACACTTACTTGATAAAATGCACTCTCAATTGAGCTAAATGTTGGTGGTGTAATTCATTTGATTTAGTAAATTAGGAGTACATATATACACAATGGAGGATTGTATAGCCTACAAAGCAGCTGTTAATTGTGGTGTTTTACAAACAAAACAAAACTAAAATAATGTTGCAGCAAAGTGTGCAAAGGCCTCCTGATGTTTTGTTTAAGATACACAAACTCAATTACAATGCTTACAAGCAGCAGATTGAAACCTGCATATTTAAAACCAACCTTTGCGTGTGAATCCCTGAACGGAACGTGTTTTCATTCCAACTTCTGTTTTCGCTGCTGCCTTGTCTTTACTTTCGGCAGTCATAACTCACAAAAAGAAAAAAAGAAATCAATGCACTCCCCTTCCTGATGCTAAATACATATTAGCAATCCACGGACACAAAGGCAGCGTACAGCGGCAGCAGGAGCCACTTTGGAGCCTGAATCTCAATGGGCTCATAGTCCCTCCAACGCCCATCTGTTCCAAGCAAACCAGCAAGCCACTAAGGAGCAAACTTTGATCCCTGACTACATTTTTTTTCTCCTTTTCCCAAACCAATCCGGATTTGCCTGGCCCTTAAGAGGCATTGTGGAGCCACCCTAGAATACCAGTTCTAGATTCATTATGAACGTGGGCGGCAACCTTTGTATTCCCCAAAGCGCGGATTTATGCACACAACATACTGCTATGTGGTAGCATAAAAGCCATTGTTCATTGTGAGTTCATATATCGCAGGAAATTGTAATGAAGAAGGAGCATTGCACTCCACGTGGAATACTTGTACAAGAAATTCAACTATTAAAGATGTGCTTTATTCAACATCAGTCACACTTCACCTCAGCTCTTAAGTCTTTTATCTCGCTGCATGCTGTTCTATTTAATATAGTTTTAATTAAAGCTTTATTAAGCCGGTGGCATTTTTTCCCCATCAATAAAGAGAATAACGTGGAAATAATTGTGAAAAATATTTACTGCAGACATTATTAGGTATGAGACTGATACAAAGTGGGAGGATTGTGTTATTCGGTTCATAAAAAGTAAGTAAATAAATTAAAATAGCATTAATATCAAAGTAAATATAGCACACAATAATATAGTTCTAATTACAATCAAAATGTTAATCTGTGGGTAATTTTAGTGTTTTTGTAAAAAAAGATGGCACGATTTAACAATTGTTCACGATTACTGAGAACGTGACCAAACAACTGTAAAATCTATAATTTTCTTTCATCAAACACATGAAATCCAACTTTCTGAGCGACAAAATAAAGTACCAGATAAACAAGTTTGTTTCATAAATATTTTTAAATGTATTGTATATGTTTCGATACCTTATTTTAAAATGTATACTTTTTTAAATATAGACAGAAGTAAAAATACCTAATATTGCTTTCATAGAGTCACAATTATTATTTTTAATATTTCTTAAAATTGTATTGTTGATTATATTATTATTCATTTATCTAATAATCTTGATATCCCAAGTGTGTGTTCAATATTAATACATCTACTTTTTGAAATGCACAGCAGAAAACATCTAAATGTAGTAATTTACAAGGAAGTGGCCCTTCTGTTGGTAAAATAAACACACTATGGCCTTATTTCCTCTTTATGGGCACGGATACATTAACAAGCCAAACAAAAAACATAATTATAAGGCTAATGTTGACTGATATAAACAAAACAACTTTTTTTTAAACACTGACACCTTTTCCGGCGGTGGTGACATGGCAGCTACATTAGCATTGGTCATTAGTGGCACACACGTCGATGGAGTGTCGCATGCAGACGCTCATATGCAGGCCCTATTTGGTTACCTGTGTGACAGCCTTGTTCGGGACACCAGAAACAGCTGTCCTGGCCTGTGTGAGCCCAAATAATTAGGCCTGTCTTCTCCCTGCTCTGATTTCCCCTTCAGCCCGCTCCACAAAATGCTAATATTTTGCTTTCATTGTCACATTCACCTTGACACGGATATTGCCTCGGTGCATAACTGGATGAGATGACTGGAAATTTGCATTGTTCGTTCTAATAAATTTGCTTTCTCTGTAGCTGGTGGCGGGACCCATCAGATAAAGTCTCCCAGAGTGTCATCAATCATGGCCCATGCTGACAGACGGCTTTTGCCTTCATTTGTTACATAGAGGAACATGCTTAATTATTTGTACTGTAATTAGTTGGGAAAATGTCAGGAAATGTCAAGCCTGTGTTCGGCGTGGAAGGGCTCTGCTTGAAAGCCACAATGAGTGAAGTGTCGTTAATGCCACGTAACAAGACGGCGGATCAGCTGGGGGAGGACAGGGAGGGGGGCGGCTTCTTAGAATGTAATCATGGGGAGAGTTAGAGGGAGACACAAATCAGCGCTGCGAGCTAGCATGATGGGCATCTTATTAGCCAAGCAGCCAGCCAACTGCATTTTTCAACCACATCTTGTTCCCCTCCACTTTTCTCACACTGGCATGAAATAAAGGCAGCAAGTGGGGAAAAGAAATGAAGTCAAGTAAACAATTCCGGGCTTCCCACTCGCTGTCAAGCCGCCGTGCTTTGCTATGTTATATTGGCTGTCATAAACAGGCATTATGCCAAATACAAAAACAATGGAGAGGCTTCTCGCTCCAGCCCTGCATGCTCAGCCACAACTTTTAAAATGCAATTAGTAGCAGGGAAAAGCGTGGTTTTTAAGCAGTCAAAATGGTGATTATGTGTCAGTGGCGTAATACCTTTGCTCTTTACCCTCCAGCCAAGCCTCTGTTTTCAGCACATTGTCTTGTCTTAATTAAACAAAGTCATTATTTATTCCTGAATTAGAGGACAAAGTCATTAAATACCCTTCACAGTGCATTGTATTACTGCTAATTATTGCATTCAGCTGTTCGCATCTGGGAAATACATATTTTGGTGCTTATTTGTTTTGGTGACAACTGGCTAATGCGCGTCGACAGGCTACTTGAGCACTTATCCAAAAGCCAATGGTAATTTAGACTAAAAGAACACATAAACAAAGGGGAAATAGGATTGCACTAAGGGGCAGCTTTTGTTTTGGAGGCAAATATGTAGCATTATGAGTTCCCGTGGGGGTTTCAGTGGCCATTCGTCTTTTCAAGGCCTCTCAGTGGGAGTGTGCTGGAGCAGGAATCAGGCTGCTACCTTGCCCACCGACAGGCACTGATGGTCATCCAAGAAGCTCCTTAATTAGCCCGCAATCTGGCAACGACCCGTGTTCCAGAGATGTGGCAGCCCTGTTTAAATATGATGCCAGATGCAGTCCCACCTTCAGCGTGTCATCTCATTGTCCCGGAGAAGCCAGAGGGAGCACAACATCCCACAACACCGCACACTTTCTCCTTGTTGCTATTTAGCTGCCTGTCTTTCAGAGAGGAAACATGCCGGCTTCTGCAATGCAAGAAACATAGGGGACATTGACCTTGACATGTTCTCACTTCAGATAAACTTACAGCCTGCATGTATGGAGTTCACACCAAAACATACGTGGAACAAACATGTTGCTACATAAACAATAGAAAGGAAAAATAGTGTTTTTCTTAGTTAAGTTGGGCAGGATATGACTGACACACTACTGCATAACTGCCTTCCAAATATACTTTGTATTACTTTTAGTTAAAGGTGCACTGTGCAACTTTTCTGCTCTAGTTAGATGTTATTGCCCAGGAATATTCCACAGCATGGCATTAAACTCAACTATCTTTATGTAGACGAGCAGGTGACGCCAAGAGGTTATTTATCAGTAAGATCTGTGGAGAAGAGAACCTGCTCACAATAAGAATACACTTTTTTCAAGATATTTTTTGAGCAATAAAAACATTCGTAACAATAAAAATCAAAGTTTCAAGTCGTACTTTGGAACATTCCAGGCAGTGCACCAGAAAAGTTGCAAAGTGCACTTTCTAACTGCATATTATCGCTCATCAAGAGCACTATTTTGGTCAGGCCAAATATGCCAAGATTGTAGTACGTCATTGAACTTATTTGACTAGAAGTTGTTTTTTTAAATGTAATTTTTTATTTTCATATCAAGGCTTTAATTTAAAGATATCAATTTGAAACTTCTACTGTAGTTTATTCACATAAATGTAAGGAAAAATAAGTATTACAAGTTTTTATTTTACTTTTTTTTAAATCTAGAAATAAGGCATGTTATGTGTAAAAATGGACAACAATTTGGGACATTTAAATCTGAAAAATGGACAGAACCAGGTTTAAAGGTCTTCCTTTCGTACACCATTGGATACAAAAACATTTACGAGGGGGAATTTTGAATATCTTATTTCGTTTTTGAGTAAACTACATCTGACTGAAAACTGACCTAAAATTCGAATTTTGCCTCAATTCTTAGACTTAAAAATATATATATAAACCAGGTTTAGAATTAGAGCTTACATGTGTAGAGATGCTACTTTAAGTGGAGTCATTTATGTCCTAATATGAGAAAATGCATTTTAAGAAAATGGTCTTTGAAGTGATGTCCAATAGACAAGTGTGGAAGATTCAATTAAATAATAAAACATCTTTAGAAGCAGACTGGACAAGTTTGTTGTTTCCACATGAAGGCTATACATTGAGAGGAGTTTTGCCAGTAGTGTTTCGTCTTAATTTATTCAGTTATGTACTTATTCCTTAAATTTCCATACACATTTTTTTTCTCTCACCACTACTGCCATAAACAACTTTATCGGTGTAAAAACACACTCAAAATCCAACTTGTTTGACCTCCTTTAATGCAATAGCAGTGTAATACTAGATACTCGCTTAATCTGTGATTCCGTATGTAGAGCAAGATGGCGCATTATCTAAAATGGTGTAAACATGTCCCAGAGCCTCTGGTAGTCCCCTCTTATAATAGTTTTATTTCTGAACATATAAATAAGGAATCTGGTGTAACACTAACAGCATCTTGTTTGGTGGTGGGTTCGCTCTAGGATTTAGGCCGTCACGGAATAACAACTTTGTATTATAGGAAACATGGATAAGCTCAGAGGGGCACTACTTTTAATAAACAGTAAGGATTTGATCACACGCCTTTAAATACAGAAGTGTGAAGCTGTCGAGATGTAACCGTCTTGTTATGGCAATTGTGGTTTGGTCACGTGCTGTAAAACTGTTAAACACTTTATCATTTAAACAGTAATATGTGACAACTGCAAATAGCTCACTCATAATTGTCTTGTTGTGGCTGCGCTTAAATTGTATAGTGGTTAAGTGCAAATGTAATGCTTTGTTAATATAATGTACAATTACAGTTATGAAAAAAAACAACAACATTGAAATAAAAATGGAAATTATAATGAGAAAATGGGATAAAAGTATGTGGCACAGAACTAAGAAATATAGTTTTCTGTAAAATGTACAGAAAATTGTAATAAAATCCTGGCGTTCTGGCATTTTGAAAAATCACAACAAACCATAAAAAGTCATATAAATTTCGAAATGCCTTGAAATGTCAAGACTTTTTACATTCATTCATTTCTAAGAGGAATGATGTTCTTTTCTTGTACGTCTTTATAATTACACCTTGGAGCATTCGTCTTCCCCCTTGTTTTTACTCTAAATTCATGAAAAGCAGACTTGTGTAATTTGATAAAGAGAAGCTTGTGTTCACAACTCCATTGAAACGGCTTCATCACGACGGCATATTAAAGTGGGCATCTGTGTTCTCCGGCGCATTAATCTCCTCAAGCACATTCCAGCTGCTGTGATGTGCGCGCGGGAGATAAGTCTTAAACAGTCCAAAGCTAAGCAAACCAGACAACTCTATTATTGGCTTCATAATTGCTTAATTAAACTTTTGTCACTAATCATTATGAGGGCAATAGAGCTGTTATATGGGCTTTCTGTTGAGCAGGGGGGAAAAAAATCAATAAACGTGTTGGGGTGCTGCGTATCCCCCCACCATTCTCTCCCTCTCCTCTGTTCGACTCTATCTCGCTCGCCCTCGCTCCCTCCTCCTCTCGGCTTTTTTTGTCCTCCACAAATGAAATTCATTGCTGCCGGTTAGTGATCTGTAGGTCTGGCGCTCCACTGATATGAGCTGCCATCACCATTTGAATTGAGGGGTATTCAGTAGCACATGAATATGAACAAATGGCAAACATAAATCTCCTGCATGAAGTACACCTTCTATCCCTTTATTATGGAACAATTGACCCATCTAAAATGAATTCTAATGCCAGCACCGAGCATTTAGATTTAAATTACACCGCGGGCTCCCCTGGTCCACAGAGATGACGGCATAAAAAAGATTAATATGCTAATTATTTTTCCTCCCCGTCCGCTTGATTCTTCTTTTCGACATTTGCGTAGGATTATTGTGCGTCTTGTAAATAAGACGACTGTTTTGTCAGGGAATGGCTGCAAAGTGGGCCCTAGATCACTGACACAGATCTGGCCGTGGCATTATCTTTATTGTCTTTTTATTAGCGCTTTTTTAACCTTCACCAGGCACTACATAAAACATGAGTTGGGTTATGTGCTGTAGAAATGGGCTGTAGAAATAAATAATTATTACGGTTGACCCAGAAAGTCCATCAGGAGGAACAAGCTTCACACCAGTATTATAGGAAATGTTTAGTGTCTCGACAACTGGCTTTCATTATTGAGAGGGATCACTTAAAGGAGCTGTGCCATTTTTTCATGTAAAAAAAAAAGTAAAATCTGTTTTGTCCCATCCATATTGTAAAATAATCTATTTGGGGGAAAAAAAAAAGATTTCAGTGTGCTGTCTGAGTTTATTTATTTATTCTCCATGAAGCAGGAAGAGTTCTGTTAGCATGCTAGTTGTTGTTAGCTTTACTGTGACGTCAAAAAACTCGGTGAACATTTAGAATGCTCAGAAGGCATTCGATAATTAATACATGTGTACTGCCGCAAATAGTTTAAAATTAACTAGTTTTTCATGTTTTTGAGACAATAAAGATCACGTACAGCACCTTTAACCTGTTTTTGTGTTTTCTTGCTTTCTTCTACATTCTAAACTTATGAACAAAATCTTAGTGAAAGTAGCATCAAAGACTGAACCTGCCTTTTCAGAAATAAAATAAGCGTTGTAGCATCAGATATTTTCATGTAAGCAAATAAGATAATAATCAAAAAGAAACAAGATTGGATGGAAAAAAATCTTGCAGTCCATCGCAGCACTCACTTTTAGACGGCGTGCTGTGTAAAGCCGTTCGAAGCGCTCTTAGATGGCGTATTACAGGGTCCACTATTCATTCCAAGGTCCTGCCAGACGATCATAGTTTAAATTATGTTGCTTTTCATATCCTCTAATGGGCCTGGCTTTGAAAAAATAACTTTTAGCTTTGATTGTGTTGCCATAAGCGGCCAATTGGCAAGAGCGCAATGGGGGCAAGAGCTCATTTCATAATTTGTAGGCACTTTAAAGTTGGCTAAGCCTCGGCAGCAAATTGAAAAGTGTCCAAAATATTAAAAAAAAGGAAAGGCGCTTTTTTTGCTTTACGTCGCAGGAGAATACTCAACAATGTGGTGCAATAAGGGCTTTATCTTTCAATCATCGCAAGTACTCTTTTACATAATGTGTTCACGTGCAGTTATTTACGTTACATATTTGGTTGCTGGTAACTTAAGGCTTTATCTTTATTCCCCAGAGGCAGCAGGGACACTATAGTCGCACCAGATCATGCTAGTGTTGTTTGACAGATGTGCAGAAGTGATATTGTAGATTTGTGGTGGATTTGGTCCTAACACTGACACTTTATGACTTTGTGAGCCAAATGTTTGTAACTCCATCTCTTGGCGCTCGGAGATCAAACATGACAGAGTACAGCAGGAATCCCTGTTCCACTCAGACAGGGAGCATCAGGCCAGACTGCCACCGACACTTATGCATTTTACACTCAGACTGCCTCTACTGTATTTCAAATGTACAAAATCTCACTGTGAACCTGTATTGCGGTACATGGCGATGCACTCAAGCAGCAACAACAAAGATGAATGTAATGTATAATCAACTGCAGCTCATTTCATTCTAAATATTTGTCAATTTCTCAAACATTAATTCAACAATAATATATACAAAATATGAAGAAAGTTGGAAGTTTGGCGGCTCAACTTAGGTAAGACGATTAACCTACCTTGCTCGCTGGAATAGTCTTAGTGTTATTGGTGTTTACTGTTCAATTATGTCTGAGCTATGGGTAAATGATTGGGCTGCAATGACGAATTAAGTTATCGTGACAGGTTGACTAATAAATAATCGTATGTTGATAATCATAATCGTTATCTGGACTATACAAAGAAAATATTTGAAAAGAAAATGCATTATTAAATCAAATTGTCAACACAGAATAAACTATTTCAGATTTT
Source organism: Rhinogobius similis (assembly GCA_019453435.1). Classification (NCBI taxonomy): domain Eukaryota; kingdom Metazoa; phylum Chordata; class Actinopteri; order Gobiiformes; family Gobiidae; genus Rhinogobius; species Rhinogobius similis. The sequence goes on along the minus strand of CM033626.1, from coordinate 20,958,241 downwards.
TTCCAACAATATACTTGATACTACATGCTCCATCTAGAAGTCAACATTAGTCAACCTTTATTTGGTTGATAGTATTTTTAAAAAGAAAATAGAACAAATAATATAAATAACTGTCAATTACTAAAGCAATTGTTAGTGGGGCAATATAATAAAATATATTTAGTATTTAATGCATTCAAGACCGAAGTCTCAAAAGCACTTTCCTTATAATGATAATAATTCATTAAAACTATGACAGTTTAGGTATTAAAGCCGAACAAAATTACCATGACGATATGTGCAAGGATATTCAAATAACATAAAATTGTTAAATCGTAAGAAACACAAAAGCTTTATGTATTATTTAATGCGTTAACTCTGAAGCACCAATTACTGTAATGCAAAACTCCTAATGAGTGATTTTAATTAGCAAACTGGAGGAAAAAGTTGCTTAGTTTAAGAAATACACAAATTCCGTTTAATAACTTGTGCAATGTAATGGGTGGTGTCGCTTTGTGAGAGTGAGCTGAGTGTCTTAATGAATTGCCTAGAAAGCATCTGAAGACAGACTTAATTACAGAGCCCACACTTCTGCATTATTATGCCATATATCCCCAGCAGAATACAATTGAGCAGCTAGATAAACAAATTTCATGGCAGCCTTTATGGCACTACTTTCTGGCCAACCATTGATACCAGTGTTTATTCGCTGAGCTGCGTGAAGCGTGGCAGGCATGAAAATGTGGCATTAAAAGTAAAATCCTTAATTTTCATCTCATTAAAAAAGAGGGAAAAAATTAGCAGAATGCAAATACTCCACCACCAGAGTGTTTGGTACTTACAAGTAGCATATTCTCAGCTGTCAGTGAGGGAAGTGAACAGAAGCTCGAGCATGGCGGACAGATTTAAAATATGGATGATGAAAAATACTTACAAGATGGTTAAAATTCGGTTCCATGTGGACTTATACCATTTCAGCTTCATTTTTACATGTTGTCAGATGAATAAAATGTTCTGGCTTTGTTTGGCAAGAGTCTTCGCTTGCTTCATTCTGTGCCAAACAAGCAGAATATTGTGGTGTGTTTTGCACTCGGTTTGTACAGTGCAGCGCATGTACTATTCACAAGCACATTTACAACTATTTAACATTGTTTTGAGTGTTTTGCATCAAGAGATCGGTGTTTGTATTATGCATGTAACCAGCAAGTGTTTGTACATCTCATTTTTACACTCAGGGTGCATATGTGCAGAGTTAACAGGATGACTTTTAGTGTCTAAAGTACATCTATGCCATGGTATAGTGTCTTGAAGAATGTTTCTGTAAAGAGTTAAAGGTGTAGCCACACCCTTGCACCATATACAACTTTTTCCTTACACCCCTTATTTTCAGTCTGGCAGAGCAGCTCTCATGCAAATATGTGTTTTTGACACAAATAATACAATGTCTCTGTGGGCAGCTGCAGTTTGCACAAATCCTTTAAATTACAGTGCAATAGGGCACAACGGAAGGACCGGAGACTGGATAATGACAGACTGTTGGCAATTGTTTTCTATGGTTCGAAACTAAAACTTTATGGAGTGGCCAATGGAAAGTTTGTGTTAGTTAAACAAGAATCATATAGACATTTAATTATTAAAGTAATTTTATTATTAAAAAATTATATATATAGGGCCATTTGGATGAAGAAAAAAAAGAGACTTAACTGCTATTATTGGGACACTCCGAGATTTGCGGAGGCACATTATTGGCAAGTCACTAATTTACAACATTTAAATGAATATGGTAAAACCAAACATGGACACAGCATCTGGTCATGATGTCAAACGGTGCCAACAAAGAAGATTCCAAGCCCACTGCTCTGCACACATTTGTATGTTTCTCAAGTAGAAAATTCATGTATAATTAACATCTGACCATTGTGATATTGTTATCTTCCATACTTAACAAAATTTGCTCAACAGTTCCTACGGTGGACCCATTACCACTGCATGGTCCAAAGCCTGGCTCAGTGTGGAGTTATTAGCGCCAGGGGCACGCTGAACATAGTGCAATCCTAGTAGCAGCACAGAGTCATTTGTGCACAGGGTCATCGACTCAGCCATATTGTTAAGATGATTGTTGTGCCAGCCTTCTGTCATGGCGGATGTGGCTGGAGCGCTTGGCGAGGTGGTGGAGCTGCCTGGCTCCTCTCTGCCTGAAAGCGGCTTTGCCCCAGGCAGCTCTGAGGCTTTAAACCCCTTATTGTGTGTGTTTCCCCGGGCTAGCCCTCTCCTCCCTCTGCTCCCTCCGCACCACGGTCTAGAGCAGACTACGACAGGGAACCAACCAGGAAGGAGCCAAGCGTGTTTAAGGCCCAGGCCAACGTATCATGATGAGTGCAGGCTTTCATGGCAGCCCTGCCCCGCATCCTGCCACATTGTTGTGCCCTTCTTCCTGGCACCACTGTACGCTTGAACAAAATTTTGACACAGCAGCGGGGAATTCTGCAGATTAAAACCGACATATTTGGTACACTTTGTTCGTGGCACGTTTCTGTGCTGGGGGAAGGTGGAATATTTAATCAACACAATAAGCTAAAAAAGTTGTTTTGTCCTTAAAATGAATATAAATTAGCTACAGTTTATTTTAGCTATTTATTTTCAGCTTTCTTTGACAATTTTATCTCAGTGTAACATATTCTGACAGGTTTACCTAACCCACAGTTTGTAGGCAGAACTGGGCAGACTATGGTACAGTCAGATTATCCAAAACATTTATATTAATTAACTAAATATTTATGTGGGGTCTTGCCCATGTGTGCCTACCTTTCTATTTAAAACTGTGTGCGTGTGGTGTGTGTGTGTGGTGTGTGTGCAAACATTGGGATTCATGGCGAGAGCGCTTCATTTAGGGGCCCTTCTTCTCCTCCTCAGCTGCTCCCTGCCTTCCCCAGTAATTAGCCTAGCGTGGCAGCCACCTCTCACGGCTCAGTCTGCTCAGAGACACTTGACACAAGCAGACATCAGAGGGATTTTTCAGTATGGCTCTCCCCGGCGCCCCAACAGCTCTTAATTAACCACTTAGGTATCCCCACTTGTTCCCCTGGCCGCCACTTTCCAAATGGTAAGGAGGTTCTGTGCCACGGATCTGAACACCGGTGGGAAGCGTGCTATCAAAAGATCTGGGTAAATGAAGGCTTGTGTAAATTATTTTTAATGATTCCCTCCTGGCACATCATTATGTTTGTAGTTACACGCAGGCACTTCTGAGACGCCTCATCCTCGCTAAGGTCATCAGCAGGACCGAGCCGAGCGAGCGCAGCCTGGGTAAATGGCTTATTAATTAGTGCTGTGGTTTTACATAGCTGTGAGCTGTGATATATAGAGCAGGGATCGTAATTGTGCGGAATCGAAAATGATGATGATGATGACGACGATAACCCATCTCTGGGCTATTTATGCAAATTGCCTACTCATATTAGAAAATCATTACCTATCCAAACACTGCAACACTCTCAGCCTGGCTGAATTACAATGATGGATTTTATGATAATTGCAATTTAATTTTCTTCCTCTTCCCTCTATCTCTTTTGTCTGTGTGGAGTTAGGAAGTAATTTGCCTATTGTGAGTGCTATTAATCCTGTATTAGTTAAAGCTGAATGGATGGGTTTATTCAATCCCCCTCAAGAAGAAAATGTATAAATTATGACTTTGTGCAACAAAAGATCTCTTGTAACATTTTTTCTATCAACAGAAATATGAATAGTGTTCTACTTGGATAAATGTTGTATATATAAAACACACAGGACACCATCTTAATGCAAAAGTAAATACCATTGATAAAAGGGGTGTTACTTTTTAGAGAACACTGATTCCACAATAAACAGTAATGCTACACAATAACTCTTGTACCAATACGTCTTAATTTCAATTTCAATTCAATGTTTAAATGCTGTTATAAATTAAGAAAGAGCTTTTGAGTGGAAACCATCATTTTGTGAATTATATCCTTCCTTTCAAAAATAAATTTTTGGGGAAAAAAATGTGAACATGAAACTGATCAAACTGTTAAAGTGCACTAAAAATATTGCAGTATTTTGTTCACATTTTACTTTTGTTAATTATTGTCTGGCTCTGCTCTTTGTAGTTCCACATTCAACTCTCAGTGGGAGCCTTCAGAGGACCACAGCAGACTTTGCATGCATGAGGGGGGCACGCACTACACAGGGCCTGTATAACCTTGATGAAATGTGTATTTCACCTTAGGCTATGAGGAGCGGACATAAAACACTCCAGTACTACATTAAAACCACCTCTTTTCTCTGCAACAGGTCAAAAGCGGCCGACAGTTGGGCCTGTTCTAGTTTGATCTTCATTTTTAACTTTGAGCTCATACACGGACAGGTCGAAGAGTGTCCTGGGACCCACTAAAATCCACAGTTTGTAAAATATCAAATCAGGACACACACGTTAGGAGCAGGGGGTCTCTCTCTGCTCTCGCTGCTTTACGATAACTCTGTTGGTATTCTGGCCGTACCAAATGTGCAATCAACATCTGCTAATTTCTGTCTATTAACCGTATTGTCATAACACATGATCATGATGTTTGGTTTGTACGGCTGAGCTGAGACTTATGACCCTAATCCATCACCGGCTTGTCATATTTTTATGTGTTGTCTGTGAGCGTATTACAAGTGCCTGTTTAAGTTATTGGCCAGCTGCTCGCGCCGTGCCCAGCTGAAGAGGTCATTGTGTTTCTATAGAACTTTTTTCTCCTCCTCCTTCCTCCCACAGTATCACAGTGTAGCACAGGCGATGCCAAGGATAACACAAACCGTATGTCATGAGAAATGAGCAAATGCATCCACTGTGAATGAATAGTTTAGCAGGCACATTTTCTCCAAACGGCAAAGATGAAACGAAGATGTCATTTGTTTGTTACTAAAGATCAGTGCTTTTCTGGCTATGCAATAGGGCAAGTAAGTTTAAATGACAAGTCATATCGAAAACCCTGCAGATAGTTTTGTATTTAATTCAGCAATCATTGTTTCATGCTTGTGGTACATTGGTAAGACCTGGATGCTTTAAATGAATGAAATTAAGCAAAACATGATAAAAATTCAACATTGGATTAGGGTATGTAAACTTCCTTTAAATGACAGTGCTTCGAGAGCTCTGATGACAAATGTTGTTGTTGTGGGGGGAGTGCCCACACTAAGCAGAACAAGCCTAAATCCTTCAGTGTTCAGTGTAAAATGAATGAGTTTTGGTTGCCGTCCTCTTGAGGACAGTCGATGCATATCACCGCAGCCCTCCCTCCTCCTCGACATTGTGTTGATAGACACGGGCAGTATTTTTCCTTGTTAAGAAAGGCTCTTGTTTATTCTACAGGTAACGATCCAGATCCTGCAGACATTTGCCCCACAGGAAGGGGTGTGCTCACTCAACTTTGTCATTTCATTTCCACTGTGAAATCCATTAAGTCCACACACACAGTCAGGGGCTTTTTTAGGAGGCTGCTGGGCTATTCTGAAGACACTCTGACAGATATTTTATTTTTAATCTGAGAAATCTTGTCTTTTCAAACTAGACCAGAAGGCCATTTGCAAATAAAGACTCACTTTATTCAGGTCATCACCAGATACAAGCCTATACTGTATTTTCACATAGTTTAGAGAAGGTTTTTATATGTATTCATGTATTATTTCTTTATTTAGCGACTGTAATGAGCCATGGACATTTACTATGTTGTGTAGAGCTGGAACAGTTTTAGGAACAGTTATTTTTCTGATGCGTTTTAATAATAGGTTGTGTTCAATGTTCACATTTTAAACACGTAGAAGAGAACTGACAAAAGACTGAATCTGGCTGATGAACTGACAAACTGACAAAAGAAACACATGTATTCAGCACACAATTGTACAGATCTAAACTACACAGTTTATAACAGTTTTATGCAGAATAAACAATATTTTGTTGTTTGTAGATGAAATAATGCTACTTCAAAAATGTGCAGTGTTTGTGTTTTGCTTATTGCGTAGATTCAAATTGCAATTTTGATTTTGTTTTATTCATGCTTTATTTAACCAGGTGAGAAGTTATTAAGATCGAGACCTCATTTTCAAGGGTGAAAATATAGCAGCATCCACATCATAAAAAAGAAGCATTAACACAACTAAGAGACATTTAAGAAAATAAAAATGGAATTCACATTTAAAAGCACAGACAGATTTGTGTAGGATTCTATTTCTTTTTTTTTTTCTTTCATTCGTTCATTTTAAACTGCTTTTGCACAGCACTGTATATGGCACAAACAGCCCCAGTGTGGAAGGAACAAATCCACCACAATTGTGTGTTTTGGCTTGCATGTTTCTCCCCTAAACTCTCTGGAAGATTTCTGGTCATCCATGTGAAATGAATCTGAGGAAAAATAAACAGCAGCGCTTGACAACTAATACAGTTAATTGTCTTGGTGTTTTTCTGGCTAGCCGCTCGCTAACAGCTGGTCACACTGGCTCATGGCACCACTTCAGCCAAGCCTTTGAGATAATAACTTTTGCATCTGCCAAAGAAGTGGCTCGTACTGCCCACAGAATTTACAACTCACAAGTGGAAAGCGCAGACCGAATTTCCTATGCACGGCTCTTTGAATTTTATTAATGCAATGCAAACACAGTCCCCTCCAACACATTAAATTGTTGATGTTATGCGAATACGCTCCGGAATTGCAGATCCTCATTACCATTATTTGCATGTTAATCTGCATCTTTTTAATTAGTGATATTATTTATGCACATAATTTTGTCTGGTGATGCCAAGTCGCCGGCACATTAATTAATCTACAGAGATGCCAAACAGTTTTTCTTCCACTTTTATTTGTTTACACCGTGTTTTGGATTCAGGGGAAGTTGAGGCAAAAAGAAAGTGAAAAAATGCCTAAAGAGGAATTAAAGTAGAATGACAAAATTAACTAAAAGTGCTTTTTGTTTTCATAATTTATATTGTAAGATTAGCCAAATATACGTGTGGGTTTTTTCCTGTCTCATATTCCCACAGAGATGACTGATTCAGTTACACTACCTTGATGTTTTATTAAAATCCATAATGGACTCCTGAGGCTTCTCCCCTGCTTCTCTTCTTCATTTACAGAATATAGTGAGTGTTGTTCTAATCTGCCTACAACACCGTCATGCATAGGCAATGAGGCCCCGGCCCCAGCCCTGGCAGCACCACCTACCAGAGGCTCCCGCGAGATCCTCCTCACCTCCTCCTCACCTCCAGCCCTCTCACATGACACTGGCACAAACAATGGCGGCAATAATATACAATACGTCATTAATTATTATTGCTTGAATTTGTTGACACATCTTTCGACGGGACTTGTGCATATGGCAGGTTTTCATGCTTTTCTGAGCATTACTTGTTTTGTATGATATAGTTTTATATCAGTCAAGAGGCAATTTGTGAAAAAATTTTGAAAAATAAAAGGTGAAAATTACACGAAGTACAGCTGAGTTCTGAAAATAAATACACAACATTTTATCTAAAATACAGGGCCAATTGGCACATTTTTCTGATGGTTTAAACAAAATAAAGGTGTTAGGTATTATTTGTCAAATCATAATTATTGTGTAATTATGGATTTGGCCCTTGTTTACAGTATGGTTGCTAGGTAACTGTACCTCTGTCTATGTCACATCTGCTGCTTATTATAAACATTATAAACTGGGAAAATAGGCAAATTTTAAAGTAACATCTTAAATATAATCATGTTATGGTCTAACTTGTCGTGAACTTTAAGGTGAGCCTCTGCCTGTGATCTGCTCCTGATGTAGAGTCACTTATTCTGTCGATGTAGCGAAGATTGACGTAAACCTGCGGGACAAAAGTATTTTAATGTGTAACTGTTTTGGGTTTTTTGCCTATAAACTATTACTATAGACTTTGGCTGAGCAGTGCACGAAAACAGAGACGCACTAACTAAATTACACATGTTTGAATGATAAATGACTTGAGACATCACTCTTGCATTCTCAAAATGAAAAAGAAACATTTTGCATTTAGGTTGTATTCATGGGTTAAACTTAATTGCCTGTGCTTGCAGTCTAGAGCAAACTGTCTCTGTCTCTTTGGCAACCCAGGTTCAGTTGCGACAGTAGTTCATCTTGCACACAGGCTACACACGGTTCCTTTAAATTATGACTAAGAAATACTATTTTTTCTTCATAGTGAAACGACATATGGTGACACTATTATGTCAGGGGTTTACGGTCTTTTTATATGAGTGACTATCAAAGGGTGCATTAAGCTGCCCACTTTTTATAATGACCCAGAACAATGATTTCTAGCATCTGTGAAATGACACGAGGAGCTCCTTCAGAACATGATCTTAGAAGATGGATTATCTTCCCTTTGACGCTAACTTATGAGCGTCATGCCTTTTACGTTCAAATCCAGAGTCTTGTTTCGAAGTTGTCTGCAATGTTAACACGCCTTTTTATTGTAACTACTACTGTATCTTATAAATTATGTCTTCAAAAATGTTAATCATTGTAGAAGTCGGAAGAATGTCAAGTACAAGGTTGAGAAATGAGTGATTGCCCTGCTCAAATCTCCTCCAATTCGTAACAGTTCCTTGTCTTGCTGGAGTTATTATGATACAAAGTCCAGGAGCTCAACTTCAGAAGGGTATCTTTCTGTACCGCCACTTTCAATACAAAGATGTTAGTGACGGGAGATAGGGAAATCCTTTAGACCAGGCTTCTTGGAGGAATTTACAAGTCCACAAAGCATCGCCAGCGCAGAGCCGATACTGCAGGTAATTTGGCATATCATGTCCAGGAACCAGATCCTAAGTAGGGAATGACGAGCCAAATTAAAAAGAGGGAGAAACTGGTGGGAAAATACAAGGGCTAAACTCCTGACATTCCAGTGCCATTCACATGAAACTGATAAGTCTAAACAGGCAGGGGAGGCCAATCTTGCTCTCTTTCTAAATGTCTAGACCATCTAAAACCTAATAAAAGTGGCTTTGTCCCACGAACAATAGACTGTTCTTTTGAACTGAGAAATAATTGTTAAGTGGTGATTATACAGAACTCAAATCTGATAAAAGATCAACCATTAAAACAGGAGACATTGAAGGAGATTTTGCAGGTGCATTGTGATTGCATAAATATGAAAAGTGCTATTTTGAAGAGGTCCTAAACATACAGTGAACATGTATTTGGACACAAAGAGTAGAGGTGGACAATACTTAACAATAAGGTTCATATGGTATTCTTTGATTAGAGATTTCTTTTGGTTCTTTTTTTTAAATTCAAACATCTAATTCTAAATGTAGATGTTGTGAATGTTGTTTTGATATGCAAAAATGGATGTTTATAGAAAAAATGCAATAAAAGCTGATTAAAAATCAAAATGAAAAAGAAATGAGAAAAAAAAACACAAAAAGGAGACACCCTCCTTTTTTAATGCCCATCAATGCAATAAAAACTGTCCTTTCCTGATCACACACTACAGCACAGCACTATCAGATGCTGCCCAAAACTACCTTCCCCAAGAGCCTATGGGCAGGTTTCAAGTTCACCTATTCTTGTCCTAAATGCCTTGCATAATATCACAATTACAGCACTCCATTGACCTTACTCTAACACTAGTGACCTAAACATTTGAAACCCCAGGCTTTAGATGCTAGAAGTATTTATCCCGATAAAGCGGCCCCCGCCCTTTTTCTTGGCCCGGGTTTTAGTGCGACATAATATTTCTGTTGGCCTGGGACATGGGTGACTTGACGTACATCATCACTAACTTATTAGGTCTTGAAGCAATTAGTTGAAAACAAACAGGCCAGACAGGCGGGCTATTGAGTGTCCGGGACTGAGGAGAAAATGGCCCCTGGATCTCAGACGTTTCAGAACAGCATCAAAGAGGAGTCCACGGCATCAACAGAAAGAAAGAAACACATTGTAGCAGTGTAACGCCTATACTGTACCGGGGTCTCAGCATTATTATTGTACTGATTCAGGTTACAGGGGAAACTGCTTCTGTGAAACGAGAGAAAGAAAGAACTTTTCAACTGATATTAAATATGTGGTGTGAAACAGGGTTAATGCAGGATTCATTTGGACCAAAAAAATGAGCTGAGTATGATAATGATGGGTAATCTGATGCAGAGTCACTGTACAGTCAAAAGTTCACCTGTAGGAAGTAGTATAGTTGTATACTACTATGTATAGTAGTAGTTAAGTTGTATACTGATGTTTAGTGACACGTTTTTAAACTATTACATATATGACAAATAGTTTTGCTCAGATTTTGTGTGGCAGAACAAGCACCAATATTATTTAAAACATATAAGCTTTTTTGATGACACAATTCTTGAAAGTGATTGGAGCAATAACGATTAAACTTTGATTTGATTAATTGAACAGCCTTACTTTATGGAAATCTTTCTGAGGAATGTTTAATTTGGCACAGGATGGAACCAGACTGGTATGAATAGAAAGGGTTGTGGTCTATTTTGTTTGCATTTTATTTGTAAAAACAAATTGTGCGCCATATTGCTTTTGATCAGACAGAAAAACTGAGAGAGGAAAGCAGTGAGATGTCTGCTCTGGCCATGGTTAGCTCATGCATTTTTATTGCATACATTTGGGTGAGGGTATTTATTTTTCTTCAGCAAAGTATCTATGATAGCCCACCTCCTCCTCTTTTATTTTCTGAACGACAGACAGCAGTCCAAGCCAAAAAGCCATTTCACCTGCATTAATACACAATGAATAATGTATAAAGCCCAATTATTTGGTATCATTTATGCAAAGAGTGTCACACGAGGCATACATAAAGCATTAAAGATGGTTAACCCGTAAAGCAGTGGAGACTGGGAGACGAGTGGAAGGTCACACCTGAAAGTCAGCCACTGTCTTGTTATTTTTCCAACCTGAGTCTCGCCACTGTCTGTGCTCATGTTACTCCACACTCACAATGTGTCGCATTGACCTGTGCATTCTTAACTATAATGTATGTGGTAACAGAGACTGTGTTGAATTTTAGATTCCAAATAAAGATATAAACTAAAACAAAAATAGTAAAAGCGTAAAACAGTATTGTTTGCAGACATATTTTACAGTAGCATACTGTTGTGGTTTTTGAGATGAAAATAGTCCTCCATTTTGCTCTGATCTCCTTATCTAAACAAATGCAATTATGGTTGGGTTAGCGGTGGTGCTTCCCTGGAGATGGACTGTCCCCCCTTGTCACAACTATCTTCCACTAATCCTGTCTTAGAAGGGTCTCTGTTAACAGGGATAAGGCATTGGCCTGGTATCCTGGGCTAGTAAGCTAAAGCTTATACACAAAATGCTATTCAAGAGGCGCTGCCTGCAGCTATTGGACTGCGTAGATGTCCATATTATTTAGCCAGTCTAAATACACAGGAATTTAGCCATGGCTAAATCTTGGAGACTGACACGGACATGTTTGCTGATAAGAAACAGGGGCCTATGCGGGGGTCTTATTTGGAATCAAATTGATGCGTTATAGAGCCTGGAACATGAAGATCTGCTCTTTTCCAATGACAAATCCATAAACTCTCAGTAAACATGTTCATACTGTGGAAATCTCCTCTGCCTTACCCTGCTTTACTCTGCGAGCAGCCATCACACTCACTCAAGCCATGAAAGCCGCTCAGCTTAGGGCAGTATTTCTGTTGTCTGTAATTAACAATATGGAAAGCCTCATTGCAAACATTTATCTACTCACATGAAAATCAAATATGGTGTTTTTCATATAGTGAATCCACTCTTTCCGTCAGTGTTTCTACTTTATTCAAGACTTAGCTCAAAGTTAGACGCTTGTGAAAGGTCAAGTTATTGACCCTAACCTTTATTGCAAAGTGCTTGACACCAACCTTTATTCAATTTACAATTCTCCTTCTGGTGTGAACAAAATACTTCTCAGTTTCACACATTTGGATGGATTAAGCTTTTAACACTTGGTGAAATCCAGCACTTACCCTACAAACACAAGTGTAAGGGCAGTACATCTGTATTGAGTGTGACTGCCAAGCTCTATGGACCACAAAAGGCGGCACATCTGTTCCCAAGCGTGATAACTTTCAACAGTACTTATAAGTTAGGTTGGGAACAAAATCACTCCTAAGGACTCTTTCCCCCAGAACAAACACATAATTGTAACTGTAACCAACAAGACAGTTACTTTTTACAAATACATTCACTACAGTATTGCCAAACGAAGAATCAGGTGACATTCTCCAGGCAGTGACAAATTATACCTATATGTTTGGATTTTATCACTATCATAGATGCATATTTTATTACCCTCGGAACCATATTAATACCACACCTCTTTGATGTTCCACAAACAGCAGAGATGGGGACAGATATGGTCCGTGTGACATGCTGGCTGCATTTGTAGATATGCAGCCTTCGTTTGCATTTGCCCTGGCCCGCTAAATAAGAACAGCATCAGTTAATGGATTTCATATGCTTTTCAGATGCATTACTGATGCAACAGTACATGCTACCCTGCCCTCCAGGAAATGAGAGAAGCCTGTCAATCATTCCGAGCTTCCTGCTGTCGGTTTAAGATACAAACGACATAATGTTAAAGTCACACACTTGGAAGAAACAGAATTTAGTGTAGTGTTACAATAACACTTAAAAACTTAAAACTTTATGTTATGATTATAGTGAGAAAAAACATCACAAATTAACAATTGTTCAAGATTACAAAACAGTGAAATGTTTAATTTTCTTTCATTTCCATTGTCTAATGCTTTACTTTTCCGCAAATATGATCCCAGCCTTATGAAATCAGAGAGAATGATGAAATAAAGTAATTGTGGCAAAAAAAAAAATAAACAGCCATACAAAAGAACTTTAGATGTAGCTGTAGTTAATTTATAGGTGTAGTTTAGATTATAGTTTGAAGCAAAAATACTTAATTTTGTTCCTAAAATTGTCACGATTATCAATTTAAGCTAGGTTACCCAAACATTTTTCTCATCATTATTAGTAAATTTTGTTTTCCTTCAGAAAGTATTGCAAAGGAAGACCTCTACACACTTTTTTATCTAATAATTCAACCTTTTATCCTTTCAAACTTGTAAGAAAGAGCCATGTGAGACACTGTATGATGCTTTGGGATGAGAGCTGATGATGAGGCTGAGCAGGTATAATAATAACAATACCCCTTCACTTTTGTGTGGGAAAAAGCAGTTTTAAAGCTGTGCTAGTGGACAAAAAAAATAGAAAGGTTAAATGCACACTTCATTATTTCACTGTTTGACAATTAGCTTTAACTTAATAATCTTCACATTCCTAATTGTAACATATAAACCAACTTGGGATAAAATAATTTTGAAAGAAATAATTCTACAACTGCTCTGTTAAATGCATCTACTAGAACAAAGTGGCACTCCCCAGCCAAAACCAGAAACACTTTTCCAACATTTTACATGCTCTGTTAGAACGACCCCATCCATATTTCCAAGCCTCCTGTTTCTAAATCACACACGGAGCCAGCATCTCATCCGTCACAGCTTCAACAACCATGAAAGCACCTCTTCAGACAGGCAGGGGTTAAAGGAGTCCTCCTCTCTAAGCAGCTGAGTTCAGAGAGTAAACGGGGACCACTATTTGTCTTGTTTTGGCCCAGCAGTCAGGATCCCAGTGCCAGACCATAAGAACTACTCTCATCTCCTAGTCTCTCTCTGTCTGCGCTCGAAAGTGCACTCGAGTTATTGCCTGGCTGAAAGAATGGGTTTGCTTCTTTTTATTCAATGAGATAGAAAAAGAAAAACGTACATTGGACTTATTTTGTTGCAGAGTACTTTGCATGATTGTCAGGTTGTGTAAATAATTGCTTAAAGTGCATATGATATAGGTTTTCATGCTTTTCTAAGTATTACTTCGTTTGGTGAGATAGTGCATGTGATAAATATTTATCATAGTTTTACAAGTTAGAGTTAGTGAAGAAAAATATATAAAAAAAAAAAAAAAGTGAGAATTGAATCCCTCTGTGATGTCATCAACAAGCGACATTCCATCGAAAACGCAGGAACAAAATTGCACGCAACTGCCATATTTTTATGACAGTTTAAACAATAATTGAATAAAATAAAGGTGTGATTAGCTATTGCTATTTGTCAAGTCATAACTATTGAGTAATTTTATATGAAGTTGGCCCTTGTTTACAATATGGTTGCTAGGTAACAGCTGTCGAATTACCTGCTGCTCATGTCCAACCAGGAAGTAACATTATGAACTTCACCATAACTGTCAAACTGTGGAAAAAAAGGAACAAGTGCTAAGTGTAGTCAGGTGTGTCGTATGCACTGCAAATATCATTTGTCGTTCAGTGATCAGGGAGCTGTACTATATTGATATGAATGTTTTCAATATCGCAAAATGCTACGTACCTTGCTAAAATACTGTTAGTGCAGACATAGATTTAAAGCAACCTTATTTCCAAATTAAGCTTGAGACTGAGGAGCAGATTGTGACCTTTTGTGGCGTTAAGTGTTATTTACTGATCACTAATGGTCATAACACATTTTATATTCAAATTATTCAGGTCCACAACATATCGATAATGACCTGGTCTTGAGTTTGACTAGATCCTTATACTATGTGAAATATATTGTTCAGTAAATTAAAGTTAGATCAATATTTTTTGTGTGTATCTTTTCAGGAAACAGGATACCTTTGTTATATTTTAATGATATATCTAAAAAAAAAATCTAGTCATAAGCTAACATATGGTTCATTTGAAGGGTTTACAGAGCTTTTCCTACTTTAAGGTTATTACGTTAGTGGCATAAAGTAGTCTCGATATGATCAAATATCGTGACATTTTCAGTGATGTCACAGTATCGGCTCTTCTTCCTGTTATCGTGACAGTCCTAACAATCATTAACACAGCTTCAACTTTATTTATGGTACTCAAACATCAACATTATGGTAGCAGTAATTAACATTTCTGCGCAATAACACATAAAATTGTGCAGGCCCATTCAGCTCAACTCATCCGTCAAAGTGCAATGTTTTCTGAGGACTGCTGAGAGCGAGAGACGAATTGGACGAGCCTCTGTCAAAGCTTTTTATCCCTTGTGTTTACAACCCACAAAAACCCACAAAAAAGGTCATTGATATAAAAAGCAAAACACTCGAACCTGCTCCGAGCGGGTCTCCCTGTCTTTATCTCTGCCCGGCATTCCAGCAGCGCTTCGGGGGCTACGGCGGCCGGCGAGCTCGCACCGAGAAGACACGGGCATCAAATCTGCATGCTGGAAGAAACAAGATGGACATAAAAGATGGACTAAATTGCGGCGAGGACTTTTCTTGTCAAAGGCTAATGGAAACATTCTCACACAACACAGAGAGGGGGACGGAGGCTGCACTATCAGAGGCGAGCAGGCAGAGCTGGCAGCCTTTGTGGAGAAGCGCTGAGATGTGCGCGCGGGGCCAGCTTAGCGCCCTCAGCCAAACCCTCGGGCCCGCACCTGAATAATCCGAGTCAACAGGTGCCAAAATGCCCAGGAGCAGCGCATAAACACACACGCAGAGGAACACTTGCAGAAGAATGGTCCCTTTATTTTGTTTTGTCTTCCACACATTCGGTTGTCTTCACTTGAACCCTCTAATTGAGTAACGGCCCCCACAGCCAGGAGGATTTCTGCTGGACCCCGAGCACTGTGTGGAGTTAGTGTTGTTATTTGCTTTGGCACTTTTCTGTAACAAGAACAGTTTTCTGAGACATGTTAGGACAAGAAGGAAGGAGTAAATAAGTAATGGAAGAATACAAATGCTGGCGTTACAAACTAAAGTGTTAAAATGCATTCGACAATTCATCGATTTATCGTTTTGAGGTATTGAGGAGGCCAGATGTGTAATGTTTTATAGACTGTTGAGCACTAAAGCTGCTTTCTAATGATTAGTGGCTTGATTTTAATCTACTCAAGGGCCGATGGCGCAGATTGGAAGCTTCATTCCATCAGTCATCCCCAGGGCAGTTGTGTCTAGAGGTAGTTTACAATTAGCAGATGTGGAATAATTCAAAGTGAAGCATCTTTGAGTATCTTCACAGGTGCTTTATTATAGACATTATTATGGTAACGTTTTGGATAAGGTTCCTTAGTAAACTATTTATAAGGCATAATGAGCACTAGTAGTTTGTTTAAAAGCATTAACCAAAAACATACTGTATGTTAATAAACCATGTACAAAATGTGTGTTAAGAACCTTAAAAAGCTCTTTCTTAAACTGTTTATATTAACCAAGTGATACATGCAAATGCCTTATCGGTGCTCCTTAAGAGATAACAAGTGCTTATTAATGTATTATAAATAGTTTACTAAGGAAGCTTTTAAAACGTTACTGGAATTATTATTATTATTATTCTCAATGAAGAAAGTAGGGCTGGGCGATGGTTTAGAATCCAGATAAATCCAAGGCTGATAAGCTCTGCCGATATTGTTAGACTTAAATGTAGGACTGATTTTCTTCATTTCCCCAAATTATATCATTTGAATTTACTACAAATGTATCCACAAACCTGTTTTACCACAGATTGGACAAGAGAGTGCAGTGTCCTCTTCGTACTGACGTGTTCATGTAAAACTTTGTGTGTATTCTTCAGGCAGCAGATCGGCCAAAACAAAATATCGGCTTCTGCTTGACATTTAATACAGCCAATACGTTAAAAAGTGCAAATATTGGCCAACCAATAAATCTGTCTATTTCTCGAAGAAATTATCAAAACATTACTGGCAGTCAACTCACAAATAAACATTTGGCTTAGGGATGTATGTAATTTGAAAGCAATAAATCATAATTTGTCTAGTACGCTAGTGTTTACAGCTTTGCAATTTGCTTGATTTTTAGCAGAAACGCAGAAAAGTTATTCTTCTAAACACAGTTGTTTGTTGCCCTTTTCACTGCAAGATTTATCATAAACAATACCTCCCAACGATCATCTTTCAGCCACTGCTTTGACACTAGATTCTTGAGCCAAATCAAAGTCTATATCCACTATCCTATCTAGTGTTCACCTCCAACTGCAACCCATGTCTACTGGAAGTCCATGAGAGATTGATTTGGTGGAAGCATTCTCCCTGACAACTCCTTCAGGCAGGACGGGGGCCATGTGTGTGCTCCCTGACAAACCCTCTGCGCCCCCGGGACAAGACCGATCCCCACCACAGTCTGTTATAGGGCCTAATCTGGATTTGTCGCTTTCTGATAAGTAAACAGAGGGATAAAAAGAAGAAAAACTGGAGATAAAAGCTGGCGATGAAGGACAGGATGACTTTTCAAATCTCTGGCTGCCATAATGTCAAAATCTCACAAAATGGACTAGATGCAATAAGACCATACAGCTGCATATATGGGTTGGCGCAATCACAGACAATCTGCATACAAAATGATAAACAAGAAGATGGAGAAATGGGAAATGGCTTGCTTATATCATCTGCCTGTCTTCCACCAGAAACCATCCATTTATAATGTGCCAAACTGATAAATGTTTTAATAAAGTTGTTGCATAATTTATCGTCAGCAGGCCTAGTTTTAATTGACTTATCGTTGAATTGTACAGAAGATCAAAAGCCTGATTAAAGCAATGTATATATTAGGGCCCTGTGGAGCGGGCCCGTGTTTCAAAAAACATCAGAGAAAAACAGTTGTGAAATGTTATCAAATATTCACAAGGATAATTAATAAACTGATTGATTGCTAGATTAGTTTTGACAATGTCAGTGTTGGAGATATTTTGTGTTAAGGGTTTCACACGTTGACGGAAGTAGAATGGAAAGGCATTTGAGGAACCTGCCAAATATGTCGCACCTACATCGCACTACTCGGCACGCTTTTCTATCAGAACATAAATCTGCCAACAGTTTAAACAACTGCAGTTAAAGGAGTGGAAAAATAGCTTTAGTTTTATTTAGCTTCAGCAATCTCTGTTGTTTTCAGAATTTATGAATGATGTCCATTGTTGCTATATCTTGATTGTGAACCACTTTATGCTGCTCCACAACTGGTCAAACGTGCATAAATCTCAATTGCTGTCACAGTCATCAGGGATATAATATTAGTCATATGTTCTCTTTCTTTATCTCTCAGTAGCAGTGATTTTATTCTTGCAAGTTCTAGTCTATTACATTTTTAACTAGACTGAAAAGTAAAAACTAGTTTTCTTTAGTGTTTGTGATCACCTGAGATGGCTGAGGAATCATTTTACCACATTCATAATTTGAATAAAAAAATAAAAATAAAATACAAAATATTTCTAAAAACAGTTTAAAAATTAGGAAATGTTTACACGGAACAAAAATCGGCACATTATCAAATTTTCACACAACAAAACCAGAAGTGGGTATTTAAATGTGTCTAACTCCGTGTGCTCACAAACCCTATGGCACATTGTTGATATTCACAAGCATTAACTTTAGCTTTAGAACAGCTTTTTTCAGATTCAAAGTGAAACTCTTGTGACCGCCCCAAGCACAGCCAATCAGAGCGCTGCTTTCAGCTCTTTCTGGACCGACGAGACATAAAATACTTTATAATTAGATGCAGACAGTGCACTACAGTCTCATTTTTGTCAGAAAGTGCTGATATTACCATTTACTCTGGGAAAAAAACAAACACACAAAAAAGTCAGGTATTCTATAGTTCTCAAAATGTTTCCGAAAAACCTTTACTTTACTTTTTTTCAAAGGGATACTTTTGCTCAAGTGCATTTTTACATACTTTTTCTAGAGGTTTTTTTCTCCTGTTTTTGCATTTATTTACAGAGTCTTATACAAATCACAATTAGTCCTACCTTAATAGTTTTCATACAATCAATTAGCTGCTAACTAATAGTTATTATACTCAACTATACCTTAATGGGTTGTGTTATTCTAAAGTGCTCCTGAACAATTTGTCTCCCAAACGTAATTTTCAGTGAGAAGCCGCAGTAAAGTTGACAGATAAGACAACATTCACACATCACGGCTATTTGACATCTAATTACGCAGCTCTTAATAAGGGCTTCTCAGTCTGCGTGCCCCGGGTTCAGACCGACTCAAAGCTATAATTATCTTGTCTCAGTGTTTGACAGTGCATTGTTTAACCTACAGTGAGGGAAGCGGCTTATATAAGAAGTGTGTTTTCTCTTATTAATCTGCAGAAGGCTTGACATCACCTGTAGGTTGAGGTTTTACAGGTTTTGTTTGTGTCTAACATGACCCGTCCACCTGATCCCATTTACATCAAAGGAACAGGCTGAGTGCAAAATGTGTGGAGTAGATTTATTCAAGGTGTTATGAGGTGAGGACAACTGTGTGGGTTATTTCTGTAAAAAAAAAAAAAAATGTTTTAAGTGGCAAAACTCCTTGTGAAAAATGTGACGAAAAGTCCTTGCCCAACTTGGACTGATCCACGTGAAACTACTTGGACAATATCATGTGTTATGTCGTGCTTCTCAACATCGATATCATTATAGTTTTATCTAAAGGTTAAAGTCATTCTTGTAAACACAGGGTAAATATGTTTTCTCATAGCTTTTAGTGTATTCCTGTGTTGGTTCCATGCTAAGAAAAAAGCTGTTTCAAGGGCAACCATAAAACTTTGAGTTATGCCAAATATGCACACCACATGATTCTGGGTTAGCGTGCACACAATTTCAAATTAGTAGTTTTATGACATATTATTTTCAATATGAGCCTGGGTGAATATGCCACATTGTATCTATAATCCCAAGGAATAGAAAATCCACCATGAAAAGGAAGTTTTTAGCAATGGGAACACATGCGCTGCTGCATTGTTTTGGCTGTGTTGATGTTGGGCTCTCCCTCACAACAGCTGCGCACAGGCCACAGTCTGTACAGCGGGACACATCAAAGTCTGTTTCAGCATCAAAGACACACAACACCATTTCTCTTTGTCACACTCTGAGCTGCTATTATACGGCTTTATGTTTATCATTGAGTTATAGCATGAACATTACACATAAAACAAGTGTATCAGATCACTGAGGCCTTATCCTGACACTCCTCGCTTATCAATAATAAACACAGCAGAGAGGTCACTGGGAGACTATTGTGCGTGTGCGCACACAAATGGTACAAATGGGGTAATGTCCTTAAACAGCTTCACTGCTAAGCACAGACAAATCTAATTATTGGGCTTTCGACAATAGTTTACAGCTGAGGGCATTAATAGAAAACAATTTCTTATGTTTTCCTGTCTGTGGTCAAGTAATCTAATCATCACGGATGACAGACATTTAAACCCGTACTCTATTCCACTCTAAGACCAGCACGAAAGGTATTCTGACTCTATCTTATGTCTGGGTGCAAATTACTAGTATTTCCAATGAGGCATAATGTAATTAAAACAAAAATCATAAACGTGTGTTAACCACTGTTCACAAAAATCAGTGTTATTTCAAGTAAAAAGACACTTTATTGCCCCTGATGCTGAAATGTGTCCACAAAAGTCAATATTTACCATCCCACATCTACAGTTAGTGCAGACGCACAGATCTTCGGTCATGGTTGTACACATCAGGAGTCTGTGAACCGGCAGCCTAGACTAATAACCTACTTCTGGTGTGAAAGGTCAGCAGAGGTGAAATCAATGGCTGTAAAAGCAAAGGTGATAAATTGTTAGGTCCCAGGGCCCTTAAGGAAAAGGAGAAAGTAACACACAAGATGTATCCATCTCCGCACCTCCACCGGCCTCCAATTCCTATAATAAATCTCACTGTTTTATTTGTGCTTGTTTCTTTTCTTTTCTTTTTTCTATGATATGATTGTTGCTGCTAAGTGAAGCGTTTAATTCCACTTAAGCTTTCACAGTGCGAGGCAGTAGATATATATCAAAATATGCATTGTTTTGAAATGTGGTTTTGATTGCTAATTGTGTTTTTGTATGTGTAATGTGATTAAAGCTCTGGGATTAAGTTTGTTTGTGTACTTAGTCCCTTTGTGTGTTCTTGTTTGAAGACAGATTTGAAGAAGCCACGCTGGATGCTCTGGTCTTAGTTGTGGTCAGTGAGTGATCCAATAATGAAGAGTGGCTCAAGTGTGTTCAAGCCAATCAGCAACAGACACAGGCTCATGCGCAGCCAAAAAACAACATATATTAACATTACATTGCATATTACCAAGAATGTTATATTGTTTTTTGCTGAAATTGTTGAAATGTATGCTTTAATTAATGTCATTAACACAATTTCTCTACCATAACATTTTTTTTTGTATTTCCAAAGCCCAAACCTAACCCTAACCAATACATTTACAATATTGACCTAACCTATATAAACACATGAGTTTTCTATATTTATTTCTTTTCTTTTTCAGCTGCTTATTCCTTTGGAGTGCATGGGAGCTGAGTTAGTAGTCTTGAAAGATGGCACGTGAGAAAAGGAAGGAAGGAAGATACATTGGAGAGTTGGTCAAGCGCAGCACAGTGAATAATTAACTGGCATTAACTCATTAAATGGTCCCAGATGTGACCATGAATAAGTGAGCGGAGGAGGGAGATTCAGCAGGGGTCTAACACAACCTGCTGATGTACTGTAGAAGCTGATTAAAACTGAGAAATTGGATAAGATTGTTTGGATATTTGTTTTTTTGTTTGAGTAAATAACCAGCATACTATTGTGTTCTTTCTCATGTTTCCAAGTTGATCGCAATTTACAACACACCGGCCAAGTTAAAACCACTCATAGCAGTCCAGGCAATAACAAAACATATGCTGGTTGTTACATGTAGCCAGTAAATGTGAATCAGCTGAAAGAAGAACTTTTTAAAAACATGATTAAAAGGCGCAAATGGAACCGATTTCGCATGTGAAACAGAAGTTTGGATTTTGGGAACAGGCTACTGTTTCTATATGCTCAGTTTAAAGAATTGCCGAATCCAAACATATTTACAGCACAGAAATGCAAAATCATATATATATTTTTTTTCTTTTTTCTGGCAAAAGTAAGTAGAGGAAAAAAGTGTTTCAACATATTCTAATTCTGCTAATTATAAAACTAAAACTCTAAAACTTTTTTCTAGATTGTCATATTTTTACCTTTCATGTTGTTATGATTTACCCCTGATGTCATCCCTGGTTTGTCAGAGCTTTAAACAAGCATAAAGAGTTGACTGTGCAATGCAGCTGCACTATGCTGCTTTAAAATGTTGTAGTAATTTTAAACTACAGGACTCTGTGTCAAAGTCATATGCCATGTGTAACTATGATTGAGTTGAAGTGAATCACATTAACACTACAAATCTAACAACTGGTTTTTAGGCAAGGTACAATATGTAAAACATGTGCTGGTGTAGGCGAAGGAACACCTTTGAAATCTGAGACGGTGGCTTGATAAGTTGTCTTTTGCAATAACTGCTTGGAAGGATTTTGTGCTCTTTGTTTACCAGATATCAATTTACAGAATGCAAATTGCAACTCATGATATCCAACAGTCAAAAGGTAACATTTAAATGAGCATTGCTGTGAAAGTTATCTCTGCAAAATATAAAACACAGTGCTTTCTTGTTTAATTTAATTTGTGAGGTTGGAATATACTTTCTATGTCTGAAATTTAAAAAAATGAATCAGCTTTTTTTTTTTTCATACTTGTCTTGAAATACTGAAAAAGTTACTGCACGGTGCTGCACTCTGTCAATGAGACTATGCCGATAACATGCCAGAACCCGCCATGCAATTGCAATATAAATCCTCCGACACACACTTGAAACATTAAACATTCAACCTAATACATTTACCATAGAAATCTGCAGGGTGGCAATTTCCTTTATTTACTCGGTATCAGGCAATAAGAATGAGGCGGGCATTCGTCTGCAGTGATGCATGGCTGACACATAGTGAGTGATAAAAGTAATCAGTCTTGATGGCATCTCTGAAGAGTGCTACGGCTGCGTGTGCAATCATGCATGTAAAAGCCTTGAAAAGTCCCGGGCTTTAAGTTAACTTTGTGTTGTTAGTTGAGCGGGTGTGTGTTATGTGCTTGCATGTACCTGGTTTGGCCTGCAGTGAGCCTGTAGGACATGTGTGTGTGTGTGCGCCTCTGCCTTTTGTGTGTTTGACGCCGTCTTATTAAAGTGTCATTTAGACAGACACTTCTCAGAGTCTGGCCCCAGGCAGCCTGATAGATTGTAATCATGCACTAAATTACTACTTTCCCAAGCTGTAATCACTGCGCCGCGTGCATGCTGCTGTGTTGTCTGAGGGAGGCAGCTCAGGAAAGCTCATTATTGTTTGGCATGTGTCGGTTAGCATTTTGGTGAATGTAACAAGCTACCTGATTTAGTAACCATTTTGCAAGTCGATTCTCTCACTAGTTTTGTTGGATAATTGCCAAGATTAACTAAGTGCATTTATGCAGCAAACTATCGTTGCTTTTACAAAAACAATTTATATTTTGATTTTAAATTACCGGTTTCTCTGTTAAGACATGACAAGAGAACGCCTTGCTCATGTTCTTGATTTAGTGCTGTTTGCAGTGTCAGTTTTACCTTCCAGGCCCGACATCACCAAAGTGCACTCGAGACGTCACTTTAAAATGTTTGGATTTGTACCATTTCAAGTGCAGAGGTTCACCTTGCACTATAACAATGCGACATGTCACCGACGTTTCCATGGGTTTATCATACAAGATTCATCAAAGGCACACGGCGCTCTTTGATGAGGCGGCGATGACAGCACAGTCTGGTGACACGGAATCTTGTTGAACTGTGACTCCAAACTGCTTAAGGTTTCTATCTCTTCTGGGCTCCAATCACTTGACTATTTTAAGATACCAGGGCTCTAAGATAAGACATGGGACAGTTATAAACATGAACTGTGGTCCATCTGAATATCTCCCGTACACACTGCAGCCTCCTCACACCACGTGCCCTTTAGCTAAGCACACGTTGACAAGACTATCTCTGCTTTTAACCCCGGTGCCCTGCTCTTATGCAGTTATCACTTCTCTCAGACTTGGCCCAGATGAGGTCTCAATGCAGCAGCAGGATGTCAGCGCACATGAAAACTGCATGAATGAACAGAGGAAGACGTCATACCATATTTCGGTCGCTGTGAGTAAAAGGCGATGAAGAAAATCGCCGGCTTGAGTAATGAGTTGTTGGTTGACGTTTGAACAGGATGCAGATGGCAGTGAGGTGTCTGATAGTTTTACAGAGTAATCACCACTTAACCTAACGTGGAGCTGTTAGTTGATGATGATATACTACCCGGTGTGTGGTATTAGAGCATATTAACACATTCCAATTGCCCAGGGCCTCTCATATTTAATTTCCTCCAGCCTTATGTGTGGTCAGTGAGGTGAGATGGCGACGTGATTGGTCAGCTGCGTGCCTTTGCAGTGCAGTGATTGGATCTGACTCTCAAGTGTCCATTGTACAGTGCACCAGGATGAGGCAGATTAAGTAGATTTCTCTCTCCATCCCAGGCACTATTACTGGAGGAACATTATAATTCCCCTTTACTTCAAACGCAGTCCCTTAACTAAGACCTGCAGTTAAGTCTCCTCGGAGGGAACGCTTGAGCACAGATGCCTCTGATTAAATTGTATCTCAGGGAGAGAAGAAGCGATCCAGCACACACCTCCCCCTTCCACGCTCCCCTCATGTCTCTCTATCTGTCTCTCTGTTAGCTTGCTCAACTGGCTGTTGCCAAAAGAGCCTTGGGCAACGAATAAATTGCTTTGGTTTCAGCAGACAGTGAAAGTTGGCTGAGACAAGCTGAATCAGTGCATTAGATGCGAAGGCACCCTCATAGACTGGAAGTTAGCCTTTAGCGCAATCATTGACCGTGAGTGATGATTATGTCTAATTGAAGGAGACTTTCGCTACCTGTAACACAGCTGGGGGCCCTGAGCATATTGGACAGTGGAAAAACAGACAGTGAAAAAAAAGAAGAAAAAAAACGGTTATAGAGATGAACCGAGGAGAGACAGGCTGTAGAGGAATGAAGTGGAGCCTGGAAGGAAGGACCATGGTCAGAGGTTAATGGCGGTGTACACATTTGGACAAAATGAGGTCACATTATTGACACAGGAGGTAAATGGTTGGATATCATTATTTTAATTTTTTTTTTAATTCCAGGGTCTTGAAAAATATCGCCTCATAGTACGCATCGGCATATTATTATTTGTTTTATTTTGATGGGAGAGAATATGTTAAACAAGAGACTAGAGCTTCAATGATTAATCAGCTAATCATGACTAGTGACTATAAAAAATAATGGTAGTCTTAAAGTGGCATATTAAAATGAAAATGTCTGTGATTTTGAACAATAATACACTTTTTGCAATTAAACTGGAAGTGTTTTAAATCTATACATGTATTGTGTATTGTTGGGGTCAATTCAACAGTATTCTAAACTCTGAAAACGACAGAAGTACTTTATATGTTTGCATGTGTGTGTATTCCCCTCTGTGTTCAATGAATCTTAATCTAAATATTCTTTATCTCTATGTCTTCATGTACTATATGTAACAGTATGCCTTTATTTGGTTGATAATGTGTTTTGAAAATCTTTAATGTACAATAGAAATAATAGTTTGACCAGCTGTTGTTCATTAGTTGCAGCCCTACAGCAGACACATACATGCAAACACAATAGATTGTATAGCAATTGGATAGTTTCCATCCTTTGTCCTGCGTTTTGTGCTCACGAACATACATTCATATATCAGCATACAAAGACACTGGAGAAGTGTCTTGCCCAAGGAAATGGCAGATGTTTTCCCCATGCTGAAGGATTGAGTCTTTGCTACCTTCTGTGACCTTCCACCAAAGCTTTGGACTGGTACATCAAATCGATTAGAAAGGGCCATGTAAAAAGAAAAGTTTTGCGATGCTGAATGTCTATTTGAAGCAAACCTGGCAGAGAGTGAACATTAGCACTGGAAGAAAAATGATATCAGTGGCCAAATATGTAAAAGGACGAGGGATAAAAATTGCACAATTTTTGTCAGTAGCTGAGTGTGCCTACAAAGTCCTTGCCAAAGCGTCCAACCAATTTAGATGAACAAAACAAAAAACAATATGTTTACTGTGCATCAATGAAAACAACACATTGTCTCCAAATTTGGGCACTTTGTGTAATTGGACATATTGTCATTTTCTTCAGGCCTCATTACAACTTGTTTAGTGTTGCTTATGAAGATGTCCACTGTTGCATTTGCCTGGACGAAGTGTTTCGATACATTTGCTCGTCTGTGTGTGTATTTGTGTGTAGGAATGGACGCTAAAACCAAGCTAACACATGCCAGGGACAAGTACTAGCGAACAATTGGCCTTCGTCTCTTTATTTCCACATGGCACTGGGCTCCCTGGCATGATCGGGGTCCATGGGAGCCGCTTTAGATGATCTAGCAGGGTATTGGATGGCCACGGCTGTCTTTCGCAATAACCTGGCAACTTCTAAATTCATTAGGGTAAAATTTGGCCCTTGTCGCGGTGCTATAGTGCCCACAGTGTTTGGCCGGGGTGCACTGAGCTGTTCAGGGGCTGAGCTATGGAGCGTTTTAGCCGGATCCAGAAAGAGCCATTAGCGGCTGCTTGTGATGATGGTTATGCTCCCCAGTGTCAAACACAGATAGTTAGCTTTGAGCGATTTGAGCGATTAGCCTTTTCACACAGGCTCTGGAATTATGGGTTAGATGTGTGTGAGTGCTGGGAGGGAGGGAGAGAAGGGTGGAACGCAACCTGTCAGGAGGGCAGCTTTGATCAAAATGAGTCAAAGTCATTTGATGTAGCAATACGTTGTGAGGTAATCGGACAAACACTGCAAGTTCCATTTTACTTTTTTATTAAAGCAATTTAAAGACAATTAGGGATCTGCATTTGACCTATTCCTCCACCAAGTAAGGTTGACCAGCTAAGACAGCATGCTTTGACAATACTTTAGAAAGACGTGTTAGGGAATCATATCCTGTCTCCTGGATTTCCATTGGCCGTGATTGACAAGTGGAGAAACGCATAGTCCATTTGTGTCTGAACAAACATGCTGGTTTACAAGGAAAAAGGGGTTAAAGATTAACACAGATGATCAAGAAATGGAGCAGATTTCTGCATAATTAACAAGCAAAGGATGCACCAAACTCTTGCATATCCGAGGTAAATTAAGTCATGCATTTTGTTCTCAATGTTATGAAGGTATTCAGAGGGATGTCTTCCGCATTCGAGAGACACATGATACAACAGCGTCTCTGGTTGGACCGTCCCAAGTAAAGTGAGTTTTTGGGTTTTTTACACCGTTTATGGTTCGATTCCAGACCCATTGGAAATAGAGTAACCACAGGAAAGAAGGACAAGCCTGAGTGTGAATCAAAGTTGATGGAATTATCCAAAGTGACGTTTTTGATTCCGGTATTAAACGGGAATGAGTTGAAAGTGCTTTAAAGACACTGGAAACTTCAAGCAATAGTCATTTTCAAGTCAGTAATAATTTAAGTCAAATTCTGAGACATTAGAAGAACAATAGCTTGCGCAATTCACTTCCAATCACTTCTAATTGATTTACCTCGATTGGAGCAGCACAATACATCGCAATCAAATCAAAATCGCTATTTGAGTTGGCACAAGTATCAAATAGAAAAGACTAATTTAGATAATAGAGTGCCGTCTGCAAAGAAAAACTCTACAAACATAGTAGTGTACAATGTGCACTCTGAACAGAATCCTACTTTTTAAACATATACTACAAATCTAATCGCAATATTTGTCAGAAAAATCACACACTTAGATTTGCTTTTCCAAAAATTGTGCAGCCCTAGTTAAAGTAAAAAAGTTGCAAAAATGTTGCTCGAGTCCATGACAGTTGAGCGTCTAGAGGTAGAAGAAGAAACATTGGCGCTGACTGCAGTTTATCCACTCATCACTCAAGCGCTCCTCCAGTTTTGCAGATACATACACATGATGAAAAGTGAAATGCCGACAGCCCAGCCCGCTGACTTCGCACACAAAAATCAATATTCTGTAAGAGAAAGAAAACAGATCCAGGGTATACCTACTTCCCAATATGAGTTCAAACTTCAGACTTGGACTGGACTTTTTTTTTCAAGTTCACATCAGAGCGATCTGAATGTTCACAGTCACAGCTTTAATCTCTCTGTGCTGTATAACATGAAATACACTCACTCCTTTTACCTACAGAGTTTAATGATTAATATTTAAGCTCATCAAATATTACCAGACCTTACACTACTCAAGATTTTACTAAACATTTTGTCCCCAGTTTGACACTTTTTGTAAAGTTTGTAATGTTACTTCCTGGTTAAACATGGGCTGCAAATATAACATATTGTATGTAGAGGTAATTTAACTGTTACCTAGCAACCATGCAGTAAACAAGGGCCAAAATACAAATAAATCACACAATAGTTAGGAATCGACAATAAATAATACCTGATGACACCTTTATTTTGATCAAATATTGTTTGTGTGAGAAAAATCTATCGGTTGCAGGTAAATAGTCCCCGCATTTTCAAATTTACGTCACATATTGATGACATCACAGAGGGAGTCCATTTTAGAACATAGCACTGCTTCCTGTATTTATTTTCGTTAAATTCTTTTAATTTCTTCAAAAACCGCAATTTCGTGGATGTAAAACTAGGATACATTTTTACCATAGGTTATATCCCATCAAACAAAGTAATAATTAGAAAAAGGGCATGTCAACGTTTTAAGGAATAGTTTGAGATAGTTATTTATTTACATTTTGACTGAGACTCTTAGTTCTTCTGTGCAATACTGACATGCCCCCAGTGTGTGAGGAATATTTTATCTCATTGTATCTTAAAGTATGTAAATGTTTGGTCACTGGCCAAATATCATCAGCTGCAAAAACGGGGACATTTCTGTGATCCCTCCTGTGATTCTATCAGATTTTTTTTTTTATATATATACTGTATTACACAATTACTTATAATGAGTTGTTTTGGTTGTTTTGTTTTAGACTCCATTGTAAAGTGAGCACAGAACAGTCACAAAAAAACACTGAATTGATTTGATTATATGAGACGTTTACAATATCACGGCAAAAAAAAAAAAAAAAAAAAAAATCCCAGGCAGATTAAAATAAAAATCTTGGACTTGAAAGAGAATGCTGCATTGATGTCCGAACACTTTGTACTGTGGCCCACAAGTGTAACTGCCACATGCGTACTTACTTTAAACTTGATGGTGAGCGCTATAAACACCCGCGTGCAGAGTGCTAGCATACATGCCATTTCCCCATAAACACACACACAAATTCACACAAGACAGCTGGCCCACAGCACCAGATGGACAACAGCTCACTCTCTTACCACTGAATTTTCGATATGAAAGTATGAAAAACAAAGACAGAGGTTCGGAAAGGTTGGAATCAAACTCATTTGAACTTTTAAGAGGAAAGTTTCTTGTTATTTGTGTAGTCTTCTGTGTAAATTGTTTTTCCAAGTCATATTCAAGGGTTTCTGTTAAATAACTTTTCTGTTATAAATATAATTTGGAAAACCTTTGACGATTCAGAGGATGGAATATTTAGAGTTGCATATGGGGTGGTTAATATACTGCTTATATCAAGGTATATGGTGATTTTTCTGCACTTGTGATTCATTTTACAAACATTGCACATTTTTTTTGATAATTTAACCTCAACTAATACACATAAAGACATGCTTTAACACATTTCTGTTTTATTGACACTATATTGTCTCAATATAAATATCAGGAAACTCCAAAAAATATTGAGATATCCAAACTCGATCTCGATAGGAATAGACTCAACACTCAATGCAATTTTGATACCACAATGATAATAAAAACAACAACAGGCTGTATGTTTCAACACAAAATCAGATACTTTCTTGTATACTACATCTTACATATTTTCTCTTATACTAGTTCTGATTCGAAAAGTCATATTTTGCCCAATTTTTGAGATTCTTTTAACATCAATACTTGTTCAAATAAATATCTAATTTTGATAATAGTTTGGTGTCAATTAGTATCTTACTTGACCTAGTTGAGTGTCATCGCTCTGAAACCACATTTACCATAAACATGCTATAAACGAATAACACAATACTCTTGCATGAGTTTGGATAGAAGACCACCCTGTCCAAGCAAGTCCAACACATTTGCAGCAGTGGATCAGTGCCATAAACAGAGGGCACCTCTCCTATTTGATAACAGATAGCCTCCCGTAGGATGGGCTATTATTCCTGTGCATTTCACAAAGCAAATGAACTTGACAGATGGCTGTGTCACCCAAACCCTTGACTACCAACCTGATTATGCAGAAAACAATACAATAGAATAGAGCAGGGGAATCATTAGTGGAGGTGTGCATTGTGAGTTTGAGAGCGCACCACAACACCTCACCCACAGACCAGGACAATGCATCGGCGCTGAACAAAATTACACTTGTGAAATTGAACAGCGAGAGTGAGTTTAACATAAACTGGGTTACGGTCAGGCAATCTGTCATCAGGCTAAAGCCATTGTCTGGGGCTGCTTGCATGGCATATGAACCCATCCGTCATCTCCACAGTCTTTAATGGCCACTGCTCAGGTCTTAAACTGAGGAGGTTTATGGGCTGGGGCAAAACTCCCATTCTGACACAATATGGATGTGCTGCTCTGTGTACTGCAGTGAATTACAGAGTGAGGGAAGGGAGAATGCTGGCTTGGGCTCAGTCAGAGGAGAGATAAAATAATCCAACATATGTGTATATGTGTATGATAACTGCGCTTAGGTCAACTCAAATTGACATGGGTAACAAGTAGTGTTACTAACATTTCAAACTCAATTTATTTCAAAACTAAGCAATAGGCTCAGTACTTGATACTGATTTCGAAACCACAATGCAAATGAAAGAACACCTTTTTATAGACTATAGAATGTAGCTTTCAACACTAAATAATAGCATTTCCTTTATGTTACCATGTGTTCATTCTAAAACTGTTCAGGAAAGGTCACATTTTGCCTTGTTTATACTTTTATTTTTAAGTATCGATCAAATGAATAATATTTTCATAGTTTTAGTATCAATTCATATCTGATTTTGATACTTTTGACTTGTAACATTAACAACAATATCCAAAATAAATAGAAGATAAATGGGAGGTAATATTTCACATTCACACTTTTGGTTACAGTACGTAGTCCATGTTTTAATTGTTTTTACAGTTGTGGGCCTAGTGCTGACTTTTCAAATGAAAACATTACAATACATGTATTTTTTGAGTGATGAAATAATCTTTAATATCTTTTAATGTTTTCCTCTGTCACCTTAGATTTTTACAGCTTTTGTCCACAATTGTAAAAAAGAAAAAAAAATGAATTTGACTTTATTCTTATTATGGAATTCATTGCCAGGCCAGTTGTTCAATATTCAGCTTTTGTATGTGTTCGATTTATTGCCCCTTACACTCCAGTTCTCCCGAGCTTGAGCCTTCTTTAACAGTGTACCTTTAGCTTCCCTGCACCACCACAGAAGTGTGCTTTACAGCTAGAGTTTATCCACTAAAGTTAGCAGTTTGCTCTGAGTGTTTGAGAAGTGTGCTGTGCAAACTAAACTCCAACTGGCCTTTAGTGGTGCCTTTAATGTGAGGCCCGGCCCGTGTGGTGAAAGTTTGTTTGACCTGAACACTTGGCCCTCCTTCGAGTAAACGTGTTTCTTTCTGCTGCTGCTTTTTGAGTGTGTCGAGCGTCGCTGCCAGTGAGCAGTCAGACCTGTGGGCCACATCAGCTCCGACCTGTGTGTGCAGACAGTTATCAAAGACAGGTCTGTCAGTGCAGGAGCACAGCATTACGGGATGAAATTCACACTTTTGTAAATAATGCTCCTTAAAAGGTGCACTCTGTAACTTTTTCTGGCGTGGGATCCGCCACGTGCTGGTCCTTTTGCTTTGGCTTCAATGTTCCACAGTATTAAAGTTTTCATCTTCATTTTATTACAGGTGTTTTTATTGTTTCCTTGAAAAAAAAGCTTTCTTCAATTCTTCTATTAGGGGGTCACCTCACCACAGATCTAACCTGTAATTAGGCCATGCAGTTGGTCAACTGTTTGTCTCCATGGAGATTAATAGGTTTAATGTAATTAAAAATAGACACTTAAGTACAAATATATTTGCAGCATATCGGCTATTGGCCATATCCGACCAACCATTTGTTTAGGCTGAATAATTGCTTAATGGAAAGATATTTCAATATTTTATTGAAAAGAAGGAATTGCTAAAAAATGTGATTGAACTGCATTTTTATGGATTAGCCGTAAAACAGGATTGCAGATGTCTAAAAAAATATTTTTATTAGTATAATCTTTAAATGTTGTACTTTTATTATGCAGACCTTGTATAGGCAGTGATTGAGTGTGTCGTCATTTCAAATAATTCATTTGGGAAAAATAATATAAATCGATAATACATACAGTATTGGCCCAAAAATGTCTGCACCGACAAAGGATGTAGAAAAACCCCGTCAATCTCTTAATATCATACTGAGGAACATTCTTGAAAAATAAGATCTCAATGGAGACAAGCAGATGGCAGACCCTCCACCAGTAACAATACTTAGGGCACCTTTAATCTAAACTAAAAGTCTAAGTACACAACAATAGTGATAGTGTGCAAGCAACAATATCAGGATTAGGATTACAAGGAAAATACATCCAGAAAAGTAACATATAAATTTGACATAAGTAAAACAAAAACAGTGCAGAAACCTAGTTACATACTTACACAATCGCAGTGAAAGTGATTGTGGTAACAGACATCTGACACAAACTCATTCACAGAATTAAAGCCCTACATATCAGCACGCTAGGAGGAAAATATATTGACCAAAAACCATAAAGAAATACACAAGTAAATAGAGAGAAGAGATGTGCTGAAAGAATTAAAGGGGAAAAACATGGCCTTTAAATGACTTCGATTTCCAGTGTGATGAATCACAGAGTTGCAAATCCCTTTTTAGCTAATTGCTACCAGCAAGTGAGATTTCTCCCCTGCTCCTCCTCCATGTTCAATATCAATTTTCAGGGTTCGGCAGAGAGCGATAGCCCCGGTGCGTTCCCCTGAGTCTCGCCAGTGGCCTCGCTGATAAAAACTGCACTAACAGCACTTAGCCATTTCAGAGACACAGGAAATGCACACACACACACACATACATGCACACTTGTATTCACAGCTGTGTGCGGTAATGAAGGAGAAAAGATGGGCCAATCGAAGTGAAACAGGGAACAGGCTGGTGTCATCTGCTGGGTGACCTTCTGAGGAGTGCTCTGCGGACATATGTGTAAGTGTGTGTGTGTGTGTCGTGTGTGTGTGTGAGACGCTCCTGCAGAAGTCTGGAGGTCAGACCTGAGCTCACTGAAGGGAATTAACATTTGTCTGCCTCACTAAGGACAGGCTGTGCCCCCTCGGAGGATACAGGCTCCGTGTGCACATTCAGGAGCTGTACTTAGTTTTCACAAGAAATGGCCATACAGAACAGGTTACACTTAGGATTGTTTTGAATCACAACACCAAATTCAGACACACAAAACATCTACCAGTGATAAGGTGGCAGTTTAAGGATGGGCATGACAATATAATAAAGCCATTTTTTTTAAGTTGACTGGGAATGGGACAAAATATTATGAATGTGGTCCATTTTTATTTTAAAAACTTTCAATTAGGGCTGAATGATATTGGAAATTATTGCGATATGCGATAAGGTTAATAAGTGCAGCAATATTGAAATTATTGTGATGACTCAATATATTTTTGATACAATAATTTCAGTTATCATAAAACCAATATGTTCAAACTTGAATGTATTAGTCAAACTCTGTCAAAATAAAAACTTAAAAGCGCTGAACCTGATGTTTTGAAACATGAAATACAGAACTAGTTCATGTACTCATTTTTTTTTGCATTAAATAAAGTAAAATCTGTTTTGCCTCAGTGTAGATATATTGTAAAAGCATCCATTCCAGTGAAAATGAGACTACAGCGCTTTCTCTGCATCTTTTTTGCAGCGTTTTATTCTACGAGAAGCAGGAAGTGCGCTGTTAGCGTGCTAATGTTAGAAAAGCATATGAACTCATTGCAGGAATATAAAAAGATGCTGGGACAGCATGTAAAGACTTTAACAAACTAATTCTGTTTTTAAAAACTGTGAAAATCAGGAAACGCTCCTTTGACAGAGACGAAACCAAGACTAGAACAAAGTTAATTTAGACTGAATGAGGAAAATCTTGAATAAAATCTGCCTTTTTCAACTTTTTTCATTTTAAAAATAGTAAATTTCTGTCAGGTGGAGGATCTTGATGCTATATTTAATTTGTTGCAATATAAATTATTGTGTTGGCTTGCGATATCAATACTTCGCAATACATTGTGCAGCTCTACACAATCTACAACTTATTCTTGTTAAATATTTAATGTACTTTGTAATTTGTGTTGTTGAGTAATATATTGTGTTTACTCAAATGTAATAATAAGATACGGTTTATAAAAAATATATAATCATTACATTAACAAGCAATTATTTGTATTCCATCTCAATTTTAAGTGCTCCGTCTCAGTGTATCATCTTTTGACACCAAAGATTTAAGTATTATAAAAACTATGAGGGGGAAAAAAAGAGGAAAAACTAAACTATATTAAAAGGTAAAGTATTCTAATTGGGCTTATGTGTTTAATGTGCAGTGGAGGCAGTCTCACCCTTGACCGTTCCAACAAGAGCACCGCGACACAGCCGAGTCCCCTGACACCTCCAGCTCCTCTCAGGCACATACCGCTCACAATTAAAGAGAGAATCCATCATGGAGAAGTGTGAACCCAATGTACTCCAGTCAATAACAATAGACATGTACTTTGGACCAGAGTGTGTGGGGGTGACTATGAGTGTCACACAGTAAACACTCAAAACGTCCAAAATGCCAACGTGAAGTGAGTTGGTGTTGGTGGCAAGGGCAATAAAAAACTAAAGAGTGAAAGTCAAGTTTTCCATGAGAATCTTTCCTGCTGGTAATTTATTTAAGTTTATATGAAGTAATTAACTCCCATAAAACAGAAATAATTACATTAAACTGAACTCTCTCTGACCTCATTACATTGACGAAGGCGGAAGTCACCTCTGACGAAGGCGGAAGTCCTGCCGCCGAAACATGTAAGTTAAATGAGCTTATAGCTATTGAAGAACCTCACATGTTAACTTATTACAGCGTCTTTGTCTTATGCATATTCTTCTCCTTGAGTTTCTGTAGTTGCCCGATGGAAGTGAAGGATGGGTCAAATAAATAGAATAAAAAATCATCTAGCAGTAAAATGTACCCCTCCGTACTCTAATCCAAATACACAGCGCATTTTAGAAACAGCTTCCCAAATGCTGCACAGTTGATATGTAAATAAACAATTTTATATTCAGCTCCATTAGCCGTTATTAAGAGGATACAAACCAGTAACACCACATTTAGAAATTTAGAGGCGATAAAAAGTAAATAAGTTCAATAAGAAAAAATATAAAACACAGACACAGAGTTCCACAGAACTTAAGTCGGCTGCACACTAGAGGATTTTAAAATGAAAACTCCAGTCCACCCATCAGAATAATTCCTCTCAGACTCACATGAAGGACAGTCCGAGTGTCACATGATCAAACATGGTGTTAGAATGAAAACAAATCAATGATGGTAATGTGTATTAAATCCTGCTTTTAAAGGCCAAAGGTAAGCAATACAACAAAAAATTGAACATGTTGGATTCTTACAATTTGAGATTTCGAAGCTGCCACCCAAATTATCGCCCAAACAGAATCGCACTGACCCGACAGACATGAGGAGTGTCACAACAAATTATCGGTTACAAGAAGCGCTACTCAGGCCACGCCTCTCCGAACTCACAGAGAGACAAATCAGGCTAAAAATCCTCCTGTGAGCAGAAGACTTTAGCTTCTTAAATATGCCCCAGACAACCCAGGTTTAGCATTAGCCTTTTTTTAACTTGTAGCACTGTGTTACAGCAAATGCCATCCCATGAACACTTGCCATCTAACTGTACAACATGCATCTTTTAAGTCTTTTTTCTGTCAATAAAGAGGTTGTCACATATCTCTTATCTACATTGCAAGCCATGTCCCAAACCTCCTTTTGCCTTTTGCTTTAACCCCTCAATGTTTTCTGTTAAGTGGCTTTCGAGCTAAGTCACTTACTCTCCCTCCGATTATGTAGAAAGCCTTAACGTGCCGAATGGTTGGACAGAGGTTTCAGAGCTCAGGGGCCTTCACGCACTGCTCTTTTTTCTTCGTCTCCTAATCTGATTTCTAGCAGCCATCTTTGATCTATCCATGGGCCGGGGCAAAGCAGGCTGCTACATGGGGCCTTCTCTCTGCAGATGAAGTGAGTGAGTGAGATTAGTAGCCTTCCCTTACAGCTTTAGTGGTTAATACCTGATTATGGCCTAGAGTCAGCCAATTGTCTCAATGCTGGCTATCAATGCTGCAGGAGGAGGTGGCGGGGGAGGGGGAAGGCAGGAGTCAGATGGGTGGTAAAATGGGAGAGAGGGTTGGGATAGAGGTTGATTTCGTAATGGATACTTATTTTATCCCAGCCCACTAAGAAGATTAGGCTTTGGGGTCTCATATTAGCCGTGCTCTCTGGGCCTTTGGTGGTCCAGGCAGCTTTAGAATGGTGTTTTTGTGTAGATTTTTTTTGTCTTCTTATTAAACCAAGTATGCTTTAGAGTTAGTAAATCTGTGTTAGCCATTATTTCCAATGTAACATATATTGTGGTGGACAAAACAATGTATTTTTCGTCATTGTTGCCCTGCAGCATTTAGAACGGTTTGGAATGGTAGGTTTCATGGTCGACCTGAGCAGCTAACTTCACCCAAAACCTTTTCTTCATAAATTAAACCTAAATCATACCTAAATTATACTTTCAATCACAAGGCCAACCTCAGCAATTCTCAACAAAAGAGTTCAGTAATTGCAAGAACTAACGTCCGGTTTTATCGTCAGCTTTTTCTGCATTTTCACATCTATTTATGTACTGTGTCGGCTTTGGCTAAAGGTTAGATGCAAAATACGCAAGCAGGTTTTGATAAACCTGGGGAACAGCTGATGTTAACATAGGTTTGTTTAACATAAAAGTTACCACATCTGGATAAACAGCCATTTATCACAAGATCGAGTCAGAGTTTGGGTGAAAATGCGGTCTTATTTTCACCTGAAACTACACGTTCTCTCTTGTCCAATCATCTTGCTCTAAAGTGTTTCGGGACCAAAAGCCAGGCAGACACCTTTGGAAACTAATACCACTTTCTGCTCCCTTTGGATCGCTTAAATAGATGGGTATGGTTAACAAAAGACAGTGACTCTCGGACCATACCTGTCATATCCTAAGAGAACCAGTTGAAACGTGGCAATACAGAGATAGATTTCATTAATAGACTGGAATGGACTGACTTCAGGGTTGGCCCATTTCCATCTTTGTGTACTGTAATTGCAAGTTATTTAGTGAATCAGAATAACCCGTGAATGCCTCTAAGCGTTGCCTTGTGACTGTACACTTGGCCAAGAATATCCCTGTTCCAGCAATGCACTTATTTTAATATTATTGTATCTAGCTTGTCACTGGAACCAAGTGTTATGCCAATAACGCACAGAAGGCAGGCCCATATTAGCATACCGTCTCTGTCACTATGTCACCATGAAGAAAAAATAGTGACTCCCACAAAAAATATGAAAAGGTGAAATGATATGATCAGGAGGAGAAGCTGCTTTAGTAACGGCTGAGCGGCCTCATTATCCTAACAGCGGCATTAATGAGTATACTCTTTATCTGCTCGCAATCTTTCCCGCTTTGTTCCTCCGTCCATGCCTCATAACACCTTTTAATCTGTGAGAGGAGGGAGTTCCAGTGTACGCCTGCACAGTTCTGTTAATAGTGCCTTATTAGTGCCATGCTAAACCTCTGGATGAAGAAATGATTAAGAGATTAGGTCTGTGTGAAAGCCATTTTGTTTTTGAGGTAAATTAAATGATTAGTGGCTCATTATCTGAACCCATTATCACCACCTTAGTAGTGAAAGTGCCCCATTATCTAACAGAAAGCTAGTTCATCGACAGACTGTTGGAAATTAATTAACCAAAGATGGCCATACCTCAATGATTCAAGTGTTCTTCAATGGATTATGTAAACTACGAAAGCGTTATTTTAAAACGCGCCACAGCTATATCGGCTCTCAAAGTATCATAAACTAAAGCAAGATTAGACAAGAGAAATGCCATATATATAATGTATGCCAGGAAAGGAATGGAGGGAAGAAGAAATCTGGACCAACCCAGGATTGAACTCTGATTTAAATCCAAATATCAAACATTGGCAAACCACAACTAAATCATGAATAGAAACAGGAACTAATGCAAAATGAATCAAGACTTCCACCACGTAAGCAAAATATCACTTTTCACAGTTTGAGAACCGTTGCTTTGAAACATGGATTAGTTAAAGAGAAGTTATCCGGCCCCTTTAGCAGTTGTGCTATTTTCATTGCTCAGTCCATTTAGAATCCCAGAGGAGAGACCCGGAGTTAGCGCCTGCGTTCCCCAGTGGTCAGCTAATGAGTTGCGCCATGCACAGCTCCTTCTCCCCCCTCTTTGTTTCTCAAGCCTCTGAGAGTGGAATCGATCCTGAGTGTCAAAGGCCTAACATTTCTGGCCTACACAGGAGCACGGGAGCCTTGCACTTGCACCCCTAACCTCTTCAAATTAGCAGCATTTCAGCATACCCAGGTGTTCGTATCTACAAAGGGCAGTCTAGGGCATTTCCCCTTGTTGGTGCAGTGTTTTAGTGATGTGTTGTACTGTTAACAACAAAGAGTTCATCCAAAAAAAAATATGTTAGTTCATTCTTATCACTGTCAGTCCTTGGAGTTTCCTGCCAAAGGCCCAATGACAATATGTGAGAGTATGAAGTATTAGTTTCCTCTGTGTGTATTCTTGTACATTGTGCACTTTTCTTTGTTCTGAACAACCCACCACAGACTTGTGCACTGTAGATGTTTTCAGTCAGGACCAGTCAGTGCCACTGATACCATGGCACAGGAAGCAGCTGACTGGGCCTTTGTTATTTCCAAACTCCATTAATAATATATGATCTCCTTGTGCTCCCCTAGAATGGTTGCAGGCTGTTTACATAAATTGACAAAGATGCCAAAAGGCACATTGAAATTTTCTCTTTTTTTCTAGAATATTCTAATCCCAGAAGACACAAAAATTAAAAATATGTATTAATTGGAGGCTATCTGGGCTGTGTTTACATATTTCATATTCATTTATTAGGGTTTCAACTATGAAAAACCATTTGACTGACACAAATATATT
This sequence comes from Rhinogobius similis, assembly GCA_019453435.1. Lineage (NCBI taxonomy): Eukaryota > Metazoa > Chordata > Actinopteri > Gobiiformes > Gobiidae > Rhinogobius > Rhinogobius similis. Next base: position 20,918,880 of record CM033626.1, on the reverse strand, counting down.
ATTCTATTTGTGTGATGTCCCTGGGGGCTGTTAATTATTTGTCTTCTTGACGAAGAAATTTAAAGGAGTACATCACATTTCCAGAGCTACACTATATGTTTACAGAAACTCAAAGAAAATCCAACCATGATGCTTTTGAATACATTATGAAATCCCAAGTTGTTTCTACTAGCTTTACAGCATGATGGCATATAGTCTGTGGACCAATTCTTTTTGAAAGCCATGTACCATTGATGTTGCGTCTTTTAATTACAAAGAAAAGGATCAAGAAAATGCATTGGAAAACGTGTTATTGTAAAGTAATGCATTCGCCGCCAGAAAATTGAGAGCTGTCAGAAATATTTTGGGTGAAGCGTGATTGACATTTGGCTGTGGTGACAAGCCCTGATCTGACGAGTCACATTTGTTTTATCATTGACACAGTTGACTTGAGCTCGCCTTTGTGAATTATGCAAATGGATCAGCAACAATAAAAGGCATAATAAAACGTAGCTTTATAGAATTATGTTTCAAGATCTTGTCATCATCTGTAAGTGCATCAACTTCTTTTTGCAAGCATAGTGTACAGCAAGTGTCTTTGTCAACTCCCGGGTTGTTTTTTCATTTGTACCAAAAATAAAAAAAAGAAATAAAGAATTCTCGATGTCTGGAGTTGTTATTAGAAATGACAGTTGAACCTCATGAAATTGTATCCCCAACTGAAACCCACATTGCTATCACACCTACATGATTCCTTTTTGCAAGAACCATGCAAAATCTGCATCAAAACATAGGTAGATTATTTAAAAGTCATAATAGTGCATTACCATACAGTCTCCTCGTGCCCTCATCCCTGAACCCTATTACTGAGACTTCAATTTGCATGTAAATGTGGTCAACTTTCATGTCATCAAAATACAGGAGGAGAATCAACCAATAGTGTTTATGGGTACACATGTAAACCAGGACATTGTCTGAATATGTGTGTACGTAATATATTACATGTATACACATAATATACAGGTGAAATGTGTAATTGTAGATCATTAACGATTATAGAAGGGGGTAATTTGCTGAATGTCTGTCCATGCTCACTTTTTTTCAGGCTTGTCCAACAAAAAAACTATTTTAAAAAATGTCTTACATTTCAAGGCATTTCATTTAAGTTTGCCCCAAATGTTACATTTTTTAAAATGCATACATAGCCATGATTCTTATATAGAAAAGTTAAATGCAGTTATAAAAAGGTTTGAGTTCCAAGTTCTCCTTTGGGTAAAAAGAAATAGAAACAGAAGGTAAGTCAAGACAGAGGGAGCGGTGAGAAGATACACGTGGAGTGGCAGTGGCTAAGGAAGCAACGCTACTTTCCATCATTATACAGTAAAATGTCATGTGATTGGCTGCTCAATGGCAGGAGCCCCTAGTGGCTGCGGCTCTGTCATCGGGCTAAGGAGGGAAACACACGGCATTTCACTTTTTCTGTCAAAACTAGCTTTGCCCAAATGGTATCATTTTAAATGCCATGACAGTGGAAGGTGGAAGGGAGTGTGATGGGCCTAAGGGTATACATAGACCCCATATGCTAGTGACACTGATACAAGTGTAATTCTAGACTATTAGAGTGACACGAGAGAACCTCCCAACCCCAGCCACACACACACACACACACACACCTACACACACACACACACACACACACACACATACACATACATACACACACGCACAAACACACACACATACACACATACACACACACACACACACACACACACACACACACACACACTGAGGCAGCTGAGGGGGAACAGCCTGTCGTGCCATGAAAATTTAAGAAATTCTTTAACCTGGCCTTGCCTGATCCCCTCCTCCTTTGAATATTTTATAATGCCAAAATGATTTATTAACTTGAGACAGGTACAGCTCAGTAAGGCCAGGTACGGACCACAGTGAGGAGAGACCTGCCACGTGCTGCTCCTATCAGAAGACATTGGAAAGGTTTACAAAGGAGCATTAATTAGTAATATTTTTAGCTATAGACAAAAGATTTAAAAATAACCAACAAATAGGCCTAATGTCTTCGGTCATCAGCTGAAATTGTGGCCTTTGACTAAATCCCACCATTTTACACTAAAGTCTGCATTGTTGACGTACGACGTGTGTTAATCATTCTAAAGTATGGATTTGAATATACTGACTATTATACTTATACATAATATATTATACTATTATGCTTACTATTACATTATGTTTGAGTTAGTTAAAGAAGTACCTGATTTAAAAAAAAATCGTCAACCAGGAAGTAAGAGCCAAAAGCAACGCTCTGATTGGCTGCACTTCAGCGATCACTTTGCCGTCTGAAGAAACTATTCTAAAGCCGTGCATTCGCCTGAAAATGAATGCATGTGAATTCAGTGGGTTTGTGTGAGCTAGATTTAAATGACTTCCTTCTTTTGTGGTTTGAAAATCGAGTACCCCAGTTTTAAGTTTCAACTAAATTCCCCTCATCAGTTAAAATGGTGGCAAATTACAATCACTTCACAACTCTATAAAGCAAAGATCCACATTTCTTTGCATGTATACATGCACGACATGAAGCTAAACACAGATGCAGATTGAAACATCAGAAGTGTTGTTTACATAGTCCACACATACACAAAGCACGCTCTGGCATTTAATTTGTCTCATTTGGCCATTTTGCGACCTGGCTCTATTTCACTCAATTTATCTGGTTTTATGGCTCATGATTGCCAGTGACTCTGTTTAGCCAACAATGTCACAAAGGTCAAAATGGAGGACAAAATGAGATGCCAGACTGTCATTCTAAACCACCATTGTAACAAGATAAATACAGATGTGAAGGAAGACAATAGACTGGGCTGCGTACATTTCCAATAATAAGATGGATGGTTATGTACAGCTATATCAAAATGAAAGTGAGAGGCATTAAAATGGTGGAGAGTCTCAGCGTACTGGAGCATATAGGGCCCATGGGAGCCAGCCAGAGAACAAAAGCGGGCCCTTCTGCTAATTGACTGCAGAATTAGCCCCATCTTTCCCAGTGGGACCGTGGCAGCGGCTGTGGCAGATGGAGACAGACTGGACACCAAGGCAGAAAAAGAACCTCCAAACCTGCCGTGAAGCTGCTACACACTATTGCAGGTCACAACACAACGACGTGCGCCTTGTTTAACAGGACAGGAGGAGAGCCTTATGAGAGCTGGGGTCAGAGGTCACACGGGTCATGGAAGTGATGGCCATTTTAGCCTCTATACCAGTGGTTAAGAACACAGATTACTTCTGAATGTCTCAGATTATATGGAAGGATAAAACAAAGTACTTGATAAGCGCTGAGTGATTATCCCCCAGATTGTTGTTTTTGTAACACTTTCAAAACAAATCTTTATGAAAATCCATATACTTTTTGGATTGGTTTTAATAGAACTTTTAAACACTGTAAACAAACACATTTTAATTTCCAGAATGGAGACAAAATTATGTGGCTTACGAACAGAATATCTTAAAATGTGAAAAGCAAGATGGTTTTGGTAAAGCAACATCTATAGCTTGTTTGTTTGTTTGTTTTATATGCAGTAATAATACTTGGAGGGCATTTTTTTAGGTTTTACTGGACAAATGCATGACCCATATTATTTTTTCGCTGTATCTCCTGAATCATTACACATACTATAAAACAAATTATACAGTTTATTTTTCTAAAAGTAAATTTGGAGGCTCATCAAATGGTATTTTTCACTTGTTTTAATACACAGTAGAAGCTACATGACGTTTTTATCCTGTAAATTCAAAATTGTAGCTTGATTTGCATTAAAAACACAGCAAATAATTTACATTTCTATCTGATGGTAATCAATGGGATGTGCATTTTACAGTCCCTCCAATTGTCTCCATTCCAAAATCATGAAAATGTTGATGACAAAACGGTTAAACGGTTTATACTTTGTAATTGATAAATATGGTTTATCAATGTATTTTCTAACAATCATGAAGACTATAACAATGTCTGTGTGTGTTTTTTAAGGTGCATTGTTAACTAAATGTGTACAGATGTATTTATTTATTTATTTTTGGCTTTGTCTAAACTTACCTCAGGTTCATATTCCATAAGGAAGTGTCACTTTCAAAATCTAAAAATATTCTGGTGGTTTGGGTCTGAACCAAAGGACAAGAGTTCACATGGACTCCACACCGCTGCATAAACAAGCAGCTGCTGCCACTGTGAAGTTGAATTCATTGCTCAAAGCATTTTTTTAAGTGCTAAAGCGGCCAGGCCCTTTCGAGGATTACTCTGAGGAATGTATTTACAGTTTCTTTCTCTAACGGCGGTATGGAAATCAGAGCACTACAGACAGCACTCATGGCTGTTTTGAAATTCTAAAAAGGTGGGGAGTTAAACTATATTGTCCTTTTGAGGATGCAGGAGGATGCCTTCCATTCTGCACTTCACCATGACTGTCATAGTAATCTGATATGACAAATTCACATACAGTGGATTAGCTGGCGGTGGTGAAAGCCTGAGCGGTTAATATTTGTTGATGTTGCTTTTATCCATCAGGTCTGGTGTCCCTGGGCAGCGGTTGCCCTGACGATGAGAGGAAACAGTTTATCCTGGCGACCGAGAGGGACCAAAAATGTGGGGGCATCACTTTGTACACCGTCACCATCTTTGATGTCACCGCACTTGATGTCGGAGGCTATGAAAAATGCTTAGCTCAATTTAAGCCTCTCACAAAAAAGGGCTAACAACTGTAATTAAATCATTAAATTCTTGTCTACGCTTCACAGAGCAGAGAGAAAATTAACTTCCCACCAACCTCATTTTCTACTTGAACATGAAATAATGATTTTTTTTCTCTCCTTTTTTTCTGGAGCTCATATAATTACAAAGCTAACATCTGATAGAGTCAGCATCCAGGGGGGATTATCACATGCATGAGTATTAGACCTCATTACCAGCTTGACTGCAAAATTATTACATCTTGTAATTGGATGGCGAGATTTATACACAGATTGGCCGGGTTTCTGTAAGATTGTAATTACAAGCTTCATTGGTTTGCTACTTATCGGAACTTCACAGAGAAAACAACTGGTAAAATGAAATGAGCATTTCATTAACCTATCGCCTTATCAGGGGAAAAACCTGTGTAACGTTCATGTATGCATTAACATAAATAGGATCATTCATTCTGCTGCCAGATAGCCCGGGCTGGAGCGGTGCGTGTGTTTTCAAAGCGGCGGAGGTGCAGGCTGGAAACCAAGAGCATGGCGCCTTATGATTGCACATGGAATCGGATGATTGGCAGCAATATCAATTCATTTTTACAGAGTTTATTTACCTCCATAATCCAGTGTTGATAGAGGGAGGGAAATGAAGAAAGGTGGAAGGGAGAAATGTAATGAATTAGTTGTTACAAGGGATGAACTCAATATATCTATTACTTAAAGACTAACTGACTGTGAAAGTGCTCATTTCACGAGAGACAAGGCAGGAGCTGGCGTAGGGGCTACTTCCTGTGCCCCCCCCCCACCTCTCTCTCTCTCACTCCCTCTCTCGCTCCGTTCTTTGATGTGGCCCCTTTCGCTGTTAACAAACTCTGTCCGTGTTCGCCTCTTGCTCAAACACAACGGCAGGTGCAGATTGGATGCCCACATAAATAACCCCCGCACACAATGAGAGCGGGGGATCGATCCAGATTTTGATGGGTGCTACAGCTCATACAAAAGGATAAGTGTGTGTGTGTACGTGTGTGTGTGTGTGCGCGAGAAAACAAAAAGGTCCGACCAGAAAGGGACAGGACAGACGGCAGGAACATCGGAAAAAGGGGAGGGGGGTTTAAAACGGTTCAATTACAAGGCGAACACAATCTCTCTCTTCTTAACAAGAGATTTCATGGTGTGGGCCCGATGTTTGGCAGAAACAGCTGAGTGCCACTAATACTAAAGGAGTACATAGTGCCAGATCAGCTGGGCTCTTTTGGAGACGGGGCTCAGTTGTTATCGAACTTCATTGTCCAGATTGGCCACTTCTTTTTGTTCATCTGGTTCCAATGCTGCATTAACATGGGCCGCAATGCAACCTGACACCCAGCATTAGTGCAGCTAGCTCTCCCGCTCTGTGCTCATTTAGAACATTGTTTGATATGTAATTGCAGTTATAGATAGAGAAGATTACTTTCTAATTCAGATTATTTAAGAAATGGTTGTAAATTATTTTTAATTTTAGCTTAAAAAAAAAACATTCCACTTAAAGATCATGAGGCAGTAGTGGTAGATGGTAGATGAAGTACAGATACAGCAGCAAAGAAATACTTAAGTAACAGTATCACAGAAAATAACTGACTTAACTAAAAGTATTATAACACCTGGTTTAAAAATGTATTTATCTTCACAGTAAAAAGTTAATATTTTACACAGATTTTGACACTGAGTCACATTTAGTAATCTTGATGAAGAATGTGCTGATTTTCACTGAAGAGACGACTGAAACGCTGAAAGGCTAACTTATTATTTAGCTATTTTTGTTTGCTCAAAGCCGTGACTTGAATTCAAAACCTTCAGGCAAGATGTCATCATAAACCTGCTTCAGAACCTAAGGAAAAATACTCTTTATTTAAATGCAGTGGAGAAAGTACAGAAATCTGCTCTCAAGTGTATATATCCAATGCAAAGTTTAACCAAGTACCTAAAACTTTACTCACATACAGTTCTTAAACTTTTGTACTTTGTTACTTTCCACCACAGCAAGGCGTGTACTAGATTCTTCCAGTATCAAGCCTGAAAGCACCAATACAGCATAAAGATTTACGTATGGGGTAAAAGGACAATACACTACGAAAAAACAACCCTTCAAAGAAATAAAAAGAATCATTATATAGAGATTTTTTTAAACCAAATAACTAATTTTCATTTAAAAACCAGTGCAATATCAAAGAATTGTCGAAAAACAAACCTATATATACTTCAGTTTTAGTCTGTATAGGTATCTAAATCCCATTTCTCACCCCTGCAGCTTTGAGGCCAATAGTCACTTCAACAAGTCCAGAGATCTATTTTAGGATGTAACTTTAAAACTGTGAACCACTGTGCTGATAGGATGCCTTTTAACATCGGTATGTACATTACTTAGCACTTACCGCATACGTGAAAGTGACAAACTGTCCCTCGGCTCGCCACATTCACCTGACCTCGTGACCCTGCAGCTTGGACAGGACCACTGATTAGCCAGCTCAGATGCCTCCTCCTCGTGTTACAAATATTCAACTTAGATTGCGAGAAGACGACAATAAAAACAACTTGAAATTTATGGAAATGCTTGTTATTAATCGCGATGGGTTGTCAAATAGCAGTAAGAGGTTGTGGCAATCCCGGGGAGCATGTCCAGCAACAGTAAAACAGCAGGTCTCAATAGTTAGAACAAAGACTGAGCAAAAGTTAATGGCTGCACAACACAAGAGCACATGAAAGAAAGTGCCTAATTAAAATTCCATTTGTCATGCTGTCTGTTGATCATTTTATCTGCAAGTCTATCCTTTGCACCGCTATCAAAGAGTGTAATTTCAAAAGGATACTTCACTCTACAGCAATCATTTCCCCCCAAGAAGGTCTTGCTTAAAATTCAATTAAGGTCGTTGATAAATAAATGCCGAAAATGTGTCAGGGGTTTGCGTATCACCGGTTCTGTTTTATTTTGGGGAAAGTCGATATCTGAAATCTGTAATATTAGGTTGTATCAGCCTGAACGGTTGAGTTGCATCACGCATTGAGCTGTAATGCTTTTGATGGATTACAAGTTAGAGCTCATGGTATTTTATGTATTGTCCATATTTATTAGCATTAGGCTACAACTATCGATTAGACTGGCAATTGTTCTTTCAATTAATTGATGAATATGAGATTTTTACAATACTTAATGGAGAAGATCAAATATATGCTTCTTGACATCTTTACAGAGGATATTTACAACAGAACAGGTTTTTTGAGTTAAAAAAACCACATGTTTCTTGTGTCATTTTGGTAATTCTTGCGCTGTCTGAGTGATAAAACATTCTCTCTCACCACATGACACATTTTGGAGGCTGTGTATAGTATAGTTAAAAACTGTGATTATTTAAATAATGGATTAGGTTAATTAATCGTATAACTTGTTTCAGTTGTAATTATCATATGAAAATGAGTGTGGCCAACTTGAAGTCTATTTGCTACATGTTATGTTTGGTTTCTGAAATACTACTGGCACTTGATCTGGAAGCTTTACATGCAACAGGTCATAAATCATTCAGTGAAGCTAATTTAATATGGAAAATTTGATTTTTGATTCTCAATAAACCTGTGTCTCAATCTGTCCTTGAGGTAGCTGACTCGCTGCCAATGAAAAAAAAAAAGCTCCATATAAAAATAAATTCAAGAGCTTGCAATGCTAATCCTCTTAGCTCTGAACTGCAATAAAACACCCAACTCAATATAGTTAAAACCGTTCTAAAGGCCAGTAAATGCTATATCCTTTTTTCTCCCCTCTCTCTCCATATCCTCTTTTATCCCTGCTTTGGCTAGCTATAGCTATTCATTAGCCACAGCCCCTATGGCAATGAGAGTCTTTAACCTCCATTAGATCTAATGTTGATATGTTTCCCCAGCAAAGAGCCAAAACAATTAACACCCCTTCTCACATTTCTCTGCCCTCGGCCCCTAACCGCATCAAACTCTGGGCCCACCCGTTCATTACCCACCGCTGAGAACGCCCTTGGGGAAGAACAAGTCACATCCCTGCTTGTTGTCTTCAATGGTATGTATTTAGCAGCCAAAGATAGTTAAAATAAAACATGTCAGCAATAATGAACTGCCGTTTCCCCTTAAAACTTGTAGCAAGAGTTGAAGTGAGCATTTTGCGAGATCTTCTGTGAAGATAGCAGTTTATGCTGGCAAACTTCCCCCACTGTCAATAAAATGTAAAAGAGTTTTATGAATAGTTGGACGTTGTGAGTCGGTGTACTAAATTGATGACAGTTATATGCATTAGTGAAAATACTGGTGTGTAATCATAAGCACCTTGGTGTGAAATAGTCCCATGAGAGATTTATGTTTTGACATTTAAGCATGTATAAATAGCAACACAAGTCATCCGGGGTAAAATTGTTTATGGCTGGAGCTACTTGTTGAACCGCATTATTGGAGAAAATGTGCTGCTCGAGTTGCCACAAAATCCACTTTTTCCGATTTCAGCTGCTTCATGTCAAAAAGTTGAGGACAACAATGCTCCACCAAGTGTTTAGTTGTCAGCTGTACATTGTCCTGACCTTCCAAAACCCCCAAATAGCCCCAGTTTATGTCCTAATCCAGGAAATTCCTAGTTTCCTTACCTCTAGGTGTGGCTGTGCTGCAAGTGTATCAAATGTCTAGCAGTAACACCAGTGGGCCGGGGACTCTAACTCTAAATACTTTAGCGGCTGCGACACAGTTAGACAAGGATAAGTTGCACAGACGCATGTGTTGTATTCATATTTATGACACTCACTAGAACAAATGTGAGTAATTGCAAACAGCAGCATATTGATATCAATCACATTCACTTAATCTTCAGTCTTTTGAGCAAAATGACTTTGGTTTCAACGTTTAATTTGATAATCCGCGAGAAAAGCACAAAAGGGACATTCTGTAGATTCTTAACCTTTCCTCAACTTTGGTGCTCCCAGAGGCAGGAAAAGAGTATCTTTCACCACAGTTATTAGTTCACAGAGACACCCTTGACCTCTGCGGTGGTAGCCAACTGTCAACATAACCGGTGTTGTTGCAACGCACGCTCACTCTCAATGTCTTCCATGGGAGTCATTTAGGCCTCTTAGAGAGAAGCCGGGTCAGCCGTGGATTTACTAAGTGCCACTTATAACAATTCAGGAAGTAAAGCTGTTGGACAATAGATCAGTTGACCCTTAAGAATAATCAAAACCATTTCAGCAAGAAGAGCAACAAGTTCATGGTCTTTTATTCAAACAAATCCCTTTATTTAATATCTTAGAGATCAAACAATTCTTGTTGAAAAGTGATTCAAAATATAGACCCTGTTATACTATATAAAAATATATATTTATATATTTAATGATAATTAATGATGAGCTATTATTGTTGCATTTGATCATTTTGCAAACTTCTACAAAAAAAAATTCTTAATTGAATATTTAAAAAGACAAAAAATAAAATAAGCACTTTATATCATGTTTGTTTGTTTTTCCTTCTGTCTTTTTCCCCCCACAGATAATATATTAAAAATACAATTGTCCTTTTCTTAACATTTAAAAGTACTAAATCATGTAAGGTGTGTCTGTGTTAGCAGCCGGAGTAAATCGAACAAATCCAATTGTAGCAGTGGCGGTGGGATAGGGTTAACTTTATTTTTGTGGTAAGTTTTGTGGAGGAACAGTGTGCTGTGAGGACTTCGGGGAAAAGGAAGCCTGCGCGCGTCACGTATACATGGCACTGACAGGCGCGCGCGGATAGACGTGCCGCTCCAGATGGTGAAAGCCCATCTGTTTCGAGGAAAGGCATCAGAATGCACGTGTACGGGTGGACAGCGCGTAAAGGGAGAGGATCCGGAACCAACTTTTTTCTGCTTTCCTCAATCCTTCCCTCTGTGCGTAATATGTGTGTCTGGTAGAACTAGCAGTGCTTTGCTCGAGGTAGTAATGGGACTTTAACTGCAACAGCCGATAATCACTTAACGATAGTTTATTGCTCCAGCGTTTTTGGAGGAGAAAAAAACAATACGATTCAATTACAAGTTTGAGGAAAAAAATACGCACGAACTTAAAATGATGTATGTGTTTTTATTTGATTTCTTTAATTGTATTATGGCTTGACTTTTTGCGTGTCCCCTCTGTCTCTCATCCTCCACACTTTGCACCTTGGTCTACATCTTTAGCCCTCCTGCACACATTTGAAGCAGGTTATCACAATTGCCATTCGTCCCCTCTTTTCTGATGTGTTTGCCAGATTAACATCAGTGCCCCTCAGATATTTTTAACAGATCCTTCGCGCGCTTCGGCAATATCCACTCGAAGCCATCTGGTGCAGATCAGAATCTCCTGACTTCTCTCTGGGCTGCAGTCGTTAAAGGCATTAAATCCACATCTACAGAAAAAGACTAGCCTCTTCTGCGTTGTGTGGCTGAAGGAAGAAGCCAGTGAATCAAATGTAACCGTGGCCTCGCAAAGTTCAAAGATAAAATAAACTCACTGGAGGTGAAGGGAGACTTATCGTTTATCTAATTGTATTTGGCTAAAATAAGATTTTTTAAAAATAATTGTATTATTTTGTTCTGATTTATTAATTTATCATAAATAAATAAATAAACTTTTTGTGCAAAATTATTTCTACAAAATAATTACGCCAATTTGAATATTGAAATCTGGGTAGGCCTGTGCCATTTTATTTATAAATTAAAACCTCAGCAGTGCTAACGGATAATTTCCATTAAAAAAGGAAGGTAAATAACAGAAGTAAAGTTTATTGGCACAATGAAAAAAGGTGAACAAAAAAAAGCAATAATTTAAATTATAAAAAATATGCATGTTAATTTAAAAACAATGTATGTATTTGGATGGGTTTTAGGTTATTATTTCAAATTGTATTTATTTCATTCATTGCCAAATAATTATGGTACGTTTTTCATGCATCAGTTTTGTCAGTGGTCATTTTCAATAAGCTGCGTTAACTGAAGGTCCGTTAGAGCCAAACGAAGCAGTGAGCTCTTAAATACATGAACCTCTCGGTAAGTTAATTCTCCGACACCAGCGGGTAAAAGCGCCGATTCCTCCGCTACAAGACTATTTCTTTAATTACAATGAAGTGAGCGTAAAGTTAGTTCCTTGTCGTTGTTTGTGACACGTTTGCATCCCCCTGTGTCGGACAGCTGTAAAATCGTGTAGACAGGTTGTCATACAACAATCAAAGGCTTCGGTGAATGGACTCTAATGCTTGAACATTTAACATACAATAAGTCCAAACACGGGGGGAGAGAGAGGGAGAGAAGACGCGCAGAGAGAGAGGCAGAGACCTCAGCCAATGCGCGCGCGCTCTCCTCACATTATCCACATTGCTCCAAACAAGGAGGAGCTTGCGGGCTCAAGTAGGGGATGCCAATCAAAGCATCAACTTCAAATTGTATCTGAGAGATCAGCCTGGAGACCTCAGGGCCAGGCGCGTCAGTTGGAGCGCAATTGTTGATCAGATCACATCCAACAGCGGACTTAGCACGAAAAAAACCGAGTGAGGAAGCCGAGATTTAAGAGCGACTTGTTTTGACTGCATTCCACTGCACGCGTCTGCTGTGAGCGCACAGCCTACGCTCCTCTTGTTTCCTCTTTCTTTTTCTCTCGCACACTTTTCGTCCTTCACCATCGGATCATAGAGCTGTTCCAGAACAAGGCGGTGGAGATGTCTTTTCCGCAGCTCGGCTACCCGCAGTACTTAAGTGCCTCCCAGGCAGTTTACGGGAGCGAACGACCGGGAGTTCTTACGCCTTCGTCCCGTGGAGGAAGCACTGAAATCGGTGGAAGTCCGTCTGCCACAGCCGCGGCTGTTACGTCGGTCCTGGGCATGTACGCCAGTCCCTACGCGCACAACTACAGCGCTTTTTTACCATACACAAGTGCGGACCTGGCGCTTTTTTCACAAATGGTAAGAAGCAAAACTTTGTTAGTCCTGATGGTTTTGTTTGTCGCTAAGTGCTGACAATAACATTTGCTCTGTAAATGAGTTACTGCCGAGTTAAACTGGCAAACCTTTACTCAAGGAATTTACAAATGTAAACAAATCCCTGGTTATACATGTACTTTTTTATATTGATTGTTAAATATTAGCTTTTGTTTACAGTACTAGTCGTGCTCAACGTATGACAAAAAAGTTTTTGGTGAAAAGAAAGGGAAAATAAAAAGTCAAGCATTACTGAATCAGCCAGAATTTTGAACAGTTGAGATACCCTTAATTTAATTTACAAATAGTCACTGAGTGCAGATAAATTATTTGTTTTTGTGAGTGACACGTGAATGATCAAAATAGAGATTTTGTGAAACGCGAACAAAATATTCGTGAGAGCTACTGCTTTCACTTTGATACTGTATTTATACAAAGTAAAATAAATAAAATTCCCAACAGGCTATAGGCCTATAACCAGTATGAAGTGTGACCACCTCAAACACAACAGAAAAGTTTGACAAGTAACACACAGGCCTACAAACAAAACCTCAAGTGTGTCGTTTGTGTGTGAAGTAATGAATCAAAAATGCACACTGGACGTTTTTGAGCTATACTATATTTTTCTTTGAGAAAAATAATTAATTAATAAAATCAAACGTGTGTATGTGTGTGTGAGTGTGTGTGTGAGAGAGTGTGTGTGAGAGAGAGATAGAGTGTGTTCACTGTGCAGGAGCAGGTGCCTTGGTTGTCGCATGTGTTGTGTATCAAGCTGAAGCCTAAAAATATGGAAAGAAAATAGTTTGACGCAAGTTTAAGGCAATGCGCATTTACGCAACTTACGAAAATGTAGACGTAAGTTATTTAGGTAATCATTTGTTTTTTGTTGTTTTCTTTACATTTGAAGGGGTCCCAGTACGATCTGAAGGACAGTCCAGGTGTCCATCCGGCCAGCTTCGCTGCCCACACCTCTCCGGCCTTTTACCCCTATGGGCAGTTCCAGTATGGAGACCCAGCCCGGCCCAAGAACGCCACGCGGGAGAGCACCAGCACACTCAAAGCGTGGCTTAACGAGCACAGGAAGAACCCCTATCCCACTAAAGGAGAGAAGATCATGCTGGCCATCATCACCAAAATGACCCTGACCCAGGTGTCCACGTGGTTCGCCAACGCCAGGAGGAGACTTAAGAAGGAGAACAAGGTAACATGGGGCAGCAGGAGCAAAGAGGACGAGGACGGAAACTTGTTCGGTAGCGGAGATGAGGCGGAAAAGAACGATGACGAGGAGGAGATTGACTTGGAGAGCATAGACATAGACAAAATAGACGAGAACGACGGGGATCAAAGCAATGACGATGACGACGACAAATCGACCGAGGGCAGCAGGGAGCTCCGGGGCACTGGTGCTTCCTCCGTGGAACTGGACACTTTGGACAAACGACGGGCCTTTGCCCTGCAGGCCCACGAGGCCTTTGATAAAACCAAGAGTCCCATTTTAGTTCACCCCGGAACTAAGGACAGCCAGGACAGCAACAACACGCGAGTTCTTTCTCCGGACAGGCCTGGGAGCTTTTCCCTTCCATCAAACAACAAACCTAAAATCTGGTCCTTGGCAGAGACCGCCACGAGTCCAGACAATTCCTCTCAGAAACCCACCTCCCCTTGTGCTCCCAGCGGGCCCACTCACCCATCAACACCCCACCATCAGCTCCAGACGCACCCTGCGTTTCTGTCCAACCACGGACTTTACACGTGTCAGATAGGAAAGTTCCACAACTGGACAAATGGCGCGTTTCTGGGTCAGAACTCCCTGCTAAATGTGAGGTCGTTTCTGGGAGTAAACCACCACCACCACAACCATCATTTGCCGAGCCAGCAGCAGCAGCAGCAGCAACAGCAGCAGCAGCAACAGCAGCAGCAGCAGCAGCAGCAGCAGCAGCCCACATCAGTGTTGGTGTCACCGGTTACAGCCGCAGCAGCGCTCAGCGGCGACAGCAAGAGCCCAGAGAGCCACAGTCCCAAGCACATAGGTACAGGAACTCTCTGTACACTTTACCATCACTTTACCCACTTCACTGTGATGTACGTTTGCACACAGTTGTGCCGTGGCAATTATATTAACCGTGTTTCTTATTTGTTTTTCAGACCACGACAATGTTGTAAGGTCTGATTCTCCTCAAGCACAACCACTCAAGTCTTCGTTTCGCCCTCTCCATGACAGGTGAGAAAAGTCCAAATATTTATATGGACTACACTCAAACACATTTTCATTCAGTAGTTTTTATACACTGCAATTCCATTCAATGGATTTTATACACTGCATAAAAAACAAACAAACCAAAAATCGCCTCATAAGTAAAATATTGTAGAAACTGCAATAAATACGCCTTCTTAAAATAATAACGCAGAACAGAACAGTCCATAGCTACTCGACACCAATGCTATTTTGAAATGTATACAAATTAATTTGCATGTGACAACTTTGTGTATGAATAAACAGATTACTAAAATAAGGCGGTTTGAAAAAAGGAATTTGTTTTGCGGTGACAGAGGTCTTGACTCTCATCCCACTCCCCCTTTAATTCGTCGCCTCTGGGGAGAATGTGGCTACTTATCAAGTCACCGAGTAAAACGCGCAGTGTCTGGGCTGTGTGCTTTTCCTAAAGACCCCTGGGAGAGCCGCAGCCCTGGGGAGCGCTCTGGCCAAACAGAGAAACGGCTGCGATTCAACCACTACACTCAACTATGGATTTATGGATGCACCTCCATAAAATATATACGTATCTATTGCGTACCGGATTTAAATAACCCAATACATTTTTAAAAATTATGATTATGATTATTATAATTATTACTACATTTTGTTGTCGTTGTCGTCGTCGAGGGCCACGTCTGGTTCAAATAAAAGCGTGATAACTGCCAGTCGCGCTGCAGATTGAGCGCTGCTGTCCAAACACTGCGGGTGTTTAACAGTCTTTGGTTCTTTTCCGCAGATCCTCTCTGCCTGCCAGCACCAGGAGTCCTGCAGACAACACGCAACGCGTCCTCACGGCTCTGTCCTCGGCTTGACTCCCTCCAACAAAAAGAACGATAGAAAAAAAAAGACTGACTTTTCTCCCCAGTAAAAAGGACAATGCGCAATTACACAGCATCGAGTCGGTACAGAACAAATTAGTAGCCTATAATTTGGTAATATCCTGTGGATGGATGGATTCTATTGTTGTTTAGCCTATAATCGCGCCCATGTTATTCTCCACTTTGGCCAGACAGGCTGGAACATTTTGGTAGGCTTTTTACTTTATTATTATTATATATAATAATTATTATTTTGTCTCTACCTTGTGTTTGGTGTTCTTTCTTTATATGTAAATATCAAGTGATTGAAATTTGTAAATAGGAGCCCTTGAAGGAATTTGTCCAGATCGTATATTTTGCCTAATAAACTAAATGAAATTATAGAGAAAATAACACGTGCTTTATTATTATTATTATTATTATTATTATTATTATTATTATTATTATTATTATTATTATTATTATTATTATTATTATTATGTATTAATTCCACGGTGGCGCAGGAGTAGTGCTGCGTCTGGAAGGGAGGCTTAATTTTATTCCATCTTTGAGCAAAGCAGCGTGGATGCATTGAGGTGCTAATAAGTGTCCAGATGGTTGCTGGTGACAGAAAATGGACAGGAGCAGCTGGGAAGGTCATTAAGTAATAATATGGGAACGCCCATTCCAAACAAAATCAAATGGTTAAAATCTAATCTGTCAGAGAGGCAAGTCGATGTAAAGATGAATTATTAATATTTCGGTTAATAAGACTGAGATCGGTCTGAGTGAGAAGAAAGGAGGATGACACTTTTTAGGGTCCTATCTGCTCGAGTCTGATAGTAATCATAGGCCTATAAAAACAGCTCCCCTTTCTTCCTCTAGACACCAACCAAAACTAAATATTGATTTAACACAAAGGCCTAATGGGGGTTGAAGCTTTCGAGAAACGCCGTAAGAAGCAGGTGGTGTTTTTTCCCCCTCCTTTTCTTTTAGAATATGCGTGCTGTGGTCATCTTGCGACACATTCGTTGTAAAATATTATTTTTCTTGATATCTGGCTTTCAAAAGCAGTTGTTGGTATAACGTTTTCACTGGCCTGAACCTGTGGAGTGGCTTAAAGGGTTTGCAATATTACAGCGACCTCCATAGGCGAAACAGGTCATAGGCTCAACCACACTTAGCACAATAATGCATTTCAATATTACATGTTTGTAGTGGTGTGTACTATTTTTGCTGGATTATATGAAAAAAAAAATCTGTGAGTAGTTATTGAATAAATATGTTAATTACAGGCTAAGATTAATTGGCCCACATAAAGACCGCGCGCAGTCAGCGTCCAAGACAAGCCTAAATACTTTTTTTTTTAAACAAATAAACTTTTTAGGCGTACGACACATAGAGAATTATTAACATTTGCATTCGAAAAACTGATGAACGTTGGAGTTAGATATCACGAGATCTGCATTTAGTCTAATCGTGTTTTCCGTTTGCATTTTACGCACGACCAAAATATTGGAAACTAAAGGAAAGTAAAGTTATACAAAATATTTCTAGCTTTATATATTAAAAAAAAAACTATACGGTTAATCGCTCAAACATGATTAACCCTCTGCATAAACGCACTGCTTTTAGGATCATAATGATAAATCCACTCTGTGCGTAAAAGGTTGGTGTGTGAATTTTAAATAACATTCTCGCTCCATCCTCGCCCCATTTACACGCGACTTCCTCTCTTGAAGTCTGCTTTTGGGGGGATAAAATTAAATAACCTCTCTCGGTGTCCCATTTATTCCTTTTGTACTGGAACAGCGTGGGGTTAGCGCCAAGGCGTTAGCTGCAGGCCATAATATTGTGTTTCCATAATATATACAAAATTATTCATTTAGTAAGAGGATGTACAGTGGACTGTCTAATGGGTAATGAGCGCAGTTGAAGCTGATAATTAGGCTGTCATTTTCCAACTAGTTCTCCCTCCCGCGTTCTCGTGTGTGTGCACGCGCAATGCCCAGGGCCACGAGACTGGAGAGGAGGGGAAAATAAAGAGCATGACACGGGAAAGAGCATAAATGATTTTAATAAAAAAGGTAATACGTAGTGGGAGGTAAGGTAATAATGACAACAGAGTTGATTTTAAAAACACAGCTGATGGGAATCAACATTCATGTTTGGTCATATTTGGATACTCAAAATGACACCATAGTTTTTTACATAGTTCGTTTATTATAAAGTTTTATATTTACATTCAGTAATTTAGTTTAATATAAAGCTTAACTTGTACAAGAGCAGAGACTTCAAAGAGGCTCTGCTTTTGTGAGTTCTGGACAACTAAAATCTTGACATATGCAAATGAGGCCTTATGCAAAGACAATACATTGTTGACCCCTAAACAATTTACCATTCTGTCACTTGCTGTGGCCCCCCATAATGTCTGGGTCTTTTGTTCAAGAACAAGGAGCATGTCCCTGTGCGACTGAGACGTGTCACTGTTGAGGCTGTCCATTCATTTCAGTGCGGGAACCCTATGTGTATGTGTGTGTGTGTGTGTGTGTGTGTGTGTGTGTGTGTGTGTGTGTGTGTGTGTGTGTGTGTGTGTGTGTGCGTGTGTGTGTGTGTGTGTGTGTGTGTGTGTGTGTGTGTGTGTGTGTGTGTGTGTGTGTGTGTGTGTGTGTGTGTGTGTGTGTGCGTGAGAATAAAGGGGATGTATAGAGGTAACTGCATGGGGAGGAAAGTTTATCACTGTCTTGTCTTTTTGGCAGGAGCAGCCTATTCTTACAACCTTCTCGACCCCATGTAGTCAAGCAACATGGACGCCTTTGCCTTTCTCTACCCCCTTCACCTTCCCACATCACCGTTGTCTCTGCTATATCTGCCCCAGCTAATCCATTTATCTAGCTTGGTGAGTGCCGCGCCACGGTCCAGCGTTGACACAAAAGCAACATCAACAACAAGTCACCGTAGCTCTCTAAGAGCCAGAGTGGGGGCCTCCCGTTGCTGACTAGTTTGCTCCTTGTTTCATCCAACACAATGGCAAGTGAACGAGACTAGCGCTGTTGTGGCCGCACACTTTAATTCCACAAAGACATAGGAAAACTGTTCAAGAAAAAGGAAAACAAAATGTAGATTGGAAGCGCTCCACAAGGCTACCCTGCAACACAAATAGCAACAGCAACAACAGCCGGCTTATTGCTGGAACTTGCATCTGGTTCAAGTCATGACAACTTAACAAACCTAGAAAGACCTCCATCAACAAGCAACCTGGTCACTGCAATAAAACTCAGACAAGAAAATATCACTGGTCACCTGTCATGCTAGTCAGCTTCTCTTTTATTTGCCAAGCAACATTCTTGCATTTTGATCGAGCACAAAAGAGGGGGACGAGAGAACAAAAGCCTGGAACACAGCAAAAAGTTTTTCTTGTGTATCTTGTGTGAGTGAAGAACAAAGGAAAATCCCTTTCACTTCTTTTGCAACGAGGACAATATGCTTATTTGGACCCCAGTCAAAGCACCCTGCCAAATATTGGGGCACTAATTAGCTGGCCTAATCTCGGAATATTATCGTCAAATCTGATGTATCCGAGTTGAAATGATCTATTTTAGGCGACCGGGAGGAACATGGAAGTTCATTATTATCCTCTTGTTTGCTACATGTTTGTTGATCAAAGTTACTTCCAAGTGTCTGTTGTTGTTTAAAGGGCATTGACAGTGTCCAATACACACAGTTTCATTAATGACTGCGCAAACCAATTAAAGGCGCTCTGCCTGAGTTCTCCACAAGTCTCTCAAACACAACTATATTTAGGGGGAAAAGCCTTGTGAATTTGCCCTCTCTTGTACTCACAGTGATACACTTTCTTTCCATGCGCAGTAAACACACCACATGCATACATTCCTGCAACTGTGTGCAGGGGATCAGAAATATTTTGCCTTAATTATCCTTCTGTATGGATCATGTTCTTCAGGAGGGACTGGTAATGATGGGGGTATTTATAGGCACTCATTCCACTCTCTGTAATTATGCACAGCTCAAAATTGGGGTTTTTACATTTGGCATGTGCTTGAAAACGTAAATTAGACAGACAGCACTGTTGCTGGGATGCCTTTGAAGTCAATCCCCTATTCCAAATGTGTTTTGATGTAAAGTTTTATTTGGTGCTACTCACATTGTTAGCAAAGAGTTTTCAGAGACTTGGTTGGACAGTGTTTGTTTCATTTGAGTTCAGTTGTTGCTCAGTGCATTATTCTCATATGGATGGATCATGAATGAACCAGTTTGTGATGCAATCAATATTCTGGAAAAGGTAACACATTATAAAAGAAACAAATGAAACACAAAGAAGCCAATACAGAATTTTACAGTAAACATGTATATTAGGCTATAGTGTTGAAACTATATTTTCTTATCAAAATATGTGCAAAAGCCATTCAATTATTTCAAATTTAAAAAAGGTTTAAATGTAAATAAACCTGTTTTATATCTAATCAATTTTAACAAATGTACCTACAATAATATTTGATGAAACAGAAAAGTGTGATGTCTTTGTATTCTGGTGTAAGTCTGTTGTGGTTTGGGTGAACTCCAGAGAGCTGCACAAAGGGAAGCGTGGCCATCTGAAGTGTGACATTGCAGCTGTGGCCCGAGCACAAGAATGTCTTCTGGGGTAGACAGACTTCCTTCAGAGTTTTTAGAATCAGCACATGTGGAGGGCAGACGACGAAGGTTACTGCAACTAGTTATGTTCTAATTTAACGCCGAAAATAATTGCTGATAGCTAGTAACTGAATAGGTAAAGTGAGATTTGTGACGTCAGCGTTTCGAGTAACGTTAGACATGTGACACTCACCGCTCTGTTATTTGTACTTTGTGTTCTAAAACATGTGAAATTCCAGTGGATGATGACCTGCATTAAAATGTTTAAGAAATAGAATGCCAGTTATTTATTGTGTTTTATTCTATTTTTTGTAAATCGGGTTATAGTGGCAGACAAGCAGGGTTTGTTTTATTTATTTATACATATACATTAACATAATTCCAGTCACTAACAGCACTGTGGCTTAATTTGTATTTAATGTAACTTGAAATATAACCAAACATAAACATAAATGGAATATGATAATACTTTTATGAATGGCATACCTTTTCCCGTATGGCGTGTAAGCCTAACTCTCACTGTCGGTCATCAATAATTTCTGGAGAAAGGAAACATTAGATGGCTTCCTGCTCTGTCCCCCTGCCTATAGACAATTACAATGTCAGAGGCTGTCACCTACTGCGGCGCGGCCCGTACACCCAATGCCCGCTCACCTGCCGCAGCTCGGGCGGAAGAGGGCCAGAACAAGACTATAGTGTGTTCGCCGGGACTACGGTTTCACACGCACGTCGGGGCAGATTGAGGCGGTCAACTGTCCGCATGGCTCATCCACTGATACCTTTCCCCTCTGCTTGAACCACGGGCTCTGTCTTCACACCTGCCATGTCTCTTGTACTGCAGGGGCGGGTAACGCTAGCCAAGCCACATGCCACAAACTCTGGGGTTTCAACAGAAGCTGAATTTGTCAAATTTTAACCAAGCTGCAGTGAAATGAAACACTGACACTGCTTTCGTTTGCATGCGAGTGGGAGAATTCGAGTTTAGGGAACGTGCTGCTAAGGCAACGCTATGTGCAACGGTATTTGAAGCTTTATTTATTATCGTTTATTAACAACATATATCAAAACTGTTGCGTCGTTCCAAGCTCTCACAACTGCTTCAGCACATTGCTAGAGTTCAAATGCATGTTTTTGGGAATACATATTTTTAGAACAGCTTTTTCTGTCATCACACAGCCAACATGCTCTCATCAATGTATTCTATCGACAGGCTCTTTATTCCAGCTCTGTGATCGATAAAATATAATACATATGCAGACAGCTCGCAATGGTCTATTTTTAAATCATAATGTTAAGTAAGAATAAAGTCATGTAACCCAGCATTTGCTTAAAGGTATAAGAAGTTTTACATGTTGAGCAAGAGTTTAAACCCAATTGTGGTATATTTTGATAAAATTAAGATACAATGTAAAGTTTATTCAATGATCAACAGGGGAGTATTTTATCTTTCTGCGCTACTGAAATTTGATTTTAGATTTTAGATTTTAGTTTCTTTCTTTTTTCTATTTCTTCTGCTAATCAGTTCCATGACTGCAACAAAAATAATTTCCCATTGGTGATAAATAGAAGTATTTCTTATTGTAATTTGATTTATTTATTTTATTTTTGTTTTAATTTATTTATGAAGTTGGACATTTGAATTGCTTACATTTGAGAGACTCTACAGAGCATGAGCAGAACACATAAACCAGTCCTTTGACACCTGTAGTATTGGATTGGAACTTTCATAACAATTGTGATTTCTGTGTTGTGTCATCAAGCATCATTTTCATTTACAGTGAAGTGAAATGAAGGAAACTAAAATCCAGAACTAGATGTACCGCTTGACCGAGTGTACAAAAGTTTTGAACAGGCATACAATATGTATGAGCTCTTATTGAGACCATGTGAATCATATGAACAAAGCATATTTTCATGGCAAATCCTGTCTACATCAAAGTTTAAAATACACATGCACATCTTGAGGAAATGCCATCACGTTTTCTTTGTGATCTGTGGAGACACATCTGCGGCCAATCCTGTGTGCCATGTGATCAGCTCTGCTCCTGCTTATCTCTGCTGCAGTCTGAGAGCAGCCGTCCACTTACAGCAGGCCAAAGAGCAATGCAGACAAGTTTAGCAAAAATGTGTGCGGGAATATCACGCGCATTAACAGAACAGACAATGAAAAAGTACATGTTTGACAAAAAAAAAAGGGTGAAAAAAGCCAATGCAAACACTTTCAAATGTAAAGCATTTTGTGGAGTATTTAATGGCAAAGACATTCAATTTAAATAAAGAAACAGACATGAGGAAAAAGTGTCTGTTGTATATTTAGGCACACTTTTTTCTTTGTTTAACATCTCCTCCAAACTGGAAAAGGACAGCATAACTATACAGCAGCTGTATGGCATGAGTGCCACTGGGTCAGAAGTCGTGCTAAATACTTCAGTCTTCATCACACTGCCCCTGGCCTATGGCTGCTGTGCCCATCACTGTGCAGTCAAGAACGGAAGAGGAGATGGATGAATAGATAGCTGGGATGAAGACAGGATGTGCGCTGGCTTTATCTGCTCTTTGAGTCAGGTCTGGCCCTCAGTTACCCTGCTGCCTTCCCTGTGCTCCTCCTCCCCTCTCATCTCTCCTTCTTTCCTTGCGGACGACTCTCACTGTGTAAATCTTCATGAACTCCTGGGCCAGTCGGGCTCCTTAAAAACCTGCCGGTGTAACAGCTGTGTATGGCTGGCTGTGGATAAAGCTGGTGGAAGTGGCAGGGCTTACATCATAGGGTGAGTCCTTATGAGGGGAGCGCCTGTGTGGCGAGCCGCTGCTGGGGCTGTTAATTGGTGCGCTCTGAAGTGGAGAATATGTGCCCTGTATAATCCACTCTCAGGCAGCAGTGGGGGAGAGTAAACGTTTAGACAGCACTCAGGGCCTTTGCTTCCAACTCTCAGTCTCAGAGCACTGCAGCTATGGTCACTGATTGTTCTAAACTTTAGTTTAGCTACTGTGTGGCTCTTTGGTTCATCTGTTGTGCATGTGCAAAGTAGAAAGTCATGTTGACTTACTGTTCAATCAAAGATTAATGGAACAATATAGGATTAAATGAGTAAAATTAATAAATAACTTGAGCTGCAACAAATAAATTGCATGATGAAGCACAAAATGTCTATCATGACATGCCTACATGCAAAGCATGTTCACAGGTTCACAGCACTATGTGAACCTGAGTCAAGCTTCCATGTATTACAGTTAAGTACATCAGACTGTATGAAATGAACAATAGTGCAATGTTGTAATTTCTCTCAGTCTGCTGGACTGGGGACATTTATATCCCAGTCCTAGATTTGTAAATTGCATTTTCAATTTTCAGCAGAACTTTCTATATTATTGGGAAATCAAGATATAAACTTGTGATATGGTCATATAAAAACATGACTTGGCAGCTCACTTTAAATGTGTTTCTTCTGTCGCGTATAATAGAACTCACAACTGTATTCAGAACGTTCTGCTCAAATGTTGTAGATTAACACATGTGGTACACTGTTTAAATAATAATGGACGTTAGCAGATAAATAGCGACACTTGCAAAGCCTCAAAGGACCACAAGCTTTACGTTAAGCCGCTTTGGCCTGACCACCATGGGAAGAAAACAAACACACCAGGGATACCATTTCCTCCTCAGCTGTGTTGTCTCTACTGTTTGTGTATTTAAGGCTGTTAACTGGGATTGCTTCAAAATGATTACAGATTATAACATTACTACAGACAAGTATGTGGTGAATTGGTGATACTGACAGCCCAGTGAAGAGTTTTCTGGCTGTATGTCAGCTCTTTTACTTATGCTTTATTGTGACACGCTCTAAACAGGTAAAGTATGATTCATTTAAACAATTGTAACTTGTTTGTTTGCGTGAGTCAAATCCATTGGTGGTCAAGTAAAAGTAGAGTTATATTGCTAAAATGTTCTCAATTACAAGCTCAGTGTTTGTTATCTTGGCCTACGTCACGAGAGGCAGCATACTCTCCACAACAGAAACATAAAGGCAGGCTGGACATGATTTAAAAATCTACTGAAAAGTATAATTACCACCCAAAAAAATCACTCAGTTATAGTAACTTCAGAATATGCAATTAGTTACAATCCACCTGTGGTCAAATTAAGCATTACATTGGAGTTTTTCAACAGATTATGTTCCATTATGAGCTAAATAGCAAATAAGCTAAAGCTAACAATTTATGTGATAATTACTTACAGCAATGGGCAATTAAAGAGACAATAGCAGGAACAAACCCAGATCCTGAACCTATGTGCTCAGCAGAATGCACTCATATATGACAAATTGATTTACTTGAGCGACATCCCATTCCAGTCATTGCTACACTGTGTGTTCACTTGAAAGCGCCGCTAAAAGTCTGCCCTCAGCAAATACCAGCGTGCAGCATCCATGACTAGAGACAGCTGAAGGAGGTTATAAATCGTCAAATTAAAATGTAACACAGATGAGATGAAATATAAGGTGGAGAAGAGGACACGGCGGGCTCATAAGGTGGCCAGATGAGCAGCAGCCTAACCACATCCCAAAGGAAAAGACAAAGTTATTGTCCTCTGTGTGTCTTCCAAGGATGACCCCAAACAGAAGGAAGGCGTCACTGGAGGCGTGTAACTAACTGACTAAGACTAAACTATTACTACAGTTGAGGTCATCAGGCAAGTGATGCCAAGTGTCTGACTGAGAATGAAAGTTAATAAAAGGACACGAATGATATGAAAACGTATTTTGTTTATGATTACAGAAGACATATTATGCTTATTCTCAGGTTCTTAGTATTGAACTACAACATAAACAGATTTACATTGTAGACCGTGTTGATCTAAAACAGCGTAATAAAAAAACAGGCCCATTGACATCCAGAAGATGAAAATTTTATTAAACTACAGCGTTTTTTAAAGATGTTTTGATTATATCTTTCCATGCAGATTTATTGCCAGTATCACTACATGTATTTTGGTATTGATCTGCCCATCACTTCAAAGTTCACTGAATAGACTAAATTGACATGTTTAAGAGAAAAGGTTAGTTTGCGTCAAAATGTTCACAAGATAATGATTTGCAGTTGTATTAATTAAAAAATGATGTATGACGACATACAAACTTCACAACTCTTCCCACAATGATCATATCTTTTCCCTGTTGCCCTGGGGTCGAGCAGGCTCTTCCTAAATGGCTAATTACTTTCTTAATGTGACACCAAACAAATGCTGGTATTCCGAGTTTACTTTAACCAGGCGGCTGCGTCTCTGGTGTTCCTCAAATGAAAGACTGCATATGTCACGCTGAGTGCGTCTTCCTTTGTGCACAGTTTCTATCCCTCAAGGACTATTTTGGTCTGTTTGAAGTCTCATTTATTTTACCTACATATAAGCTTCACAATTGATTTGGTTTTCCCGGGAAACAGACATATTGTTGGAGGCAATTTTCACCTCACTTCAGAGTTTAAAGACACATAACATTTTGACATTATTACCTTCTCCAAACTTGCCTAAAGGAATACAAGAGTAAACTAAATGTAAACACAATCGACATCTGACAGACGATATTTGATTAAAACTTTCACATCCTTTTTTGGGTTGCTTCAAAATGGAAACCTGACGCTTGTTTAGTTTTGCATCCAGTGGGATTAGCAGCACTTGCCTCCTATCTATTTAACGCTGAGCTGGCAAAATGTTCACAGCTGCTAGGAGCCTCAAAAGAGTGTAGGAAAATAGATATATACATCGGAACTGGATACTGTTCTCTGCTAGACTGTAAAGGCAAAACATTATGGCCACCTGGTCGTATTGTGATTGTGTGTTGCCTTCTAAAGTGCCACCCCACACTCCACCAATCTGTGACGGACTGTCTTTAAACAAACCGTTTACACTGCAGCTATATGAGCTTCGGCCTTCATTCAACACAGGATCACAGTTTCAAAACTATAAAAAGAAAATAAATTAATGCGTGAGTAAAATAAAATCAACTTTTTAAATCAAATCTACTAAAAATTAACTTTAATATTTTTTGCCAGTGCAAAACTCAGGATCCTCAATTTTAAGTGTCAAAGTGTGTTAAATCAGGCCTAATATTGATTAATTGAATATTTAATTGTCTTATTGGACCCTATTTCACTTAAAGATACCGTTTTACCGTTCTAGTGATTAAAATTAGCTGTTAGTGTACTGTATTTTCTCATTGCAATAGTAAGTAAGTAAGTACATTTTATTTGTATAGCGCTTTTCACAGATAAAAATCACAAAGTGCTTAACATAAAAATAGGATAAAATACAGAGAAATAACAACCCAGTCAGTTTGTGAAACTGGTCTGGTAGTTATTGCATAAACAAACAGGACTGTATCATATAAGCCATAGCTACACAGGATGTCTATAAATGAAATTCAATCTATAAAAGAAAAGTAGATTGAAAAGTAGAAACCATAAGGTGTATTCGAGAAATAGTAGTTGAAAAAATAACAACAATAACTTAATTTGTAGGGATAAATAAATCATATAAAAAATTATGTATTAGGGGCCGACCGACAAGGTTTGTACCAGAGGCCCAGAAGGTGGAGTTTCAACCATTGAACACTGTCCTTGTGTCCTTCATGGCATGAAATGTCACTCACCAGGCATTGAGCAAAATGGACTCAACATCTTTGATAGTCAGTCCCACAAAAGAAGCTCACCACCAGAAGCTCTCCTGTGCAGGAACAGTGGTTTAGTCTAGTAATAATACATACAGATAATCACCAGGAACATGATGAAATCCTCTCATTTCAGCAAGAGCTAATACGTGAATTAAACACGCATTTAATTAGACCGCATGCCCTGTGACACCAGACTGAATCATTTGGTTATTATTGCTACTCCCATTTATACAATCAAGGAGTCAAGATTTATTGTGCTATGAAAAATATGCACAGTGAGTCGGATCAAATTTAATGCTAGAATTTGTCACATATATTTAGCAAAACAAGAGAACTTGTTTTTGGACTGTTAAGTCACCTTCATGGAGAGAATTAATATCAGAAAGTATTCAAGAATGTCAACACGTAAAGATTTGAGCCGTCTGGAATAGCCATCTATCTAAACAATGAGAACATTGTTATTTTGGTAAAGCTGTTGACACAAGTCACAGAGCAGTGTATTATATGGCAGACAGCTGTTTCGACATGAACTCTGGAGTAAAGACAAGGCAGGAAAAATAAAGACAGATTTGATAACACTCAATAAAGTAATATTACATTAACAAATGTCCCATGCATGACCACCACAGTCATTATGGAGGACAGGAGCATAAAGCAGCTAACGAATCCCTACTTCACAAATCTGCTATTCTGGACAATTCCACTACAGGAGTGGCAGACATAACACATGAATAAACATTTAGTCTACAAGTATATAATTAATAGTGGATTCAAATATAAAGCAAAGCATCAGCAGCTTATCATTATTAAAAGCACGTATAGTCGCAGAGTAAAATCAGCACGTCCATGTTTACCCTGTGGATTGGGTTCTCGTGATTGTAAATCTACCAAAAGGCCATAGCTGTTTGTTTGCACCTTCCCCCAAACCAACTTGAGAATAAACTAAATCCATTGTAAATAAATTGTGACTGAATTATCAAAACAAAAGTAAACACAATTTTAGGACTAAAATAAGTTAATAATTTATTTGTAACTAATTGATTTTTCTTACATAATAATCAACTATTTTTGTAAATGCATAATTGTTATGGACTTTACACAGATTTCATGTACAATTGGTGCCAGTATGGAGGACAGGGGACAGGGAGCCACATACAACTTACACTTACAAAATACACTTTTGGTTTTACTTATAATATTGCAACAAAGAATTGCAAAGGAGAAAATACACATTCATATTATTATTTTTAAAAAATCACACACAAAAAAAGAAAAGAAAACTTGCTTTCCTCTTGTGTTTATTGACTTCATGAATGAATAGATATTAAATTATTGCCTGAAAACTTGGGCCAGCCTTGGTGCCACCTTTGGGTCAGTGAAAAAAAGTTTTAAAAAGTCTGGACATGCCTCTGCTTCACAGTATGTCTAACAGGCATCCAGCTAAGGTAGTAATGATTGTGAAATACAGATAAACTTATAATAAGATTTCAACAATAACAAAACAACAATATGTATTTGATACTAATCATGGCTTGTCTTTTGTAAATAAAGGACAGGAAAAAGGAGGAAGTGGGGGGAAACAATAGAAATGGAAAGAAAAGGTGGTATGTGAGACATGTGACACTGCTCCCACTCCAACAGTGGCTTTGTTGAGTTTTATTCACAAAACAATGAGGAAGAAACACAAGAAAAGAAACAAGGACAGAGAAGTAGAACAAGAAGTGCAAAAAGTGTCCTCCTCTCAGCTGCCAGTGAACTGAACATGCTCACGGGAGCGGCACATCGGTGGCATTTTGCTTTGCAGAATCAGGAACATTCTCACCAGCATGCCACTCTGAATCTCTGTGGCCATACTCTGAGCTGGAGGCCATGGGACAGGGAGCGGGTGCTGCTGAGGGCTCGGGACAACAACGCACACACACACACACACACACACACACACACACACACACACACACACACACACACACACACACACACACACATACACACATGCAGCAGGCAGAGAAAAGACTGCCTGGTTTCCCACAGGGCAGAGCTGAAAGCTACACCATGTTCAGCTGGTATAACATGATGAAAGTGAACTGGAACACATTGTGCTGGACTGCCACTGAAGGGACATCGCCTCTCCGCTGATCTGTTTTGAGCATGAAGCAGTGGCGGGTTTTGTCTGTAAACCCCAGAATGCCGACTGGAGTTGTTGGAAATGCTGCTGCCATGTTGCCATCAATCGATTAAAGGGACTTAAAGTTGTGAAGCAGCTGTGGGTAGAGAAGGGTTTCTGTGAGGAAAGTGCCACTGTGCATGTGGAGTCAGGCAGATGACCGATAATTACCATATTTGCTGCTAGATTATTAGATAACTACAAGGACTACATGGACTAGATTATGTGATCACTAGGTTCCTTTTGAAAAAACAATAAATCAAATATTTTAAGATGAAATTAAATAGCAAAACATTAATACATTTGCAATCATTACTGAACTAGGTAAACCCAGGCTTAGAAGGTATGCAAACATGAGAAACCTTAAAAACCTTTCACTGTAGCGAACATGTATTTAAGAAAGAGCTAAGATGTGGAGTTTGGAGCACATGTGTTCCTCAGATGGATGCACTTTGTGTCGGCCATGTTTGGAGCAGGATCCTTCATGTTTGGGTCAAAGGCGACCTCTTGACTCAGGAGTTTATACATGCTAATGAGGACTGCACTTTAACCCTTATAGTTGGTGTTCAGGCACACAGGCCAACTAAAAGATAATATGCCTTGTTTGTTTGAGACTTGTGCAATATTTACCACCAAAAAGTTTGTATTTTAAGAGGATTCCACACCAACATAAGCTATCATTTAAAAACTCTGTTCATTATTTTAGCTTATACAAGTGCACTGTCATTCAAAATTGCACACTGAGGCCAAACTTGCTATAAAACACGCTTTGATTTATACTTGGAATGAAAAGCCACATGCCTTGGAAAAGTTAAGGCTTTGAAAACTCACTTTTCTCAGCCAAACTTCTTATACATATTTGCAAGGAAATCAAAGCCTCTTTGTGGGGTTGGCCCTAATCCTTACTCTGGCACATAAAGGATGTACCTTTAAACTGGCTTTCATTGCACTGACAACCATGCAAATTGGTGAGAGGTAGGATGCCATCTCATTGACATTGTTTGTTAGAATAACATAGAGAGGGGGAAAGGTCCCGTCTGAGGCATTCCACTGCAGCCCTGCCCTCTGATGAATTGTCACAAGCTTGTTACTTGCCATTAGCTGTGAGCTCTCCTGCTGTCTGTTAGTCAAACCAATTCAGGCTTTTTGGTGGGGGCTTTTTATTGAATCCTTTTGTGTCCCACTTCAATATTATACTTTCAATGCTGCACAAACTTTCTACCACTAAGTTTGTTCAATACTTTGCAGTATTGGGGGTAACATATGTGTGGTTTGTATAGTTCTAGTTAGCATTTTCACGAGTATTATTAAAAAAAAAAAAAAAAAAAAACTTTTGTTGACAAACTCTGGTGGTGTCTCAAATGTTTACTTTTTTCACCTTTTAGGTACTTTATTGGTGTCTTTTGGTACTTGTTGTAATTTCACAGCACAAATACACATTTTTAAAAACTTTGACCAAAAGGAAGTTAAATTGTCTTTGTGTGTTCCAAAAGTGCTATATAAATTAAACGACATTACAAATCAGTCAACAATTTAACATGATTTTAATGTTAAGTCTTGATTCTAAACTGTGATTCTAAACTAAGCTCCTTATATCTTCGAAATCATATACAATATATTATAGTTGTACATGTCACATGTGAAACTTCCTCTATGGTTTCATCTACATTTTCGACAGGGATGTCCAAAGTAAACATTACTTTGGAATCCATAACGTCCCATAAATTTACAACTCTTTAGTTACAGACTTCTGAAAAATGCAGAAAGGAACACATGATCCACCCTAAAGGGCATTAATCCAAAATCTCATTGTAATAAGATCCAGAAGTGTGCTTGGATCTGAACAGGGCACTGCTAACAGCCATGTCCTCTTGATAGCACTGTGACTAAGAGTTTAATTTGGGAGCAGCCGTCACTTCAAAGGGGGATTCCAGCTTATTTGCACCCCCAATGGGGCCTATACATTATAGCATAAGCATGCCCTGCTCCTTCACTTGCGCACTAATGTCATCCTGATTGGCTAATTTCTCACGTCAGCAAATTTCTTTGCGCAGACGAGGGGACAAGGGACAATTGGACATGACTGCGATGCGAAAGCAGCACTCCACGTTGCCTTACACTCACATGATGTTGGTGAAGACTCTGCATTTTTTCCAATTCATTTCTTTCCCCAAAGGTTCATCTTCAGGACACCACAAGAGTTATAGGCAGATGGGAAGCTGTCTCAGCGGGATGATTACAGCATACACATAACTGCATTCAGACAGATCTGGAATTAGAGATTGTTTGTGTGACTATTGGTCTTTGTGCTGGTCAGCATAAATTTAATTTTGGTAAAAAAATAAAAATAAAATAAATAAATCACAATCCTCCCATGAATTTTACTTGATTCAAAAATATAATAAGAGTTTGACATGTTGTGAATTTTAACACAGTGAAACAGTTTTTAAATACATGTCCATCCCTCTTACAGTCAGGCCATAAACATGCACTTTCTCATATTGCAATGACAAAACATCAGTAATAGATGGAGATGCGTCAACATACCACGGATACCTCCAGCTTGGTCTTGACATTTCTTTACGGGTAGCTCTATCTGTAATCTGTGTCATCAGCGGTCATAATACACCTACAATGGAAGCATGGCCACAGGTGAATGGACAATACCACAAGGTTTATTTAAAAGGTTATACTTTCAGAGCAGAGATTGTTTGTTTACCTCACAGTTTCGACAGCTCACTTTCAATCTTGTGTCGTGATGGTGCAGTACATGTCATGTCATCTGATTTAAAAATGCAAACTGACTTTAGGACAGTATCTCTGGTGTAGGAGAGTAAAAAGGCCCCCTCGTCCCAATTTATAATCCCGGGGGGCACGTTTCTGTATTTCAGTTTTTAATCTGGCAATGATGTTCGTTGTTCTCTCTCCCAATGATGTTAGCTCCACCCTTGTCAGTAATGTTCTTCTCTCTTTTACAATGATCAGAAATGGCTGATTTGACTTATTCCTGCTCTTCTTTATGTTTTTTTTTTTTTTTTTTTTGCTAGTGTACACGCCCTCATTGTTTCCTTCTCATATCCAGAGCAGGAGTCGAAACTCATAAAAAAGAAAAAGAAAAAGAACTGAATTATCAGAATGACCAAATGAATGTCACTCAACTACTACCACAAAAGGTGTTTAATGTCTAAATAAACACATGCATTTCACCTGCCTTTCTGTACAACTCTAGTGCTGATTAAATTTGTTTCCCAACACTCAACACACTTCAAATTAGAAGTTTCAGAAATAAAACTGGGAAACATTATAGTTTGTTTTTAATGGGTAATCATCATAGCTACACTTACAATAACCGTAATGTATTTACTTTGTAAGGGCTATCTATTCTAGAAATTATCATTCAAACACATTTTAGACAAAGCATTACTATGTGACTCTGGATCTGGGTTTACTGATATGTCTGAGTAAAGCAAAGAGAGATGTTCTGCGCCTGAAGCCAAAACATACAACTTCAAAGACTTGTGTCTAAAAAAGACAAAGCAAGGTGTAATAATTTCCACTGTGCTGCTATTATCTGCTGCTGAGGCCACGTATGAAGTATCTGTGAGTATTTCTCATGAGCGAGCACTTCTCTTTGTTCAAACAAACGGCTCAGAGAGGCAGGTTCACGACGATAGGACAAGAGTGCTCTGGTTTATCTTACCTTTGCACAAATAAACTATAATGCTGACTAATAACTGGCCTGGAATGTGACAAAAGTTTAACTCACCGGTCAGGCCGTTAAGCACAATGAATCTGACTGGCCCCTGTGTATACAATGGCAAAGTGTGGTTTACTTTAGTACACATGGCAGAGGCCCACACTGAACCACGACCTTTGTCCGGGATAAAACATTTCACTCAATGCATAAATAACTGACTTGAATTAGCATAACGTGACTGTATTGTACCTGTGTTTTAAAGGTCATGCAGTACGGTTTTATAAGAGCATTTTTGAAATACATTTGAACCACAGTATTTTTCGTTTTAACTGTTCATTGGGGGCACTAGTTCTTTCTCACAGAGAACACTGGATTAAGAGGCTAATTAGCAGCAGAAAACATAGGATTACTGAATCATAGCACTTCACATTCATTAAAACATGGTTAAAAGGACAAAAAGCTGATTTAGCATAAAATGTGAGCTTTTTAAGTAAAGTTGTGGGAAACGAGATTACAGACAAAACTGGATGCGTTTCTTTAGTTGTAGTTAATAGATTTTCTTTGCCATAAAACACATAAGGGGTATTTAATTTGGCTCTTCCACACTAAAGGTATTATGGGCACAAATTCGGAGGCGAAGGCTTGCTGCCACTCTGCGTTATGAGCAGGAGAATAGTGGAGTTGCATGGCTGTCCCGGCTGTCTATCGTTAACAGCAGAAGACACAGTGAGGCCACAGAGAGCCTCAGCAGGCTGTAGCTGTCAGGCTCTCCGGCGCGGCGACAGCACCCGTGATAAGACCACTTTAAAGGAGAAAGAAAGATCCGTCTCTCCTCCCTTTTTAGAGGCAAATCTGCTTAAAATAAAATGTCTGTCTTGTATGTGGCTTATGTGATCATGTGGCTGCTTTAGCGGTAATAAACTCAATAGAGTGACTGCCGCATTCTATTCATGGCCCAATGAGTGGCAGCAGCTTTCAAAAACACTGAGGTTGTCACTGGTTCTGTACCACTTACACCACATATCTGCCCCGATGCCTTCAACACTTGGAATTAAGCTCCACCATCGTAGAAGGCAAACAGAAAATAGATGCAGCAAACATTGTCTTACTACATAGCAATAATGTTCTTATCCATTTTAATGTCATTGCCAGAATAATGCCAAAAAGAGCTGACGGTGTGATCAAGGTTGAGAGGATCAAACAATGTTAGAGGTGAAGTCTGAAGGACACCCGTTTGAAAGGGTGTCTTGCGAGCACTGCTTTTGCCAATAAATTCCCCAGAGCTGTGTGTCTCGCTCCCATCCTGCCGTGACCCAATTCCCCGGAGGTTTCCAACTGGCTGTCAAAGTTTTGCACCAACTATGAAAAAAGGGGGAGGGTTTTTTCTTTGCCATATGAATACCCTTTACGATCAACTGACTGGTATCTGTTTTGCTTGGAGTGCAGAACTGAAGCTCCCATTCCAATGAGGACGTGTGGAGGTCAACACCTGGGTGAAAACAATGACAGATTCAGTAGCACGATATAAATTCACAGTGGCATCCCGCCTTGGCTGCGACTGTCAGCAGCATCAGTGGGCATCAGACAGGGAAGCCCTCCTTCTGAAAGCCAGGGAGAGGCAGCAGAGTTTGTACCCGTGTCTATTACGCTGCCCAAGAATTTGCCTGGGAGCTCGCCTTGACAGATTAGCCCAGCGCCCAGATGGGGCAGTGCACGGGTGAAACAAGAGCTACTTTTATGAGGTACGTAACACAAGCCCGGGGTAGCCACAGCGCGGCCCGGTAAGTGATCCCCTGATGAAAGTGAGGGCACTGCTCCACCTTTCATGTTTCCATAGGTTTTATTTGGAGCGCGCACAGACGGGGCTGCAGACAGAAATGACAGACAATTAAGATCGCACAAAGGCAAGGGAAATTCAGTATCGGGCTACATGACCCCTGCTCGCCGGCACCATTTCAATGCATATGCCTGCCTTTTGTAATGAAATTCTTGGGGAAAACCTGTGTGTGTGTGTGAGTGAGAGACAGAGGTGCAGGGAAAAGGGGCCTGTAGCTCAAGCGATGGGTAAAACATGCAGTTATATATACACCTGGCAGATTCCACTTTCTAAACCCACCTTCATGCATCAAAGAGCCTCAGCAATAGACGGCTGTGGGGATTAATGTGGAAATAAACCTTGGGCTTTCTACATATCAAAGAGCAGATAAGCTTATGAAGTTTAATTCATATGTTTTATTCTGCTGAAAAATGGCCATTTGTGATGATGGCTGGGCTGTCCCGGCGGAATGATAGCAGCCCGATAACGATCCAGCAGCAACACTTCAACAGAATCCATTTCTGAGGAGAAAGGAACAGGTTTGAGAAATATAAATTAACCTCAGCTCAGTGAGAGCGGGAAAAGGGGGGATTCTCCCATGAATGTCCACTGACAGAGATTTCTTCATCCCAATAACTAAGACATCTAGTTTGAGCCATAAAGAAACGCTGCCTCAGACAGGCCGTCTGCAGCGCCAGACAGAATAGAGCGTTTTTTTGGTGGTGAGAGATGTCTAAATCTGGGAATGGATTTTATATTTTCACCGTAATATCAAGGGCGAGCAGGTGAGCTTCCTGGGTTTTCATTCTGCAGGCGCCTAATCTTGATCTCCCTACACATGAGGGAATGAAGTCCGAGCGCACTGGAAAGGTGGACACACAAGAATTCAAATGAACTTGGGAAATATTGACCTAGAGTTCTGTGAGGATGAGACAAAACTAATGAGAATTTATGTTTGTTGAGGCTTGTGTAAAATTAGCCATGTCTCCAACATATTCATATTACATATATTACATGTGAAAGCAATATTGCTGCAGCTCTCAAAATAAATTCATTTTTAGTCCTCCAAACATCAGTGAAGGTCTCCAGTAACATACATGAGATCTTATTTTGTATTTTTACTGTAACGCAACACTGCAGAAGTACATTCCAGGGCCTAGCCATAACAGTGAGTACAATATATTGTATTTGTTTGCCGTATTGTGTCACCAAAGACAACAGGGCTGCAGCTTACTGTGGAATTAGTCACACATTTGGATTATCACCATATAATTGTTTTGTTTTTTGAAGACTAAGAACAAAGAAACAAAATCATCATGTTTGAATAATGAAGCTAAGTCAGTTTGGTTACAACAAAACAATAGTAGGGGATTAGGTACAGGATGTTTCCTCTCTGAGCAGACACAATGACTGGTAGGACTTATCCCTGTGAGCATGACAATTATTTTATATATTTAAATTCTCCACTTTTCTGAGGCGCAGTGAAAGTTTGAAGTTTTCTCTCAAACACAATGCTTCACCCAAGAGGTTTTTACAGGATTGTTCGCTTTAATGAGGCCATAGAAAAGCTTATTTTCCCATCTGTGGTCCCTCTTCCCCATTTAGCTAATCAAATTACACAGCATCTTTAATCTTGCATTATGAAGCGCTTTATTAGCTTAAATTCTCCAAACCCTGCAGCAATGAGTGGGTGAGATTTAGAGGAGATTTGTACACGCGGCACAAGGAAATTATGCATTCCGCTCTCGTTGACAGTTATGTGGCAATCTAGACTGGATTATTTAAATGAAATAATTACATCGAGTACAGAAGATGATGTAGAAACAAGCAGCAGAATTGGGGGAAATTAGACTATTCAACAACAAATAAAATTGCTGACGTCAGTTTGAAACAACAAAAAATACAAAGTTATATATGGTAGAACAGCAAGCAGCAGGATTAAATAAGTAGCACTATGGGTCATGTGAAGTACTAACACTAATAACTGGAATGTAATTCATGACATTCATCCAAAACGGCAAAAGTATCCACATTTCAAAATCCCAATCTA
This sequence comes from Rhinogobius similis, assembly GCA_019453435.1. Classification (NCBI taxonomy): domain Eukaryota; kingdom Metazoa; phylum Chordata; class Actinopteri; order Gobiiformes; family Gobiidae; genus Rhinogobius; species Rhinogobius similis. Next base: position 20,882,097 of record CM033626.1, on the reverse strand, counting down.
CAAAATGCATACCCAGCCTTCATCATTTTCTACAAAAGCCAGCAATCTAACAGTGGCATGCAGTTGTTCCAGCCCTAAAGGGTGGAGTTATTAATGGATGCAACTGTTCTGCCAATCCGTTAATCGCAACCACACTGAACCGCACCATATATTACACCGCCTCACCGCGACAGCCAACCAGCCCAGCTATCAATCAAGCAGCCGGGACTCTGAGGCCACGTGCCAGCTCGCAAATACACCATCTAATCAGGCCAAAATAAAGTTACCCCGTCAGCCCCTCAAGTAGCCGTTCAGACAGTTAGCGAGATAGCCCTCTGCTATAGTGCCGGGCGACAAAGTCAAAGCAGCAACTTGGAGTCAGTCGGTGACACGGGCCGCGGGCCAACGGCAGTAAGAAATCAGGCAGTACGCAATCTGTAGTCCATAAATACAACATGACACTTAGCACCGGGTTGAGCAAGATTTATCACGCCCATCTTTGGTGCTTTGACCCGAGTATGAAAAAGAGAGATGATGTGTGAAAAAAGAAACAAAAGAACTATCCCATTAGAAGGTAACATGGTACCGCTTTATAAGAACTACATCTTATTTATCCTTAAGAAAGCATTAACAAAGACTTGAATGAATATATAGTTTATATATAGTTTATTAAGAATGATTCAGGCTTAGTAACTTCTTAATTAAGGTTAAGGTTAGGGTTAGAGTTAGAAATTAGGGTTGGAATATTTATTAAATAGTTACTAAGCCTGAATCATTCTTAATAAACTATTTGTTGATTATGAACTAAGTCTTTATTCATGCTTTATTAAGGCAGGAATAAGTGTAGGTATTATAAAGTGTTACCGGTAACATTTTATATTGAGATGTCTGACTATAGTCATTTCTGGAAACAAAAGGAAATTATTATATGAACTAAATCTACCTGATATAGTGTTCTCACCATTAGAACTACATTAAGCAAGTCTTTACAGCGAAACATCTCTGACTGACATTTGTGCAGATTGGAAGTGAGCAATGCATCAAAATGTAGATAATATTGAGAATGTTGTTTTGAAGATGTGCAAAATTTGAATATTGTGTATATTGTTTATAGTAAAAAGAAATAACAAAAAGGGCATTAATTTAAAGTTTATCCGCCATTTGAAGTTTGAAAACCACATTGAAAAACATATGCGAAAAGCTCAAAGTGCATAGAAAAACATTTAAAGTGGACATATCATGCTTTTATTTTCACCTTTTGAACATTTAAAACATTTACCTGGGGTCTAAATAAACTATACCTGCAATCTACAGTCTGAATTCCTCCTAATTTTCTTTCTACATGCCTCTCTTTTACCCCTTTTGTAAGGAGCGCTTTTGAGCGCCTTGTTTTGGCACTGTCTCTTTAAATGCAAATGAGTTAGTTCGCACCCCACCCCCTCCCATGCGCATTGCATGCAGACTCCGCCCCGTTCAGCCATTGTTGTAGTCCCAAACACAGTCCGTTTGTCGGATCCAAAACTTTTCCAGAGTTAGAAAAAAACGTAATGACAATCGAAAAATGGAAACAAGCGAAGACATCAACATCCAGCCTTACATGTACGAGCCAGAGTCTGACACAGACCAAGAGGAAATCGAAGAAGACAATCCTCCGCAGCAAAGACTTCAAATGGCTGCATCTCAATGGTTTGTTTACTACTATGTACTCCGCCACGCGCTCCGTAGCTTAACTGTGTGTGAAAGATATTAGCAGGTTGTCTAATGGACCTCACTTTACCATCTTACTACAACAACAGTCCGGGAAAAGGCTACTGTCAAGTCAGTCAGCGCAGTTACGGTGCTGCGGGCTACGCTTGCTGCGCGCTAATGCTAGCGACATGCTAACGTCAGCTACGAGCAGTCTGATGTGAGTTCTGCCTTATGAAAACCTCAAAAATAAATGTATTATATGTGTATATAAAGACATGTGCCCTAAGCAGCTGGAAAACAGCCGAGTAAAAGATGGGCAGCTACAGGTGTAATGCTAATCCCTCACAAATGGCCAGAACACAGGTAAAGAATGACTGGATAAAAAATAGGTCTATTAAACAGTGTTTCAGCGTTTCTTGACTTAACGCTCCAGTATATCGCCATCTCCATAGACCGAAGGAACTGACCCTTCGATCAAATGCAATCTTGAGCAAATCCTCGTTGTACTGGCGGAGGTTACTGAAACACTCCTCTTTGAAGTGCTTAGCACACAAACTAAACTTTCCCCACTGTCGGTGGTACATTACAATGAAAAATAAAACGTAACCATGCCTCTCTCAGTTGGTCGGTTGCAGGCGTTCGGTGTCATGAGTTGTGCTGGGTACACAACCAAGAACAGAGCATTTTAACTTGTCTACTGCACCTTTGACATCTTTGGCGCTTGGACTACAAAATCGCTACAAGGAAAATAAAGATGGCGGTCTCTACGGAAGCTCTTGACCTTGTTTAGTAGTTCCGCTGTGACGTGATAGACAAAAAATACGTAACAGATAATGCGGAAATTGAACGAAATGAGAAATATGTTGCAAAATTTATATAAATATATCTCTGCAGCTACTTAAGTGATTAATTTCAACTTTTAGCCACTACCAGACACCCACAGTACACAATAAAAGGTATCTAAGGGCCAAAAAAGTAGATTTTGCATGATATGTCCCCTTTAAACAACCACATAACCAAACAATGGACTTTTTGACATTGTGAAATAAGCAAGCTAAAAAAATTAAGTTGCCAAAAAAAAAAATCAAAATTCAAAATGCACTGTTGAAGCTTGTGCATTCAAGGTTTCAGCACTTTTGTGATTCATTTGAATACATTTCAATGAATACATTTAAAAACATGTTTTAACACATTTCTATCGGATCGATAAATTATTGTTAGAATATCTTTTCAGCAATAGTCATTTTCATCAGTGTTACTCGCCCCTCCTTCAGATTTTTTTTTTTTTTTTTTAACATGTACTTAAAGAGCCTCTGACAGGTTGGATTACACGTTTAAAAAAATGCAGTTAAGATAAATATGTTTCAAGTTCTGCTAAAATGTTAACAAATTTTACAAAGTTTAGCTACTCTTTTCTTTAGGTTTTTAATTTCACTTCCTGGTTGCAATGCATCTCCTCTAATTTTTTTTATCTGACAAAGAAAAATATACCTTTATCAGTGTTTAAAGGGTCAAAAAAGTAGTTTGTTTGTGTAAATTACGCATAAACTTTGGCTCCCCAGTGTGATGTAATTAATTTGTTTACTTCCTGTAATTTTAAACTGAATTTTCACCTTTTCTCCATAAACAGGTACCTGATTGGTATAAAACTATAATTTATATTTACAAGAGGTATTTTAAATCCTAAAAACCTGTCATACTCACTTTAAGATTCTATACATTCTGTTGTTTTTAGAGATGATTTAATTTCAGGTTACACTTGTGCCCTGCTGTACAATGCAACACTGGCATTGAGCAAGATTTATCCCCCATATTTGTCTTGTCTTCCTATAATATACAGCTGTTTTTCTGTGTTTTCAAGCTAAAGGCAAGAACATGGCGACACCCATTCCCCTTGCCGTGAACTACTCCCTATTGCTCCCCAAATATCTTACAAGCAGTAAATTTGTTTTTGGGTTTAGCCGCTCATATCGTAAGTGCTTTTATTGCAACCAAACTAAATCTACCCTAAGCAGGCCAATGTTATGACTCTAAGCCCTTGATATACAGAACAGTGGTATTGGTATTAGCAGGGGCTCTAGCGCAGGTTGGTGGTCGGATATGGTCCAGGGAAAGGCCACAGGGTCTGGTTTCCTTGTTGTTATGGAGCTAAAGATTATTTTTAGGTGGGCATATTAAAATGTTAATGTTTTTCTCAGATTTCACCGCAGCACTAGATGGACATCTGTAGAGCAACTGAAGTTTGCTGACGTTGGCCATTTCTAGACTTTTGCAGTGCTACATTCTTCAAGGCCAGGAAATAATAAATCACCAGATGTCAAATGTCTAGTGGGATAAAATAATGACACAGGATACTAGTCATTATAGAGCTGAGATAAAATAGTTTGCAGGTTGCATCTCTCGAAAACAATATTGCCTGTGTAGTTTTATAGCACAAAGCAAACCAGGACACACTAGAAATGTGTTAATATAATGTATACTATGCGTAAAACAAGCAGGTAAAGGCAATCACTATCATAAAGTGTTTTTTTTTTTATTAGATTGTTTGAATATAAATGCAAAATATACAAAATATGGCAACACAAAGTTCATTTTATTTGATCAAATTTTATGTTTTGCCTTTTCTTCTTTTGGTACCCGTTATTAGTTGAACCATATCGCCATAGGAATAAAGCTTTTCTTTTCTGGTGATGATTAATGCTTCTCTGAATCATTTGAACAGAAATTACTGGCTTTTGTGGCGTATGATCCCAATATATAATTTTGCTTAAATGGACCAATCAGCCTCTATTCCATCTGATTTTCTGGTCGAGAGAATAAGGCACTCTGAAGTTTCTTAGATATGCGGTAACTTTCCATTATGTCCAAAATACACCTAGACTTCAGTGTTGACCCACCATTTGTTTCCCACAATGACATTTGAGAGCAGCAGGGAAAGAGTATCACTGTGCTGTTGATATGACAAATATAGAGACGAGCCCTGAGAACGTTACTGAAAGGTCAGCCAGAGTCCAAACGATTAGGGAGTATACATCCAAAATCATCAAAGTGCTTCAATAATGATGCCCACTGCAGCACGGCCAAAGTCTATGGGTTCCTTGGCTAAGGCTAAGGCTAAGCTAATCTCCTGGCACAAAGTGAAAACAAACAGCCGTAATGTGAGACTTTATTAGACAGTCCAGTGTTTACTCAACAGTTTAAGGGTCATGAGGTCGGCTTTGGTTTAAGTGACCTCTCCAAATCTTTTCCTCACGTCAAACGCCATCGTTGGTCTGAGAACTATCAGCAAGTCAAACATGTGAATTTGCAATCTGCTTATAAATCTATCAAAGGTGAGCTATATTTATTTATAGATTTCTAGTGAGGGGTCTTCCACCTGCTGGTTTCCATGGAGATGTTACAGCTTTGCCAAGAATATTCCATAGTATGGCTTTAAACCGTTTTTACTTCACTTTGTTTTTATTGCTCAAAAATACCTTGAAAATGATGCCTTCTCACTATGAGTGGTGTCGTAGAATGGAACATAATAAATAAAATAAATACCCCAGCATTTAAAAACAAACAAACAAAAAGTATCAGACCCTTTTTATATACAGTACATTTCTAGAGCCTGAGCTGGTCACCTGCTTCCGAGGATTAAATCCTAACATTGGACACACAGCTTTTGAAATGATTCAATTTTCCTAATCTTGTTTAGCTTTAGAGTATGTGGCTTTGAGGCAATATGGCACCCCCTTTTCAATCGAAAATCAGTGGAGGGCATTTGCATATCTAAATTTCGTAGTGAAATTCAGGACAGGCTGTTGCTCTGCTGTTCTTAGAAGAGGAAAATGTTGCAGGTTCTATAAAAACGTATACAGCCGTTTTCATGTGTACAGCAGCTTTTTCAGGCTTGTCCCACTTTTGGAGAAATACTAAATTCCCCTTTTCATGTTAATGTATTTTTATTTCAATGTAACAGATCCAGGTATGAGTCTATAATTTCAGGACATGGACAGAACAACGTAACTAAGAAAGAACATTTCTACCTGAACCAGAGGAAATTTGCTTGCCTCCAGTTTGACTTGAGGGGCTGGGCACAATATCAAATTCTTATATTTTGCTTCTCCTGTTAGCAAACTATCACATGCAGCCATTAGTTTCTGAGTAATGATAATCTGCAATTACCTGCAAACGTTAATGTGTGCCATTATGTAGAAAAGTGCTGAGAGATTTTCCATTCCAAGTGTTTCTAAGTGTTAAAGCCGTACGGCACAATTATGCTGAGGACATTTAGTTCCAGTGGAAGACTGCAGCAGCTGACTCAAACAAAACTGAATTGTTATAATAATTTATCTTGGTGACTGTATTATTATTTTTTTTGCAACATCTCTAACCCCACAAGAGTAAAAACATGTGCAACGTTATTATTTGTATTAAGACAAATTAAATATATATTTTAATCTTTAGACAAATTGAATTATTCCTGGATCGACAGAAATATTTTATGATGCTGTGATAGCACCCACTATATCCCACGCTACAAAAAGGGTAAGATTTTATCAGCATGCAAGTCCTTTTGAAAAATATAAAGAAGGATATTATTTTAAGACTTCAAAGTACGATATAAAAAAACAAGAGATCCATCTTTCCATTCCGCAAAGCTCATCTTGATCTCATGTGCCGTGAATCAAGTCCAAATTCAGTCTATATATATTAAAAAGGACACATATCGCTTCTCTATTGGCTGCTAGATGTATTTGATAAAGCGAAATGTCAGCAAATATAGTAAAGCCGCATGTCAACAGAGCGGTGACAGCCGGTGAGGAAGAGGTAAAAAATGTTCTATCATGTCCGACAAGGTGTTCTTTTTGAGATTTAAAGATCACTGCACAACTTTAAACATGTTTGTCACTTTTTACTCTGACGCCTCCAACTATCACGGGCTTCACAAGAACTTTATCGGCTCAAGGTAAGGGAGAGGCGAGGCAAAAAAAAAAGTCTATTCCCATTTATCTTAGCCAGGTTCCCTTCAAAGCCAACAAATAAATTACAGTGTACATTTGATACAAATTGATTTCTTAACTCAAATAACAATGTTGTCCCCGCGGTCAGGGCCATGTGTCACTCAGTCGCCGGTCTGAGTGAAAGCCTCCATCTGTCTGTGTGATAGAAATAGGGCTGACACATCTCCAGCAAGGAATGCTAATCACGCGCTGGCTGGCCTGGGCCTTTGTGGGCTGGCCCTGATAAGGAAAATCAGTTTCTCCCTGTCAGACAGTGGGGCCTGATCGCTGTCTGCCACCAAACAAGCTACAGGCCTGGAAGTTACTGTCCTACTTGTTTTGTTGTCGCGGTGTAGCTACATGACGGAGGAGAGGGGGAAAAAAACACAGGGGTGTGGAGGCTGCAGGAAAAATGGCGAAATGGATGGAAGATAGAAGACAGAGGTGACAGGTGATAGCGAACACAGAGATCTGGACTGCTCTTTCAAAGCCTCCGCAGCAGCACCTGAGATGGAGCCCCAGTGAATATCTTGAGCCGATCTTATCAACGGCGGCTAGAAATGAGATATTGGCAGGAGTTGTTGAGTGCTCTCACAGCTGAGCAGGTTAATAGGGTTGGAAGGCAGGCCACAGGCTAATTGGATTTGCCGTAGCTTGATAAACAGTGGCAAGCCTTTTTGCCAGCCAAACATACAGGGTCGACTCGCAACCCCCACCCACCTACACCCACCCAACCTCGGACCACTTCTCCCTCCAAAAGCACCTCTATAACTACAACAAGAAAGACGAGGGAGGCTATTTTGCTCTTGGTAATTCCCCACAGCAGGACTAGGGCAGTGCGTTTGTGCGGCAGTGTGTGTACATGTGTGAAAACAGAGAGGCAGAGAATGTTGGCCATCTACTGATTTTAATCAAATACCATTTAACCTGTCTGACCTCCAGGAGTCATCACACATGGTCGGATCAAGCGGGTTGTTCTCTGCTCTTGTGCGGCATTAGAAGAGGGTAGACGGTGTGTAGACTGTTATTTCATCAGCCTCTGCTTTAAAGGAAAAAAAAAAGTAGGTTTCCACATGGCTACTCCTTTTATCAATATTACAGAAAATGTATCAAAGAAAGTCTTATTTTTATATCAGTGTTTTGCCAGCAATGGAAAGCTAGCAGAAGGTTGTTAAAGATGGTGTTCAAAGCGCAAATAAAATGTAGACATCCAAATTCTCGACAAACTCCATTCATTCAGGCTTTTAATTGAACTATATGCATACGTCTTGAGGCTGGATTGAAGACAAGTTGCAGGTATTTCCAGTGTATTTCTGATTAATGTTGATATATTTTTATTGTTTACAAAATGGAATGTTTTAGTTAAATCTGTATTGTTGTTTGCTTGATTTCAATGTGCACTTACGATCAGGTTAGCCGCAGTTTTCAGCGTCTTGTTTGTTAGTCCAACATAGAAATGATGAAGTCAATTTGTTTACATTCACAAACCTATGCCTGGCGGGAAACTGGCATCAAAGCCCGCCCTCCTCCAGTTCCTCTGTTAAAGGTCTTCCAATCAGCAGAATCCATGCATCTTTGTTGAGCACTGAAGTCATCTCCTCCATTCACTAACTGAAGCTCCCACGTGTGTTTTGATCACATCCAAAGAGGTGACCAGCATTTGATTCTGTATGTTTGTGTATGGTTCGGTGCAGTCTTCTGTTCGGGACTTATTTGTAGTGAGAGTGTGAGGGCGAGGACGAAAGCATATCCATCAAAATCTATTTACAAGATGGGGGACTTTGAGGAGCAAGGCGACACAGGCATTTTCAGTGTTTTTCTTCTTTTTCTGAAGGAATGGGACCCACTGTGAAACACCCTGGGGTGTCACACTGTCCTCGTTTATATAAGCAGCCCCAGTCAGTGGAGAACTCCTCTGCATGCTTGGGTGTAGCCAGATTGGCTTAGTTAGCAAGCAAGACAACCTTAGGAAAAAGTGTTTGGGAACAGAGGGGGAAGGAGAGGACAGTACGTCAGACAGCCCCTGGAAGGAAAAACATCAAGGAACAGACAGACTTTGAAAAGAGAAAAACTAAAACAGTGACTGATGTGGAGTGGGACGGTGGACATTTAGTGTTGGACAGGCTGATGTTGGTAAAGGTTCACACATTTGCAGATAGGCTCCAATGTAAACAAGGAAGACACTTAAAAGTGAGAATGGCCTGAAGGGACAAGCTGCTATCGGTTTGTCAAGTAAGACACATTTTAAGATGCAATAAAAATGTAGAAATGTGTTAAGAGGAAAAACGTGGATAACAATAATGTTTCTTTAGCACCTGGAGGTCATGTCATGGGCACAGTCACTGCAGAAGACATGAAGGAGGAAAAAGTTTTAGGTAAAAAGAACATTTATGTGTAGTGCTGCTAAGGAGGACTTTTGGCAATGGCCATGTCGCCAACAGAATTTATCAAGAACTTTGCTTGTGCATAAAAACTCCCCAAAAAGTTGTGATAGTACAACTTTTAGGTGCATGAATTGCACAGGTTATTGCATGACGTCTCAATAGAAATAAGTGAAAATAAATATTTTGCTTCAATTTCAGAGTCCTTTAGTTGGTTCAAGTTGTATAAAGATACAATCACCTAATCTCGACAAATTAAAAAAAACAGCTTTTCAAAAACGGGTCACCAATCTCTGTGTCCCTGAAGTTTGGCACCTGTAGACTCGTCATGTCGACACTGGTCAAGCTTACCATTGTAATGCCTGTTTACCAAATTATACACAGAAATCTAAAGACTTGTCTGTTGTTACAGATTAATGTTTAAAACAGACCATGTGATCATATTAACACTGATCATATTACACTGGATGAAGCATTACTTCTAAAAAGTATGCTGTGATGTCCACCTGTAGTCCTGCAGAGCCTAAGTCTGGACTTGAGCATGCTGTGGACAGGCCCTGAGCGTCTTATCTGGCACAGACAGTGTTTTCACAGCTGACCATTCCCTTCTTTTTTCCTGACGATCGTCTTTCAGATGGAGCTCAGATTCCATTCCTCATCAGAACGGACACATTCATCTTCAGCATGACATCTGCGGTGAATTACACAATTATTTAATAGCCATACTACGGAGGGTAATGGCAGGGAATCATTACATATAAAAGCTAACTAGCGTGAGACATTTGAGTGTTAAAGTTCATAGTAACTCAAGCTAATATGGTTTGTGGCTCTCTGGAGGCTCACACTTAATCCTTGGTATAATACAGCCACATACAGTCTTGTAAAATACCTTTTTAAAGCCATGGGTTCCATATGACACTATTAGCTTGCAGTTAGCACTAAACGTGTTTATTTTACTCTGAGGAAAAGTCGGCCGAAGCCAAAAGTAACAGCATGTTTTACATGTAAAACACTGATGTACTTTGTTGGTCTTACTGCCATGGTTACAGAGCAGATTACGTTTCTTCTCCAGTCTCACACACCAGACATACATCAAAACTGCAGCCATTTTAAACAGAGCACTGTCAGATTGTAATAACAAATCACAACTCATCACTTAGAGGGCCCTTACTGTAAAAGGCCACACCCTGACACACTGTCAGACAACACTGGTGTAAGATCTATCTTTTGGCCCAACACCTCCATGTGATTTGTATCTGTCCTGATCCATATGGTGCGGATGATGTGCTTTGAAGAGGCCCATCAGTCAGTTAATCTAAAAGAAAATAGTGCAGGCTGATATCTCTCTCTCTCTCTCTGCTCCGACAAACCAAAGGCAGAGCAGCCAAGCGGGGGATTCAAAGCACCGCAGACTCAGCTCCTCTTGGAAATGGAGAGGTGCTTTAGAGGGGATTAGGGCTCCCTCACTGTGGATAGAGCTTTTATAAGGTACAGCATATTACCGCAGCTTCACACTCTCAGATATATCATCATCTGCCATACACTCCAATGCATGTGTATTCTGCCTCAAACAAGATTATTACTAACGCAATTTGTGTGTGAAGAAACATAGTGACAGTAAGCTGACAGCGGTGAAGCTAACTCTGTCTTATTTAACATGTTATCCACAATGATTGTATCAAACAACTTAATATGTTATAGTGTGTTTGTTACCACAGCACAGTCCTGTCGATTGAGGAATAATATAAACTATAAATTGTCTGTTTTATGAGTAACAAAATAAAAACGTAATCAAATTTCAAAATAAAAAAGGGCTTTAAAGCTAGAATTGTGAAAAACAGAAAACATTGACACATTTAATAAACAATATGTGATGTGCAGCAATAATTTAATAATGTGTCATGATTTATAGTAATCCATTAAGATCAGAGAACTTTTAGTTGTCCTGCAATGGGGAAAGTTCAGTATTTTGTAAGATTATGACACACAATAATACAGTTTCAAGGAATCATCAATGTATCAACCTTAACAAATCACGCCATTGTAAACTTGGGAGTCCGTTACTTTGCAGCATAAGAAGAATGTTGAAAAGCAAATTCGATTCATTGCAACACTGTATGATGATTTTGTCAAAATGATTTCAAATAAAATCTAAAAACAGGCATGATGTAGCAAACGAATTTTGTACACAAAGAGTAATGTTTCACTTTAACTTTATCGAAGTCTGTATTGAGCATTAGTAGCTGGCAAATTGTGAAGTCGTCTCCTTTTAAACAATTTAAAACCCGGGAAGCCAGCAGAGGTGATGTGGACGAATCCTGATATAGCGTCTTTTATGTCAAGTGTCCTGGAGTACGATTAGCTCCACTGTGAACGTGTTTGACTGTGCACTGTGTAGCCTTGGGAGAGTCCCCAGGCTAAATCCATACTGAGTCCAGGAGGCAGCAACACACATGATTAGTGGGCTGAGCTGCCGGCACACAGGGGCTGTTGGCCGGGCCTTAAACTTTGAAAGCCAAAGCGCTGCACCTTGAGTCTGTGTTAATTGATCACAGCACATTATCGCTCCTGTTCAAGGCTTAATTTGCCCTCTGAATCAACAGCTTTTGTCGACGAGGGCACTCATTTGTTGGAGGAGGGATAAAGAAGTACTACAGCTTCATCATCGGGAGTTAGTGTGTGTTCAGCCAATTCTCTGTTCTCATTTTGGTCAAAGGGATTTTATGTGCAAGTGTTTTTTGAAGGGATACAATATCAGATTGATTTAAAATGACCTCAAGTGGAAGAAGTAGACACGGCTGGAAACTATTCAATTGAATTAATCAAGTAAAAGTTTAGTATTAAGACTAAAATGTTGCTAGAATACCCACTTTTAACAATGGAAGTACTCTTTTCACAACTAATATTACACACATACACAGTTGAATATATAAATAATAAATACTATACTGCTTTACAAGGTATTGCCAATTCTTGAGTATTAATATTCTTATGATGGAAAAATGAACACCAACCAAAAAATGTTTGCTATAGTCAAAAAGTGCAATGGGTAAAACGTATATGTATCTATTCTGTTAAAAACAAGAACAGTTGCGATAAAGGTATTATTATTTAATGTATGCTTTTGACAATTCATGGCTCAGTGCCTCTGAAGATGAGGAATTCATGAATACATAAAGCAGCAAAATATGAATAAAAGTGCCATAACTTAAGAATAAATCTCTGCCGGAGCACACTGACAACTGTAATAAATTTATACATTATTTCTGTGATACAACCAAATCCCATTTTAGCTTGATGTTGAATAAGGTTCATGTTTTTTAAAGCTTTGTCAAATGATAGGACTTATTTTCATTCAAATACTAATAAAATTGTCAGCCTCCCGGAATATTGATGCAGCAGATAAGCTTTTGCAGACAGCACCTTAAAGAATACATTACTAACAGTAGAAACAATAAAAGTGAGGCTTAACTGACAGACCTGAGGAACGAATAACTTCTCAAACTCCATCATGAGTCCAATATATTTGTAATGCATTCACAAAAAGCAATGATTTCACTCGAATAAAAGTAAATGATATACAATAACAGGAGGCAATATTATTTTGATATACCACTGCAGTATGAGTGACTTGTTTCTAACTGTAATGTAGATATAACTTCAAAATGTTACAGAATGAAAATGTAACATGGACAGATCCTACATTAGGCTGTTTCTGATTTGTTGCTGGATTTACTGGGCGTCTACTTTGTACTAAGGATGCCAAGATTATTAGGTAGGTTGATAATCGTTATTATCCAGGTCACAATATAGTCGTAACAATTAAAAAATTATTATTGTCACAATTTTAGAAGGAAAATCAACTCTTTTTACTTCAGCGTAAAATAAATGTAAAGTATCTGGGTGTTTTTGTCACAATCATTTTATTTAGTCATTTTGAAAGTTTGATTTCATAAAGCAGGTCGCAAACTTGAGGAATGGTAGAGGATTAGACTAAGGAAATTAAAGAAAGTTAAAGCTTTCACTGTTGTTTGGTCATGATCTCAGACATTGTGACTAGTCTTTTAATCATAATAAAAACATTGTACGAACTTGTGACATCTCTACTTTGCACATAATGCAATCCAGGTTTGGAACCAGCTCAAGCAGTTTTATTATTTGTCTTTCTAGTTACGTAAAACAGAATAAGGGGTAGGAGTTTACAAGTTTATAGTTGCTTTACTCCTTTGTTAGTACATTTACACTACTGCAGGACAATGAAACGGAACTTGCATGTTCAATCTTGAAATTAATACAAATAAATGAAATTAAATTAGTGATGCTGTGGCAGGATTAGCTTCCAAACACCACTTTAACATTCCATTTAGTTTCTAAGATCATATATGGAACAAAATGATTGTATAATAACATCGACCAATGTAAATGACGTACCCTGTGGACTAACTGATGTGGAAAAGCATTACTTACTATTGGCCCTGACAAGGTGTAAATATTGTTTAGTGAGTCCTAGCCTCATTCTCAATGACACGGTTGACTTCCTAAAGCCGACAACTCACTATGCATCCTCCCTGAGATAACACTGTTATCTGCTCCCTGGTGCCTGAGCAATGAGCCTGATTAGAGGACGCAGTACACACTTCCATTTCAACTTTGGAAACCATACCAGCAGCCATTTGTAGCAGCACAAATATATCATAGGAAGGGATCAGCCAAGGTAAATCTGTATTTCATTTCACTTGCGGTCTCCTTTCTTAATGGGTAGCCATCCAGAGAGAATGAAATGATTGATTTTTGTCGTCCTCAATGGGGATAAATGAATAGAGGCCAAATCTCCACGAGAAGGGGGTGAACGGGTAAAAGCACAAGGAGGAAAGGAGTTTTTCAAGCACTTGGTCAGACCGAAACTCTGCAGACCTAAAGGCTATAGCGATGTAGATAGGGCTTTAGCACAGTACATGTTCAAGTGTGTGCTATTGTGTGAGCACGTGCACTCTCTGCCCGTGCATTTATGTATACTTCTCTTCTAAGATTACCTAATGAAATATTGATGGCAGATGTGAGAAGTGCGGGGGCTGGGGAGCGCTGGCGACTGCTGGAGGTGGAACTGCTCCTTCCTGTAGCTGGGGACATCTCTGTCAGAGCGGCTCTCAGCGGGGCAGCCCTGGCCTAATTTAATCTGACTTTGAATGAGTCTGGATCACACGAGGCAATGATTCTGAACTCACCACACTGGGAAAAGAGAGATGGGAAAGAGAGATGGAAAGCCATGGACAATACATTTCAAACACATCATTATCAATATTTAACAGCACCTGTCAAAGATGATCATTATACATTGCTTTGTTGTTTATGGGAAAGAAAATACTGACAATGATGCTGGGTAAAATACAGTGGCTGCAACATAATTATCTGCTTGACAGGTTTCACTGTGTCCACCTCGACATAAGATGTGAGTCTGTGCAACGCCACAACACTTTGTTTTGTCTAGCTAAGGAGTTTTCACGTATTATTTATTGATGTATTTTTTCATAAAATTGTGTAATACAAACACAAATTTTGATTATATTACTGTGAAATTATTGTGGGATAGAAGAGAATATATGAGAGAGCATTAACTTCAAAGATCTTTGCCACTGACATACAATATATTTTCACTTTTTACATTCAATCAGCTGAAAACGCTGACAGTATTTTTTTCTGTCACGTCCATGATGTCATTTCAGATGTGCTATTAAGTTGATTTAAGTCAGATACAAATTTCCCCTACCTCCAGTTTTCTCTGAACTAACTTGTTTGACCAGCCAAGAAAAAAGGCTGAATTACAGTACGTCCACAAAAATTACAACTATGCTACAGCCAAACGCAAACCAACACATCCTTGCAAAATGAGAACATGGCCGTTTGATTTGTCTGGCACCTAAAAAGTCCTCACAGTGATCATCGTTACAGTCAAAATGTGCCAACTTGAACAAAAAGGACCCTGTTAGGACTTCTTTGCCACTCTTTTAGAACAAGTCATCTTACAAGGACAGCAATTGGCTTTCTGAGCCTCACAAGTCAAAACATCACTTATCATTCTTAAAGATTTAGAGAATTTAATGTGTTTTCTAAATGGTTTCATTATTATTTAAGAATATTTTATAATAAGAGAAAGGCACAATGTTGACTATACTATTACTCCAAAATACTCTTATATTTCTTATGAGTTATTTAGGTCATTATAAAAAAGGCAATTATAAACATCTATATCTGCAAATAGTAAACATGTTTTCCATAATCTACTTCCAAAAACGTACAGACAAAAATAACAGAATTATTAAATAACTTACTGTACCTCTTATCCCAACACTAAAATCTATTGATTAACACAACATGTTTCCCCATGCTATCTGTGCTAACATGATGAAGGCGAGCATGCTCTAATCTTGTATAGTAAACCTTTTAAAAGTGAATGTGGCTGCGAGAAAGAGGCAGCGGTGTACAGGATTGCCGAGGCTACCCCTGTCCATATCCAATGAAAGGTTATAGGAATATCATAATCCCCTCTTCTGAGCTCCTTTGCGTCCAAGATGATGACTAAATTTCCAGTGTCTTATCAGAGAGTCCCAGGCTGGAACTAGTACAAGGGGTTTCCAAAGGGAGGAACCAGCATGAAGAGCGAAGGATGAGATGATCAGATTAAGTGGTGGCTATTGGATTTGTTTGTGTGGTGCTTGCAATCGGAGTGCAGCAGGCGATGTTGGAAATGCCCGTGGAGATGCAAAGCCCTAACCGATCCTTCACCTCGGGACAAGAAATATTTATAGATTCTTGGGGGGCGTAATGTAGGTGATCCTTGGGTTGGATTGGGGAGGGGAACAAGACTTAGGAGGTTTGGATGAGGTGCTGAAGGTGGCGTGTTTTATCAGGCTAGTGGATGCTAAAATGTTTCACACAGAGAGACAAGTGGGATTGACTGGAGGTGGTCAGCAGGACGCAGGATGCTCGTGTGTAGACAGGGAACTAACAGGCTCAAGAGAAGCCCACGCTGAGCTACAGTGAGACATCGTGGATTCAAGAGCGGCAGTCATAACAAAGGTTGACAAACACAGGGGCCTGTACCGCTGGTGCTTCTGATAAGACACAGTTAGATTTATATTTGGGGATTTATTCTTAAGTGGATCACTGCGTATTGGTAGATTTAGGTTTAGTCCTAGTTTAGATTTGGTTAAACTTTTTATTCCTGGTTTTGACAGGGTTGGAGGTAGCATAGTCATCATCAATTGTATTGTTTGCATGGAATATGTTGACTTTAGAGTTGTAGTCGACTAAAGAAATCCTGCGCTATACACCAATTAGTCGACTAAAAAGGGGTGTGGCAAAAATATATCAAAGCTATGAAGTATCTCCATGTATCTGACACAAATTGCACTCAAAAGACAACAACTGCACAAAATTTCATGCAAAAACAACAACTATTTATACAGAAAAAAGTTCTAGGAAACTGTCTATTAATAAATCTTCAGCTAACTCATTCTATATCTTCTCATTTTGCTGTTTTTGACTAATACAAATGTTAAATGACTAAGATAGCATGGACCAATGAATCAACTTAACAATTAAAGGATTACAGCGCTAGTTGATTGCACCAATTTTACAAACGTTTAATTGTATTGCCTATTCTGTTGTGAACATGGACACCTTAAATACAGAAAGCTACGTGTCAATAAAATAATACAACCATACGATCAAACAGTATGTGCTTAAATAATAATGCCTTGAAGCACTCAGTGTCAAATTACATGTCCGCTCGATTCAAATGGATGACTCCCTTAAGAATCACAGTCTCTCAAGCTATTTTCCCATGTTTAATTTTGTTAAGTGATGCACACATGTCAATACCCGTCCGTCCCACTTACCTCGGACGGCGTGTTTGGACAGCAGACAAAGGCCTATGTGACATAATACAGCCATGCACTCTGGACCCCAATCCAGGTCATTTCAATACAAAGAAAGCCACTGACTCAGCTTGGCGAGACAATGTCGATAAGTTAATGGCAGCGATCAATAGCAAAGATTTGGGCCAGATCTTAATTAAAGAAACAACCGCTGATACAAATGATGTTTTCAATGTATTGACAGAGCAGGAGGAAAAAAGGGGAGGCTGGCTGCTGTATAATGGCTGATCAATGTACTTAACATTAGCATTCCTTTTCATCATGTACTAAGATCACTTAATTCTCCCTGTCTTCCTCTTGTTCTATCATTCTTCTTTCAAAACGCCTTTTACCCAGACATCTGAGGCGAACCTTGGCCCCTCCTCCTCCTCCACAACCCTACAAGGTGAACTTGAGAGGCTACTGTGGTGTGCTTTTATCTGGCTCTGCATACCATGGTCCTTATAAGTGTAAATATACAAGAAAATCAACACGAGCATTTTAATAAACACAACTGTAGAAAGGTTATGTGTGTAAATAAATTAATACATTCAGTAATTAATAAATAGACGCAATTGAGAAGACTAGAGACGCTTTTTAGTCTAACTTCAAAATCTTTCATTTCAGGGGTAAATTGAAATGCCCTTTTAGCTCGTTTAACAAAGAAAATATATTTGTATCTAGGGCTGCACAATAATTCTGCATAAAACCTGCTCACCTTGTAGTGAAGATCTGTTAAAACGTTTTGAAAGAAGCGACAAAAACATGAATAAATGTGACAAAACCGCATCTCAAAGCGTCAAAAACTTAAAGCGACAAAATACAACAAAATCTGATTAAAAACGACAGTATAAGTGACAAGTACGCTGCTAATAGTGGAGAAAAATGCCAAAAATGTTCTGAAAACCGGGATTCTGTTATTCGTTTTTAAGTTCGTATTATTGTCTTTTTGTCAATTCTCTTGGTTGTTTAAATGTGAACTTTGAACAGAATCTGATTATTAAAACATACATCACAAATATAAACATAATCGCAAAGCTGGTCATAAAAATCACGCAGCTCTCTTTGTATCGACACTGAAATTAACACATTAACTTCCCTAGCCTTTTTCGACTTTCTTTCTGTAGTTTTGTCTGGATGAATGGGGTTAAATGTGACCAATCATGTGACCAATTGCTCCATTTAGGTTCATATTTGACATATTTCCCTTGTGAATTGCTACTTAGCAGGAACATAGAAAGCAATACATTGTGATTTATAAAACCATGGTGAATCCTTTAAGCAGAAACAAGATGTGATCTGTCTCCAGGCAACGGCGAGCCAAAAGGAGGTATTGGCATTTCTCAAGTATGGTAAAATAATAATTATTAAAAGGGAAGCTGAATTGATGGATCCCATTAAAGCTAACACAGAGTCTCCAGAGGCCTGCGAGCACAAACAGTTCAAAGTCAATAGTGCGATTCCCCAGGTAGACCCGACCAGGACCCAGTTTAGAAAGACATCAATCTGCCGTGTCAGTTCCCAGCTAATGAAGCCACGCACGATCAATATTCAGGATACTACTACTACCTTAAATGAAGTACTAACGCTTGTACACATCACACCAGGACGCACACATAAACTTCATGTATTTTACCATCCTGCACAATCCTTTCTAGAGCTGCAATCGTTTAGTTGACCAAAATGTAACCGGCTACTATTAAGGATTTCTATGACCACAGCAGAAAAAGAAGGCATGGAGTGAGTTAGCTGGACATTTGGAAATAAACTGTGAATTTGTTGCCTTTTTATATACATAAATTCATTTCTACTTTGGGTCAAATATATGGTCGGATCATAGAGATAGTTTACCTTTTTGTTGATTTCATTCATAATTATTTATGTCAGTTGGGATATGTCTTTTCTTTTCCTTTTTTGTTGTGAATATTCCCTCTTTGGCTAGTTATTATACAATTTAGAAAGGGAGTTATCCTTATGTGACACTCAGCGCAAAAAATTCCTTTTTTATTTTTTATGCATCACATGTTAATCCTCCTGAAAGTTTTATCACTCTCCTCCATTATCCTAATGCATGCCATATGCAAAAGGTCTCTAAATCATGTATTAGGACATTGTGCTTTGTAAGACAGTGAATGTGGGTTTTTGTTAGCAAGAGTCAGCAAGGGGCCAAATGTCTTTTATTATGACTAAAATGTTTTCTAATGTAAGACTCTAAAGATTGTATTTTATTGCATTTTCAGTTTGCATCATTATACCTGTGCATGTACTGGGGCTGCACTATACATTTGTTTTGAAGTTTTGAACTTCACAAACAAACGACAGACAAAATGTCCAATATTATTCTGCATAAAACCTTGTATTTTAGATTTGTTAAAATATGTCCTAAAAAAAGCAACAAAAATGCAACTAAAAGCGTCAAAAACATGACTAATAGTGACAAAAACACATTTAAAAGCATCAAAAATGTGACAAAATTGGGACAAAAACGCACCTAAAAGTGAAAGAAAATGCATGCATCAAAAAGGGACAAAAAAGCCCCTAGAAAGTGACAAAAATGGAATTAAAAGTGACAAAAATACATCAATAAGTGACAAAAACACAAGTTAAAGAGTCAAAAACGTGACTAAAAGCAACAAAAACATGGCAAAAAAGCGACAAAAATGTGTCTAAAAGTGACAAAAACGCGGCAAGCGACAAAAACATGATTAGTCATAAAAACGTTCTGAAAAACGTAATTCTTTTATTAATTTGTACCTTCAGATTGCAGTCATTTTGTAACTTCTCCAGCTTGTGTTTAAATTGTGAACTTTGAACAGAATACTTTTAATAAAAATAAATCGCAAATATAATCGCAATCACAACGCTATAAGAAAAATCGCAATTAGACATCTTTCACAAATTGTGCATAGTTTGATTTACGTTTATTTTTCTGTCATTGTTTTTCCTGTCATAAAAAACATCTTTCTTCACTGGAGACACACACAAAGACAGGAGCTCTGACAATCTTTCTGAAATCAGATGCATTGGCCCTGACGCGGTGTAGCTTCTGCCGTAGCTCTATCATTACTAGTTAATAAGGTGTGGTATAGGATTGACTGACATCCTAATACTGAAATAATTTCCACATTCTCGCCGCCTCCTTCTTTCGGCCGGGGAATTAATATTATCACATCAAAGGCTGACTTTAAAATGGGTATAAAATCATTTAAACAGACAGTCAAAGTGATTATTCAAACTGGGTATTTGCCAGGGTATGTGTGTGTCGTAATATATTCATTTCCCACTAAATTGCTGTCTGTCCTGTGAATAAGTAAATTTGCCAGTGTTTTATCAGCATCATTGTGTCAAGTTAGCCGAATACATCAAACAGTCAATCTGATCAACAGGATATGAACACACAGGGAATAATGCAAAAGACTGAAGGGAGGCTGGATTGGAAGGTTCAGGTGCCACGGTAAAATCTACCCCGGGTTTTTTACAGTGGAAAAAAATTACCTTTTAATAAAATGTTGACGTCTTATCATACTGTAGTGTCACTTAATGTTTTAGTGTGGTTTGAAGAAAAATTCAAAATAAAAGATTAGATGAATAATGAAACATCAAAATGGGAAAAAACGTATCGGTTGCCTTGAGAGTATTAGGGGAAAATGTGTATATTTTATGGTATTTTATATTTATTTTTAAGATGTTTGTGAACACTTGATTAATTTGTTCCTGTGTTCAATACCTCGATTCACGGGATGTTTTGGTTTTTCTTGACTCCAAATGTTTTACTGATTGATGTGAGTATGTTTGCGTGTGTTCTCAACCGAGCTATCAGGTAAAACATTGAATACATAAATAAAAGATTATTCACATGTGTCATCCAACTGTCTGTCTGCTTTATTTGTCTTGAGCATCCGCTGAGCTTTCTCTAAAACTCCAATAATTCTAGTAATACTCTAATTTTCAATTTCAATAGTTTGTGATCAGCTTTAAGAAACTGAACTTTCTGAATGACAAAATAAAGTTAAAATGTGACAAAAACAGCCAGTTAAAAGCATACTTTACATTTAGATCTATTTTTGGACTATAGATTGAAAAAAATAGTTTTAATTTAGCTTTTAAAATTGTCACAATTATTATTTTTTGTTCTTGCAATATATTGTAACCTGAATAATCACCATTGTTGATTAACCAAATAATGCTGACATTTCTAGACGGGGAAGGTGTAAAAAGTCCATGCCGTGCCGGATGGAGTCATGCATGATGCTGTAGGCCTTTTAATGCTTTCAATTTCATATCGATCTCAAAAGCTCTCATTCTTAAAATAAAATACTTTAAGCAACATGTATTGTTCAAATACTTTTCAATGTCATATTGTTTTAAAATCTGAAACCATTCCAAGTACCCCAGGGGTCCCCGTACCCCCAGTTCGGAAACACTGGTGTATGTTCTGTAAAACATCGTAAGTAGTTCTTCTATTGTCTAGAAAATCCCTTTTAAGTGCACAGGGTGAGCTCATTCAGTCCACCAGACTATATGATCTATGTGTGTTGCTATTGCCTTCTCTTCAACCTGAGAGGACTGAGGCAGGTGAAGAAAAAACAGGCATAATGGAGGTGGGAGGCACATATTGTCTCTTAGTTTGATGTTCGCCTCCAGGATAAAAGGGTAACAATATACACCAAAATAAAGAATTGAGCTTGAAAGAAAAAGGGACAACAGCAATAACCGAACAATGGTGCACAATGGCAGGTATTTAACTGCCCTGGGACAAGAGGGATGGATTTACAGTTATGTCTCCGAGAAGAAGAACACCCTCCAACTAAGGTCACCAGAAAGGCTTCCTGGCTTTAGAAATCATTATATTCGGAGGGAGATTCATGAACAGCAGTTTAACCCCCCAATTAGTCAAAGTCGCTCCGAGGCATCCTCCATCTTGTGTTGATACATGAAGCCGGGGTGACAAAACCTAACCTAGGGGATGGGTGATTCAACACCAAAAGTGAGTTCAAAGCACTCTTGTTAAACTTGGGAACACAATACACCACTGTCAGGGATACTGCAATACAGCCTGGACGGGCAGTGAAGGCCAAGGCGTAAGACAAGCACACCATACAAGAACACGGACGGGGCATCACATCATCTTGTTCTTCAGTGTTGATCCGACGATACTATAACAGGAATTAGACGTGAGAACAAAATCAGCAGCTAAAATATCAGGTATGTATCAAAGGAGCTCTCCACTAATCTCTTTGTCAACTTGTGGGGATATAAAAACTGCTGTTGTACTTGGATGGCACAATGGCAAATCTCAGGAGCCAGGTTTTATTTCATGCCACACAAAAAGTCCCATAGAAAGGTACAAAGTAATTTTGAGACAAAGTTGCAGCACTTCAAATGGGAAATGTAATGGTTTGTCAGAAAACAACTTTAATCCCAGCAGAACATAAGAACATATTCAGTGTTGAATAAATGTGCGTTTTTGGGATTTGCTGACAGTTAATTAGACTTAATTAACAATAAAATGTGAAATGTTTTCCCCCTTCTTATTTATAATTTATGGTTTGTAATGCAGTGCCATATTAAACTGACAAAAACATTTAAAAAATATGAGTCATGTAAGTATAGTTTAAAATGTACTCAGAAAATAAATATTTATAGTATTATTATTATTGTATGTCCAGTACCTCCACCTGTCAAGGACCTCCACCTCGTACCAAACAAGCCTCAGTGTGATCAACCGCACGGCCAGGAATAAGTATTGCACATGTGCATGACACATACTCGACATCCATGTGGGAAACAAGCCATTCATTTTAATGGAGCGTAGCAGCTCGATTCTCCACTGTTTGACATTAAGAGCAAATGGGGACTTGTAGATATATATAAAATACAATTGCACATTTAGGTCCAATGGCTCAAATTTGTATAAATATCCAAGAATGCTATTGTGATTCACCACTTGTATTTTACATTAATGGAACAATGTGTTTACTTTTCTGGTGCAACGCCATGTCAATGTCCATTAAAATTAGTTGTGATTCGACCTAAATTGATTGTGCTTAAAACACATTAAATCCAAGCAAACTTTTGACACGTCCGCCGCCAATTACACACTCTTACGAGACAGAACTATGTTCTTCGAGGGCCAATAATGCTCACCACAGACTGCAGCGCATTCTACGCTCTGGTGAGGTGATCTGCTGCAGGTTCTCATCTCTCCAGGACCTGAACGTCTCCAGGATCTGTACGTCTCCAGGACCTTAACATTTCCAGGACCTTAACGTCTCCAGGACCTGTACGTCTCCAGGACTCTGGGACGAGCAGGTCAGATCACAGCTGACCCTTCTCACCCTGGACATGGACTATTTAAGCCCCTCCCCTTGGACAGGAGGCTACAGTTCATTCGGCAGAACCTCTCCACAGGATCATTTTCTTCCCCTCTGCTGTTGGACAATAACTCATGTCACCAATACTTAATCTATTTTGCACTTAGTTCCAATACCTTTATGCATGCCTTTTATCTGCTTTTATTTTAAATGTTGCTGTAATTTTTACTATTACTATTTACTATTCATAGTTTGTGGATACTTATAAAGCTTTGTTGAAATCAGATTTGATTGTTAAATCACACGCTGCCGACAGCACCCAACATCAGCGGATTGATGCGTTGCGCTTTGGTCTAAACAATGAAAAATGTGCAATTTTTTCTGTAAAAGTAAAAACATGTATTTGACTACAGATATGGTCTTTTGCCTTAACATAATTGCAAAAACAGACAAAGCAATTTTTCACTGAAGAACTGATTTGAACTAAATGCTAAAATTTTATTCAGAACAGTAGATTAATCCCAACCATTTAGATGAGGAGGCTCCGTAGACTGATAACATTTTTTTTTATTCACAAACCTGTAGTCAACTTGCCAGGAGGATGATGCCTTTTTGACATTCAAAAGTGCTTTTTGGTTATCTCCATCTCCAAAAGCTTTCTGCTCATCAGTAAATAATTTCAGACTGCTCCAAGATGTGAGTGCATGGGAAACACAGCCTGCAGCAAATCAAGAAAATAGTGGAAAAAGGCTGGGAAAAAAATGTGTATATATATTTAAGGAGGCAGAGTGGAGGACGCAGGGAAGATAAATAAGACAGATACTTTGTTTCATTGTCAGTGGCACTCTAGGGTTATTTGAAGCACTTATTTATGCACTGTAAGCAGAACAATGGGACTATAGCAGAAATGATTAAATACAGGCTCTTCAAGCAATAGACGGCGCATTGTGGTGGGCCCCGGCTTGCCACTGGGCCGCCTTGATAAAAGCGCTATGAGGTGATAGCTGATACAATTTGCCAGGCGATTTGAATGGAAGCGACTGCGGAGGAAAAAAAGGGCCGCGACGCCGTTGGTTGGTCCATCGCTGACAGCCTGTATAGCCCATAATAAAATCATTAGAATGTAAATGCTTTATTGCAAAATAAGAGCCCGGAGCTGGGGTGACATTATCTCCCGCCACCTCGAATGAAAGCAACCGATTAGCATTCCCTGATTCAATGATAGGCGCAACTTATCTTTATTAAAATTTCTCAAATCGAGTCTTCATTTTTTCGTGATTGAGTTTTAAGCAAATGTAATATCGCGTTTGTGTATGCAATAGGCGGAGGGATGGAGCGAGAGGAGGGAGAGGAGGGAACGCTGCCCCAGAAATAATTAGTGTACGCATTTCTTCCCTACATGTGTTTCATAAGCAACAAATTGGATTTTATATTTGATGTGTCACTATCTAATACATTTGCATGAAAATACGGGGCCGCGTTTACAGAATAATTACTGAAAGTGTACACCTCTTTAACACATGTCTCACAGGAATGAAATTTGATTTGTTTGAAAGTGACTATCACAGTGTTGCCAAATAATTGTCGGCGAATATGAGGGCTAGGACTGACTTGATTTTAGCTCTTCATATTCCCGACACGCGCACACATTTTCAGCGGAGTATTTTAAACGGGCGCACTGCTTAGTAGGCAGACAGTCAATTCTTATGCAAATGGATCGCTATAAAGACAGGGTATAATATGCTATAGATCAAATGTCACACTGGCAGCAAGAGCCTGATAGAGAATGGCTTACTTACATACCGTCCCATAATATATGCTTTATAATTTGATACTTACGTAATCTCTTAGATGTAATACTTTGAATGTACAGGGGCGGTATAGTGCCGGAAAGATTCTCTGACTTGTTTGTGACAGCGTTGGCCTTTGATGGTGTCGGCCATGTTGGAACGTGGCAGCACTCGATAGACACATTTATTCAGCCGTGTATCTGGTGACATCTTAATCCGCTGCAATGCATTATGGAGCTGCCACTTAGCCAGGTGTAATTTGTCCCAGCGTCTGTGGTTTGACAAATACCTTTTTAAATGATGTAATAAAGATGATTCTATTTTACTGTATGTATGTGAGGTGGTTTTATCGTGTTATAAAGAAAAATAAGCATGTGTGTACTTTTACAATCCATGCAGTGTTTCCTTTCCAGATCACACAATCATAACACACTTTTAAACAAGAGGATGACAAATATATGATTAGAAACAACACAATACATGTAAGAAAAAAATGTATACACAATGTAAGATTTTCATGTAGAAATAAAAATGGTCAAAATTGTGCCTTTTTAGGAAAATTAAATCTGAAAAATTGACAGAACCAAGTTTGATTTTCTTGCTTAATTTTGTCAACATAGTAGATACAAACAAATTTACAGACAGACATTTATTTCGTTTTTGGAAAACTAGATCTGACTGAAAATTGGCATAAACATTTTAATTTCATTTTTGGCTTAAAACTAAATAAGTCTTAGAATAAAATATCAACAAATCCTTCTGCATGTTCTGTAAAAACAAGTACATGTACAAGATTAGAAAGTTTGGTGTGTAGGTGCTACTTAATGATCTTTATGTTCCTAATAACGGGATAAAAACGCATTTTAAGAAAACAGCCTTTGAAGTTACAATGTCCCATGTAAATCTATGGATGAAGTGGATTAAATGAAATGATAAACACAAATGGAAAGCAGATTGAGCAATTTTGTGGTTTCCACATGAAAGTCTATATGTATTTTCTTGCATTCAAGGTTTGAGGCTCAAAAAATGTCTGTTTCCACCTTCCCCCTAACCCTGCCCACTGTTCTACACATGCAGTTATGTATATTATTTAATTTTTTCACTTTTACTTTGGGTGAGATATTTATGTTAAAAATTAGATAATAAGTGAAAATCTGCTGTGGTGAAATGCTCTGTTCTGCTGTTTAAGTCAATGGACAAGTTTCTATAATAAAGCCATTTTAAATGTTGCTATTCATAGTGAACAAGATGGAGAATGATGTGGTTATATGGGTTATGCTTTAATATTAAATAACCAAAGGGAAAAAAAAAAACATAATATGTCTTCTTTAATACTTTTTTTGGTGCTCTACTACAATGAATAGCAAACTACTGACTGGAAAGTGTTGTCCTTTTTCATAGACATTCAAGAGATTAATCCTTGTTTACAGCCCCCAAAACACTTTTTGACAAGACAATATGGCTGCCCTCAGTGGCGCTCTGACTGTAGAGGTGAACATCCACGCACTTGCTTGGTTAAGAGCTCTGCGCAGTGCTACACAATGCACTTGTTATTGCACACCCATAGGATTTGCACTTGTGTTCTCGTGGCCCCCTTTTATAGCCATCACCGGGTCATACATCTAGTGGAGTAAATTTAAAATCCCAGACCTCTGCCCCATTCATCGAAGACAAAAGGGGGACACAAATTGGTCCGAAAACACAGTGTAAAAAGAAAAGCTTACATTAGGCTCAAGGGGACACTGGGGACCGCGCCGATCGCTGCATGTGAAGAAGAATAGTAGCAGCAGCAGTAGATAAATCACTGCCATCATGCAGATTTACCGTGTTAGAGCCAAAAGATAAATGTGTCAGAACCTGCCGCGCCGGGCCACACGCTAACGCCGGTCAGTAATTGAACTTTGCTATAATTATCCCGAGGAGATAATATTAACTTATAGTCTTTGCGTGAGAAAGAAGCCAGTCCATAATTCATTTGCTGTATAGGGTGATGGTAGTAGCTGGCACTCAATCTCACTGTCCCTCTCTTCTTCCTTTTGCCTGTGCATTGTGTTACTGAAATATGACTGCTCCATTTTTATCCTGTCACAATGACAACTGATGGGCTTATTTTCTCGTGGCCCCAGGGGATGATGAAATAGTAAGCAAACATTCTTTCTCAGGACTCGAAGGGTGCTCCATCATAGGGGCTGAGGCCGCCGCCGCCTGCGTTGTGTTGTGTGGCAGTAACAGGAGGTTAGACTGGATACAATGCACTTGGCCTCGCGCGATGCTCAGGTCCAGCGCGCTACACTGGGCTATTTTACACTTTTCTGACGTTAAGCAGTTCAATATTGAGATCATAATCCTGGTGAGTGTCTTTCCTGAATGTATTTGCTGTTCAAAATCACTATTTGCATATATCAAAATTATGCAGATGTTTATTCAAGTGCATAACTTTTGTTTGTTTGTTTTTTTAATTCAAAACAATGCAAAGAGTTGTTAAAATTATTACTAAAATACCGAATGCACTCAACCAAAATGTGTTTGGAGAGCACAATTTGTACAAAACGTAATTCAAAGTGCTTTTATAACACATGAAAAACACATTAAAATCACAATCCAAAATTAATAACATAAATAATTACGTTACACTTTTCTTTTCTTCATTCCTTTTAGCATGCTATTTTCAAGTTTCTAGATTTAGCGATTAATGCGCACTTGACACTTAAAAGGAGCCAAAACAAGTAAAACAATCATGGCAAAGCTTTAATAATTTTCTAAAAAGTTTATTATACTATTAATTACATTTTTGTCAATGAATTACATGCATTAACATTTTTTAAAATAAAAAAAAACAAACAAATTCATGTTATAAGTTTTAAGTCAGATGCCCTTGCTTCTATATTAAAATAATAATAAGGGGGAAAATTGAAGGACAAAAAAGCTATCCCATCCCTTGCTTTGGAGTAAAACAATAATTTAAAAACAGAAGAAAAAAAAAAACAAACAAGCAAAAAAAACATATGAGCCCCTGTGACAGGACTGGAGCTTTAGCATTATTTGGTGAACTCACGCAAACTCCACGGGGGAAAAGATACATGTTGAATTTCCATGTAAAAATCGACAAGGCGGCATTATATAGTTTACGGACAGGTGCCTTGTAAAAACCTGACACCTCGGGGCCCATTATTTACTCTGAGCCACACTCGCTCATGTTAAGCCCTGGTTAAAAAAGGCAAGGTTGCAAGGTTTACAATAGGTCAAAATAACACTGCCAACTGACAACACAACATCCAGCTCATTTGAATAATGAGAGATATTGGGCGGACATTAGCCGAGGGAATGGAGCTGGGGGGACCCGAGGGGGGCTTCGTACTGTCAGCTCTCATTTTCAGAGCTGGTTTGTTAAGCAGCGACTGTGAAGCGTCGGCAATAACAGCGATAAGAGAATTCCTCAGCCTCACTGGAGGAAACAGCGGGACAGCCCGGTTTATCACCACGCTAACAGGATTCAGACAAAGAGCCAAAAGTTACAGCAATGTTGACATGAGCACTGAAAAGATAGCTTATTAAATTGATAAATGTATGTAAATATCTGACGAAAAAAAGTTTTAAACCGTGTATTTCATCCTTACCGTGTCTTGGCAAACAATATATTTTAGGTATTTGGTTACAATGGTTCACAGTAATCCATTTATCAAATACTTTTCATTGTTTAAACTTGAAATAAGATAGTCTGTCTTTGCTTGTTTTAAAGTTTTAAAGTTTCAAAGCAGAAGATTTGGGCATGACAAATCAAAAGTTTAGGTCATTTTTAAAAGCTGCATGTAAAATTTGTGGATATGTCAAGAGAACAGACCTGTCTCAACAACACATTTTAAACTGTGATATATTGTTACAGAAAATATCACGATAAACGATAATATTGAAACTACTTTATGCCGCCAACATAATAACTTTAAAGCAGGAAATTCCCATCAAACTTTATTCCAATGACAAAAATCATGAGCAGTAACTTATAAAGAGAAGCATGAAACTATTTTGTATCATTTATGAGTCTAATATATTAATTATTTAACTCTTTACAGCTGATATTTTAATATTTTACCGAAAAAGAACAACACATTTCCAATTAGATACATACAATAAATATTGAGCCCCAAAAAATACTGTCTCTCCTTTCATTTACTGAACGATAAGTCAATATAGTAATTATCATGACAGGCCTATGAATACTGTTGGAGCAAAAATGTTCGTTTTATTATGTTACACTGCTATGTGGCAGACACACAGCATGGTTGATAGCCTTGATAAACTTCAACATCATCAACCCCAACATTATAGCAATAATTAATAAAAGCAGAGTGTATATTGCCTGATTTTTCCACAGCGTCATCAAGCTTTACTATCCCTCATTTTCTTGTTACCGCCGCTGCCAGCAGAAACACCCACCTCATTGTTTACTCAGATCAGAGGCAGCAGGGGCTTTTGTCTCCTCTCTGTAAGAAGAAATGACAGTGTAATCTGATTTACAAGCGATCGCTCCAGCACAATCAAATTAAGTCTCCAATAAGCCATGATGAATGCACACCTACGCCACTCATTAGGATTCCAAACCAAATATGAGCTTCTCCTGTTCTAGCAGTGAGCAGAAACACAACCTGGAATAGATGGGCCCATTTATTGAGTCACTGGTGTCGCTAAGTGTAATGTGGCTAATACTGACTGACACTGAGTTCATGTATAGTTTAAAGACCCTGGGAAAAAATAAATACATAAATAAAATGTGGAGTATGGGCACTGGTCTATATCCTGCAATGGATATAGTGCCCAAACCAATACATTCTCTTACCATAAACGCCTTTTATCTCACAATAAAATAACGAATACGGGTTGTAAAGGTATACACTGTAAAATATGATTACAGGGACAGGCTATTGTAAATAAATGCTACGCAGTCAGTGTCAACAGAAGTCCAGCGCGCGGTGCCGCGTTTGGCCACTACATTTTGATTGACAGTGTCATATTGGTAAGAGGGTTATGAACCACAAAACAAGGGTTAAAGGGAAATTGACCCAGCAGTTGACGGGTGAATGATACATAGAGCCCACGGTCTTTAATCTTGCTGCTGAGCGTACATGAAGCTTATATAACAAATTACAATGCCTACAGAGTAATACATCACCTGATAGATCTCCTTCTGCATTTCTGTCTTCTCCTCATCTCGTCCTCTGCCCAGGAGAGCTTTGGCTAGATTTGTCAGAATATACGGGTTACAGGTTGTGTTCTGGAAATATGATTAAGACGGATGGACTGTCAAACGGACAAGATGCATGGGACTCAGGGATATAAGGTACAAAGATACTAATTGATACTAAAATTAGGCAATACAAAAAACTAATTACAAAATAATAACTTAGATACGACACATTTGGACCTTTCATGTTGTCACTAAAGATTATTTTAGTAGTCGACTAGTCAAACGATTATTTCTATTGTATGTTAAGACTTTTTAAATTACATTATCAAGCAAATAAAGGTTGAAATGTGGTGAATGAAGGCTTTTAGAGAGAATATTTATAAATTAAGTGTATCATTGATAAAAATCAGCTATTGTTTATTCGTTTTAAGACATTTTGATTTAATAAAGTTGCGGTCTTTGTTACAAAGGGCCTTTTTTAGGTGTTTTAAAGTCTGTATAGTCCAGTTATCAGTTATTATAGTCAACAAGTCACGATATGTTGATTTAAATTGAAGCGTTGCAGCCTTACTTTACTGAATATTTTTAGAATAGTTTCATCAAATATAATATTAAAGAAACCGACTAATATTTGGGTGTTGAAAATTAACCATATTGTTTTGTTTTCTTTATCTTTTCGACCCATAAAGTCTTTCCCTTAATATCAACATTTTTGTATCCGTATTCCCTATAACCATTGCAATATTCATTTTGAGATTTAAACTTAAGTTGAAATAAAATGCAAATAACACAAAAAGTTATAATTTTAAATTGAATACAGTGAGTACAGTATACATCTCTGCATTCTGACAGTCGCACAGTCCGTAGAATCAAACAAACATGCGTACTGGGTGATAAGCGACACTGACTGACCTGGCTGCACCTGCGCACGGATAAAAAGTACAACTCCAGAGATAAGGCTCAAGTCGAAACAACAGTGTCCAGGTGCAGATCGCAGAGAGGTGCAAACTCCATCTTGGTATGCAGAAGGAGGCAGATCGGTTAGATAACTGGCCGGAAATGGATTCAGCTTCAGCAGCTCCGTTTAGATGTATTCTACTGTTCTGATCTCTCCAGACTAGTGTAAGGTCAGAGGTCATCGTAACCACTCACCGTACTTTAACAACAGATATACTCTCAGACCGGCAAGTTTGGACCAGTGTTAACTAGTGTTGTCACGATACTGGCATTTTAAACTCGACGAGAAAAGGCTTGATGCTCGATAACAATATACTGTATAAAAAATAAAGACAATTCTCAACGCAAAATACTGGTTGATTCTTTAATATCATACTATGTAGTCTCACACTATAGTTAAGAATTTAGT
The DNA here is from genome assembly GCA_019453435.1 of Rhinogobius similis. Lineage (NCBI taxonomy): Eukaryota > Metazoa > Chordata > Actinopteri > Gobiiformes > Gobiidae > Rhinogobius > Rhinogobius similis. Next base: position 20,850,495 of record CM033626.1, on the reverse strand, counting down.
TATGTCCACATCTAAATCCACTTTTTTAATATATATCCCATTTTAGAAACAGAACCATTTCCAAAGTCTTGCACAAACAGAAGGTATAATGTAATTTTATTTTTTATATCTACTCCTGTCTATTTTTGATGTGAGATTTGGTATTGATTGGTGTCTGGTGACTTTTTAACTACCGTTGTCGCAGTTTGAAAACACTTAGGGTGGACAATATCTTTAATAATAAATCGAAATTTAGATAATATTGTGAATGTGGTTTTGAAAATTTGCTAAATTTGAATACTGACTATATTGTTTATAGTAAAAAAAAGATGCAATAAAAAAAGCTGAGCCAATACTGATGTATACTTTCAGATAAAGATACGGTATTAAGTGATATTTATGCTCTTTTATAATACATTTGACATAACAGAAGGCATTTTTATCAAGATACTCCAAAAAATATCGAAATATACATTTTTGTCAACATGTCCCACCCCAGATAACACAGGTTTTAAGGTGTAATACGTTTGATTGCACATTTTAGTCAATGTAACGCTACCGTTGCCTGTATCATGTATGTTGCTAGTAACATTACCAAACTTGCTGAGCACTGCAGCCAAATTTGACCATTTGCAGATCATTAGAGTATTTCCCTCACACTGTGCGAGTGCAAATGTGTGCTCCATAAGTTTGTCTGCAGAGCTTCCTGTCATTAGGGCCAGCTGAGGATAACAATGGGCCAAAATAAAGTAATGGGAGGTTTAACTCCACAATCATAACGCAGGCTTACGTGTTCGATAAAAGTTTGAGAAACACTTACAACCGAAAATATACGGTATAATACTACGGGTGAACGATATGTCAAAAATGTATGTCACAATTTCGATTTTACCTCGATTCATGATTCATGTACACTCACAAACAATCTTTATATTGTTACTAAAGTCATCTGATTCTTCTTGAAAGCCGTCACCGTCTTTCTGAGGCTGTGGGTGGGAAAAGGTATCTTTGTTTGTTCGTAGAGCTGCATTCAAACGAAAACTAAAGACAACATTATGGCGATTTTACCCAAAAAGCAGATGGTAGTAGAATGAGATCAGAATTCCATTTCTATCACCATATTGTCCAGTCCTACCAAATACTAAGCGCTATGATAATTTTGCGGTGCACTATGTAACTTTTCTGGTCTGTTAATGCTTTTCCTGGAAGGTTCCACAGTAGGACATCAAACATTTTATTTATTCGGTAACAGTTCTTGCCAAAAAAAACATAATTGAAAAGTACGTATTCACCTCTTTGTTGCAATGGAGACATTTACGGCAAAGAACTAGCATCTCCATAGATAGCGTAAAAAAAGTTACATAGAGCACCTTTAAATCATCTTTTTGTATTGAAGTGAAACAAACTCAGCCAACCATCAATGAATAAAACAGAGTAATAGCACAACAATATAAACGTTATTCTTAGTATTATCTTGATTCTTTGGTTGATTTTCCTTTTTTGATTTTCTTTTTTTGTCAGTAATTGAACTAAAGACAACGTATTTTTGTAAACAAAGTATTGAGTAAATGCAGATTCAAGCAGATTAGTTTCTTGTGTGGAATAATGATGCTGCAGGCAGACAGACCTGCACATCTCTTGAAACCCAATCCCGCACCCACCCAGGCACACAAACGCACCAGGACCATCTCCCCTTGCCCTCATCTCTCAACAGCTTTTGAGGGCCCTAAGTATAAAATAGCCAGACGCACTAACAGTATCTGTCCGTTGCAGGATACATATAGTGGGGTACGAGGAGAGGCTCAGGTAAGAACGTGCATCAATCTGTCACTCGCTTCCCTCCAGGCGATAAGAGAAATTCCAACAGAGAGATAACGCTGGACATTCAACTTAATTCCAAGGAAGAACTTTTCATCAGCGGGTCACATATTAGCTTTCAGAAAATCGGACCGCTGCAAGTTCCTGTCTTTTTCTTCTTCCCTTTGCTTGCATCGCCCTGTCGAAGTATGAGAATGACATCGTGAACTTGAGCTTGAACATTTCCCGGCAGACAAACGGGTTTTAGTTCATTTTATATCAACATGTTTACCTGTATGAAAGAAAGTTGTTAGATAAGGCACTGACCAGACCCTACATAATCGCTTATATGTTGGGCCAACCTATTACAAAGTTTACAAGAAGTTTGGAGGTCAACTATATTTCTCTTTCGCTTGGTTTGGTAAAGATTGTGTCTCCAGTTTTCGTCTGTAGGTGAACACAGTACTATAATTCATTCATGTCATTAGAATAGATTTAGTTGGCCCATTCTGAGAACCTTTGGAGAAGTTTGCCATTTTGTCACGTACACACATGCAAACATTCAGCGTCGTGTTCATTTACACGGTGGAATTTAGATTAACAGATTTGCTAATTCAATGCATGTCTTTGGGTGGAAGAAGCCCCAGAGAAAACCCACAGTAACATAAGGGAAACATACAAATCTCATCTTTAAAAAAAAAAAAAACAATTTCTCAAATCAGCTTATCACAGTAAATCTTAATATTTTGCAAGCTGTGGCATTTACAGCTTACCATATGCGGAAAAAAACAAGCCCACATTCCTTCAAGTCAAGAACCAAAAAGAAGAGAATCAAATCAGTAATTTGGGGTGTACTCTATATGGCTTTGGTTAGAGAGTTGAAAAGTTCAACTAAATTGATTTCATACGACACATGGAAGCACGTTCCAAACTTGTTAGTCACAAAACACCCATTGCACATGTAATTTTATGTCAAGCTAGATTTTATTAGACTTGTTGTGTTCATCATTTGACATACACTCTGCTAAACACAATTATCTCTGTCATTGCAACAGCATTTCATGTATATACTTTTATAGAAACAAACAATAGTAAAACAAAGGATTATACACAAATATTTGATTCAAAATTATAACATCAATGTCTTGTCACGAATAAGGCGGCAACTAACAATCATTTCGCTAACTGATTAGTCTCGAGATTACTATTTTGATTCATTGTTTTAAAATGTTGTGATGAAATTATCTTTACTAAAATGAAGCTGAAGTGAAGCTGTTTGAGGCTCCTTGTGGAGTACATTTATGGACAGAGAACGTTTTCATTAAATACACAGAATTTACAAATATTCAGTGTAATTCTCATGCAATTGTGGCTCAATTAGAGTCATAAAACTTCATTCCTCAGCTCGTGGCACATTTTGGAACCTATGTAGACCAGTTAAGGTTTTTTTGACATCTAAATTAGTTGACGATTATTTCAATAATCGATTTGTGGTAATTAATTGACTAATTTAGTCAGCGCTTTGGGTGCCTGTTAGGTGGAAAAGCGCTCTATAAATAAAAATTCTTCCTCTCTTCTTCTTCACAATATCAAATTTTAGTGTAACATTACTGTCCCAGAACAAAACAAAAGTGAAATCCTTGATTTTCCTTCCTTCCAATACTGTTTAAATAGTTCTATGCACCCATCTTTATCAAACTTACTAAATAAAAAAGTAAAGTTATTGTGAGACAAATAGCCACATAAACAGCACTATTTAGGTGCATGTTTATGTAGAGGATTGAATCGAGAAGACAGATTTTATTTATATAACTGTTTATTATGATTATTAGTTTTTAGCTCTTTGATTATATTGTGTGTAATAATGCCCGATTATCGTTTCACAGAATAAACTTGACATCCATACTTTCCCAGGATATATGGATGAAATGCTACAAAAGTGTGAGGGAGAAAACAGCCGTCATAGTTACGAGGAAGACCAGTCGTTCCATACAGAGACAATTGATTAGCTCGGTACAGCGCAGCGATAGCCCTTACTCAGCTGGGGTTGATGTGCAAGTGCTAGTCTGGCTTTTTTTTTTTTTTTTTTGCACAAAGATCATATGGATCAATACGACATGGCACATTTAGGAGACCCTTACACCATACCCTGGGACTATAGGGCCTCACCACCTCTGCCTTTTCTGCTGATTAGGGGGGGTTGGGCTAGCGACAATAATAGCCATAGCCAATACCCTATATAGCTTTGTTCAAGTGCATGACCAAACGTTAGGACTCTGTTTTATTTACTACGTCTCTGTGTCTCTTAGGGTTTTCTCAAAGCTATTTATTGCATTGATAAGTCACATACGAAATATGACTCTTGACCTTAAGTTTAATAGCTGTTTTTTGTTAGGTTTTAGAGAAGGGAGCGATGAACAATCAAGATGTCCCCCCTGCAAACAAAGACTTATGGGCAGGTGGAGAGGTGAGATAAACACAATTAAAGGTGACAGCAAAAAATAGACTGCCACGCACAGAATTGTCACTCAAGGGCAACACGAGGTAAAAGCTCAAGCCGCTAAGATATATTCTTTAGGTTCGTAATTGTTTCTCTTTGCGTTTAAGGATCTCCGTACCGCCATAAATAAGAATATCGTTGAAAAGTTCTGATTTTCACACAGCTCATTACAAGGGGCCACATTTACCGAGTTACTAAGTGCATTTAGTCATAATATTAATGTTGTAATTTGTGAGCATTTTTATTTTACAATTGTTTATTAATCCAGATTTTGTTTACGTTATGGGCATAGAACATTTTACTTGTTTTCAAGATGTTTCTTCAAATTATTTGTCAATGGGTTGAGAAAATGAACTTACCTCATTACTTAATTGATTTTCTTACTTCAAGGTAACTTAAAAGTCAGCCAGAAATGTATAGAAACCAAAATGTCTTCATCAAATAAGAAATATATCTAACCTTGCTGAAACAAATCCATTTAAATATTCAGAATGAACGTGAGATTAACAAGACTAGATATTTATTTTAGCTTCGATTGACTTTCTTTTATAAACAGTAATAATCACGATAACGGTATTTATTAAAAGCATTATTTACTATTAATACTATGCGTTATGTGCCTGTAGCGCTCGGTGTCGCTAAAGATAATATACTAAATGTGTTCCATCTCTGAATCATTATAAAACAGAAAGTACCAGAGGCTAACACTGTGGTCACAACCCACTGTGTTTAATAGCCCCATGTTGAGTCATTAAAGCAGGATGAATTGCTCATTTAGTGCAACACAACACAAAAGACACAATTAAAACTGCGCCGCACCAGTAAAAGCAGTTGGACGCTGAAATTAGAAGTGGAACGAGCATTACACATTCTCAGTGGGGTCACCACCGCTGCGGCTGCTAATATATTTCTTTATCTTTTCAACTGTGTTAAAAACAGCTGTTTGGGCCTGTAGCAGATAATTCAAGAGGGTTTTTTTTGTCTGTGTGAGCTAGCAGGGAGACAATGGAGAGGCATCGATTGGAGAGGGGCTCGACATCCTGCCTTCTTGTCAGCTGAATAAAAAGACCATTACCCCTTCAGCTCCCGTTTGATATACACCGCCGGGAAAGAAAGACTTATAGGACTTTTACTTCCCCTTCCATCAAGCTATATCTATTCTCTCCCCCTGTACCCTTTTTGTCTTGTTTTCCACAGTTTGTCCAATAATCATCGCAATCTTTTCCACATTACCGGGCTGGAGTTTAGAAACAATAGAGAGAGGGTAATAACTTTTGCTTGGAGGAGAAAGGCAGTGAAAATAAAAGGACTCCAGCCCAGGTCATAGGTCAACTACTGCCGACGCATTTCCAAAGCCCTTTTGCTTCTCACTGGAAAGTACTAGTGTTTGTCATTACCTTTGGATAGGGTTTAACCTGAGAGTGTGTCAGGGAGTGGAGGGTGTTAAAGGGAAGAATATAGAATATTGTTAGAAGGTAGAAAGATACTGAGCTACATACTGTAGATTTGAGTGAACAAAATTAGGTTAACCGCCTGTGGGATAACACTGCATAGAATGTTTTTTGTTGGAATGCAGTTAATATGATATACGAATGACAGGGGATGTAAAAGTTATTTGTTAGTTATTTGAAATTGGATTGGAATGGAAAAAACAGGTCAAATGGCAAGGAACAAACAGGGCTGTAAACAGAAAGATTTGTTGAGTCCTAAAATAACAGATGTAATGTTAAAGTAATTTGAGTTACCGTTATAATTTTTGCATCTTTTATTAGCACTAGTATTCATTTGTGCCCCTCTCCCCGCAGTGAAGGTACACAAAGTACATTATTGTGTTCATTAATGCAAGGTTTTGTCTTTATAGTATACTGTTTATATATTAGGGTTGAAGACTTTTAGTTGTTTAGTTGATTAAGTGGTCAATGGTCTTGGTCGACTCTTATTTTTCTCTCTCTCAATACAGTTCTGCCAAGACCAGGTTAGCTTACCTGCCCCAAAACCCTAAATGAAACCAAATTATCTGTTCCTAAACCTTAATTGTGAAAAAAGATATTGTACAAAATAACCATGGTCACCGATGCAAAGTGGTGGTCGTATGCAAGTGGGTTGGGGGGAAAATTGAAGCGTCTTGGTCGACCAAAATGTGAAGTCGATGAATTGTTTTGGGGGATTTTAAATGATTTATGTAGACAGCAGTAGAAAAGAGCAGGCATGTAGTGAGTTATCTTGAGATTTGGGTGTGAAATGTGAGTCTAATCTCCCTTTTTACTGATGTGATTTACTGTTTACAAGTAGTTTAAAAAATGAATATTTGTAATTAATTTTAGTCTTGTGGTTAGACCTGTCACAAAAACAAATTTGAAGTGCAATGTATTGTAAAAGGAAAAAAAAAGCACAATTAACGATAATATTGAAGCTACTTTATGCCAATGAAACAATAACTCTAAAGTCAGATAATCCCATTCCTTAACCTTAATGTACTGTATTGTTCAAAAACATGAGCTGGGTTAAATAAATATCAGAATAAAACACTTTAGTACTAATATAATATCTACAATTATCAGAAGTTACTACTTAAGTTACTTCTACATCTTAAATCTTATCGTACTACAACTAGTAACAAACAATTCCCCACTGAAGAAGCAATTACACACAATAAATATTGACTCACAAAAAATATTGTTTCAGCTATTTAGTTATTATTGTGACAGGCCTTGTGGGCTTGATTTAACGCCATTTTAGTCGACAGAGCACGCCGTTAGTCGAACAAGATTTTAGTCGGCTACAGTGCTATTGTGTACACTTATAACGTCACAGAAAAGATGATTTTCTTTTACGCAGCACATTGCCAAGAGGAGGGCTGTGTAAATCAATGTAATGCACTGTTTTGATTAAAAGGACGCAGGGGTGCAGCTTGTGATGCCGTCTAAGGACACATTTATGCATCAAAACACAACGCGAGTCCCCGCTCAGATATGGATCATAGCTCAGATTTAAGTTGATGCGCACACCCTCCAACCCCACCACCAAATTGATTAATACACTCCAATTTTGTGAAAGATAGTTTTCTTGCAAAGAGGAGATCTATTTCGCCCGCAAGATCGAAAGTTAGAAGGCACAGCATAATTGATGACCTCCCGGGACAAGCGCTCTCATATTTATCACCAGCTGACCTTTCGTCCCGTCTCATCCATCATAAATTAAAGTTGTACAGCGGTGGCGTGGCCCGGGCTCCTCTCTCAGCACAACCTTTTGTCCAGAGGTCTTCTCCTCTGCTTCATTTGGAGCTGGAGGAAGGAGCAGCACTGAAACCTGCAGTTCAGCACCTCTGCTGTTCAGGGCAGATGGTCATCACCGAGAGCATCTGTCAAACTCAGGCCCGCACTAGTGGCCCACCGCACACTGGCTCCCTCTGACCACTACACTGGACCCACTCACATACTTTTGCCTGGTTGGTAGGGCTGGGCAATTCATCAAATTTGAATCGAGACTCAGTCATGTCTAATAGTCAATGATATGCTTGGGTTTTTTTTTAAAACAAAAGGGCTGCAGTCAATCAGAAAAATGCTGTTGCTAAACGATAATGACTTTGGGTAAAACAGGAGTATTTGTTTACCTGCTTTACATGTTTCGGAAGTAGCTAAAACATGTAAAGCAGCAGGTAAACAAACACTGACCAAAAGGAACTGTCATTTAACAGTTAAAGTGGTTTAACAGTGGTTCAGTGTCATCCACAAACCCACCAAAGGTTCAATCCCAGCTCAGTCTAGTGCATTCTTACGTCGTGTCTTTGGGCAAGACACTTCACCCAGTGGTGTGTGAGTGATTAGTGGCTGGATAGGCCTGTACACAGATTTTGTGGGAGTGAAAGAATAATGCAGTTGGTTAAATCCAAGGTATAACTTCATTATATAACTATTGCCCAAACTACCACTAGCATTTCCTGTTTTTAATTTATATCTGAAATAACTTGTTTGATTGTTGAATGCTTTACAAACATACCGACTGAGTGAGATAAAGCACAGAAAATGCAAATATTTTGTTTTTTCATCATAAATACTGCAAGCTATTTTTGAAGTCGTTTAGCCAGACTATAGCCCATCACAGACCATTTATTCCTTTTCCTTTCCAATCATCCAAGTCCACACACACACCACTCTCCCTTACTAAAGGCATCTATTAATATTGATGAGAGCAGGGCATTAATGTTAAAACTGAGCTTTGGGGCCGAGCCCTTATGACTCCACTGTAGTGATTAACACAAAGCAAAGGAATAATTTATCACTTGTGCCATAATATTTGGGTGAATTTTCAAACATCTCTGGTGTGTGAGGGGTCAGTAATTAGAAGTGGATATCTCGGCCAATTATGGATTTAAAGTGTCCTGCCTAATGATGGGTTAAATTAGTATTGTATGGATATAGAAACATGCATTTTAAACATCTTGTCAGTTCACCCGGGGTCATATCAAGTCATTACTCTCGCTTGGGTGTAACATATTTTCATAAATGCTGAGTGTTAATCATTGAACGGTTGACACCGTGATGTGATGCATTACTTTATAAGTAGAAAAACAGTAGAGGGTCCCATATCTATAGAAACATATTTCACGTCTGTATAGATTGTTAGGATTATGTTTAGAGATGCATTTTATTATGTGATGAAATTCTTTATTAACTTAATTATACTTGTATATCTATCCAGTCATGCAATAACAAAATGGAAAACTATGCAGCATGAAAACTACAAAACCACATTCATAATAAGAATAATAATTAAAATCAAGAATATACTGCTAATGGTGTACACTGCCTTGCTTTCACTTCTAAATAGGGCTAAGTAATTAATCACACTTTACTAGACATTGAGATTCAGTCATGTTTAATCATCAGAGATATGGATATCAGGGATTTCAATCCAGAGGTCCAGCCAATCATCAGTAATAGCATGTGGTTTGGAGCAGAGTTCAAACTTTTTAGGGATAAATTTGACAATTTTTGGGGTAAAATTGCAATGATTAAAAGTTTGTTTATGTTCATTTAATCAATTGTCAAAGCAATTTTCATTTTGTATATAGGAAAAAATGTAAAACTAAACTGATGCTTATTTTCTGTTTACATTTTAGATGTCATAAATTTGTGGACAAAATCAAAGCCTGCAGAGCTGTAAAGGAACTCTTCGGCATTGAGAGAAAAGCAGAACTGAGAGTGAGCGATCCTTGTGTTTATACATTGTCATTCAGTGCATGACTACCCCGCACTCCCACAAGAGGCAGCCTACCAGTGACCCCTGAAAAGACGGGGTCACTAAAGAGGTCGAGCGGAATGGCCCGGCTGTGGGCTCCAGCGCTCTGTGACAGCTTTAAGTAGATCTCTTTTTAGCCATTTATTTGAGTGTCCAGAGGGAGAGAGGAGGAACAGGATGAACAAGAACAGAGCATGACTTACAAGAGGAAGGGAAACTAAAGTATGGTGCCCGGGTGAACTTAGCGTGAATATCGGAACTCATAAATGTGTTTTAAAGAAATGGTACCTTCACGTGTCTGAGGTGAACTTGTTTGTCTTGAAATAGAACTGTTTGTGAGAGACATAACAGAAAATAGGTATAAAGTACAATTTTTGGGATGGTTAGTATATCGGTGCGAATATCAGTATTTGGAAGCTTATTTTTGAAGAATCAGTTAGATATTAAAATGTAGTCATCATCAGGCTAAGAATGTGGCTGTATGTTTGCGCAATCAAGCAAGACATTATTTTCTATCACAGATAAATAAATGTTGCTATTATTTTAACAAAAATGTCAATTTGTGAATTTTCTTACAACTTCAATTTGCGGGGCTTGCTGTAGATTTTAAAACCTTGATATCCATATCGCCAAAAATTGGTCATTGGTCACCTCACCAAATAAATCAGTATTTGTCCACGATTTATGCGATACTTCAACCTCAACCCATCACATTTTTGATGCAGTGTCTGAATATTGTCATTGGAATAATTCAAATAAAAAATAGATCATTGTTGTCAATTTGACTTAAAATTGACGTAAAATTATGTTGTTTTCTTACTTTAAAATCAGATTGAATGACTAACTGTGTCTAGCAAATGTGTAAAAAGACTCTTATTAATCAGTTAGTGTTCAATTATAAGAGTTTCAATGTTTTATTATCTTTTATTATAATTTAACTTTAGTTGCCGATTATATAATCAAAATGATCTACAACTTGAAACTTGGCACAAACAATTGACAAACGGAACAGTTTATCAAGTTCATTTTCGTCCGTTTACCATGCGTCAGAAGCTCTTTCATGGAGCGCCTGTCTTGTACCTGTACTCCAAGAGGCCAGTCCAATACCAACTCTCCTCTGTATAATGCATCTTTATCTCCAGTGCACCAGCAGGCCATAGATTAGCACTATAGATTCTAATTTGAAGTCTAACACCGCTTCCCTTGTCTAAAATTCTAATGCAAGGGGCTGCCATCTGCTTACAATAATGAGCCTGACAACCCTGGTAAATGTGCTTTTGACTATCATAATGGCCGGCGTATTGATCTTAATGGACGAAGCACTGCTTGTTCTATCAGTCAGAGGAGAACAGTGGGAGACGCATGGCAGCACCACTCTCCACATCCAGGGCAGTTGTTGCTCCTATAGCAGCCCTCATGGCCACGTCATTGATATCATTAAGTCACCATATGTTTTTCTAATTCACCACAGTTTTTGGACGCTGCGCATAATAAGACACGCTCACCGTGAACGTGTTGTGACAAAGTGACAGGCCGGAAAGAATGTACCTCTCCCTTTTTTGCTTTCCTAATCCAAGGAGCTGCGGGGCTGAGAGTTAATATTGTTCAAATGTAAACTGGATTTTACTGTATTTTAACTGCATTAAAAAGAAGAATAATGCTTACATCATATTGTTAATTAATATCATAAATTAGCCTAATACAATCGGCCTGGTTTTGTACCTTTAATACTAATGGTATGCTGGAAAATACACTACAACTAAAAACGGCAATATAATCAAACTTAACTTAAGATGCTATTAGTCATTAGCCATATAGAGAGCCATTTTGGGTTTAGATGGTTTTATGGATATAGAATCTGGCAACCCAAAATGACTCATTCTATTCTATAGGTTTTCTAACATGTATAATAATTTTGTAATTGTGAATAAATCAACATTATAATAGTAATTGACAACACAAGTAACATTATATTTGTTAACTTAGACAATTTGATTACTGCTTAGAATCTTTTTTGTCTATCAACTTTTCCCAAACGTTTACATGGCGTCAAGAAACTGTCCTGCTCTTTATCTCATTAGCAATATGTTCCTTCTTGAAAACCCTATTCAAAAAATTACCGACAATGCCCTCTTGTCTCATGGTGACACAAAAGATAGAATTGAGATTCTTTAACATGTAGCCATTTGTAAGCTTCACTTGTTACCAGCCGCGTTTGAAGTGGTGGGAAAAGATTCATCACAAAGTCTCATTTGTAACATCATTGACACAGCCATAATGACTCTTTGGCAGTGTGGAGTAATGAGTGTCTTTGCCCTTTGACCCCGGCCAATGAACACATTTAGTTTAAGCCGGCGCTCAGTGATTTATTTGTGACAATATTATGGCTTCTGAAGTCGTAGAGGATTACACATTGGACATTGAATGGGACAATCATTAACTAGTCACGACACAGTTTACTTTTACTCTCAGTCCAATATGGGGGCGATCTCACACCTTTTGCACTGCTACTGGTTTATGGAGAGAAACTAATGGCCAAAATAATTTATGCCAAGGCTAAATATTAAGCCATGTGGAAAATTGTGGCACTTTAAAATCACCTTGCGAGTATGTAAATTATGGCTGTTAAATTTTCTCAAGCAGTCACAAGTTTTAGTCCTCACTATAAGAAAACAAAATAACTTTATCTCATCTTATTACAATGTTACTCATAAAACCATATACAGCATTTTAAGTGGGAATATGTTAATCATATAGACATGTTAAATGATGGTGCATGTTATTGATTTTCACACTGTTCAAACAGAAGAGATCTGAGCCACGTAATGACGTCATCATCAGCGCCAACTGAAACCATGAATCGTAAATCAAGCAGAGTTGCAGAATTGCGATGTAAGGCCTTTAGTTAGGTCTGGCTGCCTATACTCCTAGTGCTTATAACAAAATAGTTAAGAATAAATGGAAATAAAATAGGGAAAAGTATTAGAAGAGAATGGGCTTATATGTGTCCACAAACAAATCCCATACATCTATCACTGCGGGCCTCCTGTAAAGGCCATTGGGTCACTGTTGTGTTTGCCCCGATCCCATCACTCACTCAGGGTCGGCAGCCAACCCACCACAGTCTGCTTTTCCAATCCAGTCAACAAAAGCCAGGGCGCTGGCACTGTCTGTTTAGCTAGAGGGGAAAACTGTCAGTAAAAGTAAGACGAATGAGCTGCCCTGATTGACTATTTCCTTAGATAGTGAATCAATGGGCTTATTATCACCGGCAATTACAGTACTAATACAAACAGATGCTTGGGGAGAGACATCTGCTTAGAGAGAGCAGTCAACTAGATTTTCAGTCAATAAAGTGAAGAAAGCTTGGGCTCACAGTAGCCCTTTACAGAGGTATTTGTATTCAGAGAAGACCTAGGAGCAAATACACACAATACAAATAGAAACAAGACTGAGGATATAATTGTCAAGTTAAAAGCATTTTTAAAGGATTAAGAGAAAGCCCGACAGTAAAATCAAAGCAGCAGTTTTAAATCAGTTCAGTGACAAAGTCTTAAGAGGGTACTCAATGCAAACCACTTTTAAAGACAGCAGGTGCAAATGCATTGTCATTTCAACAAAAAATCTATTAGTATGTAGTACAATATATGTTGTATTTATTGATAATACAGCAATTGCTGAAGATAAAATTATTTATGTATTAATTGTGTTTTGTCAATAATTAAAACTACAAAAAATGACCTCAAAGAGAGACAGAATCATCTAGTATAATCTCACAAACAAGTGTATAAGGTGATACTTCTTCACTTTAATTTAACGTTAATTTTATAGCTCATTCCCATTTGAGCAATACTTGAACGTCAATCAAGACATTAACAGACACATTGAGCACATTCCTGTTCCACTGTTAAACTATCACCAAACAACAAAATTTGCTAGATTAAAATGTTTGTCAATGTCACCCACCACTACACATAATAGAGCCTGAGATATTGTGCAAGTTCTAAGCGTAAGTGTGTGTAATGCGGGGACGAATCCTCCATCCTAGGAGCAACAAAGTGCAATCATGTCATGCAAACATTGGGGTTTTCAATCGAAGCAAGTATTTGCACACAAAAAAAATTAAACATATTGCAAAGTATTAGGGACAGACTGCAACATTTCCATTTATTCAAACCTTTTTCTGGCTTAGATTTTAGGGCAGTTTCTTTTTGTTTCCTGACAATAGCTTACTTCATCCAACATATTTGACCAGGACACCAAACATGGCTGCCATGTCATGTCTTGTTGAAGGAGAATAAAAACCAGACGTGCTCCGCTTCACTTCCTTATTATGATGTGATCCAGTTCACGGATCTCAACACAGAGCCCCAACAGAGACACAATCATTTTTAACACTTTCTCCTCTTGGCCATTATATGTCCCAACAATAGCTCCAGCTTACCGCTCGGCTCTCATTGCTGCGACAGTAAAAAACGCTCTATGGAGTTTCCAAAGGCGAGTGAGGCATATCATTGGAGCTTAGGCTATGCAAACAGCAAGAGGGCCCATTCAGGGTGCCCTGTGATGGACGTGGTGCCACTTGAGGAGGACATGGCTGACTTGCCGGTCCCTGACAACCGTCTGTGTTTGCCAGGTGGAGCATTGAGGGGCCGTGCCGTCCTTTTTGTCACGGTCTGCTCTGTTACCGTTTCCACGCCACACCAGCCCCATGCTATATAACCTCTAATGCTAGCACGCTCGCTATGCTGGCTAGCTCCACGCCTGAGCAGGTAGCCTCAAGAAGGTAGCCGTGCAGAAAGGTCCTTCCCCTTTTTCCTCTCTCTTTCGAACATGGTTTCTCACATTTAATTATCCGATTTGGTGTCTCCTCCCGTTGACTGGGAGGAGAAAGAGATTGCTCCTCAGGTCTTAGTTCTTTGGAGAGGTTGTGATTGTTCTTGCTAAAGCCCACGATTCAGCGGATAAAGGGATGGCGTCTTGTTTCACATCACATATTAGACCTTTGCACACAGGCCAAGTGTTAGGGGGCACCGGACCTGTGTTTGGAGTCAATGACAAGAGCACTTCATCCGTGTCACGACAATGCCTTCAAGAAAAGAGGAAATCTTTATTTGCAGCTTGGAAATGGTTCATTTTGAATTCTCCATTTGTGAAATATTAAAGGTAAAATTTAATAAAATACAGTGGTACATGCACAACAGTCTAAACCAGTTGCCCAACGCTTCTGAGAGGTTATTTATTTACTCTGGATCGTCATTATTTTTTACCACAGCAATAACTATTCTTCAAATGCAGATGATAAAAATTGAGACACCTTAATCATAAAGAATCGTACTCAGTGTTATAGAGATTTAAATGAATAGTTAGTTTGGGCACATTATATAATTTTTTTCTCCAAGTAATTCAAGAAATCTAAAACATGCCTCTGAAGAAACATTTTAGCATTCCCACTACTCTTCACTTTCACGTTTCATTTTGATAAACGCAGTCTACAAGGTATTATATGGTGTAAATAGAACCAGCAAATAAGCTGATAAGTCCAGAGAGAGAAATCCACCCCTATTTACGTGGCTATTCTATTTGAAAATGGCCTAATTAACGTGATTATGTCATTAAGATTGTGGGGGATGTGTGCATTTCAGAAGCCCCCAGTGAGTCCGTCTGTGTAATAAAAGACGCTAAAGGACCTTAAAGGTAATTAATCCATTTAACTCCCCAGCTCCAGCTCGACATGCCACAGCAGACAGCACAGAACAAGACTGAGAGCGAGGGAAGAATGCCAGTGGATTGCTTTACAGGAGTGGGCCTTTGAAATATATACAGAAATGACAAATGTACCATTCTTCTAAAGGATTGGCCGCATTGGGAAAGTCAATTTCCAATTTCTGATTCAGTATTGTGGTGTGTGATTTGCCAGCCATTATCTCTCCATAGGATATAGGAAATTAAGTAAGACTGACTAAGTTTTCCATTTTAACAGTTTTCTGTGCGACTTAGATCAGATAATGGCAGAGTGGTAAGTAAGGAGTTTGATCATCCATGTCAATAATAAGCTAATGCTAAATGATTCACAAAATTCTAGAAATCTTTGTTTCAACTTGAGCTGGAGGACAAGGTAGAGTCCTGTGATAAAATTAGAAATTTACTGGGTCTACGTGAAACAAAAAATGAAATAAAGTTAAGTCTTATCTGTGAAATTGTTTTTAAAATAACCTCAAAGATGTTGCCAGTTGAATATAAGACATCCAAATCAAAATGACCTATTCGGTCATTTTCTTAGATCCCTCAAGAAGACAAATAAAGATGTATGGATTGACATATGCTAAAACAGCACCCCTGTAGGTAATGTCTGAATTACTCCAATTAAGTCAATGGAGATGTGAAAACGGGATTTACTGTGGGTTTTGGAGACTGCAGGCATTGCTACATGCGAGGACGATGGTGTTGATGACATCCACTCATTCTAGTCACAAACAGCAAAATTCACAATTAAAGATTACACACATCACACACATCACATTAAACTTTTGTGGTTCGTTTACGTCCCTGACAGGAAGTGACAACACAGAGCAGTTTGTATGACTGTGGATAACACCCTGCCCTAACAGCACCTGTCTGGCCTGGTCAGGGGTATAAACTAGTTCCACAACCACATTTCTCTTTGTGTGACCAGAGTGGGGAGGTCCTGGTCCTGACTCCTGTTACTTCTTCAACTACTGCTGCATCATCTTTTCTACAGGTTGTAGTGAGACGTAGGTTCAAATTATTTCTTGAAGGGAGTATTTATTTATGAACTTTTATTTAATGAGGAAAAAAATAGATATAATAATAATATGTGATCAAAATCGGAGGATAGGTGTATCAGATAAAAGTGTATTAAGTGCGAAAAGCTGGACAAGAGGTGGGCAGCACCTGAGAGTTTTCTGAGCTGCATGTAGAGCAGAGGAGGATGCTGGAGCTGAGTGGACTGTTCAAACTCGGCTGAGGCAGAGGAGGAGTGCATGTCAGGGGATGTAGCCCTGGAATTTGCAGACTAATACATGGGATTATTAAAGGGGTGTCCAAACTCTGGTCCAGGGGCTGAATGTGGACTTCAGAGCAGTTTTTGTTGACCCCCATGCAGGCTTCCTGCTAAATTGGGCCAAATGACAAAAATTACTACCGTTTGCTGCAAACTTTGACTCATTCTGCAAACATAACTTAAATAACCAACATTTTGTCAGGTCATAGAGGCCTAACCTTCTGTTTATTATTTAAGATCACATCATAAGTCATGCATAACTTGTGTGTCAGTTACTTAAACAAAGTAGTAGGTTGCATCAGAATATCTAAAAAATATATATATTTAATTAGGCTAATCCTTGATGTCTGTATAATACACTATCTATCTATCTATCTTCATCTATCTATCTATCTTCTTCTATCTATCTATCTAATTTTTTTTACTAAATAAACTTCAAATTTGAAGTTTAAATCAAAATTGAAATCAACATGGAAGTTTATTTAAATGAATGTTATTTATTTAAGTTACAACTATTATGCTGTATGCATTATCTAAACTGTCTCAAAATAATTTCAAATAATAAACAAATAGATAGTTTTTAAAAAAAGGATACGTTAAAAAAATTCACATATGTCGTGATATCACTTCCTGCCAGGGACGTAAACAATCCACAGAAGTTTAGGGCTAGCTTTTTGATTGTGAATTTTGCAGTTTGTGACCAGAATGAGTGGTCATCATAAAAAAGATATTTCCTCTGGATCTGTGCTAAAATTGAACGGAGCAAGCCCGGAGTCTCCAAAACTCGTGGTAAGTCTTATTTTTACGTCTCCATTGGCTCATACTGACTGTAATTTAGACAAGACCTGCAGGAGCGCTGTTTTAGCATGTGTCCATACACAACTGTTAAAATAGTGCATAAAGTGCTGATTGAAAATAAAGATACCATAAAGTTATGTTATAATCAACATCTAATGGTACATTTTCAGTCTACATTTGTACATTTGTCTAACCTCCACCATTACATTCTTGGATTGCCATAATATCTTCTTATCATTTTCATTGGGATGGAAAAAGCAAGATATTGTTGTCAATAGTGTGTCAGTGATGTCTGATCAGGTTAGAAAGGTGAAAGTACATATTATAATGACAGAGGTTTGATGTAGACAGCAAGAAACAACGTATCTGTGATTGGATGAAATTGCCACTAACAGACAGAGAGCACAGAGACTACTGCTCATGACCGGGATCTAAAGGGAGCAGATAGATCAATGTATGTAAGGCTGTACACCAACATAGAAAGCATTTCCTAAACATTGGATGGAAGGTGAAGTTCAATAACATGCATAGATGGTCAATATTTAATCCACTAAATGCAACCTGTTGTTGTTATGGCTTGGTTAATTAGGAGAGAGTTGATTTATGGTCGTTTAGAAAAGTGAACCTTGCCCCTGTAAGAAAAATAATGATCCGAGATTTAAAACAAAATGGAAGACCATGATATATCACCACTAGAGGGAGTATTTACGACAAGCTGTAGGTTAGCAATAAAAAAGACCTAATTAATTTTAATGCTTGTTTTTACAGGAGAAGAGAGAGTATTGTGAGGACAGCTGGGTGGTCAACAGGGAAAACGACATACATTAAATAACCATGGCTAATATTGTGGGTTTATTTCCAAAAAGAAAATCAAATTATGCAATTTATTACATTTTTGCGTAAGAAAATAGGTTGAGGTTGAAGATGTTTCATTGTTGTACAGTAAAGCCAGGTCTCGCTCTCGTGGCTTCAGTGTGATGTAATAACTCACACAGGCCGTCCTTGTCAAACCACCTGGGCCCATGATAAATATGTCAGGCTTTATAGCCCCCATCATAGTCCTGAATAGATTCATTTGAGAATAAAAACAGGATTCCCCCGCCCTGTAAATCCATCAGGGTGATGAACAGTCATTTAAACTGAGTGCACAACTCGTGACATCTGACTTTATGTGTTCAGTAATTCTAGTTGAAAGGCCCACATTGGACTTTGGCACACACCATCGTCTGTTTGTTGCTGGCAAAAGAAACGAGAACTATTAGTTAGTGACAAACTGAACTTTAATATTTAAACTAAGCTACAGGCTGACTTAGTAATTAATTAAAGAAGTCATATTCAAAATCTTAATAAAATACCCCACATGAGGATGTAATATGTATTTAGTGATGATAAACTACCTCAGCCACAGGCCCTGGGGGATCGGCAGGTGTATTTGGAGCCAAACTCCAACAGATTGGCAGAACAGTGTGGTGTAGGCCATTTGGCACCAGTTCTGGTTCACTGGCTGCTCCATAGGGAAGAGACTCCATGACCTTATCCCTCACTCTCCAGCTCTGAAGTGGGATCAGACGTACTTTTGTACACTCAGAATATTGAGCAGTAGTAGTACATCAAGCTAAGTATTGTTCAAATACCAATGTTAAATGGAACAAAATCAAAATGCAGCTGTTGCACATCGTTTTAACTGTGACATCTTAATCCACAGGTATCTTTGTTTGAACAGTGAGGTGGAGATATTGGGAGAGATTTGATGCAGTGAGAGTATCAAGATGGCTCTGTCTCCAAAGCACTTACCAGTGGCTTCTATCATGCAGTCTCTCTTTACCCTTAAACCGTTCTCCATCTCCTTCTAACGCTTTACTTAACTCCTGTTTCACTCACATTCACCCTTCTGTCAATTCTGCTCCTCCTTCAATCTCCTCGGCCGCTCACCTCCTCTAATACTCTGAGTGCAGCTCATTCCCCCCTGAACACACTAACATTTACCAGGCAGCGCTGGTGACTGCTGGGCTGTAAAATGGCCTTATGAGGAGAAAGCGCCTGAGAGTGAGGTGTTGGAGTCTTGACAGCAGGGTCCCCCATTATCTCTGTAATCTGGTGATAATTAGAATTAGTGCTTGGGCACCCCTAGGGCCACACTTTCAGTGTGTCACAATGGCTCCAAAGGACCTGGAGCTAGCCTTGTACAGAACACACACACCAAATCCTTGACCTAACCTCGCTCCTTGATGCACATGCCCCAAAAGCACACAGTCAGTCAGTCATCGCCTGTCCACTGCCCCTGCCCCTGCGCCTGCGTCGCCCCTGGCGGTGCACAGCTGAAGGTAACAGTGGGTCACTGGTGCTAGGAGTGTGGAACTAAGCCTTCACTGCCCATTAATCTGCCGCTAATTAGAATGCTCAATAGACTCCTAAAAGAGATGTTAGCTGCCTAATTATACTATCATCCTGCAAGCTCACTATTAAAGGGAATTGATAAGTGGATAGGAAGCGATGGAAAGTGTAACTGCACTTTCAGACATAGTCAATTTCACAGTCATGCCCCGTGGCTGCTGCTAAAGAACATGTAATTCACTTACAGATGATTTTAAAATGACAGCCATGTCACCACAGTGTTTCAGTGAGAGCATAATAAATGTGCAGTTATAGGTGAGTTCTGGCTTATGGGGAGAACATATTCACATTCACTTGGATATCTTGTGACCCATGAAAATGCACTGCTACAAGTCCATGTAATTTACACAAAGAAAATAAAATCATTTGACTGAACCAAAGAAACAAAAGCACCATGAAAAGTATGGGTGGGTGCTCTTGGAGGTGTGGTCATGGGTGAGGGTTTGGCCTTTAACCGGTGTTGGTGCCATGAAATGTTGTTTTGGTGTCAGTCACAGCCAGTGTGACCCCTGCTGCCGTGACACAATGCCTTCAGTAGCTCTCAGCTCCTCTCGGCCCAGTGTGTAGCGTATTCAAGCAGCCTGGTGCATTCCTGCTATTCATGTCCCCTGGAGACTCTCTTTTCCCTGTCTTCCTCTGCTCTCACCGCGTCACTTACTCTCACTGGCTTTCTTCTTTCACATGTTTTGATCTGAGTTTAGAATAGAAAGCACACGTTTGGAGGTACACCGAGATCTGTTCAAGCCACTGAGGAACTTGAGGAAAGACATAGCGAAGAGGGATACTATTTACGAAATGATTTATTTGTAAAACTTTTTTTCTGTCTGTACACAAACATTGGCAGCCATGATAAAAGAGCTATCTGTTTTCCCTGTAATCATGTCCACTTGTAAAGCATATAGTTTATTACATAAGTCTTTGTCAATTCATTAAAAAATGTATTTAAAATTATTTACCTTTGCTGCTCTTGAAAATACAACCCAATCAATACAAACCACATTTATTAGACAGACCATTAAAGCAATTTTCAATGTCCGACAGACAATCAATTTACATGTTTGAGGGTTGCTCAAGTGCTGACCTAAAGTAAAGTATGTCGAGGGAGGAGCAGGTTACTATTGATTTAGTCCAACATGAGTCTGACGTCTGCTCTTTCTCTCTGTGCTCCGTGTATAATGCAAGACTCAAATTGACAAAATTGCCATTTAGTCATGAAGATATTGCTTCTTTTATGATGTCCAAACTCAATGAAACATGGATAGACACAAAGTAAACACACAGGGCTAATGGCTGGGACTAAGTGCCTTTAGTTAGAAATGTATTGTTAGATTAAAAATTATGTTTTTTTTTTTGTTTTGTTTTTTTGCATAATATTAATTAAATAATGTGCAATTCTAAATAGACTTATTTGTTTTGGATTTTTAGGTTGAGTCATGATTGTTTAATTTTTTTTATTATAAGATAGACTGTTATTTAACATATTTAAGAGACAGGTTGTTAAATAAAAAGATACTGTTTTACCAGACAGACATTTATGACAAAAATATTTTTTGTCTAAATTTGTAGCCAGAATAAACCTTCACAAAGAGCAGACCAACATATAAACTGAAGCAGCACATTCATGCATGTGGTAGTTAAATACAGTTTAAATGTTCAACCAAATGAAACTGTCACCTTAATATTACCTAATACAAATGAAAACAAACTCCTTTATTCCATCTCCATGGGCCACTGTCTCGTGTTGTGCTCCTCTCTTGCTGTTGTTTGGAGATCGATGGAGTCACCTTGGTTAGCTATTTGTAGCCTCACTGTTGGTGGGGTTATATGTGTGTGGGAGAGAGGGCTGTGCGAGTGTGTGTGTCCGTGTGCACAGAGCAGAAGCACAAGCACAGACTGTGAAGAAAGCCATGGGGATCAGCATTAGCTACAGACCCTTTTTGCTCCTCTTTAAAATTGATCAAAGCCAGGAGTAGTTGAAACCTATTAAGCACGTCCTTCTCAAATGTGCAGGATAAGAGCACTGCGTATTCAGGGGAGGCACGTCATTTCAAAAAGCCACGCAGTCCTGTGCACTTTTTGGGGGCGCAAAAGCTAAATACATAAGAAGAGTGCATTGAAAGCTACACCTTTGAAATTATAAAGGGATTCATCCACACTTGCTAACTGGTTTATCAAAATCACTGTGACGTTTTTGCTTTGTGCGCAACTTTGCAAGAGTGAATTCCTCTTCAGTGAAATTTAATTTTAAATGTGGCTGTTTACCATACCTCATCACATTTGAGGTTAAGAAAAGCTCTAATACATAAGTACATATGTAATTAACAATGCTTACAATAGTTAATATAATGTATTTACACTCACAGTTGTATTATATTATCATTATTGAAATTAATTGATCAAAAATGTGTTGTTTAAGCATTAATTCACATATTAACTTTCACTTGTTTTATATGAAGTTTCTAATGTTAAGCTAAACAAAAAAGTATTTGTATATAGTACATTTTCCATTCAAATATTATACGGTATATAACAACTACAAATATCAAGCTTATTAGTTATATTTGATTCTGGATGATTTATCAAACAAAAAAATATAATATATTATTCAAAAGCTGCTTTCTATAAAAATTAGACAAAAGGGCTTTTGGAACCGGACACAGTCAACATTTATACAGTAACATATCGTTTTCATCCTGCGTTAAGAAGCTTCTTTAGCTCCCTATTCTGTGTCATTAAAGGCTCAAACACAAACTGAAATTTGTGGATGGACTGAAACAGATCCACATATTTTGACTAAAATGACAAATTGTGAATGGGTGAGCGGATGTTATAAGGAGAGCCATTAATGGTGAAGGGGAATTCCTGCAGCCACTTAAATAGCTGGTGCATGTGGTGCCTGGTTTCTCCGTGCCTCTCCCCAGTCCTCTAGAGGGATGAATTAGAATAAACATATATAATCAGATAATTAAGCATTCATCACTGATCTCCACACGCCGCGCTGCCTGCCTCGGGCTGGGAAAGCTACCGAGAGCAGATTAACAGATGTTTAAAGACAGTACTGGGGACCCATGTGTTACTTTTTGTGCAATGACTAAATTAAGGTTTAATATTTTGATATTTAATCATAGAAAGGGTGAACAGTGTTACTGAGAAGCCGCTTTTATATGTTGTGCAATAATGAATCATAATTTTGTCAGGGAACTTCAAAGAAATCTTAAGATACACTTGTTATTAGGGATTATAGTGTCAGCTATTATTTAGAAGCTACAATAGACAATATTTTCTTAGTGTGTGATGTTGTCAAATTAATAAGTACCCATCATTAATTTGGCTCCAAAACAGTTCGCGACCTGCTAATACAAGCCCACGTTGATATCAAATCAAGCATGTATACCTGTCACATAAATTCTCATATCCTGTCGCATTTCTTATTCAGAGAATCTGTCAAAGTTAGCACAGCCTTAGCCCTCTACTCCTCACAATGAAAACAATCAACCAGGAAAAGATATGCATTTGACAGTTATGACAAACCAGAAGGGGGCTCGTCAGCTTTTCAAGATGGAATGACTGCACCCCCTAAAGGTCTGATGTGGAACTTCCACCATGCCATTCACTTCTGAGTCTCCAAACCGGTCAACAAGCTCCACGCAGAGAGGAAGAGAGAAGAGCAAAAAAGTGTGTGTCCGCCGCGCCACTAACGTCATCGTGTCCCTCTCTTGCAGCCAGATCTCGTCGCTGCAGCTGAGGTGCTTATGATCCATTTTCCTGCAGATATGAGAAAGTTGCTCGCTCAGAGGAAGAAAGCAGTCAATCAATGCTACTGGAATAGCCCCACTCCATTAGCAGTCAGTAACAGGAGCTGTGCCCTTGCTTAGGGGACTTTGGCTCAGGCGGCTCCAGTCCCCTCGTCACTCCCTGCCGTCTTTGACTTACTGACACTATTTGCTATACCTCCCCATCTCCCCTCATCATTCCAAAACTAGATCCAGATAGTTTTACACTGCCTTTGTCCTCAACAAGTTCATTTTGTTTCCATTAGAGTTTAGATCAATGCACAAAGACATTGCACATTGTGTATTTTGTGCACACATCTTTGATTATGTTTTATCACTGTCATTTTAATTGTATAAAAAGTATGTAAAAAAAAAAAAAAAAAGAATAAATATAAAGCCAAGCAATCTGTAATCAATTATCCACTATATAAAACAGATTAATAATACATATTCAATAGACTTGATTTGCATGCAATCAATTGATCAATTTGAGTATAGTAGATGATTGAGTATGCATTTTGTCAATAATTGCAAGTCTGGCCCTAATCCGAAGAAAGTAAATGCATGGATTAGTAACTGAATAGTAATTGTATGATGTAATTGGATATCAATGGTAAAAAAAGGAAATATATGATGATGATTATTATTTATTTTTATAGATTTATTTTTTATGTCAAAATATTTTATGACTTTTTGTACTTTTTCATTCAATTACCTGACCACTTTTCACTGCTTTTTAAATAGCTATATTCTCCAAACACTAGTCAGCCGCTAGTCAAGCCAGTGGCCCATTCCCCTGTGTGTCTCTAAAGACCTCTAATTGTATTAAAAGTACTCCCCTCTGCAGACCCTTACACCCCGATCTTTGTGTCTCCGAAAGCCGATCCCTCAAAGCTCCTTTTGTTTTATACAGGGGAAAATCGTTTGGGAGTGGACCCGGGCTTCTCCACCTGGCGTGCATGCCTCTCTCAACTGCAGATTATTACAAGGAACATCTGCTCTGGGGTCATCAGTAGTGTCAGTTGGCACCAAGAGATAGGCAGCGTGGATCATCTTGAGCCCCTGGTGCACTCCCACATTTGAAGTGTACAGTGGAGGCAGTGCAAATGCTACAGCAATTATGTGTATCTGTTAAAAAAGATCTGAGCTGAAGCACAAATTTTAATTAGATTTTTGTTGGTTTGGAGTCAAATTTGACTATTGTTTCCCTACAGTTGCATTGGGAGAGGTCAATATCCCAAAAAATATCACAATTTTCCTGGAGCCAAATCACAAGTTCGATTTTATCACGATCCATGTACACTTTTTCCCTTCATGTACTCATTGCCTTCAGAAAGTTCACACTTGTAAATGGTCAGTCACTCACTGACAGATGGAGTGTGTGTGGAAAAAGCATAGCCTAGAGCTGCATTAAACAGAAAATTAGTGAATCACAATATGGTGAGTTCACAAAAAAAGCAGACTGTAACAGGGATCACAGTTTGATATTCATCACCATATCACCCATCTCAAATTGGAAAATATGTCTAATTTGTCAGAAGTTTTATGCTAGATGTCTTCTCTGACCCAATCCTCCCCATTCATCAAAGCATGTTGTGGCATAAATTCTTTGCTGGACACTTCAGATCCTCTACATGTATTCACAGTTAAGACTGACACCCTGATTTGTGCCCCTGTTCAAGCTGTATATTTATAATCTGTCAAATATGTCTATTTAATAGGCAAAAATATATATCATTTTAGGTGCTGCACTCCGGAATAGATGTGTATGGGTGTTGAAGCTACATTAATCTCTGCCCTGTCTACCGCTGTCATATTTGATGCTGTCCCTCCGGAGGCGCAGACCCCACCCATACCCCCGGCTTTATCCCATACCCTCGCTCCCCTCTCCTCCCCCTCTCCTCCTCCCTTTTGCCTGTCCTGAACCAAATCTCAGCTGGTCGGCTCTGGAGATCGCAGCGCGTGTAACACTGTGTCAGGTGCTATTAGGGGCTGTTAGGTGGCAGCCTCCATCACTCTCCGCCTCTCCCCTGTCCACTCCAGGGGTGAGCCAATGCAATTGCCTTTACACCGGCGCGCGCTACAGTATACTGACAGGAAGGCCTGATTGGCAGTGACACCGCCATGTTGCAGCGGGACTAGGGAGGGAGATCGAGAGCGAGACAGAGACCCAGGTGGTGTCAAAGCGGCTCCATGGGGTGTTATTGTATCTATCCAGGATGACCCAAAGAACTGATGGGAGAATGTGCGCGCGTCTGTCCCAGGTGGTAGCACGGCCACTTCCCCAGGTGCTCTGCCGGGACATATTACATATACTGTACAATGACAGAGACGGCCCTGGATGAGACTAGATGGACTGGTCAGGGGAAAGGTGCGGTACAACATGTGGAACACTGAAAGATAGACTTGTTGGATCTGCGAAGACAGCCCTTTCTCTGTCGGCTACAAATCACTGTTTGTGAATATTGCATTGGGCAAGACTGGACAGGAATGGGATAAAAATATGTGCTACAGCATTTCAATAGTGAAGTCCTCTGTGGTGGTGTTGTGACAAGACTGGTTGAGTAAATAAATACACATGATCTTGTGATAGCAATGTCCCCTACTGTGAGAAATAAAGTCCAAATCCAACCACCAATAAAGTCTTATGTAATCAAAAACACTGAAATACAATAGACCTCTTGAGATAAATATAAGATCCAGGGGCGTGTGCAAACTTTTTTCTCTGGGGTGATCCAAAGGTGGCATCAGGAGCAGCTCAAGTCTTTAAGTTGAGAATTTTGAGAATTTAACACTGCGATTTCATCTTCTTGCAGTGCAGTGCATCGTCTTTTTGAGTGTGTATAAATAATTTTTGAAAAATGTGTGAATATTTATGATAATTTCCTCTTTCTTCTAAGAATTTTGTAATAATACATACATTTAAATTGTTTTACTTTAATAATTTAAAGTAAAACAATTTAAATGTACCCCCAATTTACTGCCTCGGCCTCTCCATGTGGAGTGGCACCTGCGGCTAATCAGATTTCCGAGAGCTAAAATCTAATTATACTGTGATGGTATCAACTATAGCACAAATCACGCATTATGTGGTAAAATTGGGACAAGAAAATCCAACACTAATTAAATTGTATGGTAAACTGATATACATTTGGTATTTACAAACCTTGTGTCGTTCTTCGTGCATTATATCTCAGTTATATGTACTGTGCAATGTGTGTATTGAACATTTTCATACAGCACTGCTATAATAGTGTTACTGTTAGCTTCTACAGACAGTATATTGTACTCTCCATTTCACAGGTCACCCACAAAAAGGGTCCTTCACACAATAATACCTATACAAGTAATTGCCTTTCTTTGGGGTATAAGGCCCCGAGGTCCTCTTGTCCACTGGAGGCTTTACTCATGAACTCCCGATTCTCAAATTTGATCATGGGAAAGCTACCATTGTTGTACTTGTAACAGAGCTGGATGATACTGTGTGTGCTAAATCTCATGTTCACTGCATTGTGTCCTAAATAACTTTGTTAACTTCTCCCAAAACAAAACGCTTCCTCAATGCTCCAAGGGAAGTCATTTATCAAAGTTAAAATAAGACATATAAGGTAAAGTAAAGTAAAGTAAAGGCATGTTTGTGAGGATTGAACCTTTTTGCGTGCAGCTACTTTAAGCAACATAATTTCAATCATCTATAATAATTTGAAATATTTTGAATGTGATAATAAATGACAGAGATAGATAATTTTCAACAATATAGCTTTGTGTAATTTTTAGCCTCAGACAGCATGGTTTGTCATTTCTTATTTGATTGACTCTGTGTAAATGACATTACAATCTTTGCTTTATGTTGCTATGTCGCTGTTGGCTATGTGCCAGATTTGTCGACAAATCAAGGCCTACAAATGCATTTAGCCGACCTATTGTGTGTCGAGAAAGAAAGATCAGATTTCATCAGGTATATATGTTCTCCTCACTCACCCACTTATAGAGCCATGTACTTTAGTCATACCGTTACACAGTTATGGCTGTTGTCACAATACTTGCGTTAGCTCAAACTGCCCTACCCCCTTTCTATTTGTACCGTGCTGTTATTAAAGAAGATGACATGGAAATATGCAGCCATGTAATTAGGCTTATTTGCCTTAATATATACTGCGTGGCGTATCACCAATGGCCCCTTCACCTTGTGGGAAGCACGGGTGTCTGTTTACACCCGTAGTTTCATGTTAAAAGGGACAGACCTTATTAGTATTTGTTTGTCCCTTCGCTTGGAAATCTCTGCAAATGACAAGGGAGTTCATTTTGAATCTTCTTTGAGCTGAACATGAAAGAAGTCAGTGGTAATTAGTATATTAATGATTGTCAGTATCATAGTTCCGTCTGCTTTAATCAAATGGCCACAAAAACATATATCCTTTGCATGCACCCTTTATTCCCAACTGAGCACGATTAGTAGATTTGAATCCCAAAGCACAACAAGGAAATGTAAGAAAATAGGGTATAGTGTCACATAACTTACATGCATTTTTGTATAACAACGTTTGTATAGTCCAAAGATAATTAGCAAACACGTCTTTCATGCCAAGGGTATTTGTTGTATTTTGTATGGTTATGTTTATCCACCGCTGGATAATAGAGACAAGGTAAGCTAATACGTTTAGGACACTAACAGCATTTGTGCAAAAATCATTGGTAATTATTTCAGGCAATACTCTGATCAATCTTTCAAAATTATTGGCTGTGTAGATTCGCGTCACAAATTTGATTCTGGTAATGTTTTTAAAACCAGCATGCCTTTAGGATTTTTATTGGTTTTATGGATTTTGCTCCACTGAAGAGTATAAGTCAAATTCTGTCCTGAAGGAGAAGGTCTATCAAAATCCATTTGATTAGCATGGCAAAAAGTTCAATAGAGAGACTGTTAGGCCTAATCTAATAACACACAATACAATGTTAGCAGTGGATTTAAAACGGAATACCAGATATTCTCTGAGCTTTATTTGAATCATAGTTTTGAATTCTTTCTGAGTCCATCTCTTCTTTTACATTTTCATGAGTTCTGAAATACAAGAGTGGGCATAGGGGTATTAGCACCTCTGGAAATGTACAGCCCTGTGCATTTATAGGGAGAGAAAGCTTGACTCCTGCTTGGATTTCTTGGAGGTGAAAGGTGCCAAATCCCTCTTTAGATGGGTTGATCTTCTCAGGCCCATTATGCCCTTTGAGTGTGACAGACTGGAAGCCCGGAGGCAGCCAGGGCAGAACTAAGATAAAAGAGCGGAATTAAAGGGGAAAAGTGAACTCAACTTTAGCATTTGTATAACTTACCCTTCTACACCTGAGCATTAGAACTATTCCCTTTGTATTGTGCTTGAATGCCTTGTTTCCCAGCATTCGTTGGTACAGCTTTTCGGCTCTCCAGAGCTAGTAATGTAACCATGTGCACACAGAAAAAAACAAAACAAT
The DNA here is from genome assembly GCA_019453435.1 of Rhinogobius similis. Lineage (NCBI taxonomy): Eukaryota > Metazoa > Chordata > Actinopteri > Gobiiformes > Gobiidae > Rhinogobius > Rhinogobius similis. Next base: position 20,821,520 of record CM033626.1, on the reverse strand, counting down.
CCTAGCTCATCTGGATGACTATAGGTACTGCTGTTATCAAGAAAAAAAATTAACTAATTTATTCTAATAAGTTTTGATGCCTGAGGACAGCACTGTAGAAAGTTGGCAGTTTCACCAAGCACAAACGAATGAAACTGCAGCTTGTCTTCTTCAATTTATTAACATGGGAGTTTTGATTTGTCGTTCTATATATTGGTTAAACAACAGTAGCAACTAACTAAGTAAGAATAAGTACCCAGAAAAAAAACATTGAAAAGTACTCAGGCCGTTTAAGCCTTGATATTTAGTTGTTCATATACATTTCCAGCTCCCTGTCTAGTGGCATGGTGATAAGGGCTTCTATCATTTAACACGGAGGTTATGGGTTCTATCCGTGACTGCACCAAGTCCTGCTAGTGGGCCCTGCACCATCCAAGGCATGTGTAAGTAAAATGATAACTGGTATTTATAAATGTAATGGCTGTTTGTCAGTGTGTCTCTATGTGTCTGTATGAACAAGATAGCTAGGACTAGTGGCTGAGACTTGAGAAAAAAAAATGCTTTAAGTTGAAAACTATTCACTGTATTTTAGCAGACATGACAAGGTAAATTATGTTATTGCATCATTGCATAATAATCTTGTAAAAGAAATGGTTGATTTACCATAAGAATTATGTTTAGTCAAAAACAATGGATGTTCATTATTAAAACTACTGACAGTGTGTAACAACGTGCACACATTCTTGATATTACAATGAGTGAAATTGTGTAATTCAATGATCATAATTATTATTAGCCTATTATTTCTTGTGTGCTTCACTTTTACATTCAAATATAGTGCATTTAATGCACAAACAGCAAAGAATGATTCTCTCTAAGATGTTGGATCACAGCAGCGTCGTTTCACCTTAATGAGGATTTAGAGGTTTAGAGTTTTGTTTGTCCATTGGATTTTACAGCAACCTGTAACACCTAAGGATGCTCAAAAACTGCAGACTTGATTTGGCTTTCGGGTGGATGCCACTCTGTGATAGCTGTTCCTTCTGCCAAATGCGCACTTGTTTCTGCGGTGTATGGTTAATTCAAAACATCCGCATTCAATCTACTGTTACCTTAAATATATGCAGTGATTGAAAAAACCAACCAAACAAAAAACAGTTCATCTTGACATCCCATCTTGACACTTAAATATACTCATTACCTCCCATGCTAGCCAATGGGGTTAAAGGCAAATTTTATGAAAAGTGCTTTGTAATTTGCGTTATTTAGTTATGGCCATACATAGATATTACTGAAATAAATCATTTAAATTATATAAATACACCTGGTTTTCATTGTATTACAAACACATTACCATCTAATAACAATGCATTTTCTGTCAAATGAATCAAATATATTACAATTTCAACAGATTTATACATAGACAAACATTCAGATATTGAAACCATGCAGAGTAAGAGATGTGTGAACAAAAGGTGGTAGGGAAATAACCTTGACATTTATGTACACTCATAATGGACCTTTTTAACCTTGAGTTTACACACTATCCAGTTCTAATTTCAGTATAGGACACTGTGTGCTTCATAACTGTATGCCGTCAGTGATGAAGACATTACCCAAGTCCTCCGAGAGCACAGCCACTGGGCGATGGCAGACCTGGGATACAATTCGTCCCCCGGAGCAGTTGATCACGACACAAATGACAAATAATTGACTGGATGATAGATGAAGAGATTAGATTTATGGGTTCAAACAAGGTCAAATATCCCACTCCCATCTGCTAAACCACAACACTGCTCAAAATGAAGGAATCAGAATGACGGTTATGTGCATAATAATTCTCTTATCATAGCCTTGAGAAGGTTGTTAAGGACTTGCGTGATATCCAGTAGGTATTGAGTTTAACAGCCTGCTAGGTCAAAATGCAAGGTCAACGTTACAAGGAGAGCAATCCATTACTGCTCCTGGGCTGGAGTGAACGGACAAGTTCAGTCTAATGTACTTTTAACACTATGTCCTTTGGTAGAGTCAAAGACATAAGGTATTACCAGCTCTCAATTATCATTACTATAATAATATGGGATACTACGTTTGTTTTTTCCCTGCATGGGTCAAGTGTTGAAGTGCTGGAAAAAGCTCACATATAACTTGAAGGTGCGTGGATTTTTATCTTAAAAAGGTGCTGACCTGGCCCTATGACCTTGCAATTGAGAGAGCAGATAAGACATCAGATCTGATAATAAATCAAGAACAAACAAAATCATGAATTTCTAAACAAGTGATTAAGTGAAATATGTACTATTGTGTATAAAGCTTTCCAATGATTGTAAACAGAACATCTGTATTCTAAAAGGTTGTTATGGCTGTTTTGGCAACTGACAACCATTCATGTGAATAACATCAGAACCTCGTTAGAAAACAAGTGTTAGGCTTAGATTATTGACGTAGCAGTAGTGCAGAATTTACCATACATGCTAATTCTGTGTAATAAACATTTCTTAATTCTAACGTTATGCTGGACAATAATGCACAGAAAATATAGTGGGCCACAATAGTTTAAGAACCAGAAAGAACTTGACATGGGCAAGTTTCTCAGATGAAGCTTCAAATAGAACAGCTGAGAGAACAACAGGTCTTCATGTGCATGAAGAAAGGATGACTCTTATGAAGACCATCAAGGAGCTCAAGGAAGCATTGCATGAAAGGAAGCAAAGCTAAGTGTCACTATGGAGCAGGTGAAAGAAAAGCAATGGCGAACAGAGGAGAAAAAGCTGGACATGAGGATAGATCAGGCAAAAAGGCAGAAGATGCTCTCTTCCTCAGCAAATTACTGGAGGAGAACCTGCATCTGATGGAGAAGGATTTAGGTAATAAAGGTTTGGTATAGACCACGATTTGGTCATTTGAATTGGCTAAAGCTGTACTTCAGTATATTGTCACTTTAATGATCTGAGTAGAACTACAAGTTGACAACATAATCTTTGTTACTACAATTACTACCTTGAACAATTAAGATACTGCAGTTAACAAAGTCAACATTATGTTTTGAAATTACACGACAATAAATTTTAAAAACACACATACATTCCCAATCAAAAGTTTAAGACCACTTGAATAAATGGCAAAAGTCACATTTTGCATGGTTGGATCTTAACAAGGTTCCAAAAAGAGACAAAAAAAAAAAAAATGCACTGAAATAGCAAGTTCTGCAGCTGATCAAATGTTTAGGACCACATGCCTTTAAAAGCCCAAATCTGTGCAAAAATGCAGTTGTCATTTTCTGTCAGATATTCACACTGCATGACGTTCTGATGGCAAAGGCAAAAAAACGTTCTCTTTTTGAACGTGGTCGGGTTGTTGAGCTGCATAAGCGCGCCATCACTGCTGAGGTGGGACGCAGTCATTTTCTTAAAAGATCCTGAAGGTTATGGAACAAAAAAGTCAAATGGACGACCCATAAAAATTACACCAGCACTGAACCAGAGGATTCAACTGGCTGTAAAGACACTGGACAATCCTCGACCCAACATTAAGGCTGTCACTGGTGCCGACTGCAGCCCATAACCATCAGACGCAATTGCAACTGAAGGGCTTCAAAAACAAAAAATGTCTTCAAAGTCTCCTTGAACGCCACAGAAGTGCCTGCTTGGACTTTACAAGACAGCACCAAAGGTGGAAGAAAGTTTTATTCTCTGATGAGAAAAAGATGGCTTCCAACATTACTGGCCCGACAAGCAGATCCACTGGAGATGTTTTCTACGCACCACAGGGAGGGGGCGCCATAATGATCTGGGAGGCTTTTTCCTTCAGTGGAAGAATGGAGCTCCAGGTGGTGCAGGTCAAACAGCTGCTGGCACTGTGTAGATGTTGCAGAGAGCATCCCTCATGACTAAGGGCTCGACGGTACAACGCTAAAGTTCATAAAGCCCGCAGGACAAAGGACTTCTTCCAGGAGAATGACATCACTCTTTTGGACCATCCTGAGTGTTCCTCTGTTCTAAATCCAATTGAGAACCTTTGGGGATGGCAAGGGAAGTTTACAAAAATGGACAACAGTTCCAGACAGTAGATGCCCTTCGAGAAGCCGTGCTCACCAGTTGGAGAAATGTTGCCACTCACGTCCTGGAAACAATTGTATCAAACATGACGCAACCAATTTTTGAAGTGACCAACAATAACGGTGGCACTATATGACTGAGTTCATGTTTGGGACTTTGATTTCTGTTATGAGAGGATTTTGGGTTGTTTTTTGAGGTGTGGTCCTAAACTTTTGATCAGCTACAGAACAGTCTATTTCAGTTTAATTGTTGTTTTCAATAAAATGTTAAAATAAATAAAATGTCACTCCTATTTCTTGGTCCTTACTGAAGCTCTACTTGGAACCTTGTTACGACCCAACTATGGAAAACGTATTCAACTGGTCTTTAACTTTAGATCCCAAATATTCAACTACTTGTTTAGTTGTCATGCCCAAAGCCCATGACAAGTTATATATCAAAATAACAGACTGGTTTTTGTGACGGATAACAGTTAATCTTGTCGTCTGCTATAAAATACCATCTATATGAAATCATTAAGGGCTCAAACTGTACACTTAATGAAGGCCAAGCTCCCATCTGTGAGGTGCTTTCTGGAACCAAAATGAATCCTGTTTACTTTGCTGCAGTTTCATCAAGAATAAATTACCCATTTTAGGGGCTTCCAAGTTCACGGCTGGTGAAGAAGTGTTTACTATTTATAGAAGCAGAGTAGTTAACTTTTATATGCTCTTTGAGAGTTTTTGCACTGTTTGTCTCCTTCATCCTTTGTTGCTCTAGGATAAGTGAGCTGTTAACTCTTGAGGGCTAATAAAAGTCTTATTGCCTCTATCTTTAACATGTGCTGAAATAGCAGACTGCAAAAATGATTAACAGTTGTTTAATGTTTATTTATGAGCCAGTGGTCTCAAGCAGCCAGTCATATTCTTTTCCAAATGATAAAATTTTATACTTGAGAATAAATTCACAATATCCTTGTCAGCTAATCTTTTGACATTCATGTTTTTGTTTTTGTTTTTTAAAATAAAATATTCTGATTGATTCATTCTTGCAAAATGTGCAAACAATTCATCATGACATGCTCCATATAGATTATACAGTCAACTGATAAACATACACAAACTTATAGTCAATTAAAACACTACAGGCTATTGCTAAACATAAAAGTTGTTGAATATGCAAAGAAAGCATATATATTTCCAGTATTGCCTGTGCAAGCAAAACAAATGCAATGCATCATGTACAGACATCCATCCATATGGTACCTTTATGAGAGAGCAGCAAGTGAGTTTTCTGGAGACAGGTCATTACTTAAATAACCAATACATACTCACTGCTTTTGGAGAATAATTCATCAAAGGCCAAAATAAATCAATGCACATTTAGAAAACATATGTTAGTAGATTTCGACAAGCTGCAAAGCCCAGCTCCATTATTAAATTGAGAATGTGAGGATTCATTACTGTATGGATTTCACCAGCAGATCCATGCAAATGACAATGAAATGCAAATGTGCCATCAACTAAAGTGCTCAGAATAGATTGGTCTAAAGTAAACACAGCCTGCCTACAAACATTTCCAGCACTGAGCTATCAATCCAAAAATTATAATGTCACCTGTCTTCAGCAAAGGCATACATTATGTGTCTACTTTAGCTGTTAATCTAAAGTTTGTCAGGTCAAGCAGGCTCACTTTTTCTGACAAATGGCATTTTAACTTTAGACTGAAGTTATTAGTTTTCCTTAATTACCCCTTAAGACCGCAACACCAATTATTAATCAATGCATGCACAGGGGAGCCAAGCACTCTCTATATTTAAAGCCATAAATTGCTGCATTATATTCATATTTATTCTAAGTATGTCCTCATTGTAATTGGCATGTTATTAGGGTGAAGGCTTTTAGTCCGTATCAAAGTAATTCAATTAAAAAGTGAAATATAGATCTGTCAGGGATAAACAAACAAGCCAGCTGTAATATGACAGAAATGCAGTGAACAGTCTGGTTAAGTAGCTCATTATTTTTAGCCTTCCTTGAGGAAAAAAGCTGCTTCAGGAATATAGGGCCTGGTTCTATTGTAGCGGTAAGGAACTCTGGAAGCACCTCATCAATCCACTTATCCTGTTCTGTTGGCTGGATAATCGCAGTGTCTGACACTAATGGTGAGGTTGCCTCACGACTGAGAAAATAGAAGAGGCGGCTGAACCCCTCCTCTGTTCTGGTCCTCTGCTGCTTTTTCCTCTCATGGCCTCAGTGTGCACACACAAAACATGCACATGTACGCCATCTCTCCCTCGCTTTTCCAATGTTCAGTCAAGAGGGTAATCCTAAGCTTCTTTACTTATCTCATAGAGGAATTTCCAGCATTAGTCATGATAAGACATAGGTCTTCACTGATAAAGCAGAGGAAAAGCTCTCCAAAGCTAACTAAGAAGTAGATACTTAGGGAATGCACTTTCTGCAGGGAACCTGTTGGATTTGGATGTACTGTGTGTGTCATGTATACTTAACATAATGAACATAAACGGCCTTGCTTGGTCCTATCTCTGGATAGCAGAAAGCTTACTGTAAATACACAATGGTTAACTATAGCTGTAATTCTGGTTCACATGTGGATCATTCTAATAAGGCAAACACGAAAATACAAGGCGCAAATTGGTTTAAATTTGTCAGACTATCCTTTTAGGAACGCCGCAAACTACAGCAGCAGTGGCCCACACGGACTATCGATGGGGACAATCAGAAGAGGAATACAGAATTTGCCTGCTGCCACTGCTAACATAAAGCTACTGCCACAGAATAGGAGCACTAACCCTAACCCTTTGTTTCAAATTTTGGGGAAGGGAATAGTCTTTTTTTTTTTTTTTTTTGGCAAAAATTGTTCATCCTTAATTTCCCACGATGCCTGTAAGCTAAAAGTAAATTGCATCAACCATACAAAGATATGCAGAAGATTCTATTTATATCCACACAGTTTGTAACATGGACACTGCAGACATCATGACTCAAAGTTATTGGTCTAAGATGTGCCTCCCGTCTGCTGTAACGGTGGCGTTTTCTTTGGTAAGCGCTCGCAATACGTCATGTGGTGCTTCATATTTGGGGGTGTACAGGTCAAAGTGATTTAGGCCTTTGGAGACAGTTTGGCTCATGTGCGGGTGGAGTGGGGCTGTGGGAGTGGAGTTTGGGCGTTTATTTAGAAGATTTATCATTACTATGAACTTTTTTAAAGCGTCATGCCTTATCCAGAAACAACAACACAGGTATTTAACCTGTTCCTTGTCAAGAAGCCGGGCCTGGAAAAGCTCCATTCTTCTTCAGGGAGTCGCTGGACATTTGTTTATTTTCCACTTTGGCTAATTGACCAAACTATCTTTACCACTTTCCAGTTGGAGAGCTAAAAGTACATGACGGATATGAACATTGTAGCGCAGAAAAACACACACTGATGAATGAGTGGAGTTCATGCGAAGGTGAGGGCTTGGAGCGTGGATAAACTCAAACAGTGGAACTACAAGGGCCCCCTGCTGCACCTTGAGTCCTGTGTTAAGGGAAGAGCCGCTGTCACATCAATCTTAGACGGAAAACTTGTGAAGCAATTTGTTGAAGGTCAGCAGAATATGTGATAAAAGTGTAGTCTTGTTAAGCATCCATCACCGACTGATTCCGATTTTGAGCAAAGATGTAGTGACAAAAATACACAATGGGCTCAAGGTAATAGCTTTAGGCAGGGATATTGGTTTGGGTAATACAGTTAATAGTGCCTTGGATCAGGGGGCTCTTTTAGGCGGATATGAGAAGCATTGCAGGCTGTCATATTCTCCGATGAGAGTATGCATTAGAGCAAACTCTATTTAGTAAAAGACAATTCAATCAGGAACTATTCAGAGACCCAGGATTATTTCCCTAAGGGCAGCCGCTCATTCCAGGCAATATTCAGATTTCATTGTGTTTTCAAAGCGGAGAAATGTCGGTGGGCTCTCGCTGCGGTCCACAGGCCTGTATGGACATCCATATTTCAACAGTCAAACAAATGAAGACAGAATTTCCTCAATATAGTCCTCATATACAGCAGCAATATTTTATGGTTTGAGTGGTTACATTCATCTTGTGGCACAGGTGGTAATGGCCTGACCTGTGTTCACCCTGGCTAAAAGCCCACTATTGTAGTAACTTAATCATTGTGAAAACCATAATAGCAGACAATGCTCTTTGAAGTCGAATAAGGCCTTGTAAGAAGTATGTGCAAGAACATTTACTGCACTGTATGCAACTAGAAGGAAGTATTTTCAGACATACACTGATTGCCACCATTTAGGGTGACCCTCCATACATCGTGGCTTTTGGAAGACATCAAAATAAAAAATCAATGATTTGCTACAGAGGGATATAAAACATAAAATTACTATATGTGATGTGTTGGTCTTCCAGTCGCAACCAGCCACAGCTGTGATGAGAGGTGAGAGTGATACTGGATATGGGTAAATTGTCTCGCCAATGGACGTGTGCATTAGGTCAGAGAGGTCTACCAACTGTCAAACCACCAGTTAGTGAATGAGGTGCTTAACCTAGTCTAGTGCATTGTTATTGCACATACTGTAATGTAGATACAACTGTGGTTCTTTCTTTCTTTTTGGTCAGGACAATGGTGCAAAACTGCAAGGGAAATGTAAAAGAGCTATTTTACTATTCCTTTACAGTGAAAGGGCTATGCTACTTCTTTTCCCATGCTTAAAGCCCACAGTTTACATTCATAAATTTTCACTCATGATAGGTCTGAATTTTCAATAAACACACAGGCTGCTCTTACATGCGAGTGGCTCATATATCCTCCATCATCAAACGTGGAAGTTATATTTCTCCATACATATACACAGATGCTGGTCGTATCACATATATCAGTGCTGGGCCTATAGTATATACACTTAAACATTCTACTCTGTCAGTGCATTGGGGCACATGTCTCCTTATTACACACATATGTTCCACAGATCATCAGACATGGAGACTACACCTGTCTACATGAAACCAGAGCCCCACGCCAGCATCCAGTGGGCTCCGCGGCGTACCGACAATGCATCTGGGTCACCAATAGTCATAAATCCAACCTCCTAAGGATATTATACAAGTAACTGAAGAAGACGGCAAATCAATTCACAGTTTGGTAAGGCACTCATAAACTGTCTTTACTGGTGCATCTCAATCCAATCAGCGTGATTCCCCATGTAAACAGAGAAGGCAATTATTGCACGTAAAGATACTTCCTGCGGATGATGTTACAACAGGGGCACATTGCAGAAATGACAACTGTTGAATGAAACAATTGTGAAAGTTTAGCTCAGATCAGTTCAATGCAATAAATGGTCATGTCGCAATGCTGTGAAAACTGCAACATAAAAAGGTTAATCTATGCACAAATAAAGAACAATATAATTATTATGTTTTATATTGACTTGGAAGTATTGTGCTGAATTTGGTACAAATGGTATTTTTTCTAGTAGTGTTATCCAACATATTAAGCTTTATTTTCACCTTTTCATTGACAAACTAAAAGAAAAGACATAAAAAATACTGAGGCATTTTAAAATGTGTGCAATTAAATTAAGTACTAAGTGGTTAAAAAAGGAAAAGGCAGACCATTTTACAGACCGAAACAATGCAAGAGAAGATGTCTCGGTAGATTAATTCATTGTATCCACAAAGGTGTTATTACTGGGAACAGCACCAAGATTCCGATTTCATCACTCGACTAAAATGATAAACTGCCTCCAGCCCAAGACATGAATATAGCCATGCAAGAGTTAGAGGGATTTTAACTGTGCATGTTAGATATGTCCATAACAGACATATTGGATGACAAAATACATGACATGATAGTGGCAGGCTACTGAGATTTATTCTGTGATCTAAGCGTATCACATAACTGCTTTGAGAACCGTAAACTTAGTCCCCGACTGACATTCACATTTTATCCTACATTGAAATATGTCCTTGCTATGGTTCAGACTCAAACTGAAAAAACGCGATGAAGCGTTTTGACACTGGGTCCGATTACATATTTTAATTATTATACACATGAGTTTAATCCTATCAGCACCGTCTGTCCAGTGTGAGATGTAAAGCGATGTTGGCAGGTCATTCTGAACTCTCAATGACACGCCACAGAGCAAATGTGCACATGGCCTGTAGAACAAAGGGACTTTCTATGGGCAGAATGCTTAGGCCAGTGTTTCTAGCTCCTCTCAGCGGGGTTAGTATTTTGCCTCCAAGAGCCTGCGCCCGGTCACTGCCCTTCTCACTGTGTGGACATAAACTGGTCAGTGTCAAAATAACAGGAGCAACTTTGACAAGGTCTTAAATCCTCCTCGTGGCAAAGTTTGAGTGAACCTTTTGTGTGGAGACAAAGTAAGAGGCAGAGGAGAGGCGAGAAGAAGAAGGGGGAAAGGGGACACAACAGCGACCATATGTTCAATGTGACCCTCATTATTCTCAATTAGGGCAGCCATCCATGGAACGGTCTTGCTGATAACAGCCCATAACACCTTCAGTGGATGGAGCGCAATCTTCCAGTGGCACTGTGAAGGCTGGGAGAGATGAGCGCGTGTGTGAGTGCATCTTTAAAGCTGTGTGTGGCTCAAGTACACTGGGTAAACTTACATCTCAGTGTGCGGGTGCATGCTAATTAGACGGGTGACGGCTGGTGGATTTGTGTTGGTGGAGTGGGAGGGCAAACAGAGAGGCCTTGCCAGATCCTGGTAGGCTTACAGGGGGTGTCCAAGGGCCACAGCCCGGGGCCCCAGGACGTCTGGATGGATGGCTGATGGAGAGTAATGGGGTCACATTGAGCATATGATATCAAGGCTAACTAGCAGTGTTATGAGACTGTCAATGCTAGTCTTTATTCACACCTAACAGAGCGTGTGTTATGTTGACTGTCTTTAAAATAGTAGTTATTTTATCATGATGTTTGTTATTACTTACAGCAAATTGCCTTTGTGCCTTTTCCAAGTTCTTCTTTATTGACTTCATGATTACTTCTATGAAATGATTCAATAACCACAAGGTCTTGCATTGGTAATAAAACTTCTTAAAGCTCATAAATTATCTGACTGTTCATTTTGGTTTATAGAGAGTAGATTGACTCAGGCTATATGTCAGAAAATATTCAGCGCTACCAGTCATTTGCGACTCCTGGCGTGCTTCCCAAGCTCTTACGGTAACCTAAGGAAGCAGTGACATCACCCTCATTTCTTCTCGCAATGAATTCTGAATGGCCCAGGTGATTAAGTCTGCTATAAAGAGACAGGAGTCAGCGCAAGGCCGTGGCATTGAACAGGCTCATTGATTAAAAGCAAACAAGAGCCTTTAGCATAGTGCAGTAGCCACAGAAGCACAAGCTACAATTCACGCTGACTGCTACACAACATTTGTCTTTGAGCTCATCCGACCTCTTACTGTTCTATCTGATATACGCATGCATTAAAAAGCTCTTTAACCACTAAATGATTTTTTGCCGTAAAAACAATGCTAAACTCGTTGTTCACATTATGTTGGACTACATTAAAGGAAAATGAGAGGGAAAAACTTCAGTCCAATTATAAAAAAGGGACAGAGGCTCTAAAATAATACTTCTACGATGACAAAATTATGTGGTTCAGATTAATGTGTTGCTCTAAAAAGAAAATTGACTGATAAAAAATACAAGGCTACTTTAAATTCTTGCTTTATTGCTATATTTTATGGTTTTTAATTGGTACTTAAAAATAAGCTGCAGATTACAATTTATTGGACTTTGCATATTGTTTTTTTTTTTTTTTTAAACAAACAATTTTGATAATGTTGTATTTTCTAAAATGCATTTTACAATTGTTGAGCTATGGATTACTTTGTATAAAGTTAAAAAACTCATTTGATTTTTTCTTTAATAATATTGTCATGTTATTGGCATATCTTACTTACAACTTGCCTTATATGTTGAAATAAAATAAAGAAAAAACTTAGTTGTCTTTATTCAACCATGTCTACTCCCTCGAGACTCTTTCTGCCCTTATGTTCTATGTCACAGAAATGACTTGATTGGACAACAGCTCCAGGTAAACCTGAGCTTGTTTGAATTGTTTCAGGACATTTTATGGAGTGGATTTATATATAAACCAAAAAAGCCCCCATAAACAACTACAATCAAGCCGCAGCCCTGCGCTCTTGCGTACAGCTAAAACAGAACAAGCCGGTACAAGTTTGAAATTGATGAGTGCGCCACCACAAGTTCATGACTTAGACCTCCGGGGCATTTGATCCCTTGACACACAGTTTATTTTTCGAAAGCTACAGCTTGATATTTCAGCACTTAATTTAAGAGTGCAGTTAAATCACAGAAGCCATAATATGTCAGACCATCCCACAACTGGGGGTAAAAAGACAGCAAAAACGTGGAGGAGGGGTGTGGGGAGGGGAAAACAGTAAGTAATGAAAAAGCTATGATTGCTTTTCTGTCCCTCCAAATGACAGTTAGCACCTCAATGACCTGCTCGGGGCAGGGCCATCTAGAAATGACACGCTAAGGCACAACGTCATCTAACTGGGTAGTTACAAAAATCAATACAAAAGCCATTTCAAAAGATGCTCGGTGAGTGTGTGTTTGTGCGTGTGACAGAGTGGAGGGGAGAAGGACCTGCTGTTATGTTCATTTATTGAGCAGGCCTGAGGGGCACAGAGCAAACTTTTCTGATATACACATTACCTCGCCAGCCAAGGAATTCTGAGGGCTAAGCAATAACTGTAATCCACACTATTACTAAAGTTATGACCACAGAAGAGGGGCTTTCACTGCATGTCAAGTACGGACGGATTTCAAAGTCACTTGCCCCGCAGCCCTGTTCGGCGTCACACTTTTAACTAAAGTAGCTATTGGCCAGCCGAAGAAGAATGACTCTCTGTCCGCTGTGGAATCGATATGCAGCCTCACTGACATTCAGCGAGAACACATGTAAACCAGCCAGCCCGCCCGTACAACTATCTCGTCTTGTTGGGATACCGCCAGACATCACCATATATTATCCCCTTTGATTTGTTGTCAATAGCCAATCACGGCCAAGAGGTGCAGATCTAGCGGAGCACAAAGACACTCAGGAGTGTAAAACAGACAAATGGGCTGGGGGGACATCAATCCGAAGGGTATGTCAGCTGGGCCCCTGATGAAATAGGGCTGTGTGTCGATGGCTTAAATTTATAGAGAGTAACATGTGAAAGTACTTCTCAGTGCCTCCGGAGAGGTCAATAGCCTGATACCTCTGTTTGAATGGGCTTCTCATTAAGCCAGCTCATTCAAGGTCTTCCTTTCTTTCTGAGCACAACAATGAAGTTTACAAGGTTGTTTGTTGTTTCAAACGAAGTTGTTTTAATAGCTTTTTCTCGAATGCTATTTGTCCAAAGAAATGAATGTGCAAGGCTTACACGGCTTTGTTTTTATACATGTTGCACTTTGCTCACCTTTTAGAAAAAAGTATTGCTATTGGTTCCAAAAGGTTATATAATTGTAGGTATTTCAGGAATTTTAGACATTTTTTTCATAAAACTTTTTTGTAACCACGTGTTTAAATCAAACAACAAATTGTGATTAAACAGTATTTTTGGAACATTTAGACTAAGCAAATTTAACCAATTTTAGAAAGTAGTTTCTGCTGTACCAATACAAATACTAAATACTAAATACTACTATTAATAATAATAATAATAATAATAATAATGATAATAATAAATTGTAGCAGGAAAGTACTTTTAAAATTACATATTGAATTGTCATATATCACACACACTTGGGTAAAAATGCAATAGCTCCCAGATAGAGAATAGACAATCAAAGAGAACATAGAGCTACATTGTCCTGCCTCAAGAACACAGACACACATATATGCAGACAGAAAATAAATCTAATGTTGTCACTGGTGTCACTGTCGCTGGAGACCACTGGCAATTCAAAGTAATCGGAAAGCAGCATAACCAAAATAAATTCAGGGCTTGACACAGTGTTAGGAAACAATAGTAATCAGCAGATTTAATGCATTTCTGATGTATGTTTAAGACAGTGACAGTAGGCCACAGATGTACATGTGTAGGAATTCTATTTTGCAAAAGATATGGTTGGTGATAACCTATTACAGGACATCGTCAGACGCCCCACATCCTGGACAGGGATAGGAAAAATTCTATCACTTGCTCCGTCTAGGAGATGTAATATTGAAACAAATTATTGCTGAAATTGAAAAGTCACAAGCTTATTCCGTCTTGATCAAAGTACTGCCACGAGAATAAGTGCAGCAGAAAAAACCTTTTTGCATTCTCAGCACACATATTCAGAATGTTGTTTGGTGGAAAATCCTGGTTCAACTGACGATTTAAAATGAGTAGTTATTGTCCAAAATTCAAAATAATTTCATTATTTTGTAACTAAAATCAATGATTGCAATTCCTCCATTATGACAGATGGCCTTCTTTATATTTCGTTTCTGGCACTCCATGTTTACAAATTTAATCATAATTTTGGAAAACTGTATTTAATGAATGAATAATTCCAAATCAAGTAACAATTTAATTTACCTGAGTTTCTGATGCGAGCTTCTTTTTTAAAAGCTTGTTCTCATACAACTTACATTACACTATAATATAATTTAGAATTTAAAGATTCATAGTAATAACAAATGGTACATTGTTTGAAAAATTCCGTTATGTTTTATTATTGTTAAGCTTCGTTAAACATTGCTGTAAAACAAGCCATTAAAATGTCCGGGTTTTATTTGGTAATTTGTAAGATGTGATGACAACATTTGTAGATCCATGCATTGGTGGGATGGCAGCGGTTTCCTCCAGCACTGGGGCCATAATAAAAAGCCTCATGATCCTGGTTTTATGGGGCTATAGCATATTGAACCATTTGAGTGCTCCCTGGCTCTACGGTGGCCTAGAGGCACTTATTCTTTCAGCGATGATCAGGCCTGACACATAAGAAGTCTTCTGAGACCTAGTTAAAGATTTCTATTATCATATCAAATCACACAGCACTGCTCTCATTATAAGTGACACATCTCAAACAGTGGATAAAGGCTGGTCTACATCATGCATAATTAGAAAGTTTGACATTTTTTGAATATGCTAATATTAGATAAGAAGTGGTAAAAGCTGATGAAAAGCCTTAGTGGGAACATTAAAAGATCTAACACAAGTGTGGAGATTATAGTGGACTACAATAACCTTTGACCCTGGCTGTATCCCACTAGATGTTGAAAAGAAGCACAGACGTCTATTCTCCCTGTCCTTGCCGAGACCTTGTTACTGACTTAGAAAAAATATAAATATTTAACTATACCGTGATTGAAATTTCATATTCACACGCAGCGGTGCAAAAATCACAAAGGAAAAGACAATAGAAGGTGAAAAATACTACGTAAATGAAACAGTGTGATGGGAATGGTATAGTTATTTGTACTATACCTTAAGATAACGCTTTGATTAAGCTAATTATAAGTCAAAAATAAAAACAAAAATCTATGCATTCGGATGTTAAATACTGCTTTCTTTGTATGTTAAATAATACTTTTGAAGATTATCTACACTAAATACTTTCTGCATTAAGGTTGAGCCACAGAAAGTATATATTTTTGAATGTATTTGACTTTTTTTGTTTGTTTTTCTTTATGTTTTTTGTTTGCTGATAATGCAAAAGTATAAATCTGTGTTGCGCTTGTGATTTCATGCTCTTGGCTCATACTTCCCTCATCGCTGCATCTAAACGCCGCTCCTTGTCCCAGATACCTGCCATATGCTTCTCCTTTATGCATTTCTCAACCCCGGTGTCCTCTCCTGTTCATTCGACACACTTGAGTCAGGGAGCAAGAGATGGCCTTTACTATTTTATGAAGGTGTGAGGTTTCTTGCCAATGCTAGACTTTTCAGTGTCTGACAAAGTCCACTCAATCATCAGGGGGGATCGTGAGACAGGAGTTACATGTTCAGCTGAACTTTGCCGCCACATACACGATGGATGTCTAATAGAAATGTAATAAACAAAAAACAAACCCAAAGTATAAAAGGTAAGACTCTGAAAACAACAATGGAACAAAGAACAAGGGTTGCATGTTAAAGGGGACATTTGTGAACGGTCTTCCCTCACCGTTAGCTTATTCCGAGCTGTATTTCAATATGCATGTTTGTGTTATTTTGTTTTTTTATTATTATTTTGTATTTTGAAAATGTATGTTTTCACCTACCCCATTTCTCCGCTCACTACTCTGTGATTACTTGCAATCATTCAAAAAAAATTGAGACTTACAGGGTTTAGTACATGTATGGTTCAATAATGTCACGTTTCATTGTCAACATTGTCAACAATTTTCAACAATAAAAATCTGCTGCTTGCTTCAATTCTGCCATTTTGAACAGGAAGTTAAAGGACAAAATTCTATTATTAAATTGTTTTAGATCAATTTTTCAGTTTTTTTTATAAACCGAAAGACTGATCTGAAAATGTAAAATAATTAACGCATTTTATAGTTTAATATTAAATACCAGAAAAACGCATAAAATGTTTTGAAAAACTTGTCCCAACAATTTGCTGCTCTTAAATCGAACATGATCAATTTTATTCCTAAAAGAAATGGTAAAATATGCAAAGTTTCCATTAAAAGCCGACCCTTTTGATATTTGAGCAATATGTTTTAACGTCTATCAGCTATCAGACACATTATCTAATACATTTGACCAAATTCCTTGCTAGATCAGTCTTATCCTAACACCCTCGAAATGATTTTAGCCCTGCCTATCAGCGCGCCCGTCCCGCTGCGTGTGGTGTTTTTGGTTCACTGGAGGTCAGGACGATCATTCACCTCAAGGCCCGGGGCGCCCATACACTCTCCCTTTAATGGCCACATAAAGAAAGCCAAGTGCTCAAGCGTGGCTGATTAGCTGCTCTAATATGCTATTTGTGACTAATTTCAGGGGCGCTAAGTCACAGGTGATGTCGCCGCGTTGTAAATCTAACTTGGTCAGCTCAGACTTGTGCTGTATTTGAGTGTATGCGAGTGTGTGTCCTTAGCGCATGCATGAGCAGCTTTAGTGGGGAATATGCAGAGGCCATTTAGGTGAAAGGCGACGCATAAAAATAATAGATGGTAGATGAAGCTGTCTCGAGCTGACAATTGGACTGGTGCTCATTGGACAGGAAGTGTGTATGTGTGCACTGACATGTAAAACCCACAGTGTGCATGTGATTGTGTTTTAGTGCAATCATTACTCCTGGCCTCCAGCGCTGATACACTTTTACTGCAGATATTTGACTGGTGTTACATTTGTTCATTTTATGTGCTGTAACCATTGACTAGTTCACACGGTGCATATCAGAACTGTTTTAAATGGTTAATCAGTGTCTTTGGAGTGGAACAAGGTGTTTGACACATAAAACAGGGCAATTTTGACCTTGTGCCTCTTTTAGATGAATGCCTTCACCATAATGATATAGCACCGTCATTCATAGCTGGTTTTAAATTAATTCAATGTTTACCAAATCACCAATATAAGTTGCCTGTTGTAAATCATATTTTTTCGTCATGTTAAAGTAAACTGACTGTGCTGTTTTTATCATTATATTTTCTTGTTAAGTATTTTTGAACTCGAAGAAAAACAGTCAAGCACTTTCAAAATCAACAGTTCAAAGTAAAGGCGAGACAATGAAAATAGTAATCTGTACCTTTTTTTTTTAAGTTACTGCCATTTATTTATAGGTCTACAATTTTAGAATAATATAATATCCTTTTATGTTTAACTGTGTACACAAGTTAAAATGTATAATGTACTGTTGATACATATATGCAGACATCTTCTTCTTGTTGGTAAAGCAAGTGAAGAAAGATTTGTTGTTTCTACAAAGAGAACAATGACCATATTATGCACACTTGGGCGCACGACTGCTAATGTTTGTGACCTCCAACGTCCTCCAATGTGACAGGGTCCTCTCGATGTTCAAGAGACAGAAACCTACCACTAGAATCCCCCTCAGTCGTTTTGGAGGCGCTCCCACTGTGTACTCTAACACTACTCCAGCTCCACAAGCAAAAGGTTAACACCTCTGCCAGATGTGGGGGTCAGCGCTGGAGGAGAATTGTATTATTTCTATATGAATGACGATGTACAGCCTTGAGACGTTTGGACTTGTATTTATTCAGTAGAGCTGACAGAATAAGGTATCCCAGGACGTTATGGTTATGGCTATGAATACCTGAAAAATGCAGTAACAGCACAGACCACTTGTGTTAGTATTCAACAAGAAGATAAAAAGCCAGTTAGAGAAGAGTTAATATTTCTCGGGCATTGTGAGTACATTAATCTTAAAAAAATATTGTCTTTTGTTTGTGTTTGTTTCAGCGCTAAATATTCCTATTCTTTCCCCTTGGCTTGTCCTTTTTGAAGTTCACACAGCAAATCATTTGCCTACATTTGTGCTACGATTCATTTTACATAGGTTTTATTTCAGATGCCTTTCCTTCCCATTTGTGCTTTTGAAATTAGGATGATAAAAACAAAACAAAACAAAAAATCTTTGTTAGCTTTAGATTTTATAAATTAAGCAGCGTATACAAATTGGCATTGAAACAATAATGCGACTAAATGAGAACCACAACCACATTTTATTTTTGTCTTGTATTTAATTCTCAGGAGCCACATAATCGTACCTTCCGTCTCTAGACCCCTGGGAACACACAGCCAGCAGAATCATAAACAGCCCTAGTCTCACACAATTGAACAGGCGAGGTTAAAGAATAGTCCAAATAATAAGATGCAAGCCTCAGAGTTTGGTAAATCAGTGTAAAACGCCTTCTTCCCTGCAGCCAAAATACTTCAACCTCCTCGGTCTGTTTTGAAATCATAAACAGCCCACTGTCCCTTCACCAATGGTAATAACATGCAAAACAGTGTTTAAAAAATATCCCTGGCCTTCAAACTGAAAAACACTTTTGAAACGCGAGCTGCATCACGTAGCACAAACACAGATTCTGTCTAGAGTTGAATTATGAACATTAAAAAACACAGACAAGGAACTTGCTAATTATTACACCTCCTTACAAACAGAGACAGTAAAGCTACACAGCGAGCGCTGGCTGACTCCCAGTGTCACTTCAGCAGAATAACAAATACTCAAAGGTCAAAGAGTGAAGCGGTGCTAAGCTCACTGGGGCTAAGCGCTGTGTGTCCAAGCAACTCTGAACAATCTCTGGAGAAATCTTACCTCTATGTCCTCTAAGACTGTGCTGCCACCTGCTGCTGTGGGTAAATACAGAATCGAGCAGGTTCCTGCAGGTATAACACAAAAAGTAGAGTTTTGTTTGAGTCAAATATAGAAACAAGGCAAAGTTAGCTTGGCTGGGAGCTACAAACCAGGAAGCTTGCAAGCACAGCACTATGAAAAAGGGAAGGTATCAATAAACAAAAATACACATAAACAAATTGCAAACAGGTATTTTTACTTAAGCTTATTCCAATGAAAATGAAAAAAAACAAAACACATGGAAAAAAAAAAAAAAACTAAACTTTCAACATGACTTAAATGATCTTTTTTATTAACACTGGGCCAATCCATCATTATCTTAGCTCTAGATCTCAGCATAAAATATTTGATTTAACAGGGTATTGTTTTATTCGCTTTTGGGGACGTCTGGGATAAACTTGCACACAATCAATTATCTCGGACACCTGTTTATTGTTGCCACAGACAGCAAGATGTACGACCCACCACCAATTAAAATATTAGATATCAAAGTGCCCATGTCAGAGCAAGAGTAATGGCAGCACACAAGACTTGTCGTAAACAGAAAAAAATGAGGGCGGTGAGTGACCTCCAATGCATGGATCCTCTGTATAACAATATTCTGATGCCTAACAATGAGCACAATATGAAGCATGTTTTTTTCTGAAGTGCTGTCTCCCACAAAGAGTGCTGAACTTTGGACTGACATTTGTACAGATGTGGTAAGGCTAGGAGGCACCCTGTAATTAAAGCACTCACCCTGGGAAAAAGGTGCGATCCTCTGTCATATTTTGACAAGGCTCCGAGCGCCAGGCAAAGTAATATAGTTACATGGTTGGTAGCAGCTGGGAGAAGAATGACTGTATGTTTGATTGCCTGATCGGCTCACTGTTCGCCCCCAGCTAGTGTTTCTGTGGGTCCCCGACATGGGTCTCCTGAAAATATGTCATAAGATTTGGAATTTAAATCTGTTTAACCAGTTTTGATTAAATAAATTCCTAACTGTCATTATCTGTATTTCATTTTCAAAGTTACTACACCATAATGTTGTGGAATTACCAAAGGATTTACTATGCCAGCAAAATATGTAATATGCAAAAAAAAAATCATTAAAATTACATTTACATGTGCAAAATATTTGAGCATCATTTATTTCATTGTGTAGCCATATTACTATGTAGCTTTTCTGATTTTGTTTATTTGAATTTATCTTTTATGGGGATAGCATCTGCACTTATTCATGCTTGGGAACAGAGAAAGTGGACCAACTTGTGACTTATTATTTCTGAAAAAAAAAGCATACAAAAAACATATATATATATTGCGATATGTGATATTATTGCAATATTTCAGTATAATCTGAGACAATCATTTCAGTTATAAAAATGCCATCACGCCTTAATGTATTAGACAAACTCTGTCAAAATAAAAATGTAACCAAGAGAAATCAAGGCTAATTTAGATTACATTAAAAGGAATATTTTAAGGAAATCATGATTAAAATCAGTAATTTTCAAAAATGTCATTTTAAAAACAGTATATTTCTGTCCAGTGGAGGACCTTGATGCTATATATTTAGTCTGCTGCAATATTTATTGATGCGTCAGCCAATATTGCGATATATTGTGCAGCCCTAATATAGTATCTTCCATTTCGACATGACACAGAAAGTACACTTAGCTGCAGTTTGTTGAGCATTTGGGTAAATATATTGTGACTTAACGTCTTTTAGCGACCTGAGACAGACACCGTATGCTCTGTCAGAATCATTAAGTCAACACGCCGTCAGCTTCGACTGCACCTCTCTGCTCTGAATCTGAGAATGATACAGCCTGACGCGGCTTGAACTTTGCGTGTGCCAGGAGGGGCTATTCTCTGCCTCCTTGCACCATTCTCCCATGCCTTTAAATATTGTAGGCATCTCAGGGATGTGGAGACGCATTTGTCATCCCACTTTGACAGGCTTGATGAAGGGGTTGTCTGTCAGTGTTTCACAAATCCGAGCCGACCGCAAGCCCGCAGGTGGCACACACAGAGAGAGCGGCAAGTGCCTGGGAGTTTCCTCGTCTCCTCCCTCCCTCCAGCGCCCGGCTTCACAGAGTAATTGTGATAATACTGGGATGGAAAATTATAGAGGAGTGAGCTAAGAAGATACTTGTGTTAAATGCAGGGGCTTGACACAGAGAAGGGAGTGTGGGTGGTCTGAGGCGGCAGGGGCAAGTTGTTACAGTTCATTCCTAAACGCTTTGATAGTTGTACCACTTACATGTAGTCTTGTCTTAAATTTAATACGCTTTTTCACAATGGTGGAAAAATATCGCTTTGAAATTGGAGTGGGGTTGCTTGACATGAATTATACTAGCATCAACTATTTCACAATAAAGGTACCACAAAATCACTAATTAATCATTGCAAGAGCTGTTTTATAAAATGTAGAAACACTTTCTCCCGGGTTCTCTCACATGCTTCGTGCATGACATCAGGGTCAAGCTAGCATATAATAGACAAACTTGGCAGTAAGCTAGAGCTCTGAGAGAGGTCTGGGAGATTTATCAATCAACTGGCCACATTAAACGGATTTCCTAATGAAGTGAAGTCTTTACAGGGATTAATCCTCTACCACCTGCAAGGAGCCACCTGCTCCACTGCCATAATTGGCATGGATGGCAGCGGCACCATCAGCAGAAAGAAGAGAGGCACACAGCGCTGAGAGAACCAGGGAGAGGGAGACGGACGGAGAGGAAACAAGTTGGAGAAAGGACAAAGAAGCCAGACATCGGGGTGTCAAATTCATGCAAATGATGACACTCAGTGTGTTGCAACGACACAATGAGGGAGGAAAATAAATAAAATATTTTAAAAAAGGAGACGAGACAGCGCCAGGTCTCTTATGACACCACAATGAGCATCCAGCCCTTAGTTTGTGCCAGTCTTGCAGCATTCCCAGACCTTGACAGCAGCTCCTCGCTACATCTTCCAGCTGTGTCAAATCTGCCTATGTGCTAATGAATGTGTCAGCATCCCAATCGTGTCATTGCTGTGTGTGTTTCAATTCACCTCTGAGCTCAGAAATTCTACCCAGGGTACCAGCTTACGCACACATTCACAATTTCTGCATCAATAATTACACAGCCCATTATAGCCTACCACCACCGCAGCTCAATGGCCAAACAGGCTTTAGATTACTTATCACTTTTACAAGCCAGGGCCGCAGCATTATACTTGAACAAGCATAACCGTTCCACTACATTTCTCTTAAAAATACTTGCTGGTTATCATTGTAATGAATTCCCAAATTTAATTTGAAGCAGCTCAAATATACCTTATTAAATATGACTACTGTATAAATTGGGCAAATATGACATATTATTGCTCATCTTTCACTCCATCCTTTGTGCAAGCCTAGCTTTATGTAGATTCATTGTGCAAAACGTGGAAGACAGACAAAAATGAAAAACGATGACTTGTGAAACTTAAAGCATTGTTAAAACATAAGGGCAATATGGCGATAAAAATCTTGAATCGTGATCTGATCATGCGATAATCTGCAATACTGAAGAGATGGTACATTTCGCACATTTTCTGTTTAATGCAGCTGTATAATCAAACACTTCTATTGGTCTGTCTCCATCAGGCTCTGAGTCAGTGACAGGTGGAGTTAATCAATCACAGTGAAGTTTTAACTTTCAGAAGCAGCAGATGGCTTTGCTTACCTGTAACAGCACATAAAACGATACTAGTTGCATGATGAAATCAAAACTTTTTTTAATCTCCCCACCCGTTTAAATAAAAAAAAAAAAAAGCAGTCCGAATTATGAAATGTAGTTGTATAGTAAAGATCCTGCCTTGTTGATGTTGTGTTAATAATCCACGCCCCAGAGTGCATGCAATAACCTCTAGGAAGTATGGCCTTTGCCAAAAGACTGAGACTACTGGCACAGTAAAGGTGTCCCTCATTTGTAGTAGAGCCACACTGCCACATTGCCAAAGGAGGTCCAGGCCAAGGACAAACAGTGCCTCCATGTTGGTAGGAGCCCAGACCCCATGCCAGCAGTCTTGTTGACTGGCCACACATGACTATGTGGTGAAAAGTTTATGTTAAGTTTGAGCGTTTATGTTCTTTTATGAACACACCTCTTAGGGGTACAGTACAATGCATTCTGATCTAAGACCAACCATTGCAATCACAAAACAATATTTGACTTTTATTAACTATTCAATTTGTCAATTTGAGTTGATACAAATCTACTAAAAAACAATACTTCAGTGATTTTGTGTGTGTGAATAAAACCCATCTGGATACCCTGGGAATACTAGGAATAAAAAAAGAATTAAAACATAAACACAACAGATGCTTTTCTTTTTATTTTAAAATCATAACTAGATGTGGTTTGAGGAGTTCACACTCATGGATTATTGGTGTGTGGTGGATTTAACAGAAGCAGCAAAACTGGATCTTAATGTGGAAAAGTTAGATTCTATAACATGAAATTTACCTGTGATGAGAGTGTAATCAAGTCTGTGCTTACGCTGCTCCCTTTTCTTCATTCTGTGTGGAGTTCTTCTAGCAGTTCTACTTCTATCATTTTAGCTGTAGGCCTAATGTTTTGGACAAAACATGATTTGAGATTACATTTTAACAAAACAGGGCACAGGGCACCAATGTATTATATATAAAAATCTATATTTTATATAGTGTATAGTGAGTTTGCATCGAGGAAATCTAGCCGAGCTCAGATTGGTGTAGCACATCGCAAGCGAAAAATATTGATACATCGAATAAACAGGTGAATCATTACAGCCCTACTATCTATTGTTGCAAGCGCTAATGGTATTGCACAATGACAAAACTTCACAAAACACAAAAAACAGAACTACACAATGCACACCAGAAAGCACTCACAGAACACACTTCTGCACTTGTGTGTGATGAACTTTATCTGACAGTATGGGGTATTTTCTTTAAGTCTGTCCTTTCATTGTGTGCCAAGGAGTCAATTTCATTTTATTCATTCATGATTCCTTTTTAGTCCTATTCATTGTCATCATCGGGTGTAAATGTACAGTGCTTTATCAAGGCAACTTAATAATTCAACAAAATAGTCCTAGCTTGTGTTGTATGTAGAAACTACCCCCAACACACATGCACTAAGCGCTTAGTCCAGCTCCTTCTCGTCTCTTCAAGCTGTGTTGTTTGGAGTAAAAGAAGAACCATCCCTAATCCACTTCATGGATCAGTTTCACAGAGACGGTAAAGCCATTCTCCCTCCAAGCTAAAGCAATTCAGATCAGACACCTTGATGTCTCAAAGAGCACACAGTGAGCTCTTGTTTTCTGTTTTGACTGCTGGGAATCCATGCCAGACAGCAGCCCTGATTCCAGCTCAAAGATAAAACTAATGAGCTTTTCATTCAAGACTCTTTATAACAATAACTCTGGTGGCCATGCTTGTTTTCTCTACCACCTGAGATTATGTGATCCTCTTAGCTTTGCAGCATATTGCCATGACATTCAATACTTGTAGCATCCTTAAAGTGCTAGCATGTGGAAAAAGTTAGCAACCAATTCATGAATTACCAAGTTTCATTTGTATCTGACACCCGTAAGTGCAGTCACAATACACCCCTAGCTCTATTCAGGTCAGTGTGGCATTCACAACTTAATTCGCCACTAATTGCGCAGTAACACTATGCTAATAATAGGGATCAGCAGATTCCTTGATACTTACCTGACACCTTAGACACACGTGATAGGGCCTTAGTGTGTGGCTGTTTCTACAGAATTTCCCACAATGCTCAGTGTCGGTCTCACAGGTGATGATGGTATTAGTAGGTTACTTGAACATCAAAAAGACAAGACTGTAATCCTTTAACAATAACTCAAGATGTGTCCACAAAGAGATTGCTTATATAGGCACCCCGGCTTTAGCCACCTCTTCTAACCTTTCCACAGATGCCTTCAGGTACCTTCAGGTGACTGGGATATCGGCAGCATTTCTAACACCAGGGATTTGCATGTTTCAAAGAGCCCTGTGTAAGACAATACTTCACTTTCATGTTCGTGATGTTCCTTTGCAAACAGTGCAAGACAACAACGCCTCTTCATTAGGCAAAGGAAAATCATATGAAGCTAAATAAAATGATCAATCCGGCAATTTTAAAGATTAGAGAAAGTTTCTCCTACATAGGTCATGTTGTTGTAGCAGTAACTATGCTTAGTTTAATAGTTGTGATAGGTTCGAAAGGCATGGCAGTCTATTTTGAAGCTTAGACCTTGGAAATTATATAATAGTAATTAATTAAATATTTAGGTGTGATTCCATTGGTCCTATACTGCAATAACACCTTAATTTGAATGAGTATAAAACACACATTAAATAATTCTAATCTTTTACCTTCTTGTGACTGGAGTTTGCATCTTTTACCTTTTTTATCCTTCTTTGTTCCATGGCCCATAATTCCCAAAAGATTGTCACTGATTTGTGTTACGTTATTAAAGTAGACAAATCAAATGACAAACTAAAGTCAGCTAGGTAACTTGATTGAGAGAGTGTTTCAGCTTTAAAGAGTAAAACAATTACTACCTGATGTGCATTGTTCCCAAATCCTAGCTTCTGCCTCTGTGTCTCATCAGTAACATGATGTAAGGGAAACTTTTCCACCAAAGAAAGATTGCTTGTGTATGTTCCAAAAGTGTGAAAAGTTGGGGCAATATAAAGCTGATGACACCATTTAGAAAAGAGATGTGTTTTCTTCTGCTGTTCCTATCCAGAGGCATAATAACTTGGTTGAACTAAATACAAACCTTTTGGCCACAGCATCCCCGGTAAACATAAATAACACCATGTGGAGCTATGCCCAAATGGTGGCAGGTGGTCTGATGGGACCGATAAAGCAAAAGTATGGTTTATAACAACTTGGACAAAACACACAGAGCAACTTTCCTGTGGTTTAATCAACTGTATTTTTTATGTGCAGATGGATTCAGAACAAAGACGGCTTACGTTCTGGATGGTCCAACTGCTCCAGGGCTTCAAATCATTAAAGTAGTTTTGTTCTATTTTCTACTCTATTGCTAGCTTTTACCATTATAAGCTAACAGTTGTTATTATCCATTTTGCGTAGTTTAGATCCAAATTAGTATTTACATTATGTGGCTGCAGTCCAATGGATTTAAATGAACAATGGTCACGTCAATGCCAAATTAAAATCAAAACTTGCAAAATGAGTAGCGTCTTAGGTTGAATTAAATGTATATTTGTACTGTTCATTTTTATGCGTTTAATCAATATGCACAATATATTTATTTACATGTGCTCTTTCTGATGCAACCATTGGGATTTATCAGGTCTATTGCATTGTTATTTTAGATCCAAAATGATATGCTACTTCCAATCCTCATTCAAGCACTGGAGTACGCACTGATTGTTTGAAAAATTGAGGTTTCGAGTGACTTCACCCTCTGCCCCAAAATCAGAGGCTCAGTTAGCTCTGACTTAAATCTTATGTAACTGCTGGCTTTTGACAGGCAGACACCTCTCTTGACTACAGATAGGTAATTTGTTTTGATCTGTGATTATAGCCCGGGTGTTCAGAGGAAGATGTAAACCCTCTTGTGAAGCTGTTAGGCAAATCCTCACATTGTGGGGAGATGTGCCCCTGGGGCTCTCAAGTTTGCACTCTCCTCTCTTCCTCTTCACTCAGTCTTCTCTTTTTCCTTGCAGTTTTTATCCGGTTGAGAGACAAAGCCCGCTGCCAAACGTGGAATACCCCTAGGAGCTCATCATTCGGAAAACTAGGGCTCCTGTGAGAAGAACGAGCAGACAGGGAGTAGAAGGAGGAGGGCTTGGATAAAAGTAGGAAGTGGGTTTTAGCGTATTCTTTCTACATTGTTGGAAACTGCTAAGGGCCTATTTGAGCTAGCCTCTTTTGACTCCTATTCTAACATTGACTTTTTTGGCCATTGCCTCACACACTGTGCAAAAGTTCTAGTGTAAAATGTTATGTCTGAATGACAAGCATTATATTTTAAATTTAGGACCAATGCAAGAATAAGGGCAAGTGTAAAAGTGCATGTTGTTTAGTGCTTGTAGTTTATTTATGTTTTATTTTGTCATTTATTAATTGACTTATTTTGTAAATAGTCAATTGACATACCTTTCCTATTCATCGCTTTTCTAACTTAGTCTCATACTTGCACAACTACCTAATAATTATGTCCTAATGTTTGTTCATGTCGGTTCAGCAGCTCCCTTAATTGAAGAGGACGCTGCACCTTTCCTCTCCGAGTGCGACTTAGCGGTTAGTAACAGCTTAGGGGAGTGGATTATCTCCAAAAGCTCATTATAATGACACCAGTAATTATGCTTTTTGCTTACTTTTATGTACTTCTGTTCAAACGTGAGAAGTTAATCGGGGGATGACAACAAATATGTCTGAGGGCCCTCTGGAAATCCCGATGTGGGTTTTACATGAGCTGTATGAAAGGGCATGGCACCTGCATGACTTCACAAGGGTGGCACTACAGCGGTAATGGCAAAATCTTATAATGATTCCTTCTATTGTTTTTCTCCTATGACATGAAACATATGCTACTGTCAAACCCTCCATATCCCTAAAATGGTGTGGAGCAGCAGTGAGAAGGGTTAGCGGGAGGCTTTGTTTTAACTGTATTTATGCGGGATAGCGATATCTCTACTCCCGCCAACAAGACCTTTCCCCATAGGAACTATCTGGCACCAAGAGACAGCGCTTTAATGCAAAGAAACAATGGCTAATGAGCAGAATAATACACTACGGAAGAGCGAAAGAAGAACAAACAGATTTGAATGATGGTTATATGTTGAGGCGAAAGCAGTGGAAATACACAGACATGAGGCTGGACCAAAGATGTTGAGCTGTCAGAGCTAATGAGCGAGTGTGTGTGTGATGTAAGGACAGGCGCTCGCTGATGGAGATTTGAACAAACATTTGAATTACATTATCTGCCTTCTTGGGATTATTGTTTGTTTGTGTTGCTTGTCTTTGTTTCTGGAGAATGATTACTCCACATGAAGAAGCCAGTCTTTTTGACAGTTTTGGTGAAAAGCCACAACATTGTTTAGAAAAAATATATATGAAAAATGGGAAACATGGTGCACAGCTGAATTCAAATATACTGAAGTGACACAAGATTATCTTTATATATTTGATACGTTAATAAACTATTAATAATAATTCATATTTTTTGTGTTGCTGGCCAAAAACTTTGGAATGAGCTCCTAGTTGCGGAAAATTGAGTCACTTTGGATTTCAAGCCTTCTTTAAAAACACACCCTCTCTCTTTGGCTTTTTAATACAGTGTAAAGTGTTGACTTTTGTTACTTAAATGTGTGTTTTGTTCTATTGTTTTACATTGTCATAAACTCATTTGTGTGTTAAGCAATTTGGTCGACTTTGTGTTTTTTATAGTTGGACAGGATAATAAAATAGATGTAACATTTAAGCTTTTCTGCCTCAAAATCCGTCCAATGAAATAATTTCACTCCACAGTCCCATTTGGTCCAAAGTCAAGGTAGCCTGAATGCAGTTTTTTTCATTTTATTTTGCAAATGCCAGTTATAATTTCAGTTCAGTCCTTGATTGTTGGTTCAGTTTGTGTCATCTATTTGTTGATTATGGCCTTCTTACCTGCCACCAGAAGCATGCTCCAAAGGTATCCATTTATTGTATTATGGTAGGAGTTTTGAGGCCAAAATATGTAGAAAGGTTTCAAAGGTAGTCATCTGGACAATAACATTTTGAAACATTGTCTGTTCTACGATGGATCACTTCTGAACGAATGGATTATAGTGTACAACTTGTTTTTAATAATAAACTGTAGTTTCATCCATCTTCTCCTTTATACAGCACTATATATACAATCATTTTGAAAATTTCACCTCAAATTTTTGGTCTTTGCAGCTATACCTTCAGCTTTAAACACCATACTTCCATATGTTTCTTCTCTTAAGGTACGTCTTCTCTAATTTCTTTGTTCCTGTCCCTGCGTTTGTGCGAGCTCTCTGAAGCCTCTTCTCAGCGGGACAGCCCCAGCTCAAACACACTGCACTTCTCCACATTCACATTCCACCTGTGTTTTGACAACACTTTTCACACAACTGATCTGAAGTGGTTTTATAGTCTCTCTCTTCCCCCATTTATATCAAAGAGTGATGGTGGAGATGGCAGAGCACCCGGGGCTCTGTGGGACGGATTAGTGTAACATTAATAGTAATCCCCAGAGTCTGCACTGTTTTTCAGGCAAAGGGAAGAATAAAACGTAACACGACTGGATGTCTTTATTTCGGGGTTGGATATGCCCGTGCACCTTCCTGTATCAACTGTTTACACTGATTATATTAAAAGGCATGACAAGGGTAATATTTATCATTACATGCATGACTCCCAGCCACCTCAAAGCAAAAGGAGATTAAAGAAAGATTACTCTCCCTTTCATGCTTGTGCGCGCTTGTAGCAATTGCCTTTTCACATGCTAACAATTTCAAAATGACAGAAGCCTTGATTAATATGTTTTATATAAAAGGTCACCACTAGTTCAGTTAATCTTTGTTACAGCAATTAGCTTTTCTATGTTTAAAAAGCTTTTGCAATTCTAACACAAAATATTTTCTGACAGCCATTGTTAGTTCATTATTACCAGATTGTGACATCTACAAGTACTTGTAAACACATATAGGGGAAGCCCTCTGAATAAATCTTAACAAAAACCCATAACTTTGTGAGCCTGGGTAAGAAACTTCATACCTATTGCACACTCGATTCGCGAACACTGATATAGGAAGGCCATCCGGTCAAAAAGGAGTGGAAATAACGACTTACTTTTGGAGGTAGGGATATCAAAATCAACACACACATTACTATTCCTTAAGTTTGTAACCAGCTTTAAGAAAAAAAATCTGGACAAATCTGAACCAGTTAATGTGACAAAAACAGTAAGATAAATGGTCGTTTACATTTAAGTGCACTTTTTGACTATATTGAGGTTAAAAAGATGTAACTTAGCTTCTAAAATTGTCACAATTACATCTTATTTTTGTCCATAGGCTTTATTAGACAGGATAGTATAGAGTGAAATGGGGCTGAGAGAGGGAAGGACATGGGAACACATTGTCCAGAGTCGGATTCGAACTCACAACACTGTGGCTTGCTCGGCCAATGGACAACACACAATTTTAGTTCTTACAATTATATTAAGAGTTGATTAATTACGATTAAGCAGAAATGTGTCGCAGAATTCAGACGTATGCACATGAAGTATTAGAAAATTATAATTGCCTTCTCAAGC
Source organism: Rhinogobius similis (assembly GCA_019453435.1). Classification (NCBI taxonomy): domain Eukaryota; kingdom Metazoa; phylum Chordata; class Actinopteri; order Gobiiformes; family Gobiidae; genus Rhinogobius; species Rhinogobius similis. The sequence goes on along the minus strand of CM033626.1, from coordinate 20,790,888 downwards.
ATGTCAGTGATTCTTTTTAAGCTTTCCCTGCTCAAGGAAACTGGGGGATGATAAGAGTACATTTAAAATACATTCAGATACATTACAGTCACCTGCATGGGCCAGCTAAGCCATGTTCAGCAAGACGAGATCAGCAAACCTCTTCACAACCAGCTCTGATTAAGGCAAGGACTTTTACAATTTCCATGTATAAGATATAGTACTCCGTTTCTTCTGATTATCATATAATCTGGATTATTTCACTGTATGCAGATGGTGCACTATTATCCGTGTATGTGAACGTTGGACCCTTTTTCGGTTAACCTCGCTCTGATAAAGCCATGACTTTTTACTCTGCTCTGCTCAACAGCGGCTAATGATGTACCGTCTCTTCAATTATGTAAAATATTGGGCTTAGTCAAACCCACTGGTGTGATTATGTCTCAAAATTCTCTATGCGAACTTCTACATAGTGATCCATTTAAATCTTATCTCCCAGAACAAGAGTTGGAAGTTTCTAGCGTTTTACTATGTTAAGAAAATGTCACACATGTTAAAAGGCAATTAGTATTCCTGCTCTATCATAGTGTTAATCAGAGGGATGAAAAGGTTGATAACAGTTGTGTTATCATGTATCCACTGCCAGATATTGCTTTATGAAAGATGAGGCTGAAAAATGATAAAACCCTTCGACTGGCTCCAAACATTGCAATTTTGTTGAGCATTTGATGATTTTTGATAAGATGAAAGTTGTGATATGTACCTATGCTATTTTATCAAGTGGGAGTTTTAATTGCTAGGGTACACTTACAGTCTCGCTGCCTTTTTCAAGTTTGTTAGTTCAAAAAATATGAAAAATAAACAAGCCATCCAAGCACACAAAAATAATAATCCCCCATTTTGGCACTGATTCGGTCAAAACACAGAAGACAGATCTCATTATCTCAGCTTGGAAAGTACTGAAATGTTATCTTGAAACAACAGACAAAGTGAGATGGGCCGCTCTTTTTAAATTTGAGTGTGTTTGTGCCGAAAAACACAAACAACAGGCACGGGAGAGATGGACAGAGAGACAGGCAGCGTAAAAGAACACAACAGAAAAGTGAGGAGGGAGGAGAGCATAACTAATGGCATTGGAGCAAGATTTATTCCAAAAAGGAGGTAGCAGCAGGAGGAAGGAAAGGAGGCCTGGATGATTCCTAGCCCCTTCTTTTGCCTGATTATGAAAGGGAGACATGGCGCGAGGTCGAGGGTCAAGCCAAAAGGAGACAGCATTGTGTAGGAACTGTCACGCACCGCCACCTATTTTGACATGCACGGGGCCGTTTGTTGTCTGTCGAACATGCAAATTGGCGAGCCTGGGCTGTCATAAGAAAAAAAAAAAAAAAGGCAACCCAAGAAGATATGCGCCAGTCGGTCGGTCGGGGAAAATGAGAGACCACCTGTAACCAAGAGAATGGGGAGTGATGGACAAGCATTCAGTCAGCGCCTTGCTTGTCATTTCCAGCCCACCATTCACACATCAGCAGTGGATACCCCTCCTACCCCTGCTCACCATCGCCATCAAAATCACCTAGCACCATCAATCCCATCCGGCCATATATACATGTAAAAATCTATTCTTAATATTCAGAAGTGAAGAGAAATAAATATATGACGGAGGGCTGCGGGGGGGTCGGGAGGTGCGTTTTTTTTTCAACCTGCTGGCTGCCTAATAGGATCCAACATGGAGACAGCTGAGGGTCAGGCCTAGATAATTAGTTGTCCACAGAGGAAACATCACTCTTTGACGCGGCGTGGACAGGAAAATGGGGATGGGTCCTGTGAGCGCATTAGTGGCGTCCTCAAAGTCCACCAATGTGTCAGGTAATCAACATTATATTGTCTTTTGTCTCAACTGTGATGGGGATGAAATATTTTTAGGTGTAAGACAGGCAGTGGACATTCAGCCTCTGGACATGCAGGATGTTGCAGTCAGATATGACACAGCACAATGTAAACTTGTGTGTAGTCCAACTGTGGCATATGGTCAGGTAATTGGCTATCCAGTAGAGACACGGGTCGTCCGGAGGAGTGAGACTGAGGCTGGGGCACAGCAGACAAAAATGTGGCTTTTTTATTACAGTAATGTGGGTTTTGTATGTAAACGTAAACATAAATATGTACAGAAAGTATTGGTAAGGCCAGAATTTCACGGTAAAGACTCTTTCAATGTTTGCGTACAATATAGTTGCATTTTTTAGATCCGGCAATAAAGATCCAGCAGGCCTCAATTTAGATAGAGGCATCAGTCATTAAAATAGAGCAAATTATGAATAATTAAAAAGGCTTTGGCAACTAACAACAAATCCTATATGTCCAATGTGAGACTGATTCAAAAACATTTGAACATTGCTGGGGATGTCATTATACTGAACTAATTAGCATGGATAATTAGTGAACAAGATAATTGATATGTTGTTATGCTGGACAAGTGAACGTTGCAGATTAGTCAGTGTAGATCCATCTGCCACAACTACGGAAAAAGTCAGCAAATACATTAAATATACAAATGTCAAATATAAGTACAAATATGATTTAATAAATGCTGCAGGGCTACAAGATGAATCGCAATATATTCATCATATTAATCAGAATGGTCGCAATCAGCAAAAAGCTTGAAATAATTTAGGAAAACAACAAAACATACTGTTGGCACTCATGAAACCTGTTAAAACACTAACAAAACAAATTGTATTTAGAGCAGATTGTTTATCAAAGACTAATTTAAATTGTGGCAAATGTGTTTTTTTTATGTAACATATTTCTTATTAATGTGTTCATAAAACTGTTGGCAAACCAACTTTATTTTTATTTACATTTTAAATTAGGTGCATCTATGTAAATCAAGTTGCACTGCAACAGCCAAAATAATTACCAACGTATGTTGAGCGAAGGCAAAATAAAAGGAATCATTTATTCCCCTAGGAGCTCCTTTTTGAACTTCACACCAAAAAGGGTCACATGCTGCACTTGTATCCTTTTCCGAGTATTTAAGCATAAATCATTGTCTGTAGGCTAATCACTGCTGTCCACTGTTGTCACTGCACCAGGCAAAACAGATTTCTTTAGCCAAATGATCCATTAATATTGAAGGATTAGGGTGTCATTGCTGTTATGATATAGGGCAGAAAGTGTCCTCATTATATTATTAAGTCCAGTCAAATGTATTCAAATGCCACCTTTATTACCCTGGAGGTGCTTTGCATAAATTGAATAAATCCGACGGATACTCGGCCCGAATCAAACATATCAAAGGTTTCCTGTCTTTGAAGTGGGGGTTGTCTCTAATTCCAAAACAGATTTTCCTGATAAATAAATACATTATTTATGAATTGTGGGGTTGTGGTGGTTAGAAAAAGGACGATGAAGACGGCCAAGAAGAACAGGGAAAAAATCAAAACAACACTAAAAATGCATAAAACATTCTAGTGCATGGAAATGTCAAGAGGCAAGGAGTGACAGAGGAGGGAGAGAGTGGCACTGATAAACAAACTGATTTGCATATGCACATCGGAGCATATGTTGTGCTCATTTGCTTACACAAAGTCTCAATCAGAATAATACACCACACTCGGCGCGTGTCATGGAAGTCTTCAAAATGTTGATGGCAATGATGAAGGTGCTGGAAATGTTTCAATTATTTCATAACTGACAATTATACTGACAACGTGACAACTTCTACAAGCAGCATGCGGCGCTCTGACTAATTGCCCTCAAGAAATTTATGGAAATCGCAAATAAATAACAACAAACTGATGCTGACCAAATAATGTGCAGGCGTTTGCTATTCATAATAATGTTTCTACACAACAAAATAATGTTTGACACAAAATTAAATTTGTTGTAAATATCAACTGTTTTGCTTAATTCATTTAAAAATGTTTCTTTTGAAATGATTTTAAAATTCTCAACAACAGGTCATACCATAAATGTAATTTTATTTTCTAATCTAATCTGTCAAGTACTTGCCTTAGGACTACACAGAGTCTGTCAGTGAGGGTGATCATTTAAATTGCCTATTTTGCCTCCATCCCAAAGGAACACAGAAAAAATGCATTAGAAATATTACCAAAATGTAATGAATGGAGTGAAGGGGATTAATCAATTAAAGCTTTGAGTAAATAGGCACCAGAGGGATCCCAGAGCAGGTAAATAATGGAGGTTCCTCACCTACGCAAACCTTCATTTAACCCGTGGACCACGAGGTTATTTCTGTTGGCGCTGCCGTTACACACACACTCAGATCCACACGCAGGCTGGAGAAAGGATGATTTATGTGGGAGGATCCATCTTCATCATCTTGCCTCTCACCTTGGTCTCCATCAGTGTTAATTAAAGGAAGGTCAGTGTCACACTCCCTGCTCCCCCCAACCAGCCCTCTTTTACATAATAAATCACAGCCCATACACAAAGGGCCTGTTGACATAAACAGAATGCTCCTAGCTAACTAGCTAACTGCAGTTCGTTGGGCTGAGAAGTCAATTCAAAGCTGGCCATAAATAATACTGAATGTCACACTGTTGTGTCTTTGTCTGCGAACAAAAGCCTGTGGACAAAGACAGGCTGTTCTGGGACTGAACTAATCTATAATGTATACAATGTATACAAGTATGAATCAGAAATGTATTCAAAGATGCAATGAGGAAGGGCACTTGCACAGAATGTAATTTCAGTTCACATTCAAATTTGCAGAGAGCCGTATCGTACTATTTGTCTTTCAGAGTTAGTGAGCCACTATCAGAAACCAAAAAGAGAAATTCTGCTGAGAACGTACTGGTTGGGAACAATATTAAGTGAACGTTTTATCTAAAATCACGGCTGACTGAAAACAATAACCCCCAAAGTAGTCATTATGCGCCTGGCTTTCTGCATAATGCATCATTTTAGTCCAACCAGCTCAGAATGCGAATATGTGTCTTTAAAGAAAATGCCAATTGGTGAGATTTCAGCAGTAGCCAAAACCGTACAGTCTGTCACAGGGCTTTGGTCAGCCTCACGCTGTCTACATCATTACTTTCTCAGAATCAATTTTCTCTCCCAAATGAAACAAGAAACACATGCTTTGTATTGTGTACAATTTCCTAGGTTTTTAGGTTGCTGTCAGGCTTGCATAATGAGGGCCACAGCGCTGCAGAGTTCCCCTCTTATCACAAACTAGCATGCATGGCCCTGCTGCTCTCTCCTCAGTCATCAAGCAATTGATGTAATTGAACCAGCCCTTTGCTGTCAAGCAAGCAGCGCAGCTCAATAGCATATGCTCTGAACACTCTGGACAATGAGAGCCACGTATCCAGGCAGGAAGGCAGCCTGCCTCGCTGCAGTTCTGTCAATAAATTTCAATTTCACTAATTGCCAAGAATTCATTAACTGAGCTTTTGAGACAACACAGCCCCTAGAATACGGGATAACAATATGCAGCAGACGCACGAGAGGGTTAAGGCATGTCAGAGGCTTCAACTATTGTTTTGCATTGTTTCAGTAAATGATCAGGTAAACTGGGACTGTGCTTGTATGGGAATTGAATTGAAATTTAAAATTATACACATAACAACTGAAAATACTGGTATTATTATAGTGGTAATAATAATTGTAATAATGTAATACTATTTTTGTAATTACTATCAGTAGCAGGTTGTCTCACTCCCTACATTTGAATTATTTCTGACCACAAAATGACTTCTTGTAAAACAACCCAGCAGTATTACAACTACTTCCCAGCGTGAAGTCCCAGACAACAACGACAGCAACTTCTCCCCATGTATTATTCCTTCAGCTGATTAGGCCTAGCTTTCCCTGTGTCCTCTTTGCCCTCTAACCAAAGTCCTCAATGTCCCATGTATATGCCTAAGCGACCAGGCAGGGGTCAAAGTTCACTGGGAGCTGCCACTTTCCCTGTCACTGGAAACAAGGCTCCGGTGCCATCGAAGAAGGGCAGAAACGGAGGAGGAGGGAGAAGATATTCAAAACAAAACAATGACATGGAGCTACCTGGAATTAGGGTCTCGGTATAGACAATACACAGCATCATTATGCTGTTGATTTATAAAGTGCATGACAAATTACAGGAAAGTAATTTATTGGAACAAAAATCCTTAAAAATAAATTGTTGAAAACGTTGTTTGTAATAGAGCTTTTCAAAGTAATTAACAAGTAATTCTAAATCTTTTCATCATCATTGCATTTAGAATTTTAGAAGACGTTTGTGAACCTTTTTTATATGTATTTACACACTTCCTTTCTACAATTCAGAAGTTTAAAAGACTCTCTAATTATTCTTGAAAACACAGATGCAAATTTGCCACACAAATGTGAGGGGAGAGCAGAGCATTTGTGGGTGAGTAAGTCCAGATCCTGCGCTGCTTCTCAAGAGGGTTCAGGTGATCACATATCCAATCATAAAGAGCTCTACCATCATGTTGAAACCCATATATTTAGTTTCAATGAGTGCATGTGTACGGTAGAAGACATGTTTTATACATATTAGAGACAGATCAATATATTGGTTGGCTGATACATCTGGCTAATATTTGTAGTTTTTATTGTATCACTATCTGTATTAATTCTCCAGCACAGGCCGAAAGATTTGCTAAATCTGTCTAATGAATACACTTCAAGCTTTTCTTGCACACTTAAGTGTGAAGTGGCACTGCACAAAACATACACTGATCCCATAGGTTTGAGGTTAAACTGGGTTTAACCCTACATATCAGCTGTAAAATATTGGCAGAAGTTACCGTTTCACTGGATTCTACACAATTGGTCTTCATATCGATCATGAAAAACTCTGTATCGGTCGATCTCTAATACATATACACAGGGAGATGCCTTTAGTGTGTGTCAATAACCTTTGGAAAATGTGAGTAATTTGAATTTAATGAAAACTCAATTGAACTGGGAATTTATTTATTTTTTGTGGCAGTGAAAAACGTTCGAAAATGTTTGCTTATTCTTTGGTGGTGACCAAAGCAAAAGTTAGAGTGGGCACGCAGTCATCACTTTATTTGCAAAAGAGCCTAAACACAGTTGTGTGCGGTGAAAATGACTATTATCAAGTTTCTTCCGACAGACACGGGCTGCTATAACACAAATACATGACAAGACAGAGTGTAAGAATGGCCTGTTAATATGTTGTCTGCTTTTCTTGTGTTGCACTAAACTGCCTTGAATAAAAGTTTAAAAAAAAACATGCTGAATTTTATTGATTAATATTATGGAAAAGGTATCTATCTAAGTATCTAATGCACTTTACAGTTTTCTGAGTTTGTTGATTATTTTCAGCGTTATTGAGCAACTGGAACCAAGTAATTTATATTGACTCAAAAAAAAAAAAAAAGAAATGTCTGACAGTAAATGAAAACGTAACCATTATTTATTAATGATTTACTCAAAAGGTATAGGCACAAACAAGTTGAACTTCTTTGTTAACTGAATAAAGGCACTTACCTCGATGCTGTGTTTACCCAAAACCTTGAGACTGCACTGCCCTCAAATGGAACAATGAGGTCAATGCACAACTCTCTCCGCCCATAAGGGTCCTATATCTCCTTCAGGACAAAGAGGCATTAATTAAGCAGCCGCTATGAGCAGCCATGAAGCATAGCATGCAGTTCATACACACATCCATACATTTAAGCCACACACAACCAACTCCCCCGCTTTTCCTTAATAACTGTGAAATTTCCTCTTTTTACACAATGCCGCAGAGAAAAATGATTTTAGTAATAAAGCTAATGGGTTTAAGTGGGTTTGGAGAGAGGCCAAAGGCAGCAAGGGAGCCATTTTGAAGAGGACATTGCTGAGTTGGGGATTAGAAAAAGCAGGGAGCCAGTCTTCCACATTGTTTCATGATTAGAATGTAGAAAAACAAACAAAAACTCCTTTTCTTCTGAGTGCCATGATACCGACGCTGATAAGAGACACTGTGCACACACAATAGGAGGATTTGAAATGCTGGTTAATTGTATTGATAAAGCCAAACTATTGTACAATGTTTGCAGAAGATTAAATTTCTTTTTGGTGTAATTACCATAGAGGGAGTTAAACAAAGCAAACTAACGCTTCCAGGCAATCTGCGACGCTTCTGGACACATAACTTAGCTCTCTCATGATATACTCTCTCTCTCATGACATACTGATAAAGACTTATTAATTCTTCTCAATTATTCTCACACTTGAAATTTAGATCTTCAGAGAGAAAATAATAGCGAGGAGAACTATAGCACTATAACACTATGACTTCCCTGACTGAAATGTTCTTTACTGTTTCATATAATGCACTACCATTTAGTTTAGTGTATTGTTTTATTTTCTAATAAAGGATGACATTTATTACTGTGAGAGAATGTAGACTTGTCAATGAATGAACTGTAAATTCTTGTATTACATTTAACTTACCATAGAATATAAGGGGAACCAAACTTGCCCATCAACATTGAGCAAATTAAATGTAACTTGAATGGTGTGCTTAAAATCACTTCCAAAGGATTACTTGAGTCCAAAATTCCAAAGTCTTGCCGTGCTGGAAATGTTGCTTGAACAGTTACGGAAATACTGAACTGCGCAAATCAGAAAATTATGTGACGAATGATGGATGTGATAAATAAACAAACAGTGAAAATATATCCTTAATGTTATCGACCCTAACAGACTCCTAATGTAATTGCATTAGGTCGGAAACTTTCATTATGTAAAGAGACTGGAGAAGTGAGGCGAGCAGATGCTGACTGCAACATCAAGAATTAGCTGTCAAATTCTCAGCAGAAGCAGGACTGGGGCCAAACGAGGGCCTCTCTCTGCCCTGCTCCTCTCTTCTCTCCTCAGCAGCCAGCCAAGCATCCCAGTATTAAGTGAGGCGAGCAACCGAGATATGAATGTGATATTCCCTCTGGTATTTTTAACCGCTGTATTGAATTCGCATAAAACACTTAAAGCTGCTCAGCTCGTGCCTTATGGGAGCCTCTCACACAGCCATCCGCACCGGTCTCTAGAGAGGGCGTCTCCACTGCCATGAAAAATTCCCGTTTCTCCCCTCTCCATTGCGAGCGTCTGCCTTTGCTCTGTGATGCATATAGAGCTTCCATAAGGAGGACTTCCAGCACCACTACCAGCCAGTCTCACTCATAAAAGCATAATGATGCTAGAAAAGTTCATAAAAATCTTATTACGGGTTCACTTCCTGATAGGGGATACAAATCAAACTTAGAAGATCTCTGGAGAATTGGTGACAAGAAATGCAACAAGACTGTGCCAATTCACGATATGAACAAACAAGTTGGTCAGTCCACATAACAGAAGAGTCTGTCCAACTACAGGAAGCAGAGTTTATATTTTTGGATTCAACATGTCAGGACTTGGGCAATAACATGAACACAACATGATCCAAATGGACAGTGTTGCTGCAATGACAACAACTCCTAACATGTGACTGTAGGTATATTGAAGATCCTTTGTTTAGACATGCTAGTCTAGTGTAGCTGAGAACAAACCAAGACTAAACCTCAGATTGGTACTTTAAAATAGACTATTTGGAAAGTGTTTCTTAATCTTCCAGTTTTCACACTCAAACCAACATTTGCGTTAGGGCTGCGCAATAAATCTCGATCAAATTGAAATAGTAATCATCAAATTGCAATGACTGCAATTATCTAGATAAAAGAATGTCCACTGTAAACAAAAATATAAAGAAATATAAAATATAAATATTGAAAAGAAAACAGACAATTCTTCACATTTTAGACCTACAAACTTAATCTGAAATGCAATAAATTCTTGAATTAGTTTAGCAGTTCACATGTCAGTTTTCTCTTTCTCTCACTTTTGTGAGCAAATGTGCATCATTAACACATTTTGATTAATGGCTTTGATTCAATAGAATCCCAATTACTATATAATAATGTTAATCCAATCCTTATCACAAATTACAGATTTTTTGTTCTTAACGCGTGCAGCTCTGAGTACTTGCCCATACATCTTTAACTGATTAGACAATCTGTGCCATTTATGTAATTTATGTTAAGACAACTTATCATGAGTGTAAAAATTTGTAATAATACCTAAAAATCTGTAATCCAGTAACAAACATTTTGCATTTAGGAAATGTCCTTGTATAAAACATATGAGACAGACATAGCAGTTTGGTCTCCATTATGAATAAGAAACAGTCTCCCGTCCTGATCAAACTCCACCTTATAAATTATACCATGAATATTACCATGGTTTTCAGATTTATTTCTGGGTCCAGGCTATTTCTCATGCTTGAGCGAGACTTATCACTTAACAATCAATTATTAACATGTGTCAGAATAAGGAGTGCTATTACAGCGATTGAGATGCATGTTGTACACTGGGCTGAACTGACAACACTTCTTGTACTCGCACTCGCCTGTCTGTAGAGGGAAGCTGGATTTTAGGTGGAAACTCACATTCTTGGCTCTTAATTTGTGAATAATGCATCGACTTGAATATGCATTATACTAAAAAGTGCTATCGAGGGGAGGAGAAGGTACATTAAAAAGATTTCTACATCTACGTGCTTGCTTTTAGCTGTAACTTGCTTCAGCACAGAGCAAGATCCTAAGAAAGGGAATAGAAAGATGTATGAACGTACAAAATGCAAAACATTGAAATAAAAGACCACCACCAAGGCACTGGTCCGCTCTACAAATTCTGGATGTCTTTTCCTTATTCTTTTAGTGTAAAGAGCACTATACAATTAGGTTTACTTTTATAAAGATTCAATTGAAATCATCTAATTTAGCATTAAAATAGGATTGTTAGTTTTTAGCTCTTACTTTGAAAGAATGGAAGTCTTTACCTGTAGAACTAAAGAAAGAGACAAACAGTTTTTTTGTTGTTGTTTTTTTCAAACGAGAGCTCAAGGACATTTTAAATTGGAGGTCAGATGTATTACTATCTTGGACCTGTTTTTGAATTTATGACGTGTATTGTCTTTTGTATTGCATTGTATTCTTTGTGATAGTCTTTTACGTAAAAGCTAGGAACGAACATTGAGAAACAGCCCCAGTAAAACATACTTGTCCCTATTAAATTAACCTAAATAAATGTATATGTAAAATTAACAGAATCATTTAGACATAACTTGGGTTTGGTATAGAATATCTAATTTGACATTTTTACAAACAGCTTATAACTTTTGCACAGTGAAAAATGTCCATCAAATAATAAAGGTTCATAAGTTCCCATACCTTGCTATTATTTACTTTTAATTAGACAAAACAACATAAACTGCTGTTGCAATGATACGCATAATTTCTCAAGCCTAATTTATTCAACTGCATTGCCTTATTAGGGTTAAATCTGGGTGGCCTGCGTGAATAATAATAAAGGTGATTGTGAGGCAGTCAAGAATATCATCATCAGATCCTCTTGTCCATCAACAATGCTACAGATGTTAGCACTGGTAAAACTGGTAATCGTTAAAGAGCTTATTCATTATGCACATGGTTCATCTCTGTATCCTCATTCATTTGCATAAATCACAATCTAGTCTATTTGTATGATAATCTGACGCTAGATGACAAGTGCATATGTTTTGGACTGGCATAGACGGACAGATAGGGAGCCGGAGAGGAGGCGGGTGTGTTAATGCAACTTGTGAATATGCAATGTGTGTCTGACCTCTGTGGATATATGGAGGGAGAGCCATGTAAGATTTATAAGCAGTCTACAGTCCCCTGATTGACTAAAACACAGGGGATCATTTAGATAATGCACAGCGCTTCTAACAGCTGCTTATAGGGTCAAAATGATGGAACTTTATGTCACAGTTATAAAAAGTTGTATATCCTGCTTTAGTTTATAAAATTGCAACAGTGCTGGCAATGCAAAATTGAAAAAAAATAACCATTAAAAAATGCCCAATTATACAAAAATGTAATTCATAGTCAAATATAGTCAATCATTTTCTGAATAAAAACAATACAAACTTTTTATCATAGCCAACACAAAACACAAAAAAGTCACATTTCTCCTTTCAAAGTCTGAAGTGTGCTTGGCTGTGGAGTCATATGACTAACTGACCTCAGTTCAAACTGGACCCAAAGAACCAAGGTTACTGGGATAGACTGCAATATACAATACATTAGGTGAAATCTTCCAGCTAAGGGAGTCCTGACCAAGGCTAACTCAAGATCTGGAGATGGATCCCCAGGCACTGCAGTAGCTGCTCACTGCTCCTGACACGTTAACCCATGAACCGGCACGGAAGGATGGGTCAAATGCAGAGGACAAATTTGCCTACAGTGACAATAAAGTGTACCTTAACCTCACACAGAAAGCTACAACAGAATAAATAGGATGAATGAAGAGTTAATAATTCTGAAGTCCCAGGAATAGTAGACAATCAAGTCAATATTTCTGATCTGTTAACAATTGATTCAGTCAGATTAGATCACAATTGTTGAGTCTAACCAAACACTTTTTGCAACTGAAACTGGATTGATCATAGACCATGTTGGAATATTGGCATTGTCAATGTCAATGTTCAGCGTAGTTCATGGGTCAATCTAAACCTTAGTTTAATGCATGCATGGGTCTGCTGATGATCTGATGTCATATTTTATATGTGTGACCTAAAATCCCCCAAAAGGGGGAGGGGCTGAGGACCTTCACTTTTTTCTTCTTTGGCAATCTGGGTAAGAGAGATAACAGAGTGAAAAATGTTGGAAGCAATCCACTGTGCCTCGGAGTAAGACCTTTACGATTTCACCACTTCATTAGGAAGTGGCTAATCTCTACGCTCGAGAGGCCTGATAAGGACTCGCCGCTAATGCAGGGGAGTCAAAGTTCAAACAGCCTTCGATGTTTTGATGCTTAACTTACTAAAGTTCCTGTATGTTCATTAGACAGCTTTATCGGGCAACTCTTCTCTTACATTCCCCAATACCCATCAAGATTGGAGAGAGGTGCTACGGCCGAGGTGGAGAGGAGAGCAGTGCAGCTGTGAGGAGATAACAGATAGCACAGATAGCTTTTGTAGAAGGAGGGATGGAGGGGAGAAGTCCAGCGAGAACCAGAGACAACCAGTCACTTCTCCTGATCGCGCCATCTCGATTAAGCGCTCAGCCCTAACAGCCAAAATTGTGTGTTTGTTGTGCAATTTCTATTCATGTCTGTGCATACTGTCCATATTTGGATGCATTGAGCGGGTGTGAGCATGTGTGTGTCTGTGTGCTATGCCTTGATGTCCTGATGCAGTCACATCTCCATCCACGCGACAACAGCGCAGGCCCCTCTACTCATCAATTTTGCATTGCCATTTAAAAAAGCCTATCAAAAATCCCCCATCAGATTCACAGCGGCCCCTGGTGCACATAAAAAGCCCTATTTACACTGATCTCCTCTCCCTGAAATTGTTTTTCAAAGGGAAGATATTATTTTGTGCCCCTCTAGTATCAAAGGCTTGTCAGCACTCCAGAGATTTGACCACATATATCAAAGTATCATAGGAGCAAGAGGACACATGGAAGGAAATGGCATTGATATAAAAAACATATTTAGCATGAACTACTTTGGGATGTTTGGACGCTCTTATTTTTGTTTACTGAATCTGAATTCTGTCACTTTGCGTCAGACGACACCAGGGTTGCCTTTTAATTGGGCCTGACATGTTTCTCATCTTAGACTAACTTTACTGATGTACAAACATGCTGTTCAACCTTCACAGAGGAAGTTGTGGAGGATATTGATGACAAACTCCAGAGAGTCACTGAATCAAAGGTTACAAAATGTTCAGACATAGTGAAGTGCTAGGATGGGTTTAGTAGACAAACTGTAGTTTTACTGACAGTTACAGACACAGATTAGGTGTGAAAGGAGTATGATACATTCAAAATGTACTTTGACAATATGATTTGCTGGTTGGGTTACCTTTCTAACTAAGAAGTAACTAAAATAGAACTAAGAACTTTAGAAGTCAAGGTCAAAAGTTGTGCATCATGTACCGGTAAAAGTATAACCGCTACTAGACATACAAAGACACATTATAGGCAAGCAGTCTTGCCCTTAATCCAACAATTGGATTAAGGGCCATTAGCCATCCATTACTTGCATTTGATTTGACTTTGAAAATATCTAGAATTTTAAATGTATTATATTTAAAAGAATGTACTTTCTTGCTTGCATAATTTGCAAGAGAAACGCTAAACTATAACAGAAGAGTAATTGTTTTTGTTCATTTTCTTCGTCACTACTTCCCCTATCTTTTGTATTTGAGAACAAAGTAAACTGCATTCATGGTGACATTTTTGTAAACGCACCTAGACTGTACATCCGGTGTATCTCAAAGACGATAACAAATGAGAGTGCCAGTTGGGCCACAAAATGCTGTCATGATAATCTGCTATCAGTGAGCCAGGCTGATCCCAGTGAAAAGAAATAAGGCTTAGAGGGCGAAGTGTCAACACCTTAGATATCTGTACAAACTTAGAGCAGGAATCAAAGGGGCAGTGGCAGGGCCTGCTCACTGCACAGCCTTATATCTTCCCTGAAGTGACAGGCCCAAGTCGCAACCACCAAGTGTCAAACTGACTGTGAACTCTGGAGATAAATAGATACCATCTCTGAATGTGTTTTAGAAGTAAATGTTTTGAATAGGGATATAATACATCTAAAGATGTAATATATTAATCTATCAGGGCTTAGGCCTTATTGTGTTGATGTCCTGCTTACAGTCAGGTCCATATCTGTTGGGACATCGACACAATTCTAATCGTTTTGGTTTTATACACCACCACAGTGGATTGCACTGTGCACAATGTGCACAAGATCTGCTTTAACTGGATTCTTTTAATTTGAGGGTATTTACATCCAAATCAGATCAATGGTGTAGAAATTACAACAGTTTTTATATGTGCCTTCCACTTTTACAAGGGACCAAAAGTAATGGGACAAATCACTTTGCATTGCATTTTGCATTTTCACTTTGAACCATTGAATTCTCTGCCTTAAAAAACTCTTTGGTTGCTTTCGCAGGATGCTTTGAGTCCCTCTGCACTGTGAAGTGCCATCTTATGAGTTCTGAAGCATTTCGCTGAATATGAGCAGATAATATTGCCTGAAACACTTGAGAATTCATCCTGCTGCTTTTGTCAGCAGTCACATCATCAATAAATACAAATGAACGAGTTCCATTGGCAGCCATACATGCCCTCGCCATGGCACCACCACCTCCTTCACCGATGATGTGGTATGCTTTGGATCATCAGCAATTCTTTTCCTTCTCCATACTCTTCTCTTCCCATCACAATTTTTTGTTGTTTGGCAAACTCTAATCTGGCCTTCCTGTTTTTGAGGCTGACCAGTGGTTGGTCAACAACCTGTATTCACTCTGGTGAAGTCTTCTCTTGATTGTTAAGGCTGCACGATCGCAAAAGTATCGATATCGCAATATTGGCTGACGCAATAACAATATCACAACAAACAAAATATATCACAGAAACCCCAGTCTTCCATCTGATAAAACATTTCTGGTTTTGAAATGAAAACAATGAAAAGGGAAAATAATGAATAAAATCTAGCATTTTCAATGCGAAATTAACCTTGGTTTTGTTTTTGTTGTTTTTTATTTTCATATAACAGACATAATTGCATCAAAACTAGGGCTGCAACAATTAGTAGAATAATCATGACTAGTCCACTATAAACAATAATTGCAGTCATATCTTGATGATGGTCATCGTTCTCTGGACTAAACAGACTTCAAAACACAAACTTAAAGACTTTTCATAACAAAGACAGTGACAAAAATGGCAAAAAAGAATAGATCAATATATCAATTATACACTTTATTCATACATTTTCTCTATCTAGAAGCCTTCATTTGCAATATTTCAACATTTGGTTCAAAAAGTTAGTTTATTCGAAGACTCAATCTACAATAGAAATAATTGCTGACTAGTCGCCTACTAAAAAACTCATTAGTTTCAGCCTTCGTCAAAAAGTGTATTTAAATATCACAATAATATCGATATCGCAGATCTTAATAGCCATATTGCATATTGCAATAATGTCCAATATGGTGCAGCCCTATTGTTGACTTTGATCTTGATCTGGCCAACTGTTGTCAAGGGGTTTTTCTTAACCAGGGAAAGAATTCTCCAGTCAAGCTGTTCTCCGTGTCTTTTGGTGTTGCTGAGCTCATCAGTGTGTTCTGTCTTTTTGAGAATGTTCCAAACAGTTGATTTGTCCACAGATCTCTCTATCACTTTAATGGGTTTGTTTTTTTCAGCCTAATGATGGCTGCTTCACTGATAGTGACAGCTCTCTGGATCTGATATTGTGAGATGACAGCAACAGATTCTAAATGCAAATAGCACACTTGAAATGAACTCTAGACCTTTTATCTGCTCCTTGTAAATGAGACACTGAGGGAATAACACACCTGGCCATGGAACGGCTGAGCAGCCAATTTGTCCCATTACTTTTCGTCCCTTAAAAAGTGGGAGAGACACTGTTGTAATTCCTACACCGATTTGGATGTAAACACCTTCAAATTAAAGCTGAAAGTCTGCAGTTACAGAACATCGTGTTTGTTTCATTTCAAATCCATTGTGCTGGTGTATAGAGCCAAAAAGATTAGAATTGTGTCAATGTCCCAATGTTTATGGACCTGACTGTATATCCAGAAATAAATATAGAAGAAATAATTGAAAGCATCCCTCCACTTCGTTTACTTCAGATATCAGAAGAAAGGCAATTAACACAGATAAACGTGTACCAGATTGTATGTGAATACTGAGCACAGTTGGAATGTATTTCCCATACCGTGTCTGTAGGTCATTCCTCCAATGCAAACAAAGTAGGAGCCACCTCCACAATTTCTCCTTCAGCCTTGGAGCTCAGAGCTGCATCTTCAGAAGTTCTGTTAATCAAAGTGCAGCAGTGAGGCTAATCAAAGGGCCCTAAATAACTCCATCTCCCAACACAGACCTTAGCAGGATTAAAAATCCACTAGCCAGAACTAGGTTTCTTCGATCCGGGGGCTGCTAACGCCTAATGAGAACTCCCCAAAGCCACAGATCACAGCTGAGCTGCTGGGCACAGCATGCGGAGGCCCCTCTTTAAATCCTTAAAAGATCTTATCGGGACGAGATGAAAATAGATATTGCCCTCTCTGAGTGTCAGATGATTAAAAGAATGGCAGAGGATTATAGAGTCCAGTTTGGATGTTGGTTCAGGGAAACTCAAAGTGTTTGTGAGTCTTTTACAAGGCAATAAGACCCCAGCAGATAAGATGGTCTGTAGCAAGGGTGAATGTAAAGGCAGTTCTCCATTATGCATGCTCCAAGGCCCTACATTTGTTTACTTAGATCTTACAGGGATTACAACACTGTTTGCAACTACTACATTAAACGCACGGCTCTTGCAAGACACACTGAAGCGAAATCTCTTGTGTTTACTGCCTGGACATTTGAACACAGTTTATTTTCTGTTTATGGGGTAGATAGCAGAAGAAACTATTATAATCTAGCCTAGTAAAAAAAAAAAAAAAATCTAAAATGTTGCAGTTAGACGAACACCTAACAAACTTAATCTAATTAGTCTGTAAATACTTGTGCATATACTATTTGAATACTTTATACTCTCATCTACAATGTCACAATTAAAGTAATTTTCCTTTTGCACAGTTAGACAAATATCCCACTAACAGAAGTCTGTGTCTCGAATAGGAGGCTCTGTAAGCTCTAACTAGACCAACGCAGATCTGACAGGGTTGTGTGCACCTGTCATGTCGCACTGTCCTATAAGTTTAACATGTTCATGTCTTGGCCTGGCAGGTCATTAGAATAAATGAGGTGGGCTCAGTGGACAGCCGGTCCCTACTCCTTTCCTCTAATGGGAGAGAGCAATGTGACTGATGCTGAGGGCTCAAAGAAACTAGTTAAAGTGGACAATTAGATTTGCGGGGGGTACACAGTGTCTCCCTGCCAAATCACATGAAATGTCCCCTGTTATTTTAATAATTCAGACACCGGCTAATTTTTACTGCCCGACTGTGTCACGGTAATGTGTGCCTCACACTAAGTTATGTCACTTTGAACTTGTTTAGCAGCACACTTGCACATTAACGTACACGTTTTAAAACACAAATATCATCAATGCTTCTAATGCTATAATAGGTCATTTAATAATCAGCGTGTCAGGAAAGCTGCACATGTTTTAACCATTATACTAGTTTAACCAGAAAGATTTTGTCCATTGTTTAATGTAAGTGTATTAGCAATCAACGTCGATACAGATTGTTTAGAATCTGGAAACCCAATAGCCAATAAGCTCTGCCAATATTTTGAGTCTGATATATCTAGGACCGATTTGAATATTTTTCCAAAAAATATGTAATTTAAATTTACAACAAACTCACAGCCCTGTTCAATCACAGACCTGCAAAGTGCCCAGTTAAGTGTTCCATAAGGCTTTGTGTATTCTCTAGGCAGCGGGTTGTTAGCCAAAACAAAATATCAGCTTGTGCTGGAGAATGAAGGCCAACAGTCGATACAGTAAGAAGTGCAAATATTAGCCTGATATATCAGACAACTCTATTTTGTATGTTATAATTTTTCAACCTGTGTCATAAAGTGCAAGCAAATGCAGTAAGAAGCAGGAAAACATGCCACCCATTTCAACAATAACTTCAATTCAACACTGTAAAGGCATGACATACCCTTCTGGGCCGTATCCTGCCCTCTCAGCGCTTACACAGCTCAACAACAGACCTACACACATACCTTGATGCTCCAGTTTAAGGCTGTTAGACCCTCTGCTCACATCTGAAGTGGCTTAGCACAAGTGCAAATCTCTCCAAACCAGACCCTGAGGACTCTATTTCATACACCCTACCTCGTCTCCCTCTTCCAATATGCCTGACCTAGACGTCTGTGATGCTTTCATCCACATTCCCATAGAAACTCATTTAGCCTAGCTAGAGGGTGAAGCCAGCCCTGGGTTCAATTGGCTGGATTTACACTTGAGATATTATTCATTACATTAGCTGCCAGGCCGATCTCTTCCCTCTCTCCCCCTGTGTCTTCCTCTCTTCATTGTCTGGAACTAGGGCTCTCAATACATTTCCTTTCTTAAAATTCATGGTCCCCATCTCAACGCAATTTTCACTTTGCCGCTCCTGTCCCACTGCAAGAACGACATTGCATTCGTGAATGTCAAGAGCAATATTTTCAAGGGCAAATTATAGCAATGACACAAATGTAGTCCTTAACAAAGTAAACTTGTCTTTAAAGATGTATTTGAATACACACAGCAGTGATTCCAACACATGGCAATTAATGAGTTCTTTTTGGCTCAATACAAATCTAGAAATAATTGAATTGTAGACGCTTGTTAAGACAATTCAACATGGTGTCCAGGCAATGAAACAGTAAGAGGATTTTTTTTATCTTCAAAAAGCAATATGTGGTTATCACTGCAGAGGAATGTAATGGCTAATTGTCCTTGCTGCTGCAGTTTTTATTGTCCTTAAGCTCATTATATAATTGCTTTGCCTGAGTTTCCTGCAGCATGTGCTCAGCTATAATGAGTGCCAGTGTGCATATCAAATGAAAGGTACTTTGAATTCATATTTGGTCCACACTCTCCCTGTATGTATTTCCTCATTGGTAACTTATTTAATTATTGGGCAGCTCTGTTGTTTCCCAGCTGTCAGGATATTGTCTTTAGCATGCTAATAGACGAACCTGGTGGGGAATTGAGCTCTTATTTAGTACAAGGCATTAAAAAAAAACAGCCCTAGGACAAGTAATGTTGAGCAGAGGGTGGTTGACAATTATTAGTTCGCACTAATCTCTCTGACATCTCCATGAGACATCCTCCCTATGCCTCCACATAAATATACATACACTGTTCCCACATGTACCAACACTATATTTTCATGCCATTGCAATTCATGGGATGCAGACCACATATTATAAACAATTGGGTATATTGAATGATTGAACAATTTGTCCGACTCCGTTCGGAAACTTGTACGGTTTAGAAGACACCACATGAAAGCACCATAATTGTTTTTATCTTGAGCGCTATACAATGTCAGACAGTAATATATGAAACAGCCAACGATTACAATTAAGATTTTTTTTTTACCCTGCAAAAAGCCACATTCATAAGAAAAAATAAGCCACTTTCTCACATCCTAATCTGAGCATTCCAAAATGTCTCTAAAAAGACTCTAGACATAGGCTACTGCAACCACAGTCCTACACAATGACATACGTTTAGTCCAACCAATGATTCGTTTACACAACTTGATTTAGCCAAAATCCCTAAACACAAGTCCTTTTTTATCCCCCACACAACAAACAACCAAATGAGCCAAAGCTGTACTCACCTTGATGCACCAAACAGAACCATCTGAGCTTAGGTTAGCAGTTCAAGACGACTGGTTCTTCTTCTTGATGAATCCTGTTGTCACAAAAGGGTTCCAAGTAAAACATAACCTTACAACATTTTTTCTCCAATATTAAAAATATGGGATATTCATGAAACATAGGCTAACTTCCCAATCCACTGCTACCAATGAAAAAGTGTAATTTTACACTGAACAAGTAAAAATAAGTGGGACGTTTCAACATTTCATTCACAACATTATCAATCTGTCTATGATCATTCTCCGGGTATTAGAACTCATTAGAACTCGTGTAACGCCAAGTAGATGCTTAAATACCGAAAATGGAAGATTGTAAAACTAACGCTATGATGGAGTGTAAATATACAGGCACCTTAACCCCATCTGAAGTTAAACTTTTTGTTATGCGAGAAAAAGGTTTTCAGCTCCTAAAGATGGGCTCCCACAGCAAGTCACAAATAACTTGCTGTAGTTAGTTCTTATGTATCATAGCAGTCAGTTTTAAACACTGACAACGGCAATTTCTTCACGTTGGGACTGTTTAGTCCAGCCACATTTGAAGCAAACTACACAGAGCCAAAGTAGCAGCTACAGGTGTTAAAGTCCACAACCTGTATCCTTACGATGATTACTGTGAATGGACTTCACATCCAACATGTGTGAGCACCAGTGGGCGAGGCTACCGCGCTCAAATTGAGCCGCCGACTGTAGGCTGCCATGTGTGCAATCTGGTGCTGACCGCTAGGGGCTGGCTGCGGAAGTAGAATTATTCAATGCAAGTCAATGGGGAGTTAGACGTTTCAAAACCTACTTTAGAGCCTGGCTCAAAATACGGCTTTGGTCTCAAACGTTAGCTTACGGCTCTGTGACAACGCTGAGGGGGGTGAATTTTTTCGAACCAGGCTGGTTTAACCGCTGTGATTTTTTAAAGTTCTTGAATATCTAATGAGGAAGGCGGGCTTTACGCGCCGGAAATGTCACGGCGCAGCCATACACCTACGAGTGGGCGGTAACTATAGAGGCTACGACGGCAGTACGTCAGCAAAAGGCCGCCCCAAATTCGGCCTCTCCCCGCCTCCCCACCGAGGGGGGAGTGGTGGGGGCTAACCCGCGGCCATTTTGAATTCTCCATGACTGAGCCGCATTTTCATGAATGGGGCGGAGCGACGACAGTCTGTCCATTATTTTTTATGTCTATGGTGAGCACCTGAGAAACCAAAATGAATAATCTGACCGTATGACACAACGAAAAGACTTCAGGAGCCCGGGATATGGACCTGTGCCGTGACCAGGAGTCGCCTTTAGCTCCGTAGCTGTTCCTGCTGTTTATTCTGTTGTTGTGTGCTATTTGGGCTCATTTGTGGCGGTTATTCTTGATAATTTGAAGACTAGAGTGAAGTTAACCATTAACTTTACATTCCATTGGCCCCTGACCCAATACTCGCACTTCTGCCCTTGTGCCCCTCAATTGCGCGTTCCCGCTGATGGGTGCAAGTGTGTAGGGTGTCCCAATTCTTCAGTGAGGTCTTTGGCCCCGCCTTCTCTGCGCCCTTGATCTGCACTTCGACGAAGCCCGCATCGAAGCGGACTTTGTCGAAGTGTTTCACCCACAATTCATTGCTGTGTGTGACGTTTTGACAAAAAAGGCGGAATGGCGTTGTCCAGTGGTCG
The DNA here is from genome assembly GCA_019453435.1 of Rhinogobius similis. Lineage (NCBI taxonomy): Eukaryota > Metazoa > Chordata > Actinopteri > Gobiiformes > Gobiidae > Rhinogobius > Rhinogobius similis. The sequence goes on along the minus strand of CM033626.1, from coordinate 20,768,822 downwards.
GCCCAATCAGTTTGCGGGAAAAAAAAAAGTATTTTTAAATGTAAGTATTGAAGTAAATGGTCTTTTTTTCTGCTGTACAAATACCACCAACGTTTGTGAATTTACTCAGAAATATGCTATAAACGTCTAATTAACGCACCATCTTGAGCTGGGATCGTGACGTCACACATTACAGAATTTTAACTTATTTTTTATGCTTTTAAATGCTAAATACTAAATTTAATTTGGGGTTAATTCAAAAGTATTCTAACGTTATATATTGATAAATGTATTTATCAGAAGTGACCCGGCAGTTTATCAGGTTTTTCACTTTTTTACATTGTTTTGGCTAATGTTTTTCTGTTTGGCACACCGTGTAAACACAACATCACAAACAGTAAACATAAGGGGGATTTCCATGGTAACTGATGTTTGGTACAGCTTTATGGGGATTTTCAGCAGCAAAACCATGGATTATAGTTCTATGAGCAAAACTGCGAAAACTGCGCCACCATTTCAGATGTCGCATTAATGACACGCTGGCGCAAATCGATGACGTAGCCATCACTGTCCCAATTCTACGCTGTAATTCTACGCTTGTCGCCTACACACTTGAACCCTTACGCGCATTTCTACTAAGTGCGCACTTCACAAAGACCGTAGGGTGTAGTACGGGTATTGGGACAGGGCCATTGTCGTTTGCCCCTTCGTTAAAAATGGCGACAGGCCGTGCTAAGAACGTGACATAGGGTTTGACTGGCGCTAACGCGGCTCCACGGTTTATGCTCCAAACCCGAGAAAAGGCGCGCGTTCATACGGTTCATACCACATTTTTTCCTTGTAACATAAAGTTCAACATAGGCTGCTAGAATACCAATCACATGTCTGCACTGATCAAAATGCATCTTCACCAAGTGCAGTTAAGTAATAAAATGTCCAAATAGACAGTAGTATTCACCATGTTGTCATATCTTTGAGGCAGAATCCGTGGTCTTGCTCTTCTTGCGCTGTCACGATCAGGCAAACCTTTTTCTACGTTTTCCCAGAAGTTATTTTTATTATTATCATGAAACATTTACAAACTACATACTACAATTGTTTGTGCCGCTATGATCCCACTCCAAATGTATTAAAATACCCTTGGGTTTACTTCTTAAAACAGCACGTTGTGACTGCTCAGAGGTGATACTCTGTGAGGTTTGCTTTCAGATTGATAACACTTCAACAGAGATTAGTTCCCACCTGTTTTAGTGGGACATGAATTGGTGTGACACACCCTTTACCTGCGTGTGCACAGTTCTATGTGCGTGTGGCGCACGGGGGCGCGCATAGTACGGTGGCCCTGTCCGCAGATGTGTTTGCAGAATGGATTTGCAGGTGAGTGTATTTTGCATGTTCTCCCCGTGCCTGCGTAATTTTCCTTCGGTAGTACCCCGGTTTCTCCTACCTCTAAAAATATATACAACATAGTCATTAACGTTCACTGTCTCGATCAAATAAAGAAACAAAACGCAGGTCTAGTCGCCACTTGTAGCAGTCAGCGGTAACCCTTTTTATGCCTTTTATATTTCATATTCCTATGACATGGTGGTGTCAATTTTAAAACCACTAAACCTGGAACTTACAGCCTGGAATACAAGTGGGCCCAAAGTATCTTCAAAAAAGTTATATTCATTTATTTATGTATGCATTGCATTCGTATTTAGTTCATACTCTGCCTGTCTAACAGTGAAAAATAAAAATAACCGTAAGGCAAAAAACTATGTCTACCTCTGCAGTTTAATGTCTGGTCAAGAAATGGAGCATTGTTCTTTCAGAGAGGAAAGTCTTTTCTATACATAATATACCATTGCCTATATTTTTCTGCTGTACATTGTAACATGCAGCCCAGACCATTATAAAATCTGATGTCGATGCAGAACCACAGCCAGGTGAAAATGTCTCTGTGAGTACATATAGGCCTTTGTATACACACGCAACAGAACGCACACATGCCTCATTGTCATGGAGTGAAGGGGGTGTATCCATCTTTCACAGTCCATTTTTTGGAGATAATGACGGCCATTTCTTCTTCTCAGTGACTGATGACAGGCAGAACTAACTGCTAATGGCATGCCAGTGCTGGAGCACGCCACTTATGTTATTTTTTCTGACAAGGCTCAGGGGAAGGCTTCATTTTTTTGACATTTGACCATGCAAATTCACTCCTGCTACATTATTCCACATTTACATCCATCTCTCAACCCTAGACCCCGAACCACCCACCACCTCCTAACCCCTCCTGTTCCCCTCCCACCTTATCCTCTGCCTCGATATAGACCGCATCAACACACCTTTTTTCCCTGAGAAGGCTGCAGATGGTAAAAGCTGTTCTAATAAAGTACTCTAAAATATTCCTTTACTCTCATAAAAGGAAATCAAATTTAATGCCTTTTCAATCCAAACTTTCAATTTTATGCTGCCATTTATAGATCATAAAAAGTCATGCACTTGTCAGAACAATTACTGCCCAGCATTTTTTGTACAAGTATATTTAGCGAGAAGAAAAATTGTATTACCTTCACATTTCTGGTGTACAAACATTTCCTTTTTTTCTCTTGCATTTATGAAATATTCACTAATCACCATGCCAAATTGATTTCTGCTTTGTGTAATCAATAAAACATACAGTGGTATTGTCTTCACTGTAGATGCTCTCCACTTGTTTGTCTGTAGTCTGTCCTGAGAACTCCCCCTGCATAATACGTGGTTTTCATTGTATGCGCACTCAATTATTCTGTCAGTATCGCAGTAAGTTGGGCGCCTCAAATGAGAAATGAGTCGTATGCATATGCGTGTGTGAAGGTGTGTGAGCAGAGACGAGACGCAGGGGGTTGATAGGTCTTGGTGGGTCAACACACCTGCTGCGGCTACAAGCACTCCGGGACAGCTAATGTTCTCCGAGCTGACAGGAATCTCCCCTCCAGCCCGATGCACCGCCCTCCTCCTCCTTATCCCTGCCCCGCTAGTTGGCGCTCAGATAGATTGCCCTTGTAACTGTGGCTAATAATGTCCCGCAGACGGCTTTTTTTTTAATGGGGTGGACTTTGATAGGTTTTCCAGGACACGGAATAAGCCAGCCCAGACAAAGACATATGCGAGACGTCAAGACAAGAACGGACACACACGTCGACTCGCTGTGAACTTAAGCAAATGCGCACATAACCAAGCACACACACTTTCCCTATCTATCTGTCTGCTTGTTTTACCACATTATTATGGCTGGCAGGGGGTCTCTGGCCCTCCACTGTTCTCCAAAGGCAGCCTGTAATGTGTCAAGAGAAAGAAAATGAGGAAAGAGGGATAGAAAGTAAAGAGAAAGTGGAAATGGACTGCCAGCTGACAATGAAATAAAGCCCATTAGAGGCAAGTAAAATAATATGACAGGCGTCCTGTTACATACAGAGCTTTACTGTTTTAACTACTGTCATCCCCACCAGGTGACAGCCCACAAGCCCAGTCACAGCCAGCACCTGTAATCACGCACATAACAGTCCGTGCAAATAAGGGAGGCACAAACACAGAGCTGACACGCTTCAAAACAGCAAAGAAATTCAACGCAATCTGTGTTTTATTGTCAACATTTGAATTATTATTTTAAACATGGTGCGTTTTCATTAATTGCAAACAACTTCAGCCTCCTGCACTCTGCTGTTATTGAAAACATTGTTAAATGAATCATGAGCCGAAAACTTTCTTTTGCAGGCCACAGAAGTCACATCACATGGTGCAGAATATACTTCCACTAAACAACTACTACTTCATGCCATTGTAACCACTCATGAAATGTAGCTAGTATATCGTATAAGAATGAAATGCCTTTTGTGTGCTTTGGACTTTTTCATGCAGTGCTTCCAATGTGCCAAATTGACAAGGCCTGGCATGGTGTAATTCTTTGTAGCACAACTTATGTGTTTATCTGGGTATAGGGTCACCGCCAAAGACCATTACGGTCGAAAAAATACAAAACTGAGTGGCAGCTTATGCAGTTTAATATATTTTTATGCCTCTCAGTAACAATAATATGATCTGGATGATTGGGGTTTTTTTCTTCAGTGATGGGCGATACCAGTGATTTTTGTTTTGATCCGATCCGAAGTAAAGAAGTAAGCATTCATTATAATATGGCATGTAATTTAAATTAGGTTGTTGCAGTAAAGAGGGCGGGTATCTGTTGGCATTGCATTTTTGTGGTTATTAAATGCAAATGTGTAGAGAAATGTTTATATCATCAGTGTTAAGTTCAAGTTGAAAAGGGAGGCAAATAACATAAGAATGCTCCTTTTCATTCTTAACTCTGTCGCTGATGATGTCTTATTATATTGTTATGAATACAAGTAATACAGCAAGTATCGCAATATCAATCCAATACTGCTACCAATTCATTTTATGTTAAAATGCAATACAATTCCACTACTATGAAGAAACAACTTGGCATTTAGAGACAATCCTGATCCAAAATAAAATAATAAACGGTGTATTTCGACCAAAAATGACAAATAGCAACAGTTTGATTTACTTTTTGCACAACAGGGTTTTCAATACCTATGTTAGAATCAATATGTCTCTATTTGAATTGTCCATCATTATTTTCCCCATCTTATTGTAAAATGACTATTCTTCTTGCTGTGTTAATTTCACATGGAGAGCATTTTTCAAAAGGCACTGCAGAACGTGGGTTGCGGGTGCACATCAAATGGGAGGACTTGTAAAGGCAGATCTCCCTAATGTCCCTGTCACCACAGTCATTCATATGCATGTTTTAAAGGGACATGAGGTTGACCTGTCAGGATAGATGCACTTTTAACTGATAGAGACAGAAGACTTGTAAAGCCAGGTCTCACTAATACTGTGAAATATTTATGAGCACCTCCATCAATGCATGAGTGAGGCATATTCTAATAGATACTCAATTATTTACATCAAAAAATAAAGTCCTGCTTACGTAGATGAGGACTAAAAACCTCCACTCTGAGGCTTTATAGGAACAGGCTAATAATGTATGTATGCAAAGGCCTTTCGCTGTTCGGCCACACCTGCACATTAAGTCCAGCTTACGGTGCAAGAACGGCTAATGTCGTGAGCAAAAAGTAGGCTGAGGCGCTCATTGCATATTCAACTTTCTGGACCTTCACGACAGCAGCTGCCATTGCATGGTCCCTGCATATTTCAGTATGTGATGTACGTATGATGGCCAGTTTGTACATTTTGCTCCACTGTCAACCCCTTGGCCAACAACACATGGATACGCCAGGAACCTATATATGGGTGCTATGGTTACTTTTTAACTCTAATGTTCATAATTAGAAAATGCATTATTGCCATCGTGAGTGAAATTCACAATCTTGGAATGGGCTTCATTGACACAAAACTATAGGGCCACACAATATATTGCAATCAGGAGCAATTATCAAATCGTAAAGACTGCAATTATTTTAAATTCAACTGTAGACAACAACAAAAAAGTTAACCTTTTAGTTTTGTGGCCTGCTGCAAGTTTATATTCCACTCTTTTCTGAAATTTGAATGCTCTTGTGTTTGAAATAAGTACTCTGAACAGAATCCTACTTTTTATACATACATTGCAAATCTAATCGCAATTTGCAATGCTTGTCCAAAAAGTTGCAATTAAATTATTTTTTTTCTAAAATATTGCAGCCCTTCACAAAACAATGAACAATCGCAAAATATTAAACTTAAAGGTATGCATAAAAGAAGGTTTGGATAAAAAATTAAGAGTAACATGTAACGTGAATTTACTGTTGACTGCTTAAAGAATAACTCATAATTTCTCAAGTAAGCCATGCTTGTTTTGCAGAAGCCCATGTCCTCTTTAAGATTACTTCAGAAAAATAATTAATTTGTAACCAATGTCATTTGCAGCCTCTTAATAATTAATTGGATAAACAAACACAAACAAGCTAGAGGATGTGCTTTGATACTGCTCCCTTTTCCTAAAAATCCAAACGATATACAATTTATAGCTAACACAATAATAAACAAACAAACAAACAGTTTTCTTCATTTAAGAACTTCGATTGTAATTGTGGTCATTACAGAAATTATTGCTTTACATGAATAAAAATAATAATCGCAGTACATTTTTGCAATATTGTTAAACAGTACCTTTTTTTTTTTCTTCAGTCTTTTTTAGAAACTTCCTGGAACATTTGAGTGTTTCTGATCAGCTGGTCAAAGTTGAGTCGGATGAGACTATATTGGTGAGTGTACTTTATTTATTTTATATATTTATTTCTTTTGGTATGAAGTTATATTTTACATTCAGAGGTACAAGTTAAACATTGTAGAAAGGAAAGTCTTTCACTCATTAGAAAACATGAGCCTGCTATGCCCTCCTGTGGCCACTGCTGTGAAACATTGCTTCTCATATTTCTTTAGCAAGTGCTTCTGAATCAGGTTTTTATATTAAATCAAAGCACTAAGGAAGTACATTGTGTTGCCCTAGTTTTACAAAACAATTAAATACTTTGATTCTGCCTTTTTGTGTAAGCTAAATAAGTACTTAAAATGCTGAAAAAGAGTTGTGTCCACTAGTGTTATTTTTATTGGCAGCAGCAGACAGTTGGAGAGAGACTGGCAACAAGCCACCGACCAGGACAGGCATCATCACATTCATGTAATGACAGTGATTCCGCTCTCTCTCCTAATCCTTTTTAGACAGGGATCCAGCTGCCTCCTCATTCACACGGAGTTAGCCACTCTGCATCTCAGTCCATCCTTTACTAGGCTTCATATTTGACTCCCACACAACCAACAAAGCAGTATACAGTGTTGCAGACTTCAAATCACCTGTCAGTCACTCCAGCTGACAACGCAGCAATGAGTTAAGCTCTGACTAGAGATGTCCAAATGGAAAATTTAAGTGTTACCATTTTTGTGAGGAAAACACCACAATTTAACGATTATTTATGATTACTGATTATGACCAAACAACAATGATATCTTTCATTCTCATTGTCTTGACACATTGCTATTCCTCAATTTTGTGACCAGCTTTATCAAATTAAACATTCCGAATAATAATAGTAATAATAAACAAAGTTAATGTGACAGATTTTAAAAATTGACGTGATTATTTTTTTTTTTTTCTTTCTTTTAGTTCTTACGATTACATTGTGACCTGAATAATAACGATTATCTATTAACCTAATAATCCTGACATCTGTACTTCTGAGAATGGATCAAACACCCCAGAGTTTATTATTATTGATTATGGATATTAATTTCATGGAAACAAAGTAAAATAATTTGAACTAATTACGAAGAACAGTCTGTGATTGCCATTTTCACATTAAACTTTAAAAAGTCTTTCCTGTAAAACATGCTACTGAATTACACTTAATTTTCAAAAATGACCAGATAAATGGATAGAATTGCTTCAGAAAGCAAATGTGCCTTAAAAGCTGTTCTAGACCATTTGCAAAATGAGTTCTTATTTAAGTGAAATGCAGCCACCTATAGTTGTCGTTGGGGCTAGATAGATAATACACAAGCTCCTTGAAAGCGTTCATTTCATTGTGGTAACTGGAGGGCTAAGACATAACGCTTTGAAAAGAGTCAACCATTTACGAGTGGCCTTTTCACATTGGCATAAATACAAAGATTTGCCTGACACTAAAAACACAGCCACAATATGGAGCACTGACATGTGCCCATCTCTTCTGTTCTGCCCTTGGAGAATCTAAATGCTAAACGTATGTGCATATTTTTTCATAGCAACAGACACATTAGAATTTCTTCAACCAGCCCCCCATCTCCATCCACTATCTCCCACACCGAGGACATGAAAGGGGCTGCAGCGCATAATGCTCCAGGAATTAAGGGATTCCTTGCTGCCCCTGAGTAACACAGGCTATCGTTATGACAATATAAGTCTTAAGCGATTTACCCGCCCATCTACCCTATCCAGGTCTTTGCCTGTCCATCAGATTTTATATTAAATATTAATCTTAAGGTAATGTAATCAGCTGTTTGTTATTGAAAAAGCAGTTTTATATCAACAAAAGATCAAATGGTCTCCCATGCTCAAAGGGGTGCCCTGTGTTCGTTGCACATAAATCATAATATAAACAAAACAATATCTATTAAGTGATTTTTATGTGTATTTGTATGAATTTTCTTATGTATCAGAAATTCATTACACACCAAAGTTCATATATTTTGGCTTGATACCAGTAAGAGTGTAGATGTGTGGATGTGTGTTGTATGTTCTTAATGTATCCAAATAAAAAGGTGAATGGACTAAATCCAATGTAACAGTGGACACTAGAACAAGCGTCTCATTCTCCCATGTGAGATTACAGGAGATGATCTCACTGCTCTCTTTTATCTTCTCCTCTCGGTGATGGCTATTGATCCAGGTCAAAGAGAGTAGCACTAATTGATTGAGAAACTCAAGCATAGTCAAAAGGGATGGATTCCCAATGTAGCCACAGAATGGTATTGTATGTTAAAATACAATATAAGCCACTTACAGTTGCTGAAGCACTGTCAAACATTATGGACAGATGATCTCTCACAAAGGTCCAGTGGGTCACATCAACATATATTTAATTTACTTTGTGTACACTGCTCTTGCTTGCTTTGTTTATATTGGTTATACAGTAAGTCCAGTTTTGCAACGAGAAAGGGGATGTCAGAAGGGCATTTGGAGCTACTTCCCACTAGAGGGAGACATTTGACTGCTAATATGCAATGTTAAACCAGTACTGCGCTGTACTTTTTATAATGATTGGATATTTTATGCACAATCGTGAGAATATTTTGTGTCAATTACTCAAATGTATTTAAAAATAATAATACATTACTACATATATACACTATACTTTATTTATTGCATGAGATAAAGTTCTTAGCAAAGAATATGTAGGGTTGTGCAATTAATCAAATTTTGAGAGATTCAGTCATTTAAAATGATCAATGACCAGCTTGGGTCTTTTCATCTGAGAGGCCCACAGCCAGTCCTCTGTCAGCAAAAGCATGTGGTTTGGACAAAGAAATGTGACTTTTGTGTTTAAATGGCAATAATCTGTATTGTTTGTTGACAAAATTAACATTGAAACCCTTTTTTTTTTTTTTTTTTTTTTTTTGCGCACGTCACCCATCACCCATCCCTATAATGTGCCAGTAGACATGTGTCAATGCAGTCCATTAGGGACCTGTTACTGCATTTCCTCCATGCTTCTGCATAAATATGTTACTTTTTCTGTTATAAAATTACATTATGTTCCTTTTTCAGATGGAGAGCCTTCCATGCACCCTTGTCAGATGTTCTTTTTTTACTTGAATTGTCAGCCACGAGTGGAATAAGGAATGAATGGCAGAGAAAGGTATTGTGCCGTATAAGCCTTGTGTAGTGTGTCAGGTCAGAGTCATGTTTAGTGTTAGTTTTGGCATTGTTCGCTCTGAGGGGGAGAGTGAACTTGTGTCAAAGTGTCACACTCAGCCACTTGTCTTGATCAAAGTTGGCACCGGCCCCACACAGGTCGCTCTTTCACCCACACACTGTCAGAAATATGTGAGCCATAGTGTCTCTGTAGTGTATGCTGCTTGTGTGGTGCAGGTCCATGCATGAACATACTTGTATATTCACACATATAAGACAAGCTTCACCAAAACTGACAAACAGTGCACATACTGTACAGGCCACACACATCTGAATGAATGAAAACGTACTGCTACATAGAACAGGAAAGGGACTTAGATAGCTTGTGATCATCCTTGAGAAAACACATTTTTACCCCCATGCAGTGTTAATTCATTTGTATTTAATCATACGTTACAGAAGATGTCCTGATTTATTTATTTATCTGGCAGCTTAGGACAGTCACAGTGTAAACTATGTGTTGTGTGAAGTTGTGTGAAGTCCTATGGCTGTACAACAATAACTCTTGATCATTTAGCTTGAACAAACCATTAATAGTTGTAGCGTAATGGTTAAATTACCTCTTGGGAACTTAAAGCTCTTAACATCAAGGAACCACTCACACTTTCATGAACCTGTGACCTTCGGTTTGGTAGATGAACACTGTACCTTGTGCGCTACTGTGGTTTATGTTGTATTGGCGCAGAGCTTTATATAAAAACAATGATTTACATTGTCATAAACAAATTAGGAATTATAATATTGTACATTCAAGTAATGCTACAAATGATTTTAACTATTTAAAAATCATTCTTTATGTGGGTTATTTTATGGGTTTTATTGTAAAAGGAAGTTTCCCAAGTCAGTCTCTGTGATGCGTTAATTGAAACAGTGAGTTACAGATGACCCTGCTGTGATTGTCTAACCCCAGCATGCTTTATAAACACTTCCAGGAACCAGCTTTACCGTCAGTCTCTGAACCAGCACTGTGAATGAAAATCACTCGTAGGATATAATCCCCATGTATTGTGATATATGGGGATAATATGACATTTGCAGTTTTGTGACATAATCACATGCGCACTATAGCTGATTTTCCTCAGTTGTAAGAAATAGCTAACAGAGATTGTGGCTCCTAAGTCTGGAGCGACATAACCACTGACTGTGGAGGCTCTGCACACTAATAATGGCACAGAAAAGAAGTGAGACTACAGCCAGAGGGCAAAAAAGCCATATTTTTTGTGTCATTATCTGGCCCTAATGGCCAGTGCTATAATTTAAAGTGTGTTTTTAAACACACCAAAGGTAACAGAATAACACACTAGTAAGATATAGAAATAAGCAGGGGTTTAAAAATAAATATTTTCCATAAAATAATTCGATCCATTACCATCATATTCATTTGTTTTTTTAAGATTCAGGTTTGGCAGATGTATGCACTATATTTGCAGTACATTCATCGCATTTAGTGGTTCTCTGTGCGTTCAATAGAATTTTAATCCAGATAGAGATTCAGTCATGATATTCTCAAGTCTTTTTAATCGAAGGGAAGAAACAAATATTGAAAGCCATTTTTACTTGTTTTACCAAGACAAAATTGAATGAAAAAAGTGAGTCATGTTTGGCACATCGCACAGTTGTCTAAATTGCATTCTGCTGCTGTGTGTCTCACAGTCAGAGTGATAGTAACAGAATATGATCAGCTCACGGTGTGGACTGCTGACCTGAGATGGATGCACAGATCCAGTGTTGGGTTATATTTTAGTGTAGCCTTATGTGCCTCTTCAGAAAGCCTCTTGTGGATCTATAGGACTCTTTGTATGAGCCACCATGGCCAGCTGTTCACAAGTTTTATAGCCGAAATGGAAGACATCTTTCCCTGCAATTTTCACCTCCTTGGCCAAGCATGTGTGAGTTATGGAGAGCCGTTCAGGGGTTTCCCCACTGAGCTCAAAGACTCTGTGGGTTTCATCACTCTCTTCATGTGATATTAGATACTTTAACATAAAACTCACCCAGCACTAAATTATTACTTTCTTTGTTGTTTTTCATTTGTGGATGAATTGTATGATTGGGATCACACAAGGTGTACATGTACAACACTTGACTACCCCTGGTGGAAACGGCAGGAAACAAAATGTGTAACAGGTGTTGACAAAACGCCATCCGTTAGAGTTTAGCACTAGTGCATTCTTTCCAAATATTTAAAGACTGATAATAAAGACAATCTCACATAGTCAGAGGTTTATTGTGGAATGCAACACAGTAGTATAGGCTGTGATTTTGTGTTTCTCATTATGTACTTTGTAAATACTGTACAAACACAGACTCAAATGGATTATGATTGACTGGAAATTATCAAATGCTTGGGTTGTTTAACTTCAGACTAAACCAAGTCTACCTTTTGATCAGTTGGCACAGGCAGAGCATTTGGACGCTTCATCATTCATTGATTTAAAATGTATCTACACATTGGAATCATTGGCTGTGTGTGAAATGTGAGTAACAGTTTACTGTTAAACCACAAATGTTTGTGTGTCTGGGAAGCACCCCCAACTTTTCAGGTTTTTAATCAGGACAATTAATCAAATTTTAATTGTGCAAACAATTATTGCTCCAATTAACAAATACCTTAGACTGTAAATTATTGTCCCAATTTCAATAATGGCTCAAATCATTATTTTGCTTGGATCAAAAATTGAAAATGATCCAAGCTTTTGTCTAAGGCCCAAAGTTACTGTGATAAGCTCCAGTCACCCACGACCCCTTATGGGAACAAGCGGTAGAAAATGAATGAAGAAAAAAAAGAATGAAAAATATTATTTTGTTAATAATCAAGCAGCCCTAATGCTTCCACATGGACATTTTCAGGTTCACTGACACTTGAGTCTCAGGACCTTTGATCTTGACAAGAAAAATAAAGCTTTGGTTGTGCCACTGAGAACCACATATTGTGTCCCTGATGTGGACACATGCTGACAGAGGAACTGACCTGGAATGATGCCTGACAGTTGTTGTCCTCCCATCAAACCAAGAGGACTCTCTCTAAAATCAAATGAGCATGGCCACTTTTTCCCTATATTAATTTAAAGTAACGGATTCATTGTACAAGATACACAACTCTACACTGAAGGCAATAATCACATAATATTTTGCAAACCTGTGTTAAATTATTTGCTCTACTTTGACCCCATCAATTTACACAAAATTTTATTTTTCATAACACTGAATCATCCTGATGTTTTGCCATACTGTCATTTAAGGAATTATCAAGACAATTTTTGTCAAAATCTCAAAGAGCCTCACTCATTGCAGTCGCAGCCATCAAAGGTACTGTGCTTTAAACTGTGGAGCCGTGCACTCCCAGTCCCAAGCAGCTCGTGTGTTTGTGATCCTGGGTGGTCCATGCTAAAAGTTTGGTTCAGACTGAAGGATGTATGGCGACAGTGGGATTTTAATGTAAACCTGTTCTATAACTGAGTCAAGTCCAGCATGTCTACTCATTTACATGATAACAAAACAATGGTAATGTTGAATCAAACGTAAATTTAAATAATACAATAACAGTTGTACTTTTTTACCTCCAGAGCCCTAAAGGTGGGTAACACTTGAGAACAGTTAGTTACACTGACACAGACTCACACTGCCAAACACACTCTTCCTTTATAAGACATCTGCTTTGCCAACTGTTTGTGTGTCTTTGGACAGAGAGAAAGTCAGAGTGCCTGAAGCAAATATGGAGAACATGCAAACTTCACCCACAGAGAGTCAGCCAGCCTAGGGACTGAACCCACAACCCTGAGGTGAGAGGGCCAGGGATAAATGAAAAGTAGTTGAATAAGATTCTATACATACACAAGTGATCTGGCGTGAGTCAAATCATCAAAAGCATAACTTCTAAACCCTAAATGAGTTCTTGTAATTTACTTATTATTAATACATTTAAAGTTTTTCAATGCATTTTTTAAAAAGCTAAAGGTAAATACATATGCTGACTGAATACTTCTAGATAAAGAATATTTAAAATAAAGTGTGTGTGGTTTTTTTTAATGCTTACTTTTTATCATAAATAATCAATATTTGAGTGTATAAAGTCCAAATAACAATTTAAAGATAATTAAAACTATTATTTTAATTAATTTATGAGTCGCAATTATTCCGATTAAAACCTTCTTCGCAATGATCAAAAATAGCAACTTTCCAGTCCAGTTTCAGTTTTCAGCCTTTGATTAAAAAGCCCTGCTTACACAATACAGAGGTGAGGAACTTCAGCAGGCCCTCACCCCTGCAGAGCGTCATAAGACAGCCACTTTGTTTTGAGGTTTCAGCCCTTTAAAGATGCTCTTTCTGCCCCACTGATCAAATACAGCTAACTACCAACAATAATTAGCAGAGTTTCCACTGCTTCTCTTTTCATCTCCTACTGTAAGTTTATATTGAACCCCACAGGAATGCCATTTCTGAAAAAAAAAGTCTTCAAGTAGATTCTATGCTTCACTTTGATGATTTGAACATTTAATATTCTTTTTCTTCTATTACAATTTTACATTTTTTAGTTGGTGAAAGAGTGTGCAAAATCTTTTTTCCAGGAACATTTCCAGAATATTAGTATCTAACAATTCAGTTTAGTTTTTAGTTTTGAAATAATGTTACGTCTGGTATATTAGCTAACCTGGCATGAACTTCAGGTCTGCACATGATCAGGGCAGGACCCCCCACACTGTAACACTTGACTCTGGCCCATTCATGTTGTGCACATATATGTGAAGCTATTATGATCAGATCAATGCTTTTCTAAAAGGGCTGGGGTCACTGAGTTGAAGCCAAAGAGGAGAGAGTTTCCAGTGACTTGCTGGAAAGAATTTTAAACTGGTGGCATTGTTCTCGAGTGCAGCTTGTATGTAATAAATATAAATGAAAAAATAGTGCTTCTTCCTCTGAGAAAGGAGATTGTGGGTTCAATCCTCCGTCTGATTAATAAGTATATATTTGTAGTTCGTCGTATTTTATTATTACACTGGACATTATGTTTGTGTCTGTGTTAACACTACAGGCCCATAGTTGCTAGAATAATGACCAACAAGAATATGCAGAAAAAGCTAAAACAACTGCTCCAGTTTTACATTGCCACATCATCACTGTACATCTTCACTGTACAATATCCAGTGGAGACCCCAGGATTGATAAATGGGCTTGAGTCCAGCGTGGGCCGAAAGGTGGACTTGTGCACCATCTGCAAAGGTTTAGGAGAAACAGCTTAAGCTGATATATTCAAGGTGTGCTGGTATACAGGGAGGTTCAAATCTATAAAAATGGAGGCATCCGTATTCTTCGACAGAGCTGCGGCAGTCCTGCAACAACCCATACTATCTCTTCAATCATCAAACAAGTTGGCAACGTCCACCACCCCATGCTCGGCTCTCACCTCCACCTTCCTATCCCGCCTCCCTTTCGTCTCGCTCCCTGTCAGCTCCCATCAGCTCCCATCAGCCTCCCCTCTGTGATGCTCTCTGAGGAATTTTACAGCTGCTATGGACTTCATACACACACAGGCAGTGGTAGCTCACATGTGCACGGCCTAACTAAAACCTGCACTGAAAGACACGCTTGCACATAAATCCCCTTGCAAGAAAAGGGCAGGCCAGCCAATAACCACACACACATCGCTTTGTTGACAGACACCTAATTAAATAATGCTGTGATGGGGAAACTACCTGGAGTGAAGGAGGCAAATACAAACCGTAGGACCAATTTTGTGTTACTTAATTCATCTTTTGGGGAATTTTTCCACAAAAAAGTTGGCGTAATCGAATAACTGTTTATGTCGGTGCTTTAGCCTTGTAATGAAACAATAATGTCAAACATTTTACCACATTCAAATTATGAAGACTGTTTTTGTGCATTTACCGGGCCCAGATAAATTGAAAGTGTTTCAAAGTAGTACTTCAGTGTTGTTCAAACTTTTCACACCAAGTACCATCTTTGTTAAATATTTTGGTCATGAACACTGGTCCAACACCAAAAAACTTCTGTAAACATGGATTAAATTGGTCTAAAACCTGGACTAAATTATGTATAAACTGGGAATAAGCGCAACCTAAACTGAAAATACATGTAACCTAAACTGGAAATACATGTAACCTAAACTGAAAATACATGTAACCTAAACTGAAAATGCATGTAACCTAAACTGGAAATGCCTTATCTTGAATAAAATACTAAAGAATGCATGAAATGTATAGAATGAATCATTGTAATAAAGGACCCTGGGTATCACATAACCGGAAGCCAACTCAATATTCACCTCACTACAGTGTCCCCCAAGAAAAATAACGTTAGTTAATTCTGAACTGACCAAGTCTGTAAGGTTGATAGAGAGGCGTACAGCAGCTGACAGGACAGGCAGAGACATACAGAGGCTCAGAGGTCAGAGGTCAAATCACTTTGGACAACAGGGGGCAATCTTTGTGTTTTACGTCTATCCTACACAGCAATCTGTCTGCTTTTAAAAATGAGTGGTTTAAAAAACAAATGCCTTTTTTATGAGATTCATTGCAAAGATGACAATATAGAGATGAAAAAATTCTAGACGAATGAATGTCTTTGGATTTATTATGTTCGATCTAGATGTCGATATTGAGTTTGAACCCAACATGTGACTAGTGAAGGAGCAGCTCTATAACTTGAACAGCTGCTGACGCTATAAAGATTTGCTGAGCATCTGGGAGGAATTGTCTCTATTATGCCATTTTATCACTGATTAAATCCAGGATTAGAAAGCAGAAATCTGGAAGTGGGTTTGTACATGTTACACTTTTATAGTGTTGGGGCACATTGTTCTCATGCAGTCAATGCCCTGGCTTTGACATTGCATTGTTTGAAATTGTGTCCAAGTTTTGGGGAAAACAAAACAAAAGGTGCCTAATTGTTGCCATTACAGAAAAAGTCCACAATGGGTCAAAATTATGTACCTAATTTAGCAAATTTCTCAAAAAGCTAAGACCTTACACCTTAAAGGAGGCACAATATGCAAAACTGCCTTATAACTGTCATCCCCCATTGTTTCCATACCCATGTTATATATATAAAATATTTTGACTAATTCATGAATGAGTAATCCTGTAGTGTCCTGCATTTAAGGTTTGACTGCCCAGAATTTCTGTTTGCACCTATCGCCTATATCCGCCCACAGTTCAGTTCTTTTTGTGATTCTTTGGGTCTCAAGGTCATACAGCTCACGAGAAACTTGTAGCGAAGCCAATTTTTAAGTAAAACCAAGTAAATTAAAATATTTCTACAGTGAAATGCCACTCTTAAAAAGGTTTAACAGCGTCTTAGTTTTCCAGTTTTGGCAGAGAATTATCAGACCTGTTTCTATTAGAATTTTGCTCTGCAGTTCTCTGTTCTCTAGTGCTCTGTTTTTCAATTAACAATGTGTTAAATTATACTTCATAAAAACCACAGAATTAAAACTACCACCAAAACAATCATATTTCTATAAAATCTTGCAGTGGTCTAGTGTTAGTTAGTCCATCCACTAATTCAGGATGCAAGTGCACTGAGGTAACGTAAAGCAGACCGTGTTAAAACAGATCACCTGGAATACCTTGCTCTCCTCTGGGTTCAAAGGAGCTTCACTAATTAAAGAATGTGAGACCGAGTCATGTCCCATTTTCTGGATTTGCTTCAGTATCTCTTTCTCTCTGCACTTCTTGCTGTTTACATTGTCATTCTGCTGTCTTTTAAAATAAAAGCAGAACCCAGCCCACATGTGTCTGTAGATTTATGGTATGTGGCGGGTGTGTAAATCATGAAGGCTTTAAATGTGCAGAAACAAAGCAATTCTGTAACTACCACGTACCACTACTTTGGTAATACGGATACACAATTGAAGCGCCCTTTTCATCACCCGTGTGCAGTGAAACAAAACAAAACAAGAACAAATGTATTACCCCTGCTTGTTTGACTTTATTTGCTATTGTTAATGCACACTGCTTTATAGATTTATTGCTATGAGTAAATATTTTGTATAACAATGCATTGCTTGTTTGGGAAAGTTTTTTTTTGTTTTTTTTTAAGTCTTATAATGGACTTGTTTCTTTAAAAATTGTGATAATTTACAGATTATCATGTGCACGACATCAAGTATTGTGACATTGTTATTATGAACCGAATTGCATTGCATTTTATTATCATGAGCCATACCCTGTCAATATCCCCCATTCAACATTTTAATGGTTTAACATTCAAATACAAAATCTAGTGTCCTTATTTTTGTTTGGGTGAAGGGGACAAACGCTCATGCTAAAAATCAAACAGACATGATTCCTTTTGGCTTCCACTCTCAGCAGCACTTCCATGAATGATTGTTGGGGAGTTAAGAAATGTTGGCACGCTTCCTATCAGTGCAGCTGCAGCATTCAGGAGAGCACAGGGAAAGCAGCAGCATTGTAAAGGGTCAAAGGTCAAATTTCACTCTGAAATTGATCACAAATTTCTGATTCCTGCTCCAGGGTATCATTTCAAAGTCCAAGTTCTGGCTACTGAAATCTGAAGTTGTTGATCTGATCTGTCAAGATAACAGTTGGCTACAATCATAATACGTTTTTTTTTTTGTTTTTTGGTTTTTTTTTTACGTTATTATGACTACCCCAGCAAATATGAACAAGCTTGTGACTACTTGAGACAGGGAAGATGCACATGACCAGTGCTGCTGACACCAAATTGAGATTTTAAAGAGGACATATTGAGCAAAAACTTTTTACTGTGTTACAATGGTAGTTCTTCGTCACATTATTATCTGAATAGATTAACGCATGTATGAATAATTCTGTATTGCCCTGCTTGAGTACAAAAAAAATCCTGTTTTCACCTTCCCCCTACCTCCCCCCACACATCCTTGTACAAAGTTATGAATACATGAAAATGTAGACTCCGAGTCATACACAAAGGGTTCAAATAGGTTCAAAATAGTAAAAAAACACATAAGTCAAAGGTTTGATTTAAATTGAGGTTTGAAGTAAACTGACCAACTTCTATTATTTAGCCATTTAGTGCAACTTTACATTTTCAATGAACAATGTAAAATGATGATTATGTTGTAGTTCAATATTAATTTCCAGTAAGAAAGCAAAATATGTCTCCTTTAAATATAGGGCATGAAAAAGTTTCAAAGCTAAATGTCTTATCCACGCAACTTGAGAGAATTTGCGCACCTTGACGCTCTCTACAGGTGTCAAATGTGATTGGCTGCTGGCTGTATTTACCAGCCCAAGCCCCCCTCACCAAACAGGCACTCATTATCCTCCCCCTTCAAGCAACAGGCTCCTCTGCAGACCGGCCTCGGCGCGACTTTCAGACGGATTTGCTTATTCCACGGAGAAAATTCAGCCTAGTTAAGACAATCACATGATTTCACTGGGAGTCAGATCGGTTCGCGGGGGTTACTGGGTAGAGAGGGAGAGAGGTGCAAAGTGTGCGCGTTGATACAGAGACAGAGGGGGGAGAGAGAGAGACGTTGTCACGATCTGATCCACTGGGAATTAAACAAAATGTCTTGGCGCTGGAGAGAACTGCAGCTGGAGCGATTGCCGGCCGCGTCCTGCGCTTTTGAATGAATGGACGTGCAACCGAGAAACTCTTGATGCATCATTCCCATTCACAACCAAAAGACTGGGCTGCATTGTTGACTCTCGGAGACGCGTTGGAAAACGTGACATACAGAAATGGACCGGTTACGGATAATTTTCCACCTTTTTCTTTTCCTAAGCTTGTTTGCACTCGGACAAGTAAGTCGCTTATCTGCTCCCTGTCCTGCTCCTGCACGCACATGCACAAAGTTCTCAAAGTTGTCAACACTTGCCCCAACTGCCGCGTCTTAGGATCACTTTCCAATTTGTTGTCGGCTATACACAGAAACTAAGTCCCGTGTACATTTCCTCTGCTTACAGAACTCACGTTTGAGTAAAGGTGATGACAGCGAGGAGCAGCACCGAGACACATCGACGCTTCTGCAGTCTCTCAATTTGCCTCAGCACACAGGTACGTGAGTGTCAGTAGTGCGTAATTGCAGATATGATGAGCTTGTAATATGACAGTGAACGCGCCAGTGTTAAAAAGACAAACGGGTGCATGAACTGGCTGCAGCATCTATCTTTGCTCACCTGAATGCGTATTACCTATCTTCACCGCTAGGAGGCGACCTGCTCCCCAAAACAGCGCTCGTATCTGCTGCACGTTTAGCCCAGGAACAAAGGGCACATACACCTTTCATTTCAGTGTGTTCATCCTGTCTCAATTAAAAAACTAAAACAAAAGAACAAATGGTATTTTCAAAGCCAATTGATCTCCAACTTTCATCTATTGTGTTCTTAATACAACCATTAAAGCATCTTGCACCCTGCTGATTCAGCATATGTCTTCTTGGCTGGATTCCCTACAGACCCTTTTTAAGTAACGATGGAAAACAGATAGATAAACAAATAACCTAAACAAAAAGCAGAGCCGATTGCTTTGTGCACATGGAGATGAAGAGAAACACAAGGATTTCCCCCAGATGTTTTCCATCAGATCACAATAAGAGTTTAATCACTGTTGCACTGTGTGAATGTCATCATATGGCTTTAGTAAAGTGGGTTAAAGGGGGGTTCATGTGGAATCTGTTGTTTAGTTGAAGTCAGGCCACTCGTCTGGTTAGACACTAGGACTAATGGCACTCGGGAGCCACTAAACCAACAAACTCACCACTGCAGGATCTTGTCTCAGTCCAGCAGACAAGATAAGTGTGTGCCCTGTGTTTGTATGCTGTCAGACATGGGTCACTGCATCTGGGTTTTGAGTTAGAATTGGACAAACAGGCTCAGATAAATGTGAAAACTACTTTCTGAAAGAAGGGTACACGGAGGAGCATTTTGAGAGATTGGTTCTGTCAGCAATCCAAATAAATTCTCAGTTTTTTTCTGTCACCACAAGGGTTGCACAAGGTTGCAAATGTAGACCTTAATTTAGGAAATACATTGTAGTCATTCCTAAAAAATCTTCTCATTATGGCATTTGATATGCAACTCATTTAACAGGTGTTACAGTTTTTCTTTCACATATAATGATCTGTTGTTGCAATTACCATTATAAGGTTTTATTAGGTCAATTAAAAGAGTTTTACCATGATGATTATGATGAGTTTCATGAGCAGCACACGTGTATGTATTTGTTCAAAAGTTACACCTGGCAAGATGTACATCCTTCGTTTCAGTATCTAAAAAGCAGGATAAGTATGCAAACATGAAGCATGATTTTTGGTAAACAACATTTTATGGTATCTGGTGTCAAAAGTTGTGGTTGTCATTCCTCTATTTTATTTACTAGTTTGGCCACAGGGGAACTGGAAACAAGTACGGCTGTAAGCACACAGTCACATAGACAACAAGGCCATGTTCTGAATCCCATTTGTAGCACCTTTTGTAGTTTTGTAGTGGGTCAGTGGCTCTTTCCTATTATCTTGCATCTATTCTGAAACTAAATGCTGGTTATGCAAAGTGTCAAGCGATTCTCAACAACTGTGGCAACAAACTTAGCTTTCTATCTTCTTACTCAGTTAAATGAATTAATTAATTTCAGCACTTACAGCATTTATTCTGATATGATTTTGCATGAGGACATTTTAAATGGTTCAATAATTAATACATATAATACTTTTTGTTTGCTTCATTCTGCTGCCTCAGTCACGCCTGTAGTTGAAACACATGCTGTCATTATGACTGCTTAAGTAATGCACCCACTAATAAACATATGACATGACGAAGGTGCTAAAGACGGATTTAGTAGTCAGTGCCAAACCCGAGACATCCCGAGTGATGACACACGGTCTGTCACCCTGCACCTATCTGAAGCAGCCAAGACATGTCCCTCTGCTATATTTAATCATCATTAGCATTAAAGTAGCAGATAAAATAAGTAAGTGCTGTTCATTTATTGGGCCAGTTCCAACTCCATAAACATCAAGAAAAGTATTTTACAATAATACAAATATGATGTATTCATTCAAAATGTTAAATTATTGTAAAATGTTCGTGTTCTGTGCAATTTTGCAATTATCCCTTGAGAAACTATTTGGGTGCTACCTCAAAGCCTCTGCTTCTCTTCGGTTTGACCTTTTGAGATAGGACTGTTATTTTCTGTGGTCGAAGCTCCATTCAACATGGCCACAGAGACCCGGCCTGTGACCTGCCACAGCTCCCTTTATGACCTGCAGTTATTCAGGCCAAGTCATAGTAAAAACTGTAGTAAAAGATTCTGGCAAACATGATTCACTTTCGACTGAAGGGGATGTGTTTGAATGGTCTAGAACCTCTAATTTTCATGCAACTCTTCCTTGACCCTTTCAGCGCAAAGTATGAGTCGGGTCAAGGATGAGTTATGAGGCTGCAATAGTGAATGGTCAAGTCAAGTCTAACCCGAAGGAGTAAAAGGGGTTTGACTGCTAACCATACAATTGAATGTTTCAAATAAGATTAATTATAATTTGATTTATTAATACAATTAATACATTTTATTAATCATAGAAAAATGTATTTTCATTTAACAAAGATCACAAGGTACTGTGTCTTACTGTCTCAAATCAAAGTCGCAAATCAGACCTGTTTAAATGTTTAACAAGGCCTAACAATCAAACTATGCATCTTCAGCTTCAACTTAACTACAGTTACCGCTACTGCACGGTACACATTTTTTGGTCAAATATATTTATTTTGACGTAGATAATACATTTTCAGATCAAAAGATCGTAGTGCATTCTGAATACTGTTGTACTAATTCCCAATAGTTATGTCCCAGCTTGACAATTGTTTTCCTTTTGTTTATGTCCAGAATATGAGATTGTTTCACCATACGAGGTGACCCATGAAGGCATGTACATCTCCCATGAAGTATCTCACCATCAGAGGAGAAGGCGAGTCCGATCCCTGACCCCAGATACAGGCTCTTCTCGGGCTGATAACAGCAGCCAAACAGTGCACTTCCGGCTCAGCGGCTTGGGGCAGGACTTCCACATGGAGTTGATGGAGGCCTCGCACAACCTGATCGCACCTGGCTTCACCGTACAAGTCCTGGGAAAGAACGGCACTAAGAGCCTGAAGGTCTACCACCGGGACGACCTCTGCTTTTACCAGGGGTCACTGAGGGCAAGGGTCAACTCCTCGGTGGCACTCTCCACATGCATGGGGATGGTGAGTCCAAGCTCTTTTCGGTTTGCATTGTGTTGTTGTACTGTTGGAAGTTGTAGCATTGAATGGGAGACAAAAGGTTTCCTCTACCTTAACTATGTTAAATACTACCATCATTCATCAGAAGTAACTGAATTTGATGCTGCAAAAAATGCTCTTCTAAGCCAATTTATTTGTATTATTTAGAACAGCAGACCTTGCCGGGATTTACAGTCTCAGATGTTACTAACAACACATTTTAAAATGGCAATTGGTATAATTTTATAGTCAAGAATCTTAAAAAAAAATGTAAAAAGTGAAAGCTTCTTCAGATCATATGTCAAGGGACTGAGGATGGAAATTAGCTTTGAGCTAAATTTGATGTAAGCTGTTCATTAATACATGCTGTCCCATTCATATAAACAAATAAACTAAACTAAGGCACATGTCTTATTTTAAATGCACTCTGTATTGAAGCACAGAATCCTTATACAGTATATCTTTTGGTCAGTTAATAAACAATAGCTTATTTGCATGTTCGTAAATCCCTTTTAAAGTCCAACAGTTAGGAGAAAACAGCTTCCTTTTTGATTTTCTATGGGAATCCAAGCTATAGAATGTAGTTGAACCACATTCAGCCTAAGACACCGTTGTACAGTTAGTGAATACAGTACAGTGTGAGCATTAGAACTGGTACAATTTTCCTTTTGTCATACAGCATCTTTTTAACTCACATTCACTCCCCACTCATCAAGAGGCCTATTTAGTCTTTGCTGGGAAGTACATAGTAAAGGAGTCAGCCCATTGTCCAACTGGTCAAGCTTTCCACTCTCGTAACACAACATGCAACACAGGCTGACATATAGGGCATGGCTGGTGAAGTTCTTTTCTTCCACCTTCGTCTGTCATTAGCATTAAAGCTTACGCTCTGAGATGAATAGATCATTATTATTTGCCATGGACGTCTTCCCCTAGAAACTGTTTCCTCAATATCTCTGGATATAAAAGATTAAATTAAGCATGTGTGAGGGAGCCACCCAAAAAAAGTAGTGCTGCTAAGTACTACTGCTAAATAGTCTGGACTTCAACAGAAGGCAGTATGGATCTATACCAAATCCCTCCATTTTAACTCCCTCATAAAACATACAAAACTTGATCCAACATGAGAGTCCAAATCAGAGGTTGATAATTTATCTGCTATGACCGTTTCCGAGTTACAAGGATGGTAAATGTATACAGTCACGTTGCACTATAGCAGGTTTCTCAAACTTTTCTGGCCAGAGCCCCGAAAATAGACATGTAACCGACTCGGGACCCCACGTGCGAAATTAAAATAACAGAAGTATTAATTTAAAGTGTCAAATCAGGTTTAATGTTGTTTATTTGAATAGTTTATCATCTTATTGGACCATATTTCACTAAAAGATACTGTTTAAAAATATAGAGCAAATACACTGTCATATTTATCAAAAATGTATCTGGTTTACGTTTGTGTTATTCCCAAGACTGTTCATACTGAGTTTCATTTTCATTTGACTGTGATTACTAACGGTAAAAGACAGACAAACGCTGAGTCCTTATAGGCACAAATAGATACATAAGATATAAATATCACTGAAAGTAAATGACTACAGACAAGACTTGTTTATACAGTATCTAGATGATCTCTCTGCAGTGTCTGAGAATTTCCCTTCTCACTAGTCACAGAATGGCTTCCCTCCTGGGATGCCTCTTTTTTTCAGAAAGTGTCGGCATTTCATCCCAGCTCCCAATAAAAGATTCAGCCAAAGGGTCTAGGGTTGCAGGGTCTATAAATGTGGTTCTCACGATTAAATTAAAGGACTAGAATTGACTTGGGTCAGTGCATCAATGGGAATCAAACGTGGATGTGAATTAGAAACAGCCTGAGATAATGACTAAGTCACCTTCTTTAAAAAAAAACTCTTTAAGATATAACAGCAACTTTGTTTCATTATTGACACGTTGTGCCTTCTATAAAACTAATGCTCAAAGTCTATTCTTGATTATAAATCACTAAAGACCACTGTGTAGATAAACAAGATCAATAACACCCCATGTTCTAGAGGTCGATATCTGACCAACTGTTGCTCTCTCGTGACCTTGCAGTTGGCTAGTTTCCTATTTGGCAGGTGACAGGTAAATATTGACCAGAGAACCCTAAATCAATAGTTTTCTTGTGCAACCACCTGTCTGCAAAGGTAGAAATATGCCCTTCTAATAGTGACACCTGCCATGTGTATCATTACTCATGTGACACTGTTTGTCCTGTTTTGACCCTGGCATATGGTTAGAAAAGCTGTCTACAATGTGTCACACAGAGATAATCTCCCTTCAAGCTTGCATTTATTTGCATCTTGTCAGAAAATTGCGATATATCCTTTCATGTGCAACTTTTGACACAAAAATACAACCATTTGTGAACCCAACCCTTGTGGTTGGAATAATTTAACAATATTTATCCACTCCACTCCACTCCACTCCAACAAACTTTAAGCTGTAAGTTATATCTTCTTACATAAACTTGTAAAACACTTAAAACCATAGCCTTCTGTACTTGTTCACACCTTTGTATCTGTGTGTCTAACATACATCGAGGACTTCTAACGCACACCTTGCCTTTGCACCAAAGGAAAAAGCCTACCGCCCTGCTACAAATCACTCTGTGTTTTCCTCTTGTAAAAAGACGGGTGTGTGTATCGCCTCAGGACTAGTAGCAGTAGTAATAATAGAATATGGCACACTCCCCGCCTTTGGGATTTCCAACAATATATGAGACATCATCACTTCAATGTGAAACAGATTTGATGAGCGTGCAGTGTGGTCTTGGCACAGAACTGTAATCATTTTCCAAAAATGTGTTTGTATTGTTTTAAGTTTGTTGATTTCATTCACTTTTGCTAGACTGAAAGCTCTGCATTTTTGGTTTGTTTTTGGCCCCTCGCCTATAAATGTTGATTATCCTGTTTTGAGCACAATAATTTAATAAGTAATTTTATCCAGAATATGCATGTTGCAACTTAATAAATTGCCAACACACACTAATCTTCATGATGCCATTATGGAATGGATGGAATCAGTTTGCAAGCGTTTATCATTTCCAGTTGCTCAATGAAGGTCTCCAGAAGTTCAAATTATTAAAAAAAAAAAGATTAAAACACATGAGACTGTGATTGCAATTAGTTAAATCCTTGTTTTTAAAGTTAAATCATTTCCATCTAAAAATAGATTGCATGTAAAACCACTTAATAGATCTTTGGCCGCAGTCAGGTGCACCTTGTAATGCGTTAAGAGCTTCCTCCGCAGTTCCGTTTTGTGTAGTTTCCCGCCTGCGCCCTCTTATTCCTGTCGTTGCTTGTCTGAATGTGTCTGACTCCAGAGGGTCCAGCTGTTTGCGCCCTCCCAAGCAGTGTTTCAGTATTTTATGACTGCTATTTGCACCTCGTCCGCAGCACTGTGTAATCTGATGACTCTGGATATTTAGGAAAGGCTCCACAGTGACCTAATCTCCAACATACTGACTCGCATATGGGACAGATGAAGTAATGAGTATAATATAAATGTGTAATAAACTGTAAAAATTGAACATGGGCAACATTTTACGCCATAACAAGATTCAATACACTGCAATGCCCTCTGTATTTGTACAATTATGCTTTGGCTGGCTCTCCTGGAAAGACATTACCCATCTGAAAGTAGAAGAAAAAGTTCATTAAGTCAGTGAGCATGTGGTTTGAGTGTGATGACAAGATGGCAACTGAAGATTTCACCACCGACAGTGAGGGAAAAAAAATGGTCTAGATATAGAAACTGTAGAATGTAACATATGCGTGTAGTGGTGACAGGAAAAGACATAGGGGCAGAGAGTGGATGAAGTTTGTCAGATTAAAATGCAGTTACAGCTATCATGAGCTTGTTGACATGGGACAGTGGAAGTGTCTTTTCAGCGACTTGCAGCATGGTTCAAATGGCTGCAAGATGTTAGGTTCCTATTCATGGACTATAAAATCTACTGTAGGGCTGCACAATTAATTGAAATTGAATCAAAATTTTGATGGATGCATGTAGCAAATCGCAAAGGCAGCAATTATGAAGTACCATTGTTTTGTCCACAAGCGACAAAATGTAATGCTTTATTCTGTATAAAAACTGCTAACCTTGTACTTTAGATCTGTACAAACCGGTTCTGAAATGCTTCTTTTATTAGTTTGTCAGATCCTATTTCAGTCTTTTGGTCAATTCTCCTGGATGTGAACTTTGAACAGAATCCTATTAATAAAATGTATATCACAAATCTAATCGTAGTCACAATACTGGCCAGAAAAATCATACTTACATTTTTTTTCCTTAATCGTGCAGCCCTTATGTACTGTACCCTACTTTAGAAACTGCACACAAACGGTGCACTCTGTGTAACTTGTCTGACGGTGGGTCCAGCTGCTTGTCTCCATGGTGATGTTATCATTTTGCATGCAATGTTCCACAGTTTGGCATGTAAATATTTATCTAACATATGTTTCATTATGGTATTTATTATTGCTCAGAAATTACTTGAAAAACATGCATTCTTTCTGTGCGTTTCTCTGACCTGTATCTTGGCCTGCTTGTCTCCATGGGGAAAGATAAGTTTAATGCCTTACTCAGGAACATTCTAGGCAAAGCAATGGCATCTCCACGAAGACAAGTGGGTGGCAGATCCTGCATCAGAGTATACACAGTGCACCTTTAAACAAATAAAATTTGTGTCACTCAAGCAATGAACATTTGTGTTGCATTGTTTAGTTGGTCCACATTTTCTTTCTCACTTAGTTGTATTTTGTTTTGTAACACCTTCTTTGTGTTTTAACCCTTGTAATTGAGCTCTGCAAACCTCTAATCTGCACGTAAATAGATGCTACTGTCAATGTTTTGTTCAAGTTTAGAAATATTTAGTTGTTTATAGAGCAATTCTATGAATCCCTTTTGATCGAAATGTATTAAATCTTCAAAATTCTGTATACGAAAGAACACTATAGCTTTTGTATCCAGTGGGAAATTGCCAGTGTCCTAACATAAACTGGCCCAAATCGAGCTTTAATACATTACCACATGTTTCAAGTCAGGGGCTCCTTTCTGACATACAGTTAAATTATTACAATTGCCTGTGGTCTGGTGCCATGTGGATTACTGCAGCACGCACTGGCTGTCACAAGTGACCGTTACCATCCATTTTGGCTCAACGTCTCCGACCATTATCATTATTATGTCGTTTTGGCTAAAAATAAAAAGGATGATGATGCAATTGTTTATAGATTAGTACCCTGGCATTTGTTTGGACTTGTTCTTTTTCGGATGGAGCAAAACATCTGCAGCTACTGAATGGGAGAAATGAGTAGACAACAATAATGGTGGCTTTGTATTTTACTCATGCAGAAAAAAATGTGCTGACTTTGCTGTATGGCTCCACTCTGACTAAAGGAATTCTTTCCACATTGTTCTTGTTTTTGTTTATTTTTTACAACCTGAAAAATATTGTAATCTTCTCAATAAGCACTGAGACTGTGGCATGTTTCCTGTTGTACATTATACTAGTTATGGCATGACTCGTCTGTGGGTATGTTTTGTCTCTAAGGCACCAATTACTTTACAACAAGAAATGACACAACTGTTCACATAATTCAGCTTAAGTCTGGTTAGTAGTAAAGACATAAAAAGTCTAGTGACACACAGACAAGATGAATAAAGTCACACTGGACTATATATTCATGCATGGCCTCATTAAAGCATTTGTGATAGGATCAATTGACCAGTGACCACACAGTAACTCCTACATTTTGTGTGGTGTTTTGTGTCTATTCATGAACAACATATACATGTTGTAAACTCTAGCCTCTTACGAACTCAGTCTCATTCAGATGCTAGTATACTTCAACAGTGGAGCCAAGTATGGTGAAGTGTCTTGCCCTAGAGCACAATGACAGTGTGGTCCGCAAGGGGTTTTGAACCGTCAGCCTTTGGGGTAGTGGTATGAGGGAGGCATATCCATCCCTAAACTAACTAAGCCCAACCTACCTTAGCTTCCATGATCAGCTGAGGTGGTTTGGCCAGTGAACGTTAGAAATTCAGTCACGTGGAGGAACCTGGATGATACTGTATTTTTATTTATTCATTTATTTATTTTTAATTTTCAGATGTATTCCTACAAGCCTACATATTCTGAGTTGCAGTAAATTCCTTATATTAAACACTATTGTGAATTTTTGGTAATGAATCTCTCTTGTCTTCCCTGATTTGTGTTCAGTCTTCACTTGGTTATGTGTGATCCCTGTGTGAAGTTACTGTTACTGTGATCTAATCGGTATTTGTGATATTTTTTGTATTATTGATGTGTCTCACTTTATACTAGTTATGGCATAATGGCATTATCATTATTAATAATGCCCTGGACAGGTTATTGGGACCATCAACCTGTCCAGGGACAGCAGATGGAAACTAGCCTGTGGCTAAATTCTGGCATATTTACATATGAATCATATGTACATTAATATGCACGGTCCCTTTTTATAAATAAATAAAATAAATGCTTCCAATGTTACTGTCGAAAATTCACCAGTGAGCTTATATTTATCATTGTTGTATTGTTTCCTTCAGTCAGGTTTGATTCGAACCCAGGATGCAGACTACTTCCTGAGACCTGTATCTCACAGCCTGGCACGGTCCGAGAACTTCACAGCAGTCCCTGGTCACCAACCACACATCCTCTACAAGAGCTACAGAGAGCCCAAAACTGAAACGGGACACAAGGTCCACAATCTGCAGAAGAGATCTCTACACTCCACAAACTATGGAACCAGGAGCACACACGACAATCAGCAAGACAGAAGACATCACCCTAACCATCACAACAGGCACGGAGAGCGGCAGAGACAACA
Source organism: Rhinogobius similis (assembly GCA_019453435.1). NCBI lineage: Eukaryota > Metazoa > Chordata > Actinopteri > Gobiiformes > Gobiidae > Rhinogobius > Rhinogobius similis. The sequence goes on along the minus strand of CM033626.1, from coordinate 20,739,291 downwards.
CTTCTGCGGGAGACGGAAGAAATGTATGTAAGGGCAATTTCCTAACTATTTTAATTTGTTGATAGAAATCAGGGCAGATGCTGTTGATTATTTTTCTACTGGATGAAATCACATATCAAAAAGTGCATAAAGAGAGATTCTTCTACCATATTGTACCTGCAAGAAGCTGTAACAATAACAACCATCTTCCAGAACAAGCAGATTTTTCATCATTGTATAGTTTTCTCTTCCCACTTTGTCTTGGAAGTACAAAGTTTTTCTAGCATGTTTTAGAGTCTGTGTGTGGTTTAGTCCAGATAACCATTAGTTGATTAGTTGTTGATTATTACTATTCATTCAACTAAATGTTTCAGCCATAATAGAAACTAACTTTGTGTTGGACTCTTGACTTCAACTAACATGCATTTCTTCAATGCTCAAGGGCTATAGTTTTCATTTTCTAGATCTGAAAGAAGGTTTAAATTAACCCAGAAGCACAAATCTTTGCCAATATATTTTATGGCGCCATTTGTAAATACCATACCATATTGTTCAAGAACATTATTTAAATTTATGCTGCCATCTTTTCCAGTGTGTTTCATTATCATCGTGTTTCAGTTGTTCTGTGAATGATTAATCTTCACCGTTAAATCATCTACTGCTCATATTTCACATGTTTGGCCTCATAACTTTGCAAACAATATATCATTTCCTATGCATCGTACACACACATTTTATGCATGTCTATTGTCCTCCATGTTATCAGGGGAGGCCTGCAAGGACTCATAATAATGTATGCATTTCCCAATAAAAGGTGATGTGCTTTGTAGTTAAGCAGCACACAAACATTTATCATCAAAAAGTTAAATGCTCTGTTATTTTATACGTAGCTAAGACATTGTGAAAGATGTCTTTGATAGTCTTTTCCAGCAGTTTAGTTTGATTTTCACAAGACAACAGGGCTGCTCTGAACAATCTCACTTACATTAGGATTTCATTAGTGACCTAACATGCGAGGTTAAGGGAAATGTTGTATATACTCACTCATTGACTCGGTCTGACTAATGTTTGCTTTAAGACGTTATCTCCGGATCAGTTAACATGGGCCCATGCAGAAAGGGGTCATTTCAAAAGGAGCGCAGACTGTAAAGGGTCCGTGGACGTTACCCTGCAGAACCCCAGCTGTGCGTCCCCTGAGAAAACACAATATTGTTTACATTCCCGTGGGGTGACTTCAGTGAACACCTGTGCCACGTTTTAGGCCGAATGAGACACTTTTGGGTGCTCACCTGCTTTCTGCCTACATAAGCAAACTTTGAAGGTTTTATGGTTTCCAGCAAGAAGTAAAAGTACTGAAAAACAGAGCTTCAGACATGGAGTGAAAATGTTTACAAGATTTATTGCTAAGCTTTGACCTGTTGACCTAGTGTCAGAGGAGAGTGAAAGTTAAGCCACAACAGAAAATAGTCAGTCCTGTCTCTTCATCCCAGTGTTAAGACTTGCAACTATCGTCCTGTTTGCACACTCAGAAAGGCCCATAGTTTTTAAGATGGGCTGCTATCATTAAAACAGCACAGAGGAAGAATGATTGTAAATATTGTTCCTTACAACACTATAAATTGTCTAAAATTACACATTTACTCCGGTTAATGGTAGCTTTCTGCTCAAATTGCAATTCAATATAATCATTAGTTGCTGTCATTAATGCTTAACTTTTACAAAGATCAGTACCATTTTATTATAACTACCGCTTAAGTTGCCTGTATGAAAAAAGACTTAATTCCATAATGAACAAATAGTTTATTAAAAAATATTCAGGCTCAGTAGCTACAAATAAAGCTGGGGTACACCATGGAAGAAGGAAATAGGTATTTAAATCTGTTCAACTCATCTCTAGCTCTCACAAACCCTTTAGCACAGTGTTAATTTCTATATGCATTCATTTTGGGCATTTTTAAAACAACTTTTTTCAAACAATGAAATGAAATAGCTTTTTTTAAGACATGTGTATTTATAAAGTTTTACCCAATGATCAAATAAATACTGCATATCTTTTTAATAGTTTGTAATTCTATTTATTTTATTTTTTCCACTCCCTTTCTGTCTCCAGTCATGCCCAAACCTCCGGAGGAAGACTTGTTAGTGCTACCAGATGAGTACAGATACTTGCCCAGGACCAGGAGGGCAGTGCTTATGAAGCAGCAGACCAACCAGAAGCTGAACGTGGAGACGCTGGTGGTGGTTGACAGGAAGATGATGGACAACCACGGTCATGACAATATCACCACATATGTTCTCACTGTGCTCAACATGGTAAAATATGAGGAAAATCTACTCAAGGCTCAATTGTTGATAGAAGTGTAAAATGAGAAGTAATTGGTCTAAAAGTTCACACATGAAGCTATTACATCTTGTTGCTTTAACATTTTGACACCGTTCACTTACCAAAACGTGATGTTGATGAGATCATTATATGACCACATTATCAGGGTTGGACTTGTTAGCCGTGTTGGAAAATACCTAAGTCTTGGACTCAAGTAGTTGCTTTTAATATGCACATTTAAAAACAATACTTAAAGTTACTTTACTGTAACTTTTTCTTTCTTCCACCTTTCTTTTTCTTCTACCTGCTTGTCTCCATGGAAATGGTTTTGCTTTGTCTGGAATGCTCCTCAGTTTGACACTACAATGATCTATCTTGCATTTATTCAATTACAGATGATTTTATTACTACTGCTTTATTGTTTTTTATCTAACCAGCACACCAGACTCATCTCCATCTCCATAGAGTCACGCTGGTGGCAGACCCTCCGCCAGAAAGGTTACACAATTTAAGTTGGAACTTTCTCTCTAAATGAGAGGAAAAAGTATTGTTGACCTGTGAAATATATATAGTATTTGTAGTAATTGTGCTTTAGTGATTTTAGTTATGCATACATACTATAGTATGTATTTTTACATTCTCATTACCATTTTTGAGTGTTGAAGTAATCCTTTACTTCTGACTGCATGTTGGTCCTGTCACACAATACTTTATATTTTGATTGACTGACAAATCCAAAACTAATTGGTCTGTTTTTGAAAACATGATTTACACTGCAGGTATGTTAAAGCTGCCAGACAAAGAAGTCATTTAAAAACAGTGTTGGGTTTCCCACAACATGCATGGCCCCACACCTAAAGGATAATTTAATATATTCAACAGTAACACCTTTACAATGTTTTACAGATTGTTTTCGTTAGACTTTTGTGTAAAACAGGGATGTATATTATAATTGTTGCACAGTAAGGTTGTAGTTGTGGAAGTAAAAACAAGGAATCGCTCAAATATTCTTATGGTGGTATCTTCCAGCATCTGTCAAACATAATATTTCTACCCAAACTCTTGATTACCTTTCGGAACTCACATTGTGCACTTGCATTTTGCTAACAAACCACAGCCTTGTGTCAACGCGTGAGTCAGCTGTGCAGAGCAACATAAGGAATGAATGAAGGTGTTCTTGAAGAAAACAGGGGCTTAGCAAGTGTCATCTGCGGAATTCACAAGGCACTCTGAGAAAGACAAGGGTCCACTTTCAAAGCTCCAGCTGTTTTGATTGATGCTCAGATACTCGCTGCACAATTAGAAACAGCGGCTTAGGTGACCAGATCAGAGAAGGGTCAAGTTATGCTGAAAGATTGTCCTGATGGGATCGCCATATTGTTGTCATTTAGTGTTGAAAAGCATATTTGTTACATGTTGTAGGGCTGGGCGATATGGCAAAAACAAAAAATTAACCACAATATTTTTACTGAGCAGTCACCTTTTCTTTGTATTATTTATTAAAACAACTAAAAATAGCATTCGGTATATACCATATATATCATATTATATTAACACAAACAAAGAATCCAGTGCATTTACTCACTTAAAAAGGCCCATGCATCTCATTGACAATTTGAAACATTTTGATCTGATTTCGGGAAAAGGGGTGTATGTTTTATTGTATTTCTGTTTTGCTTTCTTCAGGTTTCCAGTCTGTTTAAAGATGGGACCATAGGAGGAAACATCAACATAGTCATTGTGGGTCTTGTGCTTCTGGATGAAGAACAGGTAATCCATTACCAGCAGTTTGCTTTTCAACCTTTCCTCTATCCAACTGGCAAATTTAAATAATTTGTAACACTGTATTTACATTTCACTATTGTCTATTTTTAAAGAGTTCTTTATCTTGATTTGTGACTGCACATTTTAATTCCTCTGATGTTCTTTTACTTTGTATCGCAACTATGGAATTTCTCCATTGTCGAATAAATAAAGGTTCTCCTATCTTGAATGAATGAATTTAGTGAATTAGTCACAGAAACTGGGACCTACAAATCGAGTTTAATTTTTTTTTTAGTTTGGTTGTCTAACTAGAGGAGTCTTTTCTCCCTTGCACATTTTCAAGGAGATTCCTCTGTACTTGCTAACTACAGTACTAGGTCTTTCACACTGGTTAATTAGAGGGGTATGCATGCTCTTGGATCATATTCTGAAAGGAATTTAATCTGTGGTTGAAGGGTGAAAAACTGATGTAAAGTGAACAGTGAAGTCCAACACCGGCATATGGGGATTAAAATGCCTAATGGTCCTTCTACCAACAGAATGGCTTAGCAATCAACCACCATGCGGACCACACACTCAACAGCTTCTGTCACTGGCAGTCGACGCTGGGAGGCCGAGGTGGGCGAAGACACGATCATGCCATCCTCCTCACTGGACTGGACATCTGCTCTTGGAAAAACGAGCCATGTGATACACTGGGTAACAGGATGAGATTATTCACCTCAGATTACAACATAAAACAATAACATAGGTGGGAATGCATAAGACACAATGCAGTTAGGAAGAAAGATTAAACTCAAAGCAAATATGGCATGTCCCTTGTCCCATGTGACTATCATGTGTGCCTTTGGGAAGGTGCCTCTGCCATCTGTCCCTCCCTCTGACACAGGTTCACATCACCCAAACCAGATGTCCAACAAATCTGTTGTTTTGACATCTCTGAGCACTTTGAGTTTCACATGATATAACAAAAAAGTGCTACATAGTAGAATGACAATGGATCATAAAGTAATAATGTACAGTTAATACATTTAGTTGTTTTGTGTGCTCTACAGAAGACTTGAGTGCAACAAAAAGGAATTGAAGAAAGTTTCAACTGGTAGTTTTGAATCTTGCACATGGCGTTTATCTCAATATTTATACACATAGACTAAATAACTAAAAGCAGCTTGTTTTGTTGTTGTTTTGTAATGACTATGCAGGCACTATGCCACTGTGAGAAAAAAGAAAACATGTTGGTATACATGCACATGCAGTGCTCTCAAAGGCTTGCCTTGAGTTGTGACTTCAAAGTGTAGGGTCTAGCATTAGCCCTAATCATGGCTATGAAAGCTGAGTTCAAAGGCTGTGCGTGAGCTAGCTCTTTAGGCTACTTAGAGGTGAATGACCACAAGCACCACCAGGCCGTATAACACTCTTTATTTACACAGCCCTTGGGGACTCTTTCTCTTGTATTTTCCCCATTTTTCAAAAGTGCAATGTATAACAGTGATGATTTCTGCTTAAAACTGAAACCAAATAGTTGTTCTCACAGTTAATCTGCCTGCCCATGTTTAACGTCAGCGTCCACATTAGTTATATACATGACAACATATGTCTGCAGCAAATGAGTTAGAGCCGTGAAACAGCAACACATGGCTCAATTCTCCCAGAGACACTCAAACAAAAACCTTCAAGGAGCCCCTCTGGGGTTTACCAGTCTTTTGATTCACAGCCAGAATGTTGTGGGTCTGTGTGAGGGAAGAAAGGAGATAGTGTGGATAGAGCAAGAACTTTTACCCACAGTTTTAGCCAATATATACTTACGATTATTCTGTGTGACACTACTGCAAAATCATCTCCTTCCAATGGTGCAATGAAGTTTGACCCTGGATAGACTTTCTACTGTTTATACGGCAATGAACATATACTTGTCAGTGTTCTTGCATATGCATATATATATATATATATATATATATATATATATATATATATATATATATATATATATATATATATATATATATATATATATATATATATATATATATATATATATGTATGTGTGTATTTATTTTTCAGGTTTTGCTCCAATAAGTGGCATGTGTAGCAAATATCGCAGCTGCACTGTTAATGAAGACACTGGTTTGGGTTTAGCATTCACCATTGCTCATGAGTCTGGACACAAGTAAGACCACATCAGCCATAGCACGTCATTATAGGTCTGTATTGTTTTCTACATTTAACCTTTTGTTTGTGTTTACATAGTTTTGGAATGGTCCATGATGGGGAAGGAAACGTATGTAAGAAGTCTGAGGGGAACATCATGTCGCCTACATTAGCTGGTCACAACGGGATCTTCTCCTGGTCCGCCTGCAGTCGCCAGTACCTCAGCCGATTCCTCAAGTAAGTTTAATTATCAAGATTTAAAATGTATTTTCAGAAATAAAGCAACAAGCAGAATGGTAAAAAAGCATCCCTTGCCGTGGGAAAACCAAGAAGCATAAATGAGAAGCACAGATGAAAGTGTCCTGAACCAGCATGGACAGGCTTTCCAGGACAGCTGTATACATCCATCTGTCATAACAGTATGACTATAGACAGGTGCAGTGGGTAACACAGATCAATCCCTCCATCATGGCACCTGTTACTGGAATACATCAGACTGCAAATCGTGTTCTCAGACTTGATGGTAAGACACATGAATAGTGTAAACAAGTTTTCTAAACGACTGCATCAGGATCTCTCCAAGTTTGTCTCTATGGAGCTCAACTGTGACCGCCCACCACAAGGTTCCAGAAGTCAATTCCCTGTTAATTTTTCCCATAGTCTTTCCGAAAATAAGTCATAATGACCAAAAGTCCTATAATTTTATTTAAAATCTGTTTCTAAAGTGAATCAATAACTACTAACTTGTTAAAACATTAGCCAAATTTTAATCTTATGGACATTATGGACATTTGTTGCACCTTTTAAAGTGCTCATTTAAGCTTTTCTGGTCTGGTTAAAATTAATGAAAACTGTACTTCCAGAATCTTTGAGGGTTTCAAAGAGGGCAGGGCTGTTTTGCTCCATAGTTTGTCTGATAAAAAAGAGTTAGCAAAGCAAATACAAAGCATTAAGCAGTGACAATTCTAGTTAGTTATCCAATGGGGAAAAGATTTAGGAGTTGTTCTAGTTATAGAAGTCACTGTGGAGAACCTTCATATCATCTTTGCTTTTCCAGACATTATATCATGTGACATGTATGAGTAACGACTAGACCCTCATGCAAGTTTTCATTGCGTGTTTTACAGCATAGAATGGAGTAATACTGTATATCTCTTTGTGTCCAATTTCTTTTTTTTTCCCAAATGCCATGCTCTTAGCCTCTTATATGATGCATGTGTGTTTACACCAGACATGTGCCACTGATTAACATGTATTTCAGAAAGCATGGGACTCAAAGTGTTGATCTACATTCATAGTGTCTGGCCTTTCTGTCTGTGAATGTGTATGTGCTTGAAACGAGATAGGTCAAAGCTTGTGCCCGCCACTAAATTTACCAACTAACTGTCAGGTCTCCCCTCTCAAAGCGCTGCAGACGGGACACTGCATTTCCTGGCTGAGTTATTGGAGCTGTAGTGACCTCACCCTTGTTAGGCCTGTCAGCTTTATATTAAAACTCCCATCACCCCCTGGGGCCTCGCGAATGATATCTCTGAACCAGTGAACTCTCTCCACAGTCAACACACTATGAAAACACCTAAATTATGTGTTTTTGACTAATTGTAATCAGCTGAACATGGAGATAAGTTGATTGCGAGTCTTCTGGATTGCTGTGTTTGATTAGACAAGCCAAAAGCATTGTGTGTTTCTGTATGAATGTGTACTGAAAAGTACTGGTGAAAATAGTCAAACTCATTGCACACTGCTGTTGTGTCCAATAATTAAACCAAGAATGAGGCTCTCAACACATTTTATTAAAGGTTTCTGTAATTGTGGATGCATAGCAATAAAATAACAAGGAAGCATGCTGAAAGGATCAAAGATTAGACAATTACTCTTGTTGCTAGTGTGCAGTAAATTAATATTTTTCCCCACTGAAACATGATAAGCCCGCCTCATTCAGCCTTGACTAAGAAATGCTATTGTTGGCTGTAGCAGGTTTAGTACTAAGCATTGTGAGAGCCATCAGTCATGCATTTGTTCAACTTTGATGGCCAAGAAGAGCCAGAGCTGGCAACTTAAAATTCACTATTCTCTGATTGTAAATGTGCATCTCAGCTTTTTAACATTTCCACCAAAACGTAATGGTAAAAGGTAGAAAGAGACGACTTTCTACATTTTGCCAAATATGTTAATGGTAGTATAGCATGGATAGGATTATTCTTAGTCTTTTATTACCAATCAATAGTGGACAAAATAAGAATAACTGAAAACCCTATATCCTTCTATTCCTGAACTAATGGAGGGCTGTAGTGGAACAAAGAAATTCTTGGTCAACTAAAGATGCACCCTGCCGATCAATTAGTCGACTAAAGTGGATGTGGTGCTGGCAAAAGTTCACAAACCTAATGATTTGACCTCTAGAAAAAGTGCACTGACAAGACCACGACCACAAGATTACAGGAGATAACACTTACAAATCTAAAGAACTGTGTATTTATCTGTAAAAGGCAGATTAATGTCACAATTCACAAAAAAATGTTAGGATAACCTCAACCTTTCAGCTGTTAAAAATCTTTTTAAATCCACAAAAAATAATTAGTTGACTAAGAAAAATGTTGGTTGACCAAGACACAATCGACCAAGTAATACTAAAAGACTAAAGGTCTACAGCTCTAAACAAATGTACGTCTAATTTGTTCATTTATTTATTGTATATATATAAAATGTAAATATTTTAGAAATTAGATCAAAGAAATGTTGTTCATTAATTTTCATTTGAAAGCGATCTAAGATTTAAAAGTTACTTTTAGTACATATCTTTCTCTTGCTATGATTTCTATAATTACATACTGTACGTTTATTGACTTATGGTTGAGTGCATGATTGGTAGATATTTAACACTTGGCTTAATTTATTATCTGGATAATGTATCACTTAACTGCCTGGTAAATATGAAGTGCTTATGCAGAAAAGACATTGTACTTCACAGACATAAAAGCAATAAAACAAAGCACAATCGCACATGCTGCCTGCTAAAGCCATCAGAACCAATCCGACATTGGCCTTTACATGCTTTTACCATATTTTGTGTTGTAGTTTCTTGGCCTGCTGCACCAAAGCTGTAAAACATCTCTGTATAGAAAGCAGTGATATCGGTTAACACTGGAAACCCCCACTGGTGAAAGCATATGAGGGATATGGGCAAGGATTTTTGTGACATAATTAAGTGTCCGTTACAGTAAAGTACTTGATTTGAGTTGAAGTTTGGCATCTTGTTTTGTTGCCATGGTTATGTGCACGGGTACTCTCCAAAAAGCAGTACAATAGACCATAGACATAGACCTATTTTGCATTATTTAAAAAGAATTTGTATTTAGAAAAGGTACGACTTTTAAAGTACAATTTGGGTTGTTTAACGTTTTTAATTAAATTCAGCTTATTAAACCAAATGATTTGTCAGTTGACCTGTTAATGTTATTTTTAAACAGGGTTCTTATATGTTGTTGGTTGTGAGTTTACAGCAAACATTGTATTTGTTCAATAGAAATCAGTGTGTGATTGACACTTTGAGTTTGTGCTTACTAGACAGTTTTAAAAGATGACTTATTATTATTTATGACTAGATATTTGTACATTGTAATATGTATGGCTTTCAAACAATATAATTATGAAATTGATTCATATTTCTATTCCCAGCACTGCCCAGGCTCTGTGCCTATCTGATGAGCCCAAAGGGGTGGATGAGTATCAGTATCCAGAAAAGCTGCCTGGAGAGTTGTATGATGCCGATACACAGTGCAAATGGCAGTTTGGCGAGAAAGCTAAACTCTGCACTCTGGATTTTAAAAAGGTAAAATATACAGTGCTTCAATACAGGTACAACTTGAAGCATACTGTGAAAGTTGAAGTCAATTATGTCATCCCACAGTGGTTTAAAAACAGCTTTAAATATTGCCAAGCCTTGATTCTCTTTAGACTTTTCAGATCACACCCATGTAACACGAGTGCGTTGTAATTTAACTATGACTGCACAGAAAGAATATATAATATATAGACGGGAGAATCGTTTTTTAAAAGAATATTTTTACAACTTTTGTTCGGGAAAATAATTCTTCCCTCTCTTAAAGCAAACCGTAACAGTCTAAAGAAAGCCATTAAAAAGTCATTGGAATAAGTGACTGAGTATACACTGGAGCTTTGCCAATGGGAATTTGTCCATTTGGGGCACTCATTGTCTCATTAGTGTTCATGTTGCTCTTGGAGTCGCTCTGCCAGCCTTTTCAATAGAGTTTAATTTTGCTCAGTGTTATAGTAATGATACAATAATAAGCATGTTCTGTATCCTTCATGTTGGGCTACAAAACATCTGGATTACAAATGTCCTAATTTAACCCCAAAATCTGCTCGTTTGGGCACAGATCGTAATGTAGAAATTGCACTAAACAAGGACATGCTACACACAAAAAATGTATTTATCAGAACCATGGGATAACACATTTGCAAGGATTTTTGGCATGTTTCAAAGTATTGTGTGACCAAAATTCTCACTCAGACCTAAGTTGTTCCCTTAACACTTGTCGCTCATAAAATGACACCTTTAATACTACACTCAGGGGTGTCTTTTTTGATTTAATGATTTCACATTACATTAATCTTATTGGCACAATCCTACCTCTTAGGAGTCACATGATACTCTCAACAGTGTATAACCACACAGTGAAACATTACCCCTTCGTATTTAGTATAAAATTGTTATCTTTGATCTGTATCTATTTTCCATCTTGTCTCGACTCTTGCATTTCTTTTGCTGATCCGGCAGAAAACAGCTGGACACTTGCCTTGGGATGAATTCCTTGGTGGCTCTTGGCAGAAAGACGAAGTGCAGCTTGACGGCATCTGCACCGAGCTGTCAAAATCTGATATAGCCATTCACGTATTAATAAAGAGGACATGTTGAAAAGTAGCAGGCAACGTTTCACAGGAAAAATGAGAGCAGAAACCGCACAATGCTGTCATAACAAAGAATGAGAAGATAACTGTCAACTATATGGAGTTAATTTGTTACCACCAACCTGGCTGTCTTTCATTTAATTAACTCTTAATTTGATATTAATGGTGTGGCATGGTGCTTGATAGTGAAATATATTACATATCAGTTTCTCCTGATGATACACCACATTAACAAGTCATATTTTATTAGGTGACTTGTTGATTACTAGTAGGATAGGCAACTAAACTAGGCTGTTACACGGCAAATAAACCTTCATTTGATACATTATTTTCAAGACGTTCTTCCTCAACTGTCGTCCTAGGCACCAGAACATAAATAACTCCAAACAATACTTACAGCTCACATAGAGACTGCCAAAATATCATTATTCAATGAGATACGTCTGCACATTTAGTCAATGATTTTTTTAAACTGCTCCCTGGAGACAAAAAGCATCAGTTTGATTTATGGTTCTTTGATTTCCCGTGTCTGATGTTATTGATGTCTGTTGTGTGATGACTGTGCATCCCTCTTTAGTCACTGACATAATTTAAATCTCCCTCTGTCTCCCTTTAATTGATGCAGGACATCTGCAAGGCTTTGTGGTGCCATCGCGTTGGGAGGAAGTGTGAGACCAAGTTCATGCCAGCGGCTGAGGGTTCTGCATGTGGTCCAGATATGGTGACTCTACACAGTGTTTCTTCTGTTTGCTTAAAGTTGGAGAGGTTTTTTTCTCATGACAGAGCGTCATTCACTTTTTACAAGGACTTTTAGGCAATTCAAGTGGGTGAATGACAGACAGAATACTTTGTTTTAGAAGTAACATGTCTACCTAAGCGTCTTAAGATGTTCAACAAACCAAAAATGCTTCTACCTGTTTGTGGTACTGGCAGTACAGCATATAGCCTAATATGAGGTTGAGTGAATCCAACATGCAATGCACAAATTCAACATAATTTATTTTATGGAGGCCACAAAAATGTTTATATTTGATTCATTGTTCTAACATTTTGCTGTGATATATTGATTATTCTCTGCTGAACCAACAAAATAAAATATACAATGCTTATACATTTTAAGGTTAAAGACTTAATATATGTGTTCTATAAATTTCAAGGCTGACTATTAAATGCAAGCCAAGTGGATGGATGCACTTTAGGTTCATCTCAGTCCATTTTAAGTGAACTGCATCATTTTACCTCTGGCAGCAGCTGGGATTGGTTTTGGTGCTGACCTTGCAAAAATGTGCCATTGACTTTCATGCCAAAAAACAAACTATCCACTTAGACTTGATTCTGTTCTCATGCTTATTTCAAGATGATCCTCCGTAGGGGTTTGCTCTGACCCTCTTTCCCCTGACAGCTCCTCATCAACATTGGCTTCTCAATATATTGAACTTGATGTCTTAATACCGCCCCTCTTGCTTCACGGGACAATTAACTCTGCACACAAACAATAACGGACACACTTAGGAATCCCAGCACTCTGCCACAGGGGGGAACTCGGGGAAATCAGCTGTTCCTGTTTTTAGCTCAGAACCACGAGATTAGAAAGATCTGGTAGTTTTCAAATTTCAAACTGTGTTATGGGCACTACTTCAGTAGGTTTTTTCTGGGTTTTGTTGTAATCTTGAATGTCTTAATATGGCTTTGGTTTAGTCCACATTAAAATGAGTTTAAGTCAGTCTAACCCTGTTATCCCAACCCTAACCCTGGTTATCCCAATATTCAGACTTTGGAAACCACTTATGTGCTTGTAAATGTGGTTTAAGTAACATACAAAACATGAATGGACTAAAATTGTACCACATAAGTGCAGAAATATCAGTTTACACCTTAGTTCAAAAAGGTATAAGCAAGTTTTTATTAAGCTATTTTTGCTTGATAGTTTTCATTATAGAAATGACATTCTTATTTTTGTGCATATCGCCAAAACAACAGTTGCAATATTGTACATTTTTCAGTATATCTTCCACCTCTATTCAGTCCAGATTTAGGAAATACATTAAAAGGGTACAAAATCTATACCAAGGCCAATCTATACCAAGTAGTATTTTTTTGCAGTCAATGTAAAATGAGCTGTTAAAGGGTATTGTACGAGTGATGTCATCTTAACAGGGACAAATCCAATTCAAATGCAGTACCAGGAAACTGCATTTGACACAATGTTGCTTTAGGTAAATCCCAATTTTGTGAAGTCTTCTTGTGTTACATCTGGGGATTTTTTAAACATGTGACTGGTTGCTTGGTTAGTGAGTCAGCTGTTTTGATACACTTTGGGAGTTTCATATTAGAGTCTATGTGAAACTTGTATGACCTCATGCATGTCTCTTTACATCATTATTTAGTTCTAGAAAGCTATTTTGGCCTGCATTCCCTTCTGAACACATCATCTCTTGTAATAAGATAATTAGTTGTTTATTATTACTTACAAAATAATTATAGTTTTTTCCCAAATTAACAAAGCCCTTGCAGCAAAATGTGCTTGTGTGCCTTTGGTCCTTATAAAATGTGATCTTATCATCACTTGCATATAAAAAACATTCCGTTGTTTTCTGTTTAGTTATCTGTTATGTTTGACTTTTTATTCAGTTTGCATGGTACCTCAATGTAGCCTGGCCTGTGTAAAGGTCCTGTGAAAGATTGCGAATGCTTAACCAGTTCTGGGTCCATCTGACAGTAGTAAAACTTTAAATCCACCCCAATAGCTTCAGAGGCAGTTCTCATAAAGATGGTCTAGGGCTGGGTCAGTTAGAAAGACTGTGCCATTTTGACACTTTTATGACACCTAGTTCTGAGCTTGTGGGTTGCCTCCCTTTTTTCTGTCTTTTTTAAACGGTCTGTATTTTGTTTGTTTTTTGCCTTGCAGTGGTGTCGCAGGGGCCAGTGTGTGAAGCAGGGCGATGAAGGCCCTCGGCCGCAGCACGGTCAGTGGTCTGAGTGGTCATCTTGGTCTGCCTGCTCCAGGAGCTGTGAGAGTGGGGTGTCCCATAGAGAGAGGCAGTGCAACAACCCAAGGTAAATATATCAAAAATACTTAGCAGAGTGGTTAGCACTTCTGTGTTGTAGCTAAAAAAATATAATAATGTTTGATCCTGTGAAAAATGTGTGCCCACCTCATGGTACCATTTGGTCTTTTGGGTTACACCAGTTTTCTGACAGAGACAGGTGGAATTCTCTTTCAACTCTAACAACTGCAAAGCTACAAAAATAACCTAAAAGCTAGTTTAATCAGATTTGAATTTTGTGTGAAGTTAAAATCAGTTTGCATATTATCTGCCCTGACGTATTATGCAAATGGTTTGTAAGTAGTTTCGTCACTTGTAATTACTTTTTTAAGGGCCACCAAATTGCAATTGTTACTCAATTCAACATGGGTAAACGGTAGAGAATAAATGTGAAAGAGTATTGTTGTTTGAGAAATGAAACCCCCACTTAGGATCTTCTGAAGTATAAGGGCAAACCTCAACACAACACTGGAATAAAGAAGAAGAAAAAACAAGTATAAGGAAATAGTTTATGTTACACCGCTTTACAGGCTCAGGGCAGTGATTTAACACAGTGAGGATGGTTCTCACAGCCTGACGCTTCGGCCTTATCTGTCCGCTTTAGTTCCTTATTCATCAGTCACTCAGGATTACTTGCGCTGCCAGTCAAGGGGCCCTAGTACTGCAAAACTCGGGCCTCCTGTTTATCATGTCATGCCAAGATCTTGACAACTAGCTAAATTAGACTGAGAGTGATGAGAAGAAAAAGAAACACAGTTGAATCTTGTGAGGAAAAAAAAGACGAAATGGTAGGGAGATGCAGGAAGAGCAGAGGTTGGATGAGGCAGATAACAGACAGGATTAGGCAAAGGAAATATGAAATGTGCAGAATTTAAGGACATCTATAAGTGACAGTGTGTTTGGCTGGAGCTTATTAAAGGTGTAATTGTCATGAAGAAGGGATTTCCAAGAATGTCGCCTGGGGATGTGCACCTGTGATTGAACCCGCTGTTTATGTATTGTATAAACCACCTACTATTATGTGCAACCCTGCAAGTCATGGCAAATCAAACTGTGCTGTCAAATCTGTTTCAGACCAGCGTATGGAGGGAAATTCTGTGAAGGTTCTTCCAGGTCGTACAAACTGTGCAACACTGAAGATTGTGCTCCCAACAGTATCGACTACAGAGCGCAACAGTGTGCAGAGTTCAACAGCAAACAGTTTCGCGGGTGGTACTACACATGGAGGCCGTACACTAAAGTGGATGGTAAGACGAAGCTTTACGAACACAACTTTACACACTCTACACACTTAACACAACTACACATTACACATATGGGCCCAGATTTACTGAGATAGGTGCTAAATTGCGGATACTACTTAAAATTTGCACATGCTTTTTTTTGGGCGTGTTGCATCATATTTACCATCACAAACTGCGTGTATTGTCAGTGGAGTAAATCTGAAATGTAAATGAGTTTACTGCCGGTGAAGAGGAAGCGCTAATGTGCATGTGCCTCTGCTGCTGCTTCTTTAGGAGAACTGACAAATGTAAGAAGATATAATAATAAATTATTATATTCACTAACCTCACAGGCCAACAACTTTTTTTTTTAATGATACAAATTATTTTAATTATTTGGCACATCAGTGTTTTTTCTGAGATCTTCATCTATAGGGAAAGGCTGTGCAGCACAGTGTTCATGAACGTTTAGGCAGAATAAGCCAGGTCTTATGTGCGTTTATCTAGAGTTCAGATGCGCACTGCAGCGCACACAGACAGAGGGATGTGATGGAAAACCTACAGCCGTTTGCTTTTAACCAGCGCTGCCAAAAAAATTAATTTGGGATTGCAGGGATTTTACAGCCTCATTAAAAGCGGAGTTTAAGAGATAACGGGACAGCACCAACGTGCACGCTTTGGAGATGTGGAACAGGTGTACGAGTCACATCTTCTCTGGTGTCATCAATACTCATGCACAGTTTTCAATTAGGACATTAAAAGGACAAACTCCTGAAATCAGTTTGAGGCATAGCTTCTATAACATTTCAACTTCAAAGCAACACAAAGGAGAATCCAGGCCATGATGTAGGTAAAGTGTGTTTTTATAACGGCTCCCCTCCATCAAAAAAACACCATTATTTTGTAGTAGGGCTATTTGTATTTGTAAATGAGCCAAACTTAACTATTTGAATCAATTTATAATGCCATGTTGACATTAAACTGCAATAGTCTGTTATGTGCAAAAGTTTAACACCTGCTTTTCAGACTTAGTAATTTTCATGCTATTTTGCTCCTCATCTTCCTGATAAATGAAACAGCACCTGCAAAACATTATCATTTGCATTTTCTCAGCCTCTAATTTTGTGCGTTGTGCAAAATTGCCCTGTTCTGCATATTCATAAAGGCCCATGTGCTAAATTTGCGCTGCGGACTGAGAGAGGTGCATATCTCAACTGCACATTCTTTTTGCTCCAGTTTAGTATGAACAACCCGCTTTGCACCTGTGCAAACGCTTAGTAAATCTGGGCCTTGGTCTTTGACAGTTAGTTTTGGGTATGGGTAAATATAAGTTATGTAGTGTGATGGTTTTAAAGTCTTTCCTGACAATTTGTGATTCATTTGGCTCCTTGGATGCTATGGTTCAGACTACAGTATTAATTTGAATCCTATGTACAATTAAATATATTAAAATAGCACATAGTAACAATAGCTCTTAATTTCTGACAGATCAAGATGTATGTAAACTCTACTGCTTTGCTGAGGGATATGATTTCTTCTTTGCTTTGGCTAGCAAAGTTAAGGATGGCACTCTCTGCTCACAAGACAGCTCAAATGTATGCATAGATGGACTTTGTGAGGTAAGACTTTGAATGCCAAATTGTAATGAATCATTCATGGAGTGTCTATAAGTTTATCATAAATTCTTGAGGGTTGGGTGAAGGTTTAAATTGTAACATGATGCAAAATGTCATTTTCAAATGCTTCTCTTGTTTTGCAGAAAGTTGGTTGTGATCGAGTACTTGGCTCTACAGCTGGGCTTGATGCCTGTGGGGTGTGTAAAGGAGACAACTCCACATGCAAGATTTATAAAGGACAATATGCTAAACAGCACTACACAAACCGTAAGTCAAGAAACACTCTTTTTTTTAACTCTTTTCCTCATGGCACACATTAATGAGTGGAAGATACTGGATGGAATATGTTAGGCACTTGCTCCACAAGGTTGTTTTTCAAAGTTTGCCAAAAAACAAATTGATGTGGTTGCATAGCTAGATCCAAGACTGTACCTCTTGTGTGCTATTCCAGCTTACAGTTTTCTTAGAATGTTCAGTGTGTGTGAAAGTGTTTTTCCACCAATCTGAAAGTGTATTTATGTTGCATCTAATAAAAATGTTGATTTATATCTCCATCTTTATTTTAGAGTATTATGGAGTGGTAACGATTCCAGCCGGGGCGAGGAGTATTCGTGTTGTTGAGTTGAACACATCCAGCTCTTATTTGGCTGTGCGTGACACACACAGACGCTACTTTCTAAATGGGCAGTGGACTGTGGACTGGCCAGGCAGGCATTCGATTGCAGGGGCCATCTTTGAGTACAAGAGACCTTACAATAGACCAGAAAGTCTCGTATCAACTGGGCCAACCAATGAGACGCTAATTATAGAGGTAAATGAGAATTTCATTGTTGTGGGCTAATAATAATAACAACAATTATTCATTTGTCTTATATAATGTTTTTTGCTTTACAATCCCATGCATGTTGTTGTGATTTAAATTGAGTTACCTGATTTTCATACACAAAAGGAGATAGTCTGTATTTAAATGTGTCTGACCTGTCACTAGCTCTCACACGCCCTTTGGCACATCATTAATGTTTGTATGCATGAATTTTTGCAACTTTAGAACAGTGCAGTGAAACTGGGACAGACCACCAAGGTCAGTCCTTGCACTGCTTTTGGCTCTTACATCTTGGTTCGCAAAAGATAAAATACTTTTATGATTTTGTCACAATGTGCTTGTTTTTATAAAACATTCAGGGAGGAAAACATGGTGGAAAAAAATTACTTGTGCAATTAATACTTTATTTCATAATTTCATTCCATTCTCATTTCAGATTTTGCTTCAAGGCTGGAATCCAGGTGTGCGCTGGGAATACACCTTAAAAAACTCAGATGAAAAGAAGAATGACATAAAACACAGTTATACCTGGGCCATCATTCGCTCACAATGCTCTGCCACATGTGCTGGGGGTAAGTCAAAATAATTAAATAAATATCTGTCTCAGATTCTAACACATTTTTACAATTTCTTATATAAATTAAGCCCATGAGAACTTGCATGCAGAAAACCAGGGCTGACACTAAAAGACAACCATGTTCCATAGTAAATGTTCAACTTAACTCGTGCATTTCATTGCCCAAATGAAAAACTTCTGTCTGTCTAATCTAAACCCGCCTCTGTGATCTAGCCCTAGAATAAAGCCTTTAGCAGCAGGTTAAATGGTGCAGCGGAGCCTTCTCATCGTTATTCCACTGCCCCACCATTACGCACACACATTTGTTTAGGTGGACAAGTAGATACATGCACAGCTGCTCCCTCTGCCCTTTGTCCCATAGAACCACCATTAAAGCAACACAAGTCTAATGACATGGGCTGCCCCTTCCACGGCCAGGGGTCAGCCATTGGACCAAGGTGTGTCCCCATATTAACGTGTTTGCAAAGTCTGGTATGCATTTGTCATGTCGGGCGACCAAACGTGGCTTTAGTTGAGGTTTGCCTGTGAACCTCAACAAAGGGTTGAGCGTCTGGTTGGTATTGATTAAGGTTAAAGTTCCCTGCTGTGTTGTGTTTGGGTCCTCCCTGATCACCCCACCTTTTGTGATTGTAGGTCGTAGTAGGCTGGTGGGTCATTAGCTCTATTAAAGACTGTTAGTGACTTACTGACCTCACTCGGACCCACAGAGTGACCTTTCCTGGGGCAAAAAACTAAATGTATGAGGCGAGGATTCAAATTTCACATAAACAAAGATAAAAACAAAAAAAAAACAAAAAAAATGTGTCTTTCTTTCCTTTTAATCTAATATGCTTTATTAATAGAATGTTCTTTTTACTACAATGGATATTTATGTACCATTGTATTTGCACTTGTGGGGAATTTATACTTATGTACGTTTTAAGAAGTGAATTGTAAGATGAATAATGAACATATCAATCACTCGTTTCTAAATTAACCTATATGTTTTTCATTATGCTGTTATTCACAATAATGGTTCACCTTATAGGTCAAATGCAGAGGACAGACTTTAGCAAGTGTGCATTAACCTTTCACATTCACTTTTGAAAAGGGTTAACTGGGATTAGGGTTACAGGTTCTCAAACTGATCTTCAGTAATATAATTTATTGCAATATTTTCTGAAACAATATATGGCATTTTAAACTTTATTATAACGATCGATGTGTGTTTTCTTCCAGGTCAGATGAGCACCAAAACAGCATGTTTCAAAGACCTCCGAGTCCAGGTGAACACGTCATACTGCAACCTGAGATCAAAACCAGCAACTGGAATTGTTCCCTGCAACCCCCAGCCTTGTCCCACCAGGTTAGTCTCGTAGCATCAGCATTCCTGTTCACACTCAAGCGTTTATGTTGTCAAACTTATTCTTTTTGATAGGATTAGGATTTAGACTATCACTATTTATATACATCACAGTTTAATAGTCGGTAATGTGCAGCTTGTAAAATGCTACAAATGGCTTGGTCATTATATGCTATCACGCAGACATTTCGTCATACATTTCACACAACAGGTTTCAAGATTCTTGGCCATGTCTTTTATGTTTGCAATTTCCCACTCTTTTCAATTATTCTGACTGTACCCACACATCTGTCTTTTGACACGCAGTTTTATAAAACACTATTGATTGGTTTAGTCAACTTCTTCTAACTTCCCACGCTATCAGCTTATAATAAAGTCAATGAAAGCTGTCAGACATTACTGACCGTATTCTCCATTTTTGTCAGTCCAGAAAACTGGTTGTACATGACATAATTTTTTCTCTTTAAAAAAATAAGACACCCTTTGACCAATATTTGAGAAAAGGGAAAAGATGATTTAACATTCTGTTTGTGTTTTGAGCTCAGTGCTTGAGCAGCTGTCAGCACTGGTTAGCTTCTGTGTTTGTTTAAAATCGCTGGCCAAAGACTTGCTAATTTTTTTTAACTTATAACATCACTATGGAGCACTCAATCCCAAGTATCTTTTGCCAAAATCAAGAGCCACAAGAGATACTATTTAAAAAATGAGCTACGGAAGGCTAATCAATTTGAAACCAGACTCACAATTTGGCAATAAACTCCTGTCCAGTTCTCTGAGGTCCAGGTTGTAGTGGACAAAGGTTACTTTATGATGTATGCGCGGCCCAGACAGAAGGAGTAAAATACATTAGATGTGAGAGACTGATAATGATTGGCTGTTTTTGGGTGGGGACTGATGACTGTCTCGGCCCCTGAAGTAGGCATAGGATAAAGGATGGACGGCATCTTTAGGCGGGGTTTTCTTGTTGACAGGCAGGACGTGTGCGGACACACAGTAATGGGCTAACACCACAGGGAAATGTCCCCTCCCATGTCTGTGGTGCTCTGGACACTGTCTTTTAGGGTAAAATTGTGGCCAGGAAAATGTCAGTGACCTTCAGAGATAAGACTTGGGTAATGAGATGTAGCAGCCCAATTGACGTGTGTTTAGACAGCAGTTATTATTAAGCTTCATATTGTATACTTACAAATAGGATCTTAAAGGTGCATTATGTAACTTTGCTATGTTAACTTTGCAATGTTTTACTTGAAAGGTTACTCAATATGTCATGCAACTTCTCTATCTCCATTGAGACAAGCAGGTTTGTGGAAAGGCAGCCCTGTTCACAGTAAAAATGCATATTATTAATTTTTCAATGTATTTATGAGCGATAAAAACAAAAAAATTCAAGATAGAGAAGTGTAATGCCATACTGTGGAACATTTCGAGCAAACTTAACCAAGAACATATCCATCGAGACAAGTAGGCATACCCGCCACCAAAAAAGTTACATTGATCACATTTACCAAATTTCAAGATTCAACAAAATGACATCCACAGTTATAATTTAACAGCAGTGTAAGGGACAGTAGTAGAGCTTCACACACGGATTATTATGTACCTAGAATTGGGGTCAGCACAAAACTATTGCCAATACAAAAGTACATTTATGCACCATGGTGATGTTTTCTCCACATATCTTTATTTTGGAAAATGCTGAAATTCCATGTGTGATTGCAACTTTATGTTTTGGTAACTTAAAGTGTATTTATGTAGAGTTGGAGAGCTTCTGCTTTGAGGCGTCACTTCCTCTGTGTTTCTTCTCTGTGTTTTCACATGTCCACACTCTGTTATATTTTAACATATATCTGCCAAAAATTAGCAAATGATGCTGTGATTTATGAGGAGTGAGAGCTTGGCTGCGATGCTGCAATCATCTGGGCTGTGCTGAAAGCTGGTGTCTTGAAAATAACATGTAGTGTAATGGTAAATGTTAAAGTCCTGGATGCAGTGTGAGTTGAAAGTTGAATGTCAAATGCCTTGAATCACAAATTTCATGGTACTTTCCTGCTTTTGAAGAAAATACTGAGAATGAAATCAGACAGTAATGATTGGATACATTTTAACAGAGCTATTCGCTGCCTTAAATGTTCCTTAGCATACTAAGCATAATAGCATAATAAAGCTATTGGGTTTTTGTGGGATCAGTACATTGATTGGTTTATTTAAGGTTTATTTTATCCAGATAAGATAAGCAGTGAAACTAAAGGAGACATCAAAGAGGAAGAGGGAAACTCTTGCTCACAGTCTGACAGCTTTACCACTACAACACAAACAATAGCAGCTTTATGTTGATGTTTACAGTGTATGATCGAGGTATCATTATGTGGCAAACAGACACTGACTGTATCCTTCTGTAAGGCCCAGACCCCACTTATGTGCTTACTCATGTCTTGAGGAAGGTAGAGCAGATGGATCTTCCCAGCACATACCACAAGTCAGCATTTCTACTGCTCTGTCTGTACTGTTTCCTCTTTACCCACTGATTTGTCTGTCATAATGTTATTAAGTGTTCTGCCCCAGTCCCACCTCTCACCAGTCCATCTTGGATCTAAAGTAGCTTGCATTGCCTGAATGACCGCAGGCTGCAAAGATCTTCTTTGTGATCTTCATATCCGTGCTCTGCGGTTTTCAAAAAGAGTTCAAATTAGAGCTGCACAATTTTAAGACAAATGTGCCAAAGTTAAAATAAATAGATTTTAATGCTTTATTCTTGAATGAAAATCGAATTACAAATTATAGTGAAATATACTAAACCAGGGTGAGCAAAAAGTGTATAAAACCATGGCTGGGAAAGCTATACTAAAACATTTGTATTGCTCTTTAATTGATGTTGATAATAGTACCAGTAATTATGACTGTTGTGTTTGCTGATACCATGAAAGAATAGTTATCATGCAATTTATTGTGACACAATGCAACTCTAGATAATGTTTAGCTACAGAAAACTGAGAGTATTGCACTGGCTTTGCATGCTGTCTGTTTCCTATCTTTCTAACAATGCTTGCTATCTAAATAGAAAAACAGATCTTCTTACACTACATGCCTCAAGGTAATGTTTATGTTCCCCTCCTTTAGTTTGTTTTGGAGTCTCTTGTGTGAAATTTAGCCCTGATTTCAGACTTGAACACCCACAGACTCCCAGTCTATGAGCATTTACGTCCTAATGGACTGGCATCTTTGGAGAGTGCAGTAGAAGTAGTGATAATTGTGGCTGTAAAGTCATCTGAAAACTGTTTACACTCTTGTCTCTTGCTAAATCTGCCTCATTATCAACAGCTGCTGCTGCTTAGCTTTGTTTAGTGAGTGCTCAGGATTCACATTACAAACACAGTGTTTTTAGGAAACTAGATTTCTTCGTTTACTGAAATATTTTGGTAAACTGAAGAATAATTCTTTCTACTGAATACAGTAGAAAGAATTATTTATTTATTTGTTTTATTTTATTCCAGGTTGTGTCATTATTTCGGGTAATAGTAATAAACCGTGATGTAACACAACCCTTGATATTACATTCTTATAACATGTCACAATGCTTCAACATTTGTGCAGATTTGCAATACTTTATTAAGGTATTTTTCTGTCTATTGTAAGTGTTTTGTCATATTCATGAGCAAAGTTTTGCGAACAACTTTAATCTTTCTCGATAATACATGCTGTACAAATTACATAGATTGGCCTACATTCCTGTATATGGTTCCATCAGCCCAAAGTGTGCCTCTTCCACCACTTGCTTGATATAAATATTTTTTGCTAGCCCACATCTGTGTGCATATGTTTAATTTTCATTCCATCACAAGCACATATATCGTAGTGTTTATAAGCGTTTTGTAATGTATAAACTGTTAGCTGAGACCTGCTACATGAAGGACACTGAAACACACATTCAAAGCTAAACTTGCGTGGCTGTGTTTATCAATCTATCCTTAACCATACTATTCTGAGCCATGCACTTTTTTTCATTTTGCTGCGTCGGCATTAAGAGGCAACCTGGCATCTGCGTTACATCATGGAAAAAGGTTTCTATTGGAAACTCAGTTTAAGAGCATGATATCATCTTTTAGGGCATCTACTGATATATCAAAGAACCCAGACATCAATTTAAAACAAGCATAAAAAGTTACATGCAGTTAAGAGTTCCATAAACAGTAGTCATGGGTTATTTTATGCACTGGTGCCTCTGGTCAGCAGCGTTAAGACTACCATGCCACTAAATATGACTTCAAGTTCACAGGACACCTGATCTCTGCTCCTTCTGAAAGCGTGAGGCTGCCTCATCCACAAACACTTACCGCAAGGGTCAAGATCTAAAGATGTCTTCAATGTAAAAACAAGAGTTACTGTATATATTTCCGCATTGATTTGGCATTTTCTTTTTTCTACACTTTTTTGGAAAGCTTTTGTTTTAAGATTAAGATTTAAAATGACCATATACAAAATTTTACATGAATTCAAAATGTCTGACAAAATTCTGACAGTATAGAGTTTTGTCAGTACTGATCCAGCAACTCATCCGGCTGTTCCACTTTTTTTTTCCTTTACTTTTTTACATTGCTTTTGGGAAAGTATCTCAATGGACGTTTGGCACAGCTTCCAGCAATGTTGAATTGTTTACATTTGATCTAACCAGTAACGTTTGTAAAGTTTTTCACAGTCAATCCCAAACTCCATACTGTACTTTAAAAAAAAGAAAAAGAACTGTTGTACATAGCTCAAACTATGTTTTAACTTCCCTCCAGCTGTGAGTGCACTGGTGGCTGTTAGACTTTACACGTGAATATAAACAGTGCATCAAAAATATGCACTCTTTCTAACTTAAATCTTTCTTTGATGAGACTTGTGTATCTTCTTGGTGACAAGCCATAACTCACGACCAGATGGAGGATCTCCGTATGGATTAAGTTGTGCCTTTACAACACAGTTTAGTGCTTCTATACATTTCAGGACAGCCATTTCCCATGCTTACTGCAAACAAGACTATATGAAAACATGGACTAAAACTTGTAAGCAGGTTTTAGGAGGCCCATGGATTAAAAGAAAAGCACGTTTCTGAACTTGAAGTTTCAAGTAACTTGGTACAGACAAGAAGGTTTAAGAGGAAAAGAAAATACAGGCGTAGGGATAATAACAAGAATAAATACAATTGGACTATCAAACAGTATTTACCCGCCAATACTTACAAAAAGTTTCTTTATGAACAGTGCAAAGTTTCGGCCTTCCTCATTTTCTTTTTCTATAAACTGCACATGAATATAACAAATACAATATAAGGATATAACAAATATTTTGTTAAGGCATTATAAATAATTTATAAGGCCTATGTCTGTATACAAAATAACTGATTGTAACAAAACACTGGGATAACAGTATCGACTGAATGACTGGAAAGACTACTTTTTTCTGCCAGTTCTTTTCTGTCCAGCACAGCTCTTATGAACACTTGTGCCAGTAAAAATGTGGAAGATCACCTCAATATGTTGGGTGTGGGACAAGGGTAAATGTTCTTCTTTTCCATCGAGAGTGTGTGCTTTTGGCATTCGAAATCTCCCCATTACACTACATTCTGTCATTGTTATTGTGTTCAAGAATATGGTGTACTAAAGAAACATATGTGCCACTACCAGGGGGTCATGTGTGGCCATCACATTCCCACAAGCCTGTCCCAATAACCAGTGCAAGTTGTTTGTGTGACTCTTGTTTTCTGTGGTTGCAGCTGGTCTGTGGGAGAGTGGGGGGAGTGCAGCCGGAGCTGTGGAGGTGGAGAGCAAACTCGACAGGTTCAATGTGCCCAGAAAACCAGCTCCACCAACATGGACCCTCTGCCAGACTCTCAATGTCCTCAGCCCACTCCTGGCAGGAGGCAGAGCTGCAACACACACAGCTGTCCTCCTGCGTGGTCTGCTGGGCACTGGTCTCAGGTGTGTCTAACCCACTATTATATACCAAAGTTTGGCTCATTATTACATTTCCTGTGCATATATATATATATATATATATATATATATATTGTATATATATATATTTATATATATATATATATATATATATATATATATATATATATATATATATATATATATATATATATATATATATATATATATATATATATATAAAAATAAATTCCCTGCTCACCCTCCGCTGGTGGTCACATCCATCTCTGAGCTCGGGTCTCTACCAGAGGCCAGGGAGCTTGAGGGTTCGGCGCAGTATCTTAGCTGTTCCTAGCACTGCGCTCTTCTAGACTGAGATGTCTGATGTTCCTCCAGGGATCTGTTGTAGCCACTCCTCCAGTTTGGGGGTCACTGCCCTGCAGTGCTCCGATCACCACGGGCACAACCTTGGCCTTCACCTTCCAGGCCTTCTCCAGCTCTTCTCTGAGCCCTTGGTATTTCTCCAGTTTCTCATGTTCCTTTCTCCTGATGTTGCCATCACTTGGTATCGCCACATCAACCACAACGGCCTTCCTCTGCTCTTTATCCACCACCACGATGTCTGGTTGGTTTGCCATTACCATTCTGTCAGTCTGTATCTGGAAGTCCCACAGGATCTTCGCTCGGTCATTCTCTACCACCTTTGGAGGTGTTTCCCACTTTGACCTTGGGGTTTCCAGTCCGTACTCCGCACAGATGTTTCTGTACACTATACCAGCCACTTGGTTGTGGCGTTCCATGTGCAGCTTTCCTGCCAGCATCTTACACCCTGCAGTTATGTGTTGGACTGTCTCAGGAGCTTCTTTGCACAGCCTACACCGTGGGTCTTGTCTGGTGTGGTAGATCTGGGCCTCTATCGCTCTGGTGCTCAGGGGCCTGTTCCTGTGCAGCCATGATGAGTGCCTCTGTGCTGTCCTTTAGTCCGGCCCCGCTCTAGCCACTGGTAGATTTCTTGATATCAGCCACTTCAGTTATGTTCGGTGGTACATCCCATGTAGGGGCTTGTCCTCCCATGATGGTCCCTCCTCCGCACCTCACCTTCTGTTCCCCATTGCCTGAGACACTCACTGAGCACAACATCCGCGGGGGCCTTATCCTCGCTGTACTGGTGGAACATGGATGTTTCATCCCTGGATAGTGGCTCTCACGCTCACTAGTCCACGGCCTCCTTCCCTACACAAGCAGTGTACAGTCTCAGGGTGCTGGATTTGGGATGGAACCCTCCATGCATGGTCAGGAGCTTCGTGTCTTTAACGTCTGTGGTCTGTATCTCTTCCTTTGGCCATCTTATTATGCCTGCAGGGTATCTGATCACTGGCAGGGCGTAGCTGTTTATCGCCCGGGACTTGTTCTTGCCATTGAGCTGGCTTCTTAGGACTTGCCTTACTCGCTGGAGGTATTTGGCAGTTGCTGCTTTCCTCGTTGCCCCTTCGAGGTTGCCATTTGCCTGTGGTATTCCAAGGTATTTGTACCCATCCTCAATGTCTGCTATTGTTCCCTCTGGGAGTGAGACCCCTTCTGTGTGGACTACCTTCCCTCTCTTTGTTACCATCCCGACTGCACTTTTTCCAGCCGAATGACATCCCGATATCAGTGCTGTAGATCCTGGTCGTGTGGATCAGTGAGTCGATGTCTCGCTCACTCTTAGCATACAGCTTGATGTCATCCATGTAGAGGAGGTGACTGGCGGTGGCCCCATTCTGAGTCGGTATCCATAGCCAGTCTTGTTGATTATCTGGCTGAGGGGGTTCAGACCTATACAGAACAGCAGTGGGGACAGTGCATCTCCTGGTATATGCCACATCTGATGGTCACTTGTGCAAGTGGCTTACCATTTGCCTCCAGGGTGGTCTTCACAGCTTCATTGAGCTTGCTATGAAGGCCCTTAGTGTCCTATTGATATTGTACATCTCCAAGCACTCAGTGATCCATGTGTGTGGCATTGGAGTCGTAGGCTTTCTTGTAATCAATCCAGGCAGTGCACAGGTTGGTGTGTCGGGCTTTGCAGTCTTGGGCTCACTGTTCTGTCAACCAGGAGTTGGTGTTTGGCTCCTCTGGTGTCTTTGCCTATGCCCTTCTGTGCTTTGCTCATGTATTGGTCCATGTGCCCACTTATCTTAGCCGAGGATGCCTGGACATGAGCTTCCATGTTGTGGAGAGACAGGTTATTGGCCGATAGTTGGATGGGACTGTACCCTTGGAGGGATCCTTCATGATCAGGATTGTGCGCCCTTGATTTAGCCATTCAGGGTGAGTCCCGTCCTCAGCAGCTGGTTCATTTGTGCTGCTAGGCGTTCATGGAGAGCAGTGAGTTTCTTTAGCCAGGTTGGATCATGTCTGGGCCGGGGGCTGTCCAGTTTTTCATGCCTGAGACTCTTTCTTGGATATCTGCCACTGTGATGGTGACTGGATTCTGTTCTGGGAGGTTGCTGTGGTCCTCTCTCAGAGCCACGAGCCACTTTGCATCGCTGTCGTGTGATGCCTTTTCCCAGATACTTTTCCAGTATCCCCTCAGTTTCCAGCCTTGGTGGGTCTGCTCTGTTGTTATTACCCTGCCATTGAGAGTACACTTTGCAGGTTGAGTTAGGCAACAGCCTGTTTATTCTGCCTGGCTTCATTATCTTTCGTG
The DNA here is from genome assembly GCA_019453435.1 of Rhinogobius similis. NCBI lineage: Eukaryota > Metazoa > Chordata > Actinopteri > Gobiiformes > Gobiidae > Rhinogobius > Rhinogobius similis. Next base: position 20,710,916 of record CM033626.1, on the reverse strand, counting down.
TATCTCTTTAGGCGGCTGGCCAAGGCTTGGAGCCTTTGCTTGGCAGTTTCGAGTGCTTCAGGTATGGGCATCTGGCTGTACTTCTTAGGTACTTGCTTTTTCATTGCACTCTCTCAGCCTCAGTCAGCTGACTCACTTCTCTCCAGCGCCATCTTGATTTTAGCCTCTAACCGCTCTTTTCCATGGTGGGTATTGTCTCTCATGGCTCCCATGGTTGCTCTTATAGCCAAGCATTTCTAGGATCACTGATGCTGGAAGTGTATATCAGCTCATTGGTTTCAGTGATGGTCATGGTAGGGATCGCTCTCAATGCTGCATTCACATCCTCTAGGAAACTTTCTGATGGTACTTCACTCAGCCGCTGTAATCGACGTCGGGGTTGCCTTGACTTCATTCTCGCCACAATCCTATCTTTCAGGTCAGTCGCTGCCTCGCTCGAAGCGTTATCCGCGGTTGTTGGGGCCGTGCCCAATATCTGGTAGGGAGTTGATGTTATCTCCCCTCTGACCTGGCGCCCTGGCTCCCCTTGTCATAGCATTTGTGTTGTACCTCGCCAATTTCAAGTTGTGATAGCAGCTGTGCTTGTGGATGTTGGAACACTGGGCTACTAGTTGTTTCGCCCGTGAGCTTTGATCGTGGGTTTCGAGTAACCATTTTTCCCACATCCTTTGCATGTAACCCCTCTGACTAGGGTTACTTGAGTAGTAACATTCCAACAGAGCCTTATTCTGCATCTCGCCCATCTGTGCCTTGTTCCAGTAGCCCATTTGTCATCAAGGTGCACTGGTTCCCTGCACCTGACGCAGACCTTGTTTGGCAGACCATATATATATATATATATATATATATATATATATATATATATATATATATATATATATATATATATATATATATATATATATATATATATATTTATTTATTTATTTATTTATTTATTTTTTTATTTATTTATTTTTTTTTTTTATTGACCACTCCTGTGACTTGCCACTATTAACTAAGGCAGCCTCTCTCAACATGTTTCCCACTTCATGTTTGCTTTTGTATAATCTATATACAGGATAAAATAACCTTGTGTCATTTTGGATTTCTTAAGTAACCGTGCACCATCATCATGTTCAATGACTTATTTTTTCACAGTGTTCTCGTAAATGTGGCAATGGCCTAAGGAAGAGGACAGTGCTGTGTGCCAGTACTAACCCAGGCTCCCAGTCCCAGACAGTGTCAGACAGTCTGTGTGTCGGCCTGCCCAAGCCCACCACTCAAGAACCCTGCTTCGTCAAGCGCTGCCCGAAACAGCGCAAAGTCCAGTGGTTTGTCTCCACATGGCAACAGGTAACGTTAAAGTACGAGAAAAAGATTCTTCATAATTCACTTCACTAAACTGCTAACATTTTTATGTATTTCAATCTTGCTACAGTGCTCGGTTACTTGTGGCCGAGGTGTTCAGGCTCGCTTCATCAAGTGTGCAGAAAAGGTAGGCTTCAGTGTGTATAGTTTTTTCTGCAGGGTGGGCAATTGATCAAATTTATGATTGAGTTTGGTTACAATTACAAGAATGTTGTAACTGAAAATACAGTTAATTACATTCTGTTCAGATTAACATGTGTGCTCACTCTGTCCTCCACCCTAGAGAAAAGCTTCAAATATATAGTATAGAAAAAAGTGTCACAAAACATTACAAATAAATCTATACTTTCTCTAAAGGCAAAATGTTAATATATAAAAGTAATGGTTTGAATTAATTGTGATTTACATTACCAATAACTGTCATTAGGATTTGTGCCATAATCAAGCATCCTTTTTGTGAATATCACTATTGACATTGTTTTTCAGGACACTGCAGGAAAATACAGAGAACTTGCTGCCAAAAAATGCCAACATGTCCCAAAGCCAATAGTAGACTTACAGAGAGGTTGCGTGTTGGCTGAGTGTCCAGTTCGCACAACCCCAGCACTCTACAGATGGAAAAGTCCCCATCATCACACCTCCTCTCCTCAGCCTGCCCCCGCTCCTGTGCACAAACCAGAGTGGCACCCATCTGCCTGGTCTCAAGTATGTTTTAGCTCATCTGCCATTACACACACACGGATTTGATGGGATTTATCGACTGTTATTTTGTCCGCGTTTACAGTGCACAGTGACATGTGGAGGGGGAGTGCAGCTCAGGTCAGTCCAATGCCTTGCCCTAGGAAAACCCTCCACTGGTTGTTCTGTTCTTTCAAAACCTTTGATATCTCAAGCCTGCAACACCAACTTCTGCCCACAACCGGAGAAAAAAGGTATGAATTTATGAATACAGTATTGTGCAAAGTGTTAATTACAGAATATACTTGAAAGAATGTCTGTCAACCAGAGAAGTGCCTGAATATTTGTTGAGTAGATCTTTACCTAATGCTGTCCAAACCTGTCTTTCTTCACAGACATGGGGTGCAGGGATTACTTCAGCTGGTGTTACCTCGTGCCTCAACATGGAGTCTGCAACCACAAGTTCTACGGCAAGCAGTGCTGCCAGTCATGCTCCAATTCAAACCTATAATATTTCACAGTCACTGTCAGAATGTGATACTGACATGAGCAAGATAGTCAAAACATGTATCGAACTTAAGGCTTGAAAAGACGGTAAAGCCTTGAGTGTGAGGCCAGCACTGATCCTTCAGACAATGGAAATTACCTTTCCTTCGATGCCGGACATCTGGATAAAAGACATTGTGTTCTGTTAGCACAGAGACACATGAACAGGACAGTGCAACTAGAGGAACAGAGAATGAAGAGGACATCTTTCAAAAATAAAATTAAAATGGGACTGACGTGCACATGACATATCCCAAAAAGATCAGTTTGGTTTAAGTATTAGGACTGTACCTGATGTTCTAGTCATCTAAAGACCAAAGATGTCATCATTGTAATGCATGAAATGAAATGCAAATATAATGAGAAGGGATTTTCCAAGTGAAAGAAATGGAAAAAATAATAGGAAGCAAATTCCATTTTTGGACAACAAAAAATGCACTGTTGTGTCGTGAGAAATGAATCAAAGAAGTGCATGTGAAAAATGTGAGATGTAGAAAAGGCTGATCTTCAGACTTTATGGTGCTTGTCTCGTGTTATATGTATGTGTGAAATCAATGTGAAATCAACATTTCAGGAAGAACAGTCTCATGAATTGTGCAACTTATGTACAGTATTTGTTTTATTTATTGGCTTTGAAATACAACTGTTATGATGTGCAGTATAAATGTCTTTTGTTACTCCAAACTTTATGTTTTGTATTTGATTGTAAAATATGTTTCAATTAAATATACCCACATATTGGTTTACATGAAACCAACTGAAGCAATTCATAAGATTAACACATGGATATGGACTTCAAGAGACCAAGGATTCATTCAAGCAAAGCTGAAATTCAGCTATTGAAATAATTTTTTACTGAAATCAATTGTGACCACATCATGGAACCATCAATAAAGTGTTTACTGGTAAATTTTACTGGCCCATTTTATGTTACCTTTGTGTATGTTTAGGAATAATAAAGTCTTTACATTTAAACGTTTTTGCAGTTTACTCAATGTGGTTGTTGTCATTTGGTACTTGTGGAAAGTTGGACTCTTAAGTCTCTTGTTTTTCTTGTGATATTACTCACACATGGCTGTAAGTAGCAGTAATTCTGGAAGAATAGTCCTAGCTATGTACACGCAAATATTTTCAGCATGAACCCTATTTTTCTCTTTGCACATGATAGCAATGTTACAGTTCAGCTGCATACATGATATTGAACCTCCAAACGCTGGTAGTATTCAGTTACATTGCTTGTAACTCTTTAAAGACATATTTCTTGAAGTAGTTTCCACATATCATACATAGGTAATATAGTCACAACAGTACTCTTACTTGAGTCAAGGTTTTGGTCACTCTTCCCACTGTGAGTAAGTGAAAAGTGTCAAAAGCATATTCAATTATTTGAACATCTCCTTCAGATATTATTTTGAGCATTTTTAGGGTGTCCTTCACCACTGTTGTGTGTTGTTGCGTGAGATGAAACAGAATCAGCTTTATTGCCCTTGGATAATTTATTGGTTGAACTTAGTAACTTTGTAGGCCACAGGCTGAGGATGATGATGAAGAGTGGGAGAAACAGAGGGTGGGTGTGTGCATCTGCTCTAGGTCCTGTCATAGAAAAATGTTGTGAGAAAGTTAACCAAAGGGAGCAATGGGAACAGACAAAAAAAGGGGTTTTTCCTCTATGTCAACTACCTCTTTGTACTTGATTTATTAACAGTCAGCCTAATAAGCTTGTAAATGTACAAAAAATCTAACCTATAATACTACCTGGCTACCAGTAGGTTGTTGTAAAATGTAAATTATTACCGTGGTACTAAAAAAAAACCCCAAAAAAAACCAAAACATAACAATCATAATAATAGTTTGATCTTATTTGGAAAAAAATGTCAGAAAATATCTGGCCTATAGTGTAAATTAAAATTTAAATAAAAACTGTACATTGACAAATCCAAAACAAAAGCCCTTTGTGTAAAGTGAGGATGTGAATATTTCCGGCAAGATCCAAGGCTGGGGAACTGTCAAAGACAAGAAAGTATTACTGTAATGGCCCCTCACATGAACTGTACAGAACTATGCTGTCTTGGGTTTTCAGCCTTCAGGCTATATTCAGGTTATCTCTCCATCAGAGCCATATCCAACCTTCAATGTAACACTCAGTTTCCTGACACCAGACAAAGATGTGAAGTCAGTCCAGTAACTTTTCTGATAACAATTCAATCAAACCCTAGTTCTACAAAAGAAAACAATGATCTATGAATGAAACCATGGCACATTTGCCACTTAAATAAAAAAAGAAAACAACTTTCCCACAATATAAATAAGCCACCAAGCCTGGCAATGATTGTCTTGATCATTTGTTGTGTCTGTAGCCTACATGACCTTTACAGCCAGACTAAAATTAGTGTTGCTTTGAGTAAAATGTAGACCTAAAATGACTTGCTTATTTGTGATATGACTCTACTGGGCAGTTGAGCCCAGCATTTTACCGTTTTCTGTACAACAGCGCCGCCTTTTGCCGGGTGTTTGAACTTGTTTCAGCTTCTATGTTTGCCGGTTTGCATTTTTTTTCCCCTCCATATTTCTGAAAGAAGGCAGCGAGAAATGAATGTCTTCCGGAGGGTCATCAACTTAAACGCATGTCTTTGACTTGAGGAGAACTAAACATGTTACCTGACCGATACCTAGTTTTATAATGTCCCTCTTCTTTGAGTAATTTAACCTCATACAGAGACTGAGTAATTTAACCTCATACAGAGACTGAATAATTTAACCTCATACAGAGACTACTAATATTACACATTAGATTAGAATATTGATATTTTTGCACATGAATCGATACTTCGGTCATACGTCGATCCGCCCTCACTAAACCAAAGTGCCAGAAGAGAAGCAAGAACACTAATTAACATTCACAACACGTGTAAAACGAACAATACGAACAAAAGTTATATCAAACAAATACAATGAAAGCCTCACTGTTATCTAACATTTTATAGGAGATTGTGAATGAGAAAAAGTCAAGCGTTTACTATTTACACACAGGCATGCTCCAGACGCTTTCTCCAGGGTCCTTTATTGGGTCCTCAGTAAACGTGGGATTCGCGAAAAATGTGATGTTTTGATCAGAGTAGTCTAGGGTTTATGTGTCATTTATATTTAGTTGTACACTTGTCTGGTGGATTCTTTTCGTTTGGATTTTATTACCATGATGCCAGGGGACAACCAGTCCAGAATGGTGGCCATAGCAGCGGACGCAACCGTTGGAAACTGTCAAAATTGTTCTGTCCTGCACCAGGTTTGAATCACTTCAATTATCGCACTCAAATCATACGTGTATTGGACAACTCGTTTGTAGCGGTTGTGTGTTTGTTTTAACATAACTGTTACCAGTGCGTTACTTACATCTGCAACTTCTGGGATTAATTCACGGTAAAACACTTTTTTTCTCTTTCTATAGAGCCTCAACGAATATGTATCGTCCTTTCTGGCACTGAAACAAAAGATCACCGTCACCGAGTAAGTTGCTTAGGACTAACAGTTACCGGTACTCTTTATGGATTTATCTTAGGTGCATGATATAACTTTTCGTGTGGAGGGTCCGCCACTTACTTGTCTCCACGAAGATGTTATTGTTTTTGGAATGTTTCATAGGATTGCATTAAACTTGTCTATGTAGACAAGCAGGTGACACCATCAGGTTGTTGTTGAACCATAGGACGTACTGTGAGATTTATTTAATAGATTCTTGCTTACATTTTAAAAACTAATTTCTGCAGAATTTCAAAGAGCAAAACGCACGTAAAATAAAAACATTTAACGTTTCGTTTCATGTTTCACAAATAGTTTGAGTCGACTTGTGCGACAGTCTGAAAAGTTGTCCTTGTTCCTCAGCTGCCTCTGTGTGCTCCTCGCTCTGGGAGCAGAGCATGCAGTGGATGTTCACAGTGTTATAAATTCTCACCAGTAGTGACCCATCAGTTTATCGGCTTGCTCCATGACTTTTGACTTACTTTTTGCAATGTTTTTGGCAAATACATCTATTTGGAGGTTTGGCACACTTGCATCAAAAATGGTGGATTTCTATGATAACGGTCATTTTTGACTTGTCATCCCTATTTCAATTGTTGTACAAAAAAGAAAAATATCATCATGGAGACAAGCAGAAACGTTCGGGTTAGGGTTGTAAATGTCATTGTGATAACTACATTTTACCAAGCTTTTGGAAAGTGATGCAGTAACTTTTCTATAACTATAGCAAAATGTGTAAACTGTGTTTTTGTTCACCAAAATAGTGATACTATGAGACTTCAACAACAAATCAAAGAACTGCAGGTTAGACTAGTATCTCTGGAAAAAAAGACTGCAGATTATGAATCTCTTCAAGCTGAACTGCAGGAGAAAAAGGTACAACTGAATTATGACTTATGACCCATAACAGAACTGTATCCGTATTCAACAGCTTGTTTATAATTTCAGGACGCTTTGAAAGTCCATGAACAGATGTCTGAAGAAATGGAAAAACTCAAACAAAAAAATACAGAAATAAACTCAGAGTAAGAGACCTATAACTGTTTTCCTTATAATTACAATTAATGTGCAATTGTCAATCTATTATTATGTGTTTTTATTATGACATTTTTGTACATTTAATAGGAATGAGAAGCTTAAGGATGAAATAAACAACGTGAAGGGTAAGGTTCAGATTTTAATCTTGTAGAGCAGGCTATTAATATTAATGATACATGTTCATGTGCATGGCATTTTCAGAATTTGTGGAAGCAAGAACTCTTGAAAATGCACAACTAAGACGAGAAAAGGCTGAAGTTGAAAACACTTTGCTGGATACACAGGTAAATTGGTTGTTTTTTACTTTAAAGGTCCCATAACATGCAAAATCGACTTTTCAGAGGTTTTAACCTTCCTACAGTGCTATTTGGGCCTCGTATGTGTGCCCAAAGTGTTTTTTTGATAGATTCCCGCATGCTTTCGCTAGAGAACTGTCTTTTTTGTCCCCTCGGCTGAGCAGGCAGGCGGGGCTCATCCATGGATGACGCGGCTTCCCATGGATGACGCGGTGTTTAAGCCACGCCTCCGGGAAGCGCGCAGCCGCAGAATAAAAACAGCTAATGCTAATGCTACACAGTAATTACACGATGGATACGACAGATAGAAGAGTTAGCTTGTTATTTACCAAACGGCAACGTCCGTCGTCGAGGTACTGCATGATCGTCAAACTCCAGGTCAGATCAGGACGTAGGACTCAGCACGACGCACCGTCAGGACGGATAAAAGGTTTATTCCCGTGTTTGTGTATCGCTGTTTACCGGAGCACACGGCGCATGCGCACTATCTCCGCTCTAGGCTTCGTCACGAGTTGGGAGGGGGAGGCGCGGGGTTGGGCGGGGTAGGCAGCCTGCTCTCTGTTCGGGGTCAGATCTCAGAGTGAGCCGTTTGCTTTTGCAAGGAGGGGGGCCAGTCCAAGAAATGGGTGTTTTTTGGAAACTGTTATGTTATGGATATTGTACAACGCAAAATTTTATCAACAAAGCCCTTAGAATAGACTGTGTAAAGGGGAAAATAGCAGAATATGGGACCTTTTAAAGTTATTGTACAATTTGCAACCAGATTTATTTTTTGATGATTATTTAACTCCATTTCTTTACTTTTAGGCATCTTTGAAGAAAGTCCAAGTTCAAGCAGATAAAGTTGAACAACTGATAAAAGACAACGTTGAGAATGTGACCATGTAAGTACGAACTATGTGAAGAGTTATTGTTTTTTAATGAGTTACCACATCAGGTTCAGGTTTATTTGTCTCTGTCTGGAGAAATGTGTCTTAATAAGCATAAACATAAAAAGACATGACATAATACAAACAAACAAAATTTACATTTAGAACATATTACATAAACAATGTACAAGTCACTCAGGCTCGACACACTACACAGTCAGTTTAAGTTGTTAGTTAAGTTAATAGACTGAGGAATGAATGAGTTTTTTGCTCTTACATAAAGGAATTCTAAAGCTCCTTCCGGACATATTTAACAATCAGGTTACTTATGATTGTTGATGTTGTTAATCTTTATCAACTAATAATTTTATGTCATCACAGTAAAGAAAACCTTGAAATTAAAGTTAAACAACTAGAAGGTAAGTATTTAATTTATTATTTTTAGAATTATGTATGAGTTGTGATGACTGATTTTATGCGGGCCTGTTTTTTAGAATCTGTTTCAGAACAAAATAATTTTATCAGTCAATTATCACAAAACAAAAGTCTGCTGGAGCAAAATATTAATGATCTACAGGTACAGTGTTTCAATTTCTTGTTGAATGTTTTAGTTTGACAACTATCCTGATTTTTAAATGTGTATTTCCAGATAAGAATATTAAAGCTTGAAAGAGAAAGGTGTAAAGGTAAGCTAGTTATAACTAATTCTACAAATACGTTTAAAGTACACTCTTACAGTGTGAATTTACTGTATCTGCAGAATATAAGAACACTTATACTCAAGCAAGTGTGTCAGAGGAGCCTAAAGTTGACAAAGGTATGTGACAATTTTCTTGATTCACATCGTTTTCAGTGGAATCTAAACATTGACAAAAACTTTGTATGCAGAAAAGTTCCGTTTACTTCTAAAAAATTTATGGGCATGTGTGGAACCAGAACAAAGCTTGGACAACATAACTGGTGAGCATGCAATTATGTGTCTTACTGTTATTTAAACCTTAAATTACTCAAACAAATCTTGTATTTTTCAGGGTCTCCATACAAACGTCTGCAATCTTCTCCACCACAAAAGAAGCCATTTAATCAATCGCCAAAAAAACAAGTCATCCAGTCTCCTCACAAAGTCAAGTATACAAAGTTAAAAACGTCTCCTCGCTTACACAGTGTAAGTGATGAACAAGAACGTCAACCCTGCACAAATACCAGCCCGCAGACATCAAAAACTTTACAGAGGTCACCTAGGAAACAAAAAGCTGAAGAGTTGCCTCTGAACAGCTGTATATCATTAGAGGAGATAATGGATTTATTTCAGCCATTGTTCCCTTGCTTATCTCCAATACCAGAAATGGTAAGAATACCGTCATCTCTGTGTATACGCTGTAAAAAAAAATTGTAAAAAATGATGCATGCTATTATAATGATGTATGTACAAACATTGCAAATTTCATTCTTTGTTTGTTCTTGTCCATCAGGATACATCAATTGAATCCATGGATATGACCTGTAGAGAGGATTTGAACTCTATACCATCTGTCCTACTTAAACCAAAGTTGGCCTTCCTGGAATTACCAGCATCTCCAATTAACAAATGTCCTATTTCAGAGGAAACATGTGAAAATGTGGAATTATCTGAAATCCAAACAGAAGAAAAATACACCTCAAACAACATTGAAGAAGAGGAGTTACTGCCTAGTAAATTAACTGTAGCTGAATCAGCCAGCCTTTCTGCCAATACACAATCCTTTAGTGTTGGTATTGAGAACAATATTGCAGAAAAAGAAGTTCCACAAAGCTACAGTGACTCAGAGAAAGCCATAATTACTGAACAAAGTGAGTTGGAAGAAATTCAGGACACAGATAATGAAGAAACAGCGATGGAAGATAGTACTTTGTTAATACAAAGTACCATCCAACACAAGGAAAGCTCAGATAGACTTCCATGTTCCACTGAAAGTGATTCTCCTACTCAAGATTTGGAGGCACCAATTGATATTAACGACATCAATCCTACAGATAACAGTAACTTGAATATAGAAGTGAATAATCCAGACACAGCCACCTGTTTAAATGATGAGGATCACTCCCCAGCTTCTTGTTATGCCCAGCTGCCACATGATGAATCTAGTCAAGCACCCCAGGATAATGTTGAAAATGATGGGTCAAACAAAACAGAAGAGGTCCATGTAGTGGAAGGAATAATGGATCAAACGGTTTCTCAACTAGAATCTGAAGAAATGGAAAAGCCTACAAATCCTCAACCTGATGATGTCGCCAGTCTTACTCTCACCTCAAACGGTGACCTTAAGTCAGAGAGCAATGAAGCAGTAGGTGATCAAGAAACCATGTCTATAGATTCAGAAAAAAACACTCATATTCTTTGTCAACAGCTTGCACCCTCATATTTTGCACCTGCCCCAAAAGTGGAGAGGGTCAAAAACAAACCTAATACCATAAAAGCTAATGTCAGTGCTATTCACAATCTAGCAACGGCATCAGAGTCTAATAACGATGGACATGAAGAAAATGGTACTGCCCAAAGTGAACAACATAAATCATTAACCAAAGCATCAAGAATACAAGCTACAGATTTGATTTTCTCCAAAGAGATTTCTCCAAATGTAGAAGTAAGATCTTCAGCACCTCATGCATTTATTGGCCAAGTTCGTTCTGAAATGGGCCCCCCACTACCTCCTGCCCTGACTCCTGTTAACACACCTCCTAGGACAAGTAAACGCCCTCCAAGGAATGCCATAGGGAAACTGTCTTTCCCTTCACCCATGGACACTTCTAACTCCAGCTCTTACACGCCAGTTGAATCTTGCGTTACTCCCGATGGACAAACAGGTGTTAACAGTCCACTTCGCCAAAATGTACCCTCATCCCCTCTCCAGTTTGGGTCAGCCACACCAAAACATGCTGTTCCTGTTCCGGGACGTCTGCCATCAACCGCTATGAGTTCCTCCCCGTCTGCATCCTGTAGTCCATCTCAGGATAACTCCATGAGGATTCTTGATACAATGTACCCAGAAATGTCTGCACGTGCAAGAACGTTAAGTATACTGAAAGGCAATGTTAATCTAAATCTATGTTCATCAGACAGTGGGACATTGCCAACACCAGCAGAAAATCCATCAAGCTTTAAAAGCATAAACTCTACATCAACTGCCTTCACCAAAACTGAGACCAGAGGAGCAAAAAGGGCTTTGAATTTACTGCATCCTAAAAATAAAGTTTTGCGATTAGATATTCCTTTGACAACTCCCTGTTCTAAACCATTGCCTTCGTCCCCAAAGAATGACAGAGTCACATTGTTAGAGCACAATGCACACAAGGCCTTAATTGAAGAGGAGACATCGACACCTCCAAAACTTAAGGATTTGTTACAGAAACTTGAAGACCAGTGTTTTGATGTGCTCCCTGTGGTTCAGAGCCACTTGTTGGTTGGAAACCTGCCTAAGAAACCTGTTCTAAGAGATCAGGAGAAAGAGGTCATATCTGTGATATGTACCAGTAATACGGTAAGCATGTTTTGTTTTGGAATACACTATACAAAACACTTTGTATGGTCATTATAATGTTCTCCTAATTTTACTTTCTAGCTCCCAGCACCTATTATGATGTCTGCCATTGAGCAGGAAATGAAAAAGATACGCCGAAATCTTAAAACAAACCACCCACAGCTCAACACAAATCACCTGCAAGCCTTGTGTAGAGTCTACATTGGAATTTGCCGTCAGAGAAAAGACTGGGAAAGGGCTCAGATCTTCGCTTACAATATTCTGTTTGCAGGTTTGTCTTGGTGTCCACCCCATACACACTGTTGACGTAGCATAATGAGTCACCTGATTATTTTGGAATTGTTATGCCATTTTTCCTGTTACTTTACAGACTATCCAGATGCAGCCAAAATGATTTTATTTATGGTTACCACGTGGCCCAGTGTTTTCTCCTACAACAGTTTGTTGTGTCAGGCAATACATACAGTCACTAAATTTAAAACGCCCAATGAGCTTCAGAACTGCATGTCTGCATATCTTGGCTGGGATAAGGTAAGGCTTTTTTGTAAACTAACTCGCAAACAAAATAACAAGTATTTATGATTATTCTGGTGTTTGCAGAAACCTCCCTGTGATGTTGACACAGTAATTTCACAAACTCTGTCTGAGATTCAGTCAGGATCAAAGCTGTCATTTGTAGGACATGATAGATATGGTCTTGACCTGGGGCCTGATGCTTGGCAACACATTTTTTCCATTCTGCTCTTGTGTACAAACAAAGATTGGAAATGGATTTATGACAATCTTTTGAGGTATGCTTAATTATCTATAATTTAAAAACGACACCAGACAAAAGCACAAGTAAAAATCTCTTAATATTGGTTTGTATTACAGTAAAGAGTTGTGGCCCTTGATGAACACGTGGGTGACGCAGTCCAGAGACCAGCAAACACCTGTTTCTGACATTACGGTTGCCACTGTTCTTAGACTTATTGGTAGGTTTTGTTTTGTTAATTGTGCTGCATGTAATGGATGGCTTGTCATTTTCTTAAACTTGTCTTCTAAACAGGACGGCTTGGTCAGCTTGGAATCAAACAGAAATGTGTCTCTTCTGTGATGACTGTTGCTAATGTCATCAACACGTTTGGAAGGCATGGGAAGTCTGAAGGTAGGACATATCAATTTAACAAACCAATGTGTTAAACTTAACAAAATATAACGTCTTTAATATTATTTACAGGTGTTCCTTGGGAAGTCCAATTAGCTGCAATCTACTGCATTTATGACTTGTCTCCTTGTAATCCCAAAAGTGCCCTTGAAGCCCTCGCTGGGTGGAGAGAACAAACATCTCAGAGAGTCCCTCTTGGCATCACTAGCTGCATTAACCAAATAGCTTCAGTGTGTCGACAGGTCAAATCTTGACATCTGCAGACTCAGTCCTACAGCATGCGGTTGAAACACTAACTTCACAACAATTATGGAGTCCTGTTAAATTGTGTTGTATTTTTATGTATATTTTGCATTTAATTTTTAGACATTTTATCTGTCCATTTACTTGAATATTTTTGTCTAAATTCTGTATATAACGTCCAAGTGTTTGTAAATATGTATAGTCAGTTTGTATTGATAAAAAAGTGTAAAATTTGAGGAATCATGTATAAATGTGTATTTTCATAAATTATTTTCCCTCCGTTTTGTTTCTAAAATAAACTCTATGAAATTTTAGACAATTAAACGTCAGTGCATCACTTCGTATAGATATTCATGTCTTATTCTATTTGTATCGTATCCATTTGTTGATTTCTAGGTTATATTCAGTTCAATATTCAATTGCGAGGATCCTTCATAGATGAAATCCACGGATGTGCCGAGAGAAGTAATACATTATCAGTCATACCTTTCACCATACTGACTTATAAAGTAAAAATATATTTATTAGAGATATTTCCGCAAGTGATCTTCAAAATAAACTGCACTAAACACATACTTGGGGGAGATTGTTATATTACTTTGTTACCTACATTAAGACGTAACACGTAAACTATGAATTACGTTATACCCGTGGGAAAATCTGGTGCGTATAGTTAATTCCCGTAGAAGTAAAAAGACATGGTGCTAAATCTTGTTTCCGGATGTTCGCTCTGTCTTTTGTAGCTTGACCCGCGTGCGCTCGCGGAGGGGTGTGTTCTCAGATTTAAATCCCTGAGACATGCGCAGAGCCCGCTCCGTGCTTTTGGGTGCGCCATATTGGCTGGTTTACATGGGGAGTGGAGTTGGACAAGCCGATTAAAAAATCCGAAGCAATTCCCCGACATGGAGCACGTTAAGGGTAACAAGTAACTCCACTAGCTGCGATTGTCTCGTTACATTGAATACGACGTGTAAAGTTGACTTGTCACTGTGTTGTAAGTGGTTGTCTTGTGAAGTCCAATGGATCCCAGGACCTCTTGGTTACAGCAGCAGGAGCACAAGCGTCCTGCCAATCCCCTGTGGATGCACATTTGGGAAAACTCTCAGGGATACGGGGCCAACTCCGGTAACGACAACCACCTTCACCATCAGTGCAACTTCGCTACGCAAACCGCTTACAACTCCCTGGACTTCAATGGCGAGTATTGCAAAAATGAAGCCGCGCCGTCGGAAGTAGTATTTGGCAAACTGTCGAAGCGAGACAGTAGCACGGAGCGGGGAAGTATCCGGAGGAAAGGCTCGCTGTCGCCGTCCTCCTCCTCCCTGGACTCAGAGGCCGAGAGCTCATCGCCCTCCGGCTCCTCTTTGCGAATAGACAATTTGAACGCGGACGATGCCAGTCATTTTTTACAATACGACGAGCAAGAGCTGAACGAGAACAATCTGAGGCTGCCCCCGCCGCTTTTCCACACCGTTCAGCAGCAGCAACACTGTCGCAGCATGCAACAATCTGCCGGCCACACCCCCACCGGCATGAAAAATCAGCATGGGAGCAAGCACCACCACCAGTCCCACTCACACGGCCGCAGGAAGCACTTGAACAGGGCAAACACTTTCCACGGCATCCACCCGCTCCTCACCTACGGCTGCAACGGACACTACGTGGACTCCTCCAGCAGCAGCCTGTGGAAAACGCGGCGGTACAGTCCAGGCATCAATGGGTAAGCAGTATCACGCGTGAAAGCACCAAATTGGGCCCAGGTGTGACATTTAACAATGTTGTGTTCTGTGTTACATTCTTTGTTGGTGTCGTGCCATTGCAAACGTGTCTAACTTATCTTGTCCCAATTGTACTGATGCTAGTTTGTTTGCAGCCTCCATGAAGAAATAGTGGACTTCTTCAACTTCATGTCACCAAGACCTGAAGAGGAGGCCATGAGGAGGGATGTTGTCAACAGAATAGAGGGTGTCATCAAAGATTTGTGGCCTTCATCCAAAGTAAGGCACTAGTCTGTCTACGGCTGCAAAATTAATTAATGAAGTGCCACAACTTCATATACCAACAACAAATATCCTGACTTATTCTTCCTAAAACCACTGACTGTGTAGTTTAGATTTGTAGAAACTAGTTCTAATTTCAATGTTTTCTATTCTATCCATTTTAAAATGTGAACTTTGAACTGAATCCCATTAAAACACAAATCCAATTTATATTCTTGTCAGAAAAATTGATATTTGATAGATTTCCTATATTTTTCTATATATATATATATATATTTCTCTCAAAGTCTGTTATCTGCACTAATTTCTTCATTAAATTTTTTATATTCCTCCATGAATTTTCAAAGGGAATCATGGTAGATTTTTGCCTGTATAAACTTATATTCAGGGGACCTTTTTGACACATTCTTCTCGATTATCCTTTATGATACACATTCAGTCAGCTCTATACACACTAGTCACAATATTGTTTTTGCACTGCATTTGTCAGACAAAAAATGTTTGCAAAAGTGCACCATGTCTCAGAGCAGTTATTGTCAGTGCTCCCAGATTATGCTGTACAAATATTTGACATTTGTGGTAGAATCTTGCTTCTTGGCGAGGATGTGTGCGTGCTAAAAATTCCCAGGACAATGGCCACATTCATGTACTGCTTACAACTTTCCTTGTCATTTTCATTGTTTTGTTTTTGTGTTTTTTTTTTTATCTTTATACTTTTTTTTTGCTCTACAGGTGGAGATATTTGGCAGCTTTAGCACTGGACTTTATCTTCCAACAAGGTAACTACTGTTATCTTCTGGAGATTTACCAGTATGAAATGTTTGCCACTCACATCTGTAGGCTACAACTTAAGCTTCTCAGATGAAATGACATTGCTTTTTTTTCTCTAGTGACATTGACCTTGTGGTCTTTGGAAAGTGGGACCACCCTCCACTGCAGGAACTTGAGCAAGCCCTGAAACAACACAATGTGGCTGGCCCTTACTCTATCAAGGTCCTTGACAAGGCCTCTGTAAGTTTACAACTTAACACATTTGGAATGTTAGACTAAAATTCTCCATTTATTGTATTTTGACTATGGCTATAAAAGTTAATGTGTTCCCCTGTGTAGATAATCAAAAAGTGATGCATTAATCATAAATTAATACAAATTAAGCACACTGCCTGTATTGATCAACCATGTTTCACTAAGTAAGGCTGGGACGGCTTCCTTGAGAGAAAGTGCGCGTCGTGGCGGTGATATCATGTGATTCATGTTTCACATAAAAATGCATAGTTTGCATATCGCTATAACGGCTGACTCAAGTTGAACACTGTGCACTGTGTGAGGTAAATAAATGTTGCATGTTAGCTCTGAAACTAGTAGTGTGGGCCAAATATTTCAAACTACTACAGAACACCGTAAGACCAGGCCAGTCCCAGCAGCTTTAGCCTGTCACCATAAGACAATGAAGGGAACTGACGCCACTGATCCTGATTGGTCATGTACTTAATTAAAGCCAGGGTTTTATATCTGTGAAATGTTCCATTTATACATGCAATAAAATTGGTGTACTTTTTATGTATATTGACTGCATTAATTTTGATATTTTTTCAGGTTCCAATCATCAAGCTCACTGACCATGAAACGGAGGTGAAAGTCGATATAAGCTTCAATGTAGAGACTGCTGTAAAAGCGGCTCAGTTCATTAAGAGTTATTTAAAAGTAAGTCTCACAAAATCCTAAAAGATTGTTGGCACTAAACTGAGCCACTTTTTTGACATGTAATTTTTCTTTCAGAAATACCCTGTTCTTCCACCTCTTATCTTTGTCCTGAAGCAGTTTCTATTGCAAAGGGATCTAAATGAAGTATTCACAGGAGGCATCAGCTCTTACAGCCTTATACTAATGGCCATTAGTTTTCTACAGGTATTAAGCCCTTTTGTAACACTTCAATTTACATGAACATTAAGTATGGCCTATACTGTACTAAATACTATTTGATCCTGCTAAAAATAAATGTGAGGCTTATAATTTTAGGGCTCTACAATGAGATGGGGGGGTATTGAGAACTTCTGAACTCCAACCTTGACAATGACAATCAAACAGCATGTTGACTAGCTAACTGTCTCTCACAGCTAATATTAACTATTATTAAAACTTAAAATATAGATTGCTATAGATATAAACCTATAAATATATCTAAATCTATATCCCCATGTCTTTTGTTTCGCTGTTTACAGCTGCACCCTCGAATTGACACACGACGTTCCAATATCAATCTGGGCATCCTGCTCATCGAGTTCTTCCAGCTGTATGGTCACGATTTTAACTACATGAAGACTGGGATAAGGGTGAAGAATGGAGGTGCCTACTTGTGCAAGGAAGAAATGCTTAAAACTATGGGCAGTGGGACTCGCCCCTCAATGCTCTGCATTGAAGACCCTGTACAACCAGGTTTGATCGTTATTTGTAGATATCCTTTGCCTGGATCCACATACAATGAGTCTTAATTGTTACGAAATCTTTATACATCTTGCAGGAAATGATGTTGGTAGAAGTTCATATGGTGTCCTACAGGTCAAGCAAGTGTTTGACTTTGCTTACATGGTGTTGACACACGGAATGTCTCCATTAGCACGTGCTTTCCCAAACAGAGAATTTGATGGGTAGGTTTATATAGGTTATAAAATGTATCTCTAGTGGAAAAGTCCAATACTAGTATATTCAGTTTCTATGTTTTTCTGCGTTACTTTTGTAGTACCTTGGGACGCATCATCAAGGTCAGCCCGGAAGTGTTGGCCTACAGAGAGTGGACAATCAAGAAGTGGGGAGCTAAACAATATGCCAAACAAGAAAATCATGGTATGCGGACTAGCGTTGAACAATCAGTAAATCATTTGTTTGTTTTGGAGTTGTCAAAATGAAATGTTTCACTTGCAGTCGATATAGAAACTTGTGAGCAGGACCTTGCAAGGCTCATGTTGGTTTCTATGGAAGAGCAAAGGGATACATGTTCTCCACTGAGCGCTGACTCCTCCTCACCCTCTCCAGTCTTCCTTCCAAGTCCTCATCATTCCTCCTCATCCTCTGCATGCTCTCTGTCATCCTCTTCAGGGAGTGATGCTGTAAGTAATGTCTTTAATATTGTGCCTATTTAAACCAGGTTTGACATTGGAATCATACAAATGTACTGGGTGTTTTTAGGAGTCTGATTCGCCTCAAAACACTGCTGTGATCCACCCACTTCACCCACTCACATTGGCCTCTGTCCACTCGGTTATCCAGATGGCCACGGACCTAAGAACAACACTTACACCTGGCTTTATTCCTACTACACCTCAGGTGGGTTTGGTTTTGTAAATGGTATTTCATTACTTTAGCTATTAGTATTATTAGGGCTGCAAATAAGTTATTTTGTTAACCTATGAATCTGTTGATTATTCTTTTGATTAGTTTAGAATGCAAGATGCCTCTGGATATATTTAGAAAATTGTACCCAGCTAAAGCAGAACTGATGCCACTTGAGGCTTTCTGATAGAGTATACAGTGCCTCTCGAAAGTATTCGGCCCCCTTGAACTTTGCAACCTTTTGCCACATTTCAGGCTTCAAACATAAAGATATAAAACTGTAATTTTTTGTGAAGAATCAACAACAAGTGGGACAGAATCATGAAGTGGAACGAAATTTATTGGATATTTCAAACTTTTTTAACAAATAAAAAACTGAAAAATTGGGCGTGCAAAATTATTCAGCCCCTTTACTTTCAGTGCAGCAAACTCTCTCCAGAAGTTCAGTGAGGATCTCTGAATGATCCAATGTTGACCTAAATGACTAATGACGATAAATGGTGATGATAAATCCACCTGTGTGTAATCAAGTCTCCGTATAAATGCATCTGCACTGTGATAGTCTCAGAGGTCCGTTTAAAGCGCAGAGAGCATCATGAAGAACAAGGAACACACCAGGCAAGTCCGAGATACTGTTGTGGAGAAGTTTAAAGCCGGATTTGGATAAGATTTCCCAAGCTTTAAACATCCCAAGGAGCACTGTGCAAGCGATAATATTGAAATGGAAGGAGTATCAGACCACTACAAATCTACCAAGACCTGGCCGTCCCTCTAAACTTTCAGCTCATACAAGGAGAAGACTGATCAGAGATCCAGCCAAGAGGCCCATGATCACTCTGGATGAACTGCAGAGATCTACAGCTGAGGTGGGAGACTCTGTCCATAGGACAACAATCAGTCGTATACTGCACAAATCTGGCCTGTATGGAAGAGTGGCAAGAAGAAAGCCATTTCTTAAAGATATCCATAAAAAGTGCCGTTTAAAGTTTAAAGTTTGCCACAAGCCACCTGGGAGACACACCAAACATGTGGAAGAAGGTGCTCTGGTCAGACAATGCAAAACGTTATGTTTGGGTAAAAGCAACACAGCTCATCACCCTCAACACACCATCCCCACTGTCAAACATGGTGGTGACAGCATCATGGTTTGGGCCTGCTTTTCTTCAGCAGGGACAGGGAAGATGGTTAAAATTGATGGGAAGATGGATGGAGCCAAATACAGGACCATTCTGGAAGAAAACCTGATGGAGTCTGCAAAAGACCTGAGACTGGGACGGAGATTTGTCTTCCAACAAGACAATGATCCAAAACATAAAGCAAAATCTACAATGGAATGGTTCACAAATAAACATATCCAGGTGTTAGAATGGCCAAGTCAAAGTCCAGACCTGAATCCAATCGAGAATCTGTGGAAAGAACTGAAAACTGTTGTTCACAAATGCTCTCACTGAGCTCGAGCTGTTTTGCAAGGAGGAATGGGCAAAAATTTCAGTCTACCGATGTGTAAAACTGATAGACATACCCCAAGCGACTTACAGCTGTAATCGCAGCAAAAGGTGGCGCTACAAAGTATTAACTTAAGGGGGCTGAATAATTTTGCACGCCCAATTTTTCTGTTTTTTATTTGTTAAAAAAGTTTGAAAAATCCAATAAATTTCGTTCCACTTCATGATTCTGTCCCACTTGTTGTTGATTTTTCACAAAAAATTACAGTTTTATATCTTTATGTTTGAAGCCTGAAATGTGGCAAAAGGTCGCAAAGTTCAAGGGGGCCGAATACTTACGCAAGGCACTGTATTAACAGCCAAGAGGGCTTTCACAAACAAAAGGTTTACACATTTCCTGTATAATTTTTTATTTAATAACTGTTCTGTCTGAATCATAAAACGTCTTTTCTCATGTTGTGTTTTTGAGCCTGGATATTGACCAGTTAACTCGTTTACTAAATTAGTTGACATTTATTTCAATAAACAGCCCTAAGTATTATCATGCTGTCTTCATCTAATTAGAAAGCATTATTGCTAACTTGTAAGAATGGTCCATGTAAGTTACTATGTCTATTTAGAATCAGTGTTGATTTGCTGTCCTTAAGGGTCAAATCACACATCGCCATCCTATTTCACAACAAAGGGATTATACTTTAATTCAGATTCTCACATTTAGTAGCTAGTAATGAGCATAAGGATCTGCAGCAGGGTTTATCAGTGACTCTTTATTTATTTCTAGGTTCAGATGCCCCTTCCTGAGGGCTTGAATATCCCTTCAATATCAGAGTGCCAATTCTACCATGATAATCCTCCTATCAGTGTGGTGCATCGCCACACGTCACAACCTGCACAGATGTCTCCACACACACTGTCGCCTTTGCCCAGCCCCATCCACCAGCTCCAGCACCATCATCTGGGAGGGCACCACTATCCCATAAGGTCCAATTCAGTTGGGTCTATTGAGCCACAGGCATTTAGCTTCAAGCACAACCAAGTCAGCAGTCTTCAAGGCCAACATCCTCCGCCAGGTAATTTCAGTCCAAGACGTTTTGGTCCACAAACTCACAACTCTGCACCAGTTTTTAGAAACCAGCAACAGTGCAACAGAAACACCTGGCGCCGCAGAAAGAGGGAAAACCTTCAGACACTGAACCAGAGTAGATGAGTCTAAAGCTACAGGATTTGCATATCCAGCATGTTTTAACATCTCAACTAAGCCTGCCAGGAGACTCTTCAATGAGTAATTGTCATTTTAATGTTATATTATAAAATAACTATGAGACAAACTTTAATATCTAAGGAGTGAATAGGCCAAAATATTGAATCAGTCTATTCAGTTTGGATCCGTCTAAACAAACTGAATTGCTTTTGCCTTAACCAAATTGGAATGGGGACAAAATGACTACAAGAATAGAGCAACCCATGGGAAGTGAGTGCTTCCTTCTAATGAGATGCACACCAGCACTGTCTTTAGTTTATTTACTGTTTCTATGGCTAGCTCTACTCTACGTAATTTACCATGGAGTGTCTCTGGGGAGCTTGATCAAGAGCTATTAGACTTAAGGTCTGTAGCATGTGCCATAAAATGAACAGGTTCTCAGCCTTCATAGTCTCATTGATGCTTGTAAACCTAACTTGGTCTACAAGCAGGTTAGGCTGTGAATAAAAAACATTCTGTGTTCTTGTTCCAGCTTTGACCATCTTCAAATGGTCTCCTGGGGCTGAAGTAAAGCACTAACTCAGTACCTATGCAGAAATATGCTGACTTGGTGACTTTGGTGTGATGGCACAAAATGGACCTTGTCTGAAGTGCTCAAACTGTGATTACCTGTTTTGAATGTACCAAGTGTTATTTTTGTATGTGGTTGTATGTTTTTGTCACTAAGGGAAATTTTCTGTTCACATTGGCACTATTGTTTTGTACTACGTTACTTGCATTCATGTGCAATAACAACTTTTATGTTTTTATTTAATTTATTTCACTTTTTACTTTTGGGGATTTCCCCACTTTTTATTTCTAGACATCCAAGAGTGCAATAGATGGATTTAAGGGCCTTGAAAGAATGACTGTGGATTCAGCTTTTGGACTGAGGGGGAGCTATATTACAGCATGAGTAATGTGCCAAATACCCTCTGGTGCCATCCTCATGTTTGTTTACTAGTGATGTCATCACTTGAAATTTTTTTGCTTCCAAATATTTTTGCAATACCTGTTAACATCAGTACTTCAGTTGCTGTTTGGATTGATGCCCTTGTTAAGGTGCAGTCTCTGAGCAGTGTTTACATACCATTACATGATAGTTGGTGCTACCTATTACCAGCAAAGTGCTTTTTTTCCTTTTTGTACTTAATTCTATTGAAGTAACAGCTTGACTGCCTCCTTTTTAAATGACCAAACTATGCTCTTGTTTAGTTTTTTTCACTGTCAATTTTACCCCTAGCATTTCATTTTACACTTCTCTTCCAGGTGTGAACCTCACAAGTTGGCCCAATTGCTTTAGTATCATGTTGTCTTGAATTTCACTTAAAGCAGACACTTTCAAAGGGTCAATATATTTTGGGGCCTCCCCAGTATTTAAAGTATTTCTAAGACAAGGTTCTAAAGCTGCACAGTTTGCACAGCAATCCATAAAGAACTTGAGCTTGGGACAATGTTTTCTGGCAAAGATGTAAAGTATCAGTCACAAGACTGACTAATTACTTGCATTTCAAAATTCATGGTCATAACTTGATATCATTAGCGGGTTTTTTTTTCGTGTGTGTGCAGCTTTTTATCAGCTCCTTGTAGAGGATGGTTGCTTTTTTGCCAAGAACCAAATCCCTTGCTCATATCTGTGTCAATATAAGAATGGGTTGTAATGTGTAAATGACTTGATATAGATGTGTACCTTGTTTTTTATGTAAAATTTCTATTTTTTTAATAAACATTTTAAAAGTCTTCAGTGATTTGAATGCATTTTTTTTTATTTATTTATTTTTTTATCAATCTCTAAGTCACTTTAAAAAAACTTTGAGAAAACCATCCTGGCATGTTAAACCCCACCGCTAATTGTTTTTGACAAAAGAGAAAATACACTAATATACTTTATAATATTTTGTTTTTATTGCTCTGAAAAATGTTTTTTTTAAGTTCCCTTACTGTGAGCAGGCTTACATCTCCACAAACCTGATCTTAATTTAGCCTCGAGAAGGACACAATGGATTAAAACTTCCATGGAGAATTTAAGAAGCTCAGTGTTGCTTTAGGTCGACTGGGGATTACCAACAAAGTATTTTAATTTATGCAATGATTTTGATATTGTTAAATGTTTGTGTGCATTCTTATTCCACTGCAGCTGTACTTTGCCTTACTTTACAATAATTTAGTTTGTCCACAGAGGAACAAATCCGTGTCTTTCTTTACAACGATACAAGATTCGCCATGTTCAATTCCGTGTCTGCCTCATGGGGGCACTGTTGTATCATTTTAATTCCAAATTCATGCAAACTTTTGAGGGTGAGATTTAAGCTTCGCGACTGTAAGCGTTGTCGATTAATGCCATTATGACTGAAAAGCACGTGTCTTCCTCGTGCCTTTCCCCGCTGAAATTGCTGACTCGAAGAAGACGCAAGAGCATCAGTTCCTTTCTTGAACGTGTCTCCCCTTCACTGAAAATGGTGAGGATGCTTTGGCACTGGCTTTACTTTAGAATATGTATGCTTTATATTATTCTAAGGGTCAGAAAGCATGCATTTTGTCAGGCCATATGCATATATCATGTGGCCAATTAGCATTTGATTTGAATGTCTGTGCGATAAACGCAAAACTCCATAATCTGACTGAAGATACAGTTTGGTAGTTTCTGTGAGTGGCTTTAATTATTGTTTTGCTTGTTGGAAAAAGAACATAATGGCAATATGATGATAATATTTAGAAGCCTAATGTGTTCTGTGCACAGCAGTAGTAAAAACAACCAAATGTAAAGACTACCTGATCATTTTTTATTTGTATACTATGTCCGTTTTGATTTTAATTCATTAATTTGATCTTTATTATGCTTTAACATTAGTGTTAAACTCTTCCATTCGTCAACACTGAAGTGCCCACAGGGACAGTATCCATCTCATTTGTAAAGTCTGTAACATTAACTAAACCTCAGAAATAGAATTGGACAAGAGCACAACATTGAGCAAGCAATGTAAAAACAAATAACCAACTGAAACCCCATGCACAGAGTCCATTAGTAGATACACTGTCAACTGTGTACCCCTGGTTTGGGACCAAAGATGCTGCGACAATCTGGCAAAATATGCAGGCTAAATATAAATGTAATCTGCCTGAATTTAACAGTATCTCCTTTAGCCGAATGAAACTCTGAATTAATTGTGTTCAGTTCCTACATTTGAGCCATTTCTCACATAATAAGCAAAACATTTTATCAAAGCTTCCCTGAATATTTTATTATCTTTTTTTTTTTGGCTGCATTCAAGTTTAGCTCATACACTATTTACAGCTCTGAAACCTCAACACGGTCTGTATGACATATTGGTGCTATGGTATTCCCTGGTGAATATTTTTTATCAGTATTCCTACATAACAATAATGTCCAGTAACCGTGTCTCTTCTCTTCCTGCCTTCATACTGTTCTTTTGCTATTTTATATAATGCCTTTTTGTAGGAAAGTGTTGTTGCTTTATAGATACATTCCTGCTGCACAACGACGTCTAGGAACATCATGATTCACAGGGTTTGTTATAGCATGGTGATGAGTCATTTCCATTATTTTCTTGAAGGAGTTTGTAGGCCCAAGGTGCTTGAGGATTTTGTGTTCCAAAAAAGCTCCGTTTCCCATTTGTAATGAGTCGTAAACAGTATTCAGATGGCCCTCGCAAAACGCCTTTTTATCATTCTGTTAATAATGGCCCCTCTTCAGATCTTTAGACGACACATCCATTCATAATTAAAAAGAAACCAATGAAATGAAAGCTTTAAAGACACTGTACAATGTCTACTAAGTTCCTTCTTTAGCACTTTTAGTAATATTTTATCTATAAATGTATAAGAGGACAGCATCCCCAGCTTGGTCTACAGTTCAGTTCAGTGTGATAGAGGAGGTCAGTGTCAGAACTGTGTGGACTAATCTGGTTTGTGGTAAAACTTTTACCCTTTTAGCTTCAAGTTTGCGAGAACTGCAACATAATGAAATATGTATGAGTAAACGTCTCCGTTCGTTATTAAAGCCTACAGCAAAGGAAATTTATATTCATTTTTTTCACAGGCTGATGTAAACAAAATTCCTACTCATCAATATGTATTATTCAGGGAGGTTTCTGTAAAGTCCAATGTATGTATTCTGAAAACACATTTAATCCAGTACATCTGACTAAACCAAAAAGCCCTAAAATTGTTGTTTGTATTGCAATAAAATTAGTATTGAAACAAAACAAAACAATGAAACCCCTTTCAGACAAGAAGGAATAGTACATAGCAGGATAAGCCTACTGTGCAAGTGTTAGATGAGTGTGGAACCTTACCGCTGTGAGGCAATAGTGTTAACCTCTAATGTGCGAACGAAGGAGCTGGAGGAACAGCCCCTGTTTAGACCGCTGCCCCCGTGACCCGGCCCCGGAGAAGTGGAAGAAGATAGATGGTGCGAACAAATATCGATACAGTTCAGATTTGTAGGCTAAGGTGAATATTTGCAAATGATATAAAGTTAGATAAAGGAAGAATATTTGGTGTGGTGACCTGTCAAGGGAACGGCTCAAAGAAAAAAATAACAGGATATAGTCTGTGCCAACCAATTTAACTGTCACAACCAATGCCTCAAAATACTACATTTCCATTTCAGAAAGTGCATTACAGAAGTGACTGTAGCACCAAAAAATAAATTCATGGTTTATGAATACAATAATGATACCTACACAGCAGTGTCATCAGCATAATCGGCATCCGGGTGTAAACTCCGATTTGGTCTGCTTTGGTCTCATCTAAATGAGGCATCAGTTGAGATGAAAGTCATCACAGTGTGAAATAGAAGCAGTTTCAAGATTATATTTCAGTTTGACAAGTGTGTTGAATGTAGCCTGCAGTATTAGGACGTAGGGGAGACGTACAGGTAAATTGACAGTTGGATGATTAATTTTCTGTGCAGGGACTCAGATCTTCCCTCAGTGTCACGGGGAAGAAATTTTTATGACGGATGTGGATGGCTTATAAATGCTTAATTTTCATATGCGCTCTCAGCTTGCATGATGCAATAGATTAAAGATAAAGTAAATATGGAGATACGCACCAGGCTGATAAGTGAGCCCAAAAAGATGACAGCGTTATAAATATTTAATTGACATTACATAACTAACAGCAATTTAAAAATGATAGGGCTTGAATGTTGTATAATGTTTTACTTGTGTCCCCAAAAGTTATAGAGATCATTTCAAAAATAAATTTAATTCATTTGAAACAAAACATGCTCAGCTTTGGCACAGTAGTGTGGCCATTTATAGATGAAGCACAGATCGGAGGTCATTAAAATTTCAAGTGACAGTCTCAATTGTTTGGTGGACAGCAAGAGATTTGAAATGTCGGCGATAGCAAAGAGCTTGACAATTGACAAAAATGGCAAGATCAGAACTATGCTTGGTCGGCAGTGGTCAGTGTTTATCAAAAGTGGTCCGTGGAGAGAACAGTGGCGGATGAGAGGAGCAAGGTCAGGGATGTGCTGTACCATCCAACAGACAAGCTGCGTGAGAAGAGGCTAAAGCCAGCTGTATAGGAAAAATGAAACAACATTCACAATATAATCAATATTTCTATATATTGTGCACCTTGAGGTAAGATTGCACAAGTCTAGAATATGTTTCACTGGAATGCTGCATTTTACAGCAAATTTTCTGCTGTTTACAATTCCCAGTTTTATTTACAGCAACAACTTTTTCTATGTTTGTTGTCAGTTTCAGACACTTTACCTTATACCTGTATTATATTATTAAGTTGTCCTAATCTATAGCTTTGTTGAATTGTTGTTTTCCGTACAATTTCACCAAAACTGTCCGGATCATGTCAGTTTTTAAATTGCCTCTTTAAGTCAGCATTCAGAGGACGTCCCATCTGTGGAAATTGTTCTAAAATGTTACAAACGAATTACATACTCACTATGCCATGTGATGTTGGTCTAGCGCCATCTGTTGGCTTTTTATTATTATAGTTTATGATTTACAAACTTACCTGCTTGTATGGCGTAGTTTGTGTCGTAGTTTAAAAAAAAACCTTCTTAAGTGCACCTTTCACCTTCTTCGGGAAGTTTCTGTGGGTGCCGTCATCTTTTTTCCCGTTGAATTAGTCTACATGGGGCAGAGGAGCTCACCAGAAAATAGAAAAAAAGGAAATCGGTGCATTGCTGACTTGTTGTTGCACGTGTACATTAAACATTTTACATAAATCAGTCTACTTTATATGATGTTTTAGCGACAAGACTTTTCCCTCGTTCGCCATTTGCGTGGGGTTTGCTACAGCGATGCGGATCATAGACATAAAAAGAGGCAAAAGTGGGTGGGGTGGAATAAGACCAATAGGTGTAATGTCTGTCACCTGCGTGTTTCAAATCAAATCACTTTAAGCACCCAAAATAACAATAACAGTTGCCTCGATGGGCCACAGGTAGAAAGCAGTTTGACCCTCCTTTGCTTTGCCTGAAATGTTCCACTGTTTGGCATTAAATGTATACAGTATCTCCAATGAGAGTCACTTTACATGCAGAGAGAAAGCACTGTGCTAAAAAAATGTCCACCATTTCAACAACTCCAGGCACCGCTCCCCGTTCACTCTGGATACGGATTCGGGTCGAGGACTGGTGGGAAAGAATAATTCTGAAGGAGTTCACAGATTCAGAATGAGTGGAGAATTTCCGTCTGACATGTGGGTCATACAGACTGTGTGGCGTGATGAGGGTGCTCTCAGCCCTGAACCTGTGACTGCACCAATCCCATTGAACATGCTGCGCAGAATACAGAGTTGCCGCTAACCAGTCAGGGGTTCACAAATCCACAGTTTAAAAGTTTGTGTGTTTGGTCTGCCCTCCATAATACACAAGCTGATTATGGTTGCGCGAGCTACGTTTGTCCAGCTGCAGTCCAATATATCGTTTGCATGATATCTGAATGCACACCAGAAGAGGTTGGGACCATTTGTGCATAGTGGATTTGGGAGAATGGAATATGTCTTGCCAAATCCATGGAAATGTGTTTTGAGTTTACATGGAAACGCTATGTCGCCGTGGGTCCAGACCATCCAGCGTTTCTGCGGTGTGTCTTCAACATTTGGCACAACGCGTCTTAAACTTTCACATTCAGGGCGTCAGACGCTAGAGTTAAAACATTTGAACTTTTCTGCTGAATTCACAGTGCATCAGCCAATCAGAAGTGCTCTGTTTGGATGGTACTCTATGATGGGACCATATCATTTATGGCTTTATAAGTCAGGAAGAGGATTTTAAATTTGATTCTAAACTCTATAAACTCAATGGGAAGCCAATAAAGAGACTCTTAACACCGGCGTAATATGATCTCTTTAGTACCTGCATTTTGAACCTACTGAAAGCTTTCATAGCGTTTTTAGGCATTGCAGCAGTCTAATCTGGATGTGACAAATGCATGGATGAGTTTTTCAGTGTCACTTTTAGGATTTTTCAAATTTTGGCTATATTACGCAGATGAAAGAAAGCTGTTTTACAGGCTTGATTTATATGTGCTTTGAACGAGAGCTCTTGGTCAAATAAGACTCCAAGGTTTCTAGTTGAGCTGGAGGCTACAGTGGCATTGTCCAGTGAGACTATGTGGTCAGATAAAGAGTCTTCCTGGCATTTAAGACCTAGGACAATAACCTCAGTTTTTTCAGGGTTAAGAAGTAGATAGTTTTTATATCTTTCACGCAGGCATTATCTCTTTTTAATTGGTCTGATCAGGTTTCAAGCAATGTTTTGGACTTGTAAAAGTTACTAAATGAAAGAAATTGGATGATGATGTCTCGTTCACAGAGCTCTTCTGCTGCACTTTCATTATAAATATTAAAATATATAAATATTGATCAAAAGCTAAACTAAAAAGGTGGGTCTTGAGCCTGCTCAAGGGCCACGGAGCCTGAACATTCTCTGCGGCCCTGAGCTCCTCCGGCTCCGGCGACTGTTCATAGACGAGGGTTACTGTGGGGATGTGTGGGTGGTTTGCTGAGGTCAACATAATGGATCGAGTGGCCCATGGTGGTGGTGGGTTTATGGTATGGTCAGGTGTATGTTATGGACAACAAGCACAGGTGCGCTTTATTGATGACATTTTGAATGCACACAGATGCCACGATGAGATGCTGAGGTCCATTGTTGTGCCATTAATGCACAAACGTCACCTCATGTCGCAGCATGATGGATCTGTACAGTGCAGTGTGCCGAGCCTTATTTATGTAACGTAATCTAACAAATTTCTCCATACAAAGACAAATAAAAAACCTGAAACTGAACCTGTGCACAATTCTTGGAAGATGATAACGTCAAAGTCCTTGCATGGCCAGCGTACTCCAAGGACCTGTGAGCCATCGAGCATGATTGGGATGCTCTGGATCGACATGTACGTCAGCGTGTTGCAGTTCCTGCCAATAACCAGCAGCCTCACAGCCACTGAAGAGGAGTGGACCAACATTCCACAGGCCATGATTAACCACTTGATCAACTTTATGTGAAGGATTGATAGGCTTAACAATGCAAAACTGAACATTTCAGTGTGCATTTTTTGTTTTATTGTGGCCAGCCTTAGGTACACCAGTGCAAATATTCATGCTGTCTTGATTTGCCACTCCTGTGAGGTGGGATGGATTATCTCAGAAAAGGAGAAGTGCACAGCTCACGTAGATGTAGATAAACTGGCTCATGGCAGATTGATATAGGCTTCTGTATTGAGTTCTAAACATTTATCTGGAAAGTCTCTCGCTGAAAGCCGTTGGGAAAAGATGTAACGCCACGACGACTATTTTAAGCTCATTGGTCGAAGCGTCATTACAATGGAATAAGACAGACTATTTAAATATGGTTGAGAGAAAAGCTCAAATATCTTTCCTGTCCTCAAATGAACAAACGCTTCTATGCACGTCTTTCTAAATAAAAATGTCCGTAAATCTATTAAAACAGGCCAACCTATGTCCATCGGCACTGCCATGTTCAGAAAATAAACAAACATGGCGGAGCATTGTGGTTTTGGAGGAGAATGGGTCTTTAATTAGAGGGAAATGTTTTTTTTATGTAAATAGAAAATATTTGATACCTTTGCTCAGCTCATTAAAAATGGGAGCAAAAACAAAAGTGTTGCCTTAATATTTTTGTCCAGTGTGGAAGCCTTTCAGTGTAAAAAGGCAACAGCAGAGCATGTAGTGTCTTTTCATCCAAGAAGCCTGGTTGTCCAGATGGTACATTTTCACACCTTCACCTGATCCCTGTTTAGTCTTGTGCCTCCGAGTGTGGAGGAAAACCTGCAGACTCCCTCATAACACGGCTGGAGTCAGATGCTGTTGTCGCGTTCTCAAACATCTGTGGCCCTTATTGGCGACAAGGCTCTAATTGCACTCCCTATTCATTATCACATTCTGAACATGTGAGCCAGTCAGCTGTGCTCTGTATTTTAGAGCTGTCAAAGGTCTGTCAGCACTCTGTCACATTGGTGTTGGCTTCGCTTTTAGAAGCACAAGTTCAAAAATAATGTGTGAGGATGATCAGACCATGTTATTGCACATGATTAATTAATTGTGGTTGTGTTACTGTAATACAATGATTACCTAAAACAGCTGAATGTATTTGATATAAAAGATGTTATACTCTTTATGACATGATCAAATATTTTAGTACACGATAACAGCATTACATGGTTACAGCAGAAAAGTAAAATGAATAGATTTTTTTCGAACCAAACTATAAAATGCTAATAGATAAATACATTTAAACAAGGTAGTTTGGGTATTGTTGTAGGTTTCGGAATTACAGGTTGACATAGTATTGGGAAAGGCTGTTTTGACAAGTTTAGTACAATTTTTTTCTTAATCGGCTAGATTTAATTGCAAGTTCACTCTCTTGAACGAAGATGAGAAATACACATAACCGCTGTTTTGGTATGACATTATTTTGGTGGTCCTCTGTGCATTACCTTTTGTTGGCATTTTCATTAAGAAATACTAATTCAGTAACAATTTTCTGCAGCTGTTTCAAAATTCAGATGAATGTATATTTATTGTTATTGTTGAGAACATTCTTTCTTCAAGGCTAAACACTGTCTTTTGCCAAGTCCTGTATTGTAACGGTTGAGCAAAGAAAGAATGCAGAGCTAAACAATACATGACCCCTTGCATTCAACTCCTGACCTGCTTGTTGCTCTCTATTCCACTGAGCTCGCCTGTGTTGTTTGTAGATATAAGCAGGATTCTCTGCTACATTTTACTTGTGCAACTCAAGGTAGATTGAATTCAACTTTATTTATCCCCGAGGGTTGGCTATATACAATTGTTAGGTCCATTTAATCGATTGACAAAAGGCTGTACATTTCTAGTGATTGAACACCGTTGACTGTTGTCTAAAGCTGGGAATGGTCAGGTTCATTTAGGATTTATTGTAGGTTATTTTGGTGGGTTAAATAAAATCACAACGCTTAAGCTTTGTTTCTGTTCTTGGTTTGACGCACATGTGAGTAGGCAATAGTGTATAGTGTAGTGTATATAATAATTCATGTTTTGTCTTTTGCCCTGAGAGCAAATGGACCCACAGTATGGCATTGTCCACTGTCTTTAATAGCTTTTGTTTAATAGGGCTTGTCTGAGTGCTGTCCATACACCAGACAGGAGCCTTTGAAGGGTTGGAGTTGACATGAAAAAAAAAAAAGGTTAAAGTAGCCATTTAAACCAAGTATGTGATTCACATGGGGGCCAGCAGAAATTCGAGGACAAACTTGAGTGTTTGCTTTTGTTTTGTTTGTGAATCTGCTGATGTGCTTTTCTGAAAGAAAACTGCTGCTTTTTGCAATATTTTCTAATTGCATTGTATCTCTTAATATTTAAGGCAGTGATCAAATCAGTATGTGACAGATAATATTTAGTCACTATACTGTAGTAAGTATATTTGAGTTTATATATTTTTTAGTGGTTTAGTTGTGTTTTTGTCCATTTTCAAACCCTTTCTGGTAACGCTTTAGATTAAGGTTCCTTAGTAAACTAATTATCATGCATTAATAAGCACTTGTTATGTGTTTATAAGCCCTCATAAGGCATTTATAAGCATTTATTAGCGTGACAATTGAAAATAATGTAATATGCAGCTCATTGATACGCTGTACATGTGGTTTATTAACTCAAACATGTTTTGGCTAATGGATTATAAACATGTATAAGGTATTATAAGTGCATAAACAGACTATTAGTGCTTATTAACATCTTATAAATAGTTAACTAAGGAACCTTAATCTAAATTGTTACCCACTTTCTAGTGAATTCTTTGTCTAAATCAGTATTATGGATGTGGGCCTATGGGTTTTAAAAGCTTTATGATATATAAAAAAAAAAAGGGAGGATATATATATATTGTTTATATCATGGCTTATTACATTTCCTGAGCAATTATTGATTACATTTTAGTCCCAATGCAGCTCTATTTATTGGATGGCTTTAGGGTTTTCTTTTTTCTTCTTAATGATAAAGGTGTAGCTGCTTGATCACTGGGGATTGTGGCAGTGATTCAATACCCATATGATCTTATATGTACTTGCCATATCAGTATGTACTATGCCAACTGTGGTGTTGCTGGAAAGGTTAATTATTAAATTACCTGACAGCACATGCATATTTGAAAGTCCAGTTCAGATTAAATTTGAAAAGCTGTGTCTGGCTTTCCCTTCTCTACTATTTTTGTTTGATGTAGAAACTGATTTACAATTCAAGCAGAGATAATGTAAGTCACTAGTGGACGTCTGTATGCAGTTCCAGACATTGTATGAGAATACTAATAGGATATAAGGAGACATTCTGGTTCATAATTAAAGAAATACGGCTGACTTTAGCTGTCATGGAAACGACTACAGAAGATGGAGGGGGGAAAAAATCATCATTTGCAATAAGGATTTTTTTTCAGAGGTCACATACTAATGTACCCAATTGTCTCTGTGGAATGGAGGACTATATTAGCAGGGACATCTGGCATAAAACCACTACTAAATGAAACAAATAGTTAGATGTGGCACTGTATAAGAAGAGGCTCAACAATAGTGTCAGAATGTTAGCGCTGGTTGATGTGTGAATTTAATTGTTTTTTCCACACAGTACTATGGCTCCAGTAGTTGTGACCATCTTTCAAGTATTTCCAGCCGGCACCTTGGAGCAAGGACTGTGGCCATTAAACGTGACGTCAACAGACTACTGTGAGTCTAGAGTCATGACATTCTTTGTATTTGTGGAAAAAGCAAGATGTTGTAGTAAGTGTATACCATAGGTTTATTTAAGTATTTTTGGTACAGAAGGCAGGCGATTTGTAGTTGCAGTCCAAAAGGACTAACTAAAAACTATAGGACTAAACTATAGAACTAAAACATTTGCATTTTAATTACACACAGCCTCTTTGCAATGGTTTACAATAAAAACAACCCTATTCAGCAAGTTCTTCGTCACAACATGTTGTATGGCAGAAAGGTTTTTGGGACGAAAGGAAAATTTCATGCACAAACATTTCTTTTGGGTCATTGTAGCAGGACACGAGCCTTGATTATGCACTAGTTCCCCTTTTTTGAGCCACAGCCTTGAGGATGGAATGGAATGGAATGAGAATAGATTGTGAAATGACACAATGTGGGAAAAGATGGGATGGAATCAAGATGGGATGATGGAATCAGAGAAAATATTCAAAATTGTGGTGCTAAATCCCATTTAACAAATGACTGCATATTCAATCTGAGAAAAATCAACCGAGGTCTGACTCCACTTTCAAGTTGAGTATATTGCTGCTTGGTGGTCGAGTGGTCTGATTTTTTTTTTTTTTGGAGAGGCGTTTTTTAAAATGTGACTGATATTAATTTTCACCCAGCAGCCCTGAATTGGCCAATATGCAGAAGACAGCACAAAAAAAACGACATTTTTTAGTGTCACTGCTTTTGTAAGGCAGGCATTTTAGTGTTTGTGTACCACATATGAAAGATGCCTGCTCACAATCAAAATAATCTGATTCTGACTCATTTTGGCAAAAAAAGTACACAAAAAACCCAGATTTGACCTGCAGTGTGAACGTAGCCTCTGCATTAGCCACTCTTGGCTTAAAAATACTATAAAACATGAAATAATAAAAGCTGCTTTTTATCTCTTATATAGAGCTACTACAACAAAACATATGTGAAGACAACGTTCTGGCTTTTCTTATTCAGTCAAGAACATAATTTGTCCATTCGCACCAACATAAAATGCATTTGTTTCCACTTATTGACAGTGTCCATATTTATTCAACCGTTATTTATCTAAATAATCTACTCTGAGCTATTGATTGATTCATGCTTTTTGCATAAATTGACTATTGATATTGGGAATTTAAATATTGCGATGCTGTGTAGTGATTAAATTGTGTGGATGATTAATACTTAAAAGTAAATTTTGCATCAGGAAAGACACTATTGTGAACACTTTGTTATTTTCAAAACGACGCTTGTGAAAATTGTGGCAGAAGAAAAAAATCCCTTCCTGCTTAATTTAGGCTCCTCTATTTTCGGCCCCAAAATATCTTTTCTCCATTGACATGCCCACCAGTATTGAATCACCATGATTGTCTTGGGGACCTAGCCGAATAATATTAGCAAGTATATGTGCCCAATTTACTGCATAGATCACCCCTTGTCTTTCTTGACCTTGAGTTGAGAGAATAGAAATATGCCCAATTTAATTATATGTCATACTATGTATGCAAATGTTTAATGTCGTAGAAAATATTGAAAATCACGAGGGATGTGTTTAAATCTATCTGGATCTAAGTTGTGCGAGATGATAACTGTCAGAAGCAGAAAACATGGTATGTGTGTCTGTGTATGAATTAATGTTAATTCATGAATGTAAATATTTTCAAATATATAACACCCCAAAAAAACAACCTTTTCCATAAAAGTAGGCTACCAATAGTATTTTTAGCCAGTTAGAGGACGACTAATTTACATTACTGTATGAGTGATATTCCAAACAAAAATTGAACAGTATATTTTACTTGAATACACACAGTCTCTTATGTATGTAAAAATATCCCATGAACTCCTTTAATTATCATTTCAGAATATGAGCATAACAGAAGTGTAAAATGTGTCCATTTATTTAAACACATGATGAAATAAAAGTTTTAAAAGCCCTTCATTTGAAAATTGTATCAATCAGATTGTAACTATCCGCCAAGAGTATTTATAATTTATATTATGTATACTTTTTAATACACAAACATTTCACTTACAACATTTCCATTTGAGCATTGAGGAAAACTGCAGAATTTTAATTTTATTAACATCGATTGATCTGGACCTATCATGACAATCCTATCAGAGCTGGTAAGCAGTAATAAGGCCACTTTGACTTTGCTTTACAAAAAGACACATTCCTAAAGAAAACCAAATGCATTGAAAGGAGCTGATAAGTCTATAATGGGACACCTATTGGACAAAAATCAACAATAAAAAGAAAATGAACATCTCAACTCTGTGGAGATGAATAGCTAGTATACAGTATCTGTATCTTTAGCTGTGCCGTGAAAAGTAAAATGGCAGAGCTTGGTGGCAGAAGTAGGTCGTGATTGTGCCTGAGTAAAAAGGGGGAGTGGGTATGAGGTGTAGAGATGAAAGAGAGTGCGGGGCTTAGGGAGAGAGGGAAAGAGGGGATATCAGAGGAGCAAGGTAAGGCACTGCTGCTGAGAATCTGGGGGGAACACTGCATATTGAAGGCAGTCGAGCTTGAAACTAAATTGTCGATGAGAGAAGTTTGAATTTTACATCACTTGCTTTAATCCAAGGGCAAAAAAAAGTGGGATTTAAATAAAATGACAAAAACAGAGGATGAAGTAGAGGACACTGTGAACACAAGCCGAAAAAGCACACAACAAATCACTTTTTTAACCACGGAGTGAATCGTGGTTCAGAGTTCAGTGTCAATGTCATGTTTAAATTAGTGTCTAAACAGTTGGATTAAAGATATTAAGATATTAAGATTAAAGATGTTAAGTTAAGAGTGGTAAGATATGTGATATCCTCTTGATATTTTTAATACTCAGCTTTCTTTACTTTGACCTGCCAGACTGGGAGAGAATTGAGGACTTGTCAACACCGCAACACCAAGGCATAAACACCACAGAAGATTGTCCAAAAGATAAATCCAAAAAGATGCCCGGGTGAGTTAATGAATGCTGATAAATAAACGAGTTAACCTACAGATCTACAAGTGATTATGGGTCTTGTCTGCGTACAATCATCATTTTACACACTCAGTGATGCATTTACTCTCTGTCT
Source organism: Rhinogobius similis (assembly GCA_019453435.1). Classification (NCBI taxonomy): domain Eukaryota; kingdom Metazoa; phylum Chordata; class Actinopteri; order Gobiiformes; family Gobiidae; genus Rhinogobius; species Rhinogobius similis. Next base: position 20,674,383 of record CM033626.1, on the reverse strand, counting down.
CTCAGAAAATTGTATAGCAATTTTAGCTTGTCAAATTTGTAAATGCCTCAGGGTCATGCTACTTGTGAATAGAATAGCAGAGCTTAATAAATCTTGCCTCTAGTCAAATTGTTGTATAGAGCTATATAAAGATTATTATTTAGTCTTTGAAATAATGACCTCATTGTGTCATTGGTTTCTAACCCTTTCTGAAGTTGCTCATATGACACGTCATGTTATATTTACAGCGTCAACATAAATCAACATATAACATTATAATAAATGTTATAATGATGATTGATATGTATGATGATTATAATGATGTTTACTATTACAAAGGCTTTTAATTTCTACTATAAAGTGTTATTCTATAGAATTATACATCTGAATCACATCTGAGTTTATTGAATTACAGATTTACATGCAAATGATTCCATTTTGCTCCATGTGCCTTACTTGCTCTCCCCTCCCTCTCTGCCCCTCCCTCCCACTTTCCTCTTCCCTGCACACTAAAGAGCACTCAGTCTGCGCACTCCCCTCATTTCTCTATTGCTCCAACATGTTGCCAGGAGGAGGCTGGGGAGGATGCTGCGCTCTACCCTCGCCGCGTTCCTGTCACCTCTCTGGCCGGCACATGCTGTCTCCAACTCCGATTCGGCACCGTCCGCCACTTTCAGTTGCCTTCACTTGAAGGACTTGAGGGAAGAGGCTCCCGGGGAGAAGGAGGAGAGCAGGACTTTTCGAGCCAGAGTACCTAAGAGCGGCAGGGACTCATCTGTTGTAGAAAGTGCAACTACTCCTGGCTCTGCAGGGGGTCCTGCCTCTCCTCCAAGATCTATGTGGCAGGAGGCAATCAGAAGGAAGCGGTACCTCCTGGACCAGGCTGGGGCGTCCGGAGTTTGGGATAAGACCGGAGTGTGTGGACAAGGACAAGGCATGAGGAATAAGTCCCAGGACGGGCTGTATGAGTCCTACTACTGTATGAGCCAGCAGCATCCTCTGATTGTCTTTCTGCTGCTCATAGTGATGGGCGCCTGTCTGGCTTTACTGACAGTGTTCTTTGCTTCAGGACTGGTAAGGCACTCCAGCAACGTCTTTGAATATGTGTAATTTGATATTTGTCCAAGCATATGTATGTACATAAGGTGCAGCTAATAGTACCAAGAATAAGCAGGGTAGCAGGGTCAGAGAAGCTGGCATGCTAATAAACTCACTGTATGCCTGGTTCTCATGTTTATATATACTGTTATTATCCACACGCTGGCTGACTGGAATATAGCAGAACCAATTACAATTCATGTCAGTGTATTTTCCAGTGCACAAACATAGACACAGTCTGAGAGCTCGTATGTGCATGTGCATGCGCCCTCTCTCAGCATGTGGTCCTCATCGCAGCACTAATGTGAAGAGAAAGGTGAGATAAAAGTGAGGGGGGATATGGGGCTTGGTTATTGTCTGATCTCACGCTCGGTTGAACTACAGAAGGGAGAGCTGTTTTGCCTCTGTCACTTTTTTGACAGGGTTATCTGCTCCAGAGCAATTAAATGTAGAGTGCTAGGTTTTATAAAGGGCTAAAAATAGACACTTATATATCTGGTGCCAAAAAAATAAAATGAAATTTCCTTCTTTATTTTTATGTCTCAGCATTATGATATTTAAGATTTTGTGGATGAGCCAAAATAACCATTCACAAAGCCTTATTACAAGGGTGCCTCACCCATCCCCTGTCCTTCCTGACACACTGCTGAGAGCTGATTAATCTGACACTCTCCAGTAGAGACTAAGCGGGTATCACAAAAGGCATTAAAAATATTTAGATGAAAAACACTCGTAAGTATGATTAAAATATGGACCAAGTTCTTACAAAATTCTAAGACTATAATCATTTCAAGTTTAAATTAACTGACAGTCTGAGTCTTGGCATATTGTTGATTTCTTTAAAAAAATATTTTGGTCACTACATTTAAGAGAACACAACATTGATACAGTTAAATATATATATATATATATATATATATATATATGTAAATATATAGAAATCATAAAATATTTCCTCCAACAGTTAAAAAGCATGGGCAATAACATTCACTATTTCTGTATATAACACTAAGTACTTTTATTGGCTTGCAATAAGCAAGCTCTTGAGTGAAAGTGTTGTTCTTTCAGACACTGCTCACTATATTAACGGAGCACATTTCCCTCCTTGTTTTTCTGTGTGCTGGATAGATGAGGCTTTTGCTCCTTGTTATTTTTCCATCATGCTTTATTACTCTCTGTTGAGGCACCCTGTGTCATCTTTCACCTCTTCATATCTGTCTCCCTTTTATTCGTGTCTCTCTCCATTTTGCTGGCTGACCTAAATCTTGCGCTGTTTTGGATCTCTGCTCTGGGCAAGACAAACTCTCAGTGGCTCTGTGCCACTGCATACACGCATGGCTTTCTGTCCCACTGCATTGACTGCAGGCAGAAATTAGAGCCAGCAGTTAGTGAGGGCTGTACTGGAGTGGTGATGGAGGACACTGGGTCCATACACAACCATGTATTGGCAGGTAAAAAACATAACAAGTAATTTATAATTCAATGCAATTATCTGTCCTCAAAATATAGGCACAGCCGCATGACTGATAAAATAAAATAGCAGTTCATTATGGTGCACCAGTTTATTGATTTAAGGTGACTTCAGAGTTGGTGCTCCACTGCCAGATGAGAGGGTATGATGCATCTGCTTACCATAACAATATCAATACAGGGAAACTTGATTGAATGAAATACGGTAAGGGAGCCAGGAAAAATGAATGAATGCGCCGTGCCTCTGCACCCACCACCAAGAGCCTCCTGAAAATTTTATCAGTGCTTTCAAACTTAAATCTCTTTTTCTCAGAGACCAATGCATTATACATGTGACTTAGTTAAGTGACTTTTTTAGTTTTGTCTGATATACATTGCTGTGTGGTTGTTTTCACACTAAAATAACTAAAATGTTGTTTTCTTTGCAGAACATTGAGGACCATGTGGCCTTCGTTATCACTGTGCCCACGGCGCTGGCGATCTTTCTGACTGTCTTTGTACTGGTCTGCATTGAGTCTGTCTTCAAGAAGCTCCTCCATCTCTTCTCCCTGCTCATTTGGGCTTGCCTGGTTGCCATGGGCTACCTTTTTATGTTTTCTGGGGGTATCGTCTGTCCCTGGGATCAGGTAGGATATTTGCTCTATGGCGGTAGAAGAAAGAAATACTATGTTTAGATTATATTGAGGGGTGATTCAGTGAATGAGAGACAAAGAGATTTAGGTTACTTGTAAAAAGGACTTGTATGTCTCCTCTGGAGATTTCTGACCTACTTTCTAAAATAGTCTTTGTAAGTTAGGGATGTATTAGCATGAGCTGGGCTGTGAGCACGATGACAGTACTTGTAAGGCTGATATGCGAGTGAAGATCTGTTCTAGATTTACTGGTTATTTTAGAGTAGATTAAATGATCTACCCGTTGTTTAATTGCATTATAAATTAGTTTAAGACAATTAGGGAGAAGGCTAAAGAACTATTGCTTGCTTTATGTTTTATTGATGATTTGTTCATAGGAAGACTTTTTTTCCCCCCAAGTGACAGGGAACTGATTATGTAGTCATCACACTAAAATAAATGCGTGAGCATGAAGTATTATTAGCTTGTGAATATAAAAATGAGAGACGCGTCGTGTTTGACTTGTATGAAGGCCCCATCACAGATGTTTTCTGTGAGGGTGTTGTAAATCATGGGGAGTGAATCAATACACTATTTTTGCCCATACATTTGTCAAGGCTCGGGGAGTGAACTGCAGACCTGCTGACTCTGTCCCATGCGGCTCCTCACACCAGGCAGCTGCATATGAATCAGGACCATCGCATAAAAATACACTTGATCTGAGATTAGTGTTCCTACAGGGGGTTTATGTTCAATATTTTTAAGTGGTGCACTGGTGTCTTATCTTCAAATGGAATTATTGAAATCAGGCACTTTCAAAAAACAAGATATTTTTAGTAGAACTCCTGACATACAGCTGCAAACAGACTTTATTCTGTGTGCCTTCTTCTGGAGATATTCTATATTTCTATATTTTAGGCTCTGATGTCATTGTTTTGTGTTTGTAGCCTAATTGGAAACAATTCCAGACAGTTTTTAACACATTCAGGACCTTCCCTTTCACAAAGGATCTGACATGTTAGTGAACCATCTTGCACTCTAAGGACCACAGGGACCGGCCTCTTGCTGGTGCCCGGAGTTAGGACTAGACATGTCACATGGGGAATCAGCGTTTCAGTTCTATGCAGCCAGGATCTGGAACGATATTCCTGATGTTGTCAGATAGGCCCCTACACTGGCAATTTTCAAGTTTAGGCTAAAGACACCTCTGTTTGGCCGTGCTCATGACTGAGAGAATTGTATATGTATATTTTTAAGACTGTTAATGTAATTATTTATGTTTTTATTTTTTATTTGAATGTGTTTTAACGTTTGTAAAGCACTTTGAATTGTGTTTTGAACTGTGCTATACAAATACATTGTGCTTGCTTGCTTGCTTGCTACTTCTTGTGCAGATCAGCAGGCCTGCCGAACTTAAGAACAACATAAATCTCATGGCTTATAAATCTACAGTACAGACCATTTTCCTATTTGTGTAGTAGGTTTATAAACTATATACTGTATCACCTCACACACTTTTGACATCTGTTGATTATAAAGGGTCTTTGAGACACATTAGTCTTATGTGCACTTTTGTGCAATCACCAAGTGGCTCTGGATGAAAGGAAGAACAAGAGTCAGAGTTAATTGGTTGGGATCCTTGAGATGGTAACTATATGAGATGTAGTCCCTACTTTAAAGTGTAGCTCTGGCCTCATTAAGGATGGCTGCATTTGTCTTATAGTGGTTTTGTTGCTAAGCAGATTAGGAATTTGTCATTCAGTGCATGATGCAGATAAGTTACAATAAAAGCTGATGATTTTCATGTTCCCATATTTCAATTTACCTCTGTGCACAATGTAATAAAATGCACTAGGTAGTTAGGTTATTCAAACCCAGATGTTAGTTTGTTTTATAATTTAAAAACTGAAATCTGTTGGCCTCATTTCTCACCAGACTCTTTTCCTTCAAATTGTTTGGTTCCTTATCTGCACAGTCCAGCCTGTAGCCCTCACAGTCTGAGATGTCTGGACCTTGTCTTTCTCTTTCTTCCCTTTGTCTGTCCCTCAATTTTAGACCATGTCTCCTTCGTACACAGAGAAAAAAAGTCTTTTGTGAGTACACACCAGGCTCATTAGGCTTTAGCAGCAGAACAGTGAATGACGGGGTATTACATTAGGGCTGCCTGGAATAGTAAAGGTCTGAGAGTGGAAATGTAAGGAAATAATGGGAACGAGCTGCTTTTATGTTTAAGTACAAATACTATAACCATACAGTATATAAGGAACTGAACCCTGAATGCATGATCTGTACCATTACTCTTTGCTTCATTAATATAATCTATGTTGTTGACTACCCAATTCGAATGGTGTATTGATTTGCACTGTAGCTTCATTTAAGTATGTCAAAATGTGTCTCGGCAGCCTAAAAGCCTGATGTAATCTAATACTATCTATCTAATTGGATTTACCAGCCCTTGTCTCTGTTATTGTCATTATATTGATATATGAAGCAGGAACGGGGTTGACTGAGCATGTACAAGCCTTGTCCATTTAATTGTTATAGAAGGTCCTTGTCGCATGACATAATGTGATTTAACATTTTCTATACGTTGTCAGTGGCTCATTGCGGCTTCTACTCTTCAAGCCAGCAGGTGTCTTTGTTCCCTTCCCTCTATTATCCATTATCTACACGGTCTCGTCACTCATTTAGCAGCATTAGATTTCAGTCATTTAGCCACCACATCATGTTGCTGTGTGAAATAGTAATTTGCTGACACATTTTTGGAATCTCCTTTTTGTTTTTATATTTACATTATGATGGCATGTCCTCTTTATTTAAATGTCTTCACACTGAGATTGATGAGTAAATCTGCAGCCAATCCTATGACAGTAAAATAATGTTCTTTGGAGAGGAGTTCTGACTTTGGAGGATTTGATGGGACTACTGTTTTGTGATTAATGGCACTAAATAAATGACTGTTTTGTTTATGTTATGTTATTATGTTATGTTATGTTATGAAATTAATATAGAAATCCATGTTTATTAATTAGTAATAATGAAAAATATAATACATTTAAAATTGTGTTTGATCAAAATAAGGGGGAAACTGATATTTTTGCCATTTTGACTGGTGACATTCTATTTGCGGATGATTGCTCAGACAGTGAGGACAATTTATTGATTTTGATGCACACACTGTACAGTATGTTCTCCTGATGAAGTGATTCACTGCTACACGACAGAAAATGTCAAGTAAATTTAAAGATGAGCACTGTGACTTTTCCAGGGAGGGTCTGCCACAAGATTGTCCATAGTGATATTGTTATGGCTTTTCCTGAACTTTTATACAGTATGTCATTGAAAAAAAATCATTTATGCAGTTACACATGTTTTCATTGCTCAAAAATGTCATACAAAGATGCATTCTTACCGTATCAAAGAGGAATATAAAACAGGAACAGAGCAAGAGAGAAAAAACACACACACAAAAAATTTAATACATGTAACTAAATAGATAAATGTATGTGAAAAAATAATAATAATTGTCATAATCATAACCAGCATATAATGGATACAAATCATAATAATCATAATAAAAATACAAATAGGTTGCAGCACACAGATCAATGATGTATTTCATGTTTCATGCTATACTTCGGAACATTCTAGGCAAAGCAATAACATCTCCATAAAAAACAAGCTGGTGGCAGATCCTCAGCTAAAATGATAACTAATTAATGACTGTGTGTATTCAGTCAGTTTTTTTGTGAAAAGTGGATTATTTAATTATGGTTATTCAATGAAGCGCAGAGACTTTGTTGGCTAAACAATAGCCTAATGCCTGTGAACAGTGGCATTAGAAAAGTGTGGGAAGCGTTGATTTTCTTTTCATTCATTTTTGTACACTTTCATTTAATTTTATTTTTTGCAATTCATGCTAGGGGCTTGAGCCTTTTTCTGCTTTGGTTTTACATACGAAGAAGACAGCCAGTGGTCCACAAAGGGCATGTTAGAATAAAAAATTGGCACAATATTTAAAAAAAAAATGTGTGCAAGAATTTTTAGCCTACAGACATTTCAGCAAGAAGATGCTTGAATAGACATGGAGTACTGGGTCTGGCAAGAGTGTATTTCTTCCCCAGCAGGTAATGAGCGATGGAGGGATCTGTTACGACCCTTTCTCTAATAGAAAAAAACTAGTTGTTTGAATTGAATTGAGTATGGAGGTGGAGGAGGATTTGTTACTAGATGGAACAACAGGATGTTGTCTTGAGAGGTGATAAGAGCATAGTGCACCGGTGGACACAATCAACTGTTGCCACGTTTATTACAATAGGCAAAGCCATTTAAAGTCTTCTGTTTCTGACAAAAAAACAAAACAGAAAACCTCAAGTAAATCCACAGTGGGTACAGACCAGGCCACTCTTCACCCGTTATGTGAATATGTGGGAAAAAAGTGGGTCAGTATTAGGGCTGATGATGGTAATAATAATAATAATATTGATCATTATAATAATGATAATAATACACAATGGTGGTAATCTATTTATGTAGCCATAGACTGATGGAAGTGAGGCTGCCAATCTGTACCAAAAGCCCCTTCGACCACCACCAACTATTCACACACTCACCACTCTCATACTAGGCAATGTAGGTGAGGTGTCTTGCACACAATGGACACAAAGGTATTTCCTCCTCTTGCCACCCCACTGTGTTAGTACACCATCCAAGTATTAACCCCCACCTGCTTAGCTTCCAACATCTGACAGCACCTGATACAAGTTGATTATATAAACCCAATTAAGCTATTATAACTGGAGCTGGAGTTCTTTTCTAAAACGTTTCCTCGAACTGCAAAATATCCTAATTTTCATTGATCTTGGAGGTATACCCCCAGTGCTCAGTGCTTCAGTAATGATTATCAATGTAGTGGTAATTATGGTAGCAAAATTTCAGGAATTTTCACGGTTGTAAACAGTATGGGGAAGTTATTGGGAATTGATGAGAATCCTTCTTAATTGTTGCAAATAAACTTAAATTTATGCCGTCACGTGTGTAACAGCATCAAAAACTTAATTGTTGTAGGGCAACATTTGTAAGTATTTTATTTAAGGGAACAGATTCCTCTGAGTGTCTCACCTGAAGTTGTGTCTCAGGAGGTATGGTCTCAAACATTGTCAAACACATGACATGGTCATTTCTTTGGGACTAACACAAAAGACAAAACAAAAGACGGTTTGGTGACTTAATATAATGAACCATCATTTAACATAAACAGTGACCCTAAAGAGGAGAACACAGAGCAAAACTTTCAGAATGATCAAGCATCAAAATTACTTTTTGGGTAGTTTGACACAGTTAATGGGACCTCATTGGTAGAAGAAATGGTTCTATAATAGGTCAGTGTAAATATAAGTAAAAATATGTTTTATTGACCTTTTGACCTTTTCTGAGCTTATGTTGCCATCGGAGATTTTCAGAATGTCTTTAGTTTTATTGGGAATTTTCTAGGGCTGCACAATATATCGAAAATTCGCCTTTGTCATTATTGCGATATGCATATCGCAAAGGTGTGCGATAATTTCTAATGGTTAAATGCATTAATCTTGTGTTTCTTGCACGCCCGAGCTTGTTTTTACTTTTGCCCAGTCAGACGCACCCTTCAATGTTCACCCCAAATGCACAGTTTTGTTACAGAAACAGCAAGGGAAGTGTTTTATTGTTAAAGTTCTTGCTTCAAAATCCTCATACATTTTTTTACTATCTCATACACACATAAATGACGGTGAATAAAATGTCTGAAATGTTTAAAATTTCAAGAATAATGTATTTATATTGATTGCAGAGTAATAGACAAAGCAACACCAGGTTTTACCTCTGCAAAGGTCTCTAATGTTTGTATGTTTGTACCTAAGCTACTATATTTTAAAGTAAGAGTTGAGTATTTAATTGTTATCCTTTATACCTGAAAAAGAAATTAAAAAGATATGCAAATTAGGGTAATATCGTATCGTATCGCAATACTTGACACCCGTATCGCATATAACATAAATTTCCAGTATCGTGCAGCCCTAGAATTTTCCCTCCCCTTTGTATGTTGATTTATTTACAAGAAGAACATGCGTACTGTGCATTGGATAGAGGAAAAGGGATGAGAAGGGAATTTTTCTTTTCTAATCTAATCTGATTTTCAAGTACACTACGTTGTGTCAAGTACTATGTTGATTTTATTAAAACTGTCACAAAGTATGCAAAAAAGCAACCTGTTAGTCTATAATTTAAGCCAACTCTTTGAGATTCACTGTGAGTCAGCTCTGAACAGAGAAAGTGCTGTTTTCCTCATTTTCAGTCTATTGAAGGTCTCTCCAGCTTTTATTTCCTCTTCCTCCATCTGACTACCCCCTACCTCTATTCCCCGCTTTCCCACTGGCCTTGAAAATGGTCCAGAAAAGGTTAAGCGGCACCAGGCTAGAGACTCTGAGAACAGTGACTTCTTTCTACGGCAGATGAGCTCCTTTAACCTCGCTGCACAGGGCACATTAAAGACAGCAGTGTGTTGGTGCACAGAGGAGAGAGGGGTTGTTTGTGTTGCTGAAGTAAAAGCTGGAGCTCTCCACATGCGACATTAGAGGTGTCAGAAGAGAGATGGTTTTCTTTTGTTCACCTCTGTGATCATAACAGGACAGGAAGCTCTATATTCTATATGTCACTGCCAAACTACTTGAATGTGTGTGTTTTTTATATTTATGTTGAGAATGTCATAAACTGTGTATGTGACGTGTATAGATTGTTGTATTGTTTGTGAGTTTGTCTTTCAAGACCCAGCAGAACAAATATAATGTTTTTGTCCTGTCAGTATCTAATATTACCCCTGTTTTTTTGTTTTTTGTTTTTTTCAGGTGTCATTCTTTCTCTTTATTGTGTTTGTGGTCTACACCATGCTGCCCTTCTCAATGCGGGACGCCATCATCGCCAGTGTCATGACCTCAGCCTCTCACACCGTCGTGTTGATTGTCTGCCTGTCGGCCAAAGCCTCAAGCGTGGAGCCCATAGTGTGGCAGGTAAGGCGGCATTGATCCAACACTCGCTGTGTGGTCCTTAAATATGCAACATTTCCCATATAAAATAATAAATTACATACATGATCAAGGGTACAACATTATCAGTACAAAATATATATATTGTAGAAAGAAGAATGAATGGGATCTATTCATATGTTCATTTTGGTGGTGCTCATGGCCCTATCAACCCCAGATCACCCTTGAAAAAGAGGTTTTCAAGGGCGGATAATATCCTTGGAGGGCTGAATAGCCCTGCTCTTGGGGTCTATAATAAACTGCTTTTTCACTAGTACTATCTGTCAAAAAAAAAGTGCCAGTGTACTTTTTGATGGTCCCAAACTCAAATATACAATGAGGGTTATGTCAGGTTCTAGTTTAAAACATATGCCATTTGCAAATGTTTCTTTGAGGATGGAAAAAACTTGAAAAAGGCACTTGAGGAGCTGTCCGTTGTGCTGAAATTCAATTGCAATAATTTGAAGTATTCATCTTGTAAAAGTCACTAATAAGAACTTGGATTTACATAAGACGTCTACTTTAGTTTGCAGAGCTTATTAATCAGTGGGACCTTTTCCATTCAGAGTTTTGTTTTAATGTTTTAGCAGATTAAAATGCAATTGCTTTTTAAGATTCGGTTTCCTTGTCTTGTTATTGGTGTCTTTCCGATGTTTGTACCATAGGCTTGTTTTTTGGCCTAACAAACAAATGTGACCTTTGAAGTAAATGTAATTTAGCAGGTGAGCAATAGAAATTCTAATGTATTTTTTTTAAAGGTCACCATCTTTGTTCAGCTTTATTTCCAGTTTGAGAGCACAATATCCATACAGTTGGAAAAGGACACAATATCAGGAACCAATTATCTGGAAAAGGCAGAGTGCAATTAATTTGAGCTCTGTTAAACTTGATAGTGACTGTCATGATTGCCCTTGCCTAAAGCTAGCCATTTTCTGATTGCTTGTGATTGTGTATGTTGACAGTTACACAAAGTAGATGCACCTACTAATAACTAATTCTGTACTACATGACTGTTTGCAATTGCAACATATGCACTGAAGAGAGGCAGATTGCCACTCAATTGGAAGCCAAGAGGACATGCAGTCTCAGAGATCACTGTGCCAAAAGCCTGGAGTAGCCTCTTGTTAAGGAATCATACACAGCAGTGTTGACTGTAATGCTCCAATTAATGTGAATACTGTATATTCTACAGACGTCACATTTGCTATCTAAACTTTCAACAGTCTGAACTTTTTACATGGTTTGTGCAAAGATCATTTATCTGTAATCACTGGTTAAAATAGTTTACTCTGGTATAAAAGAGTACAGTGTGTTCTTGAAAGTTCTGTTCTCAAGTTTAATCCGCTCTACTTGGGTTGTGAAAGCCCTCATAAGAGTTACAATATGATTTGTCCAATAAAAAGAACATTTAGGTTTTTTTCAATAGGTTCAGTTCGCATTCTAGAAGGTGATCATGTCATAACCTCAGAGGGAGGGCAGGAGACACCTTTCTTTATTGATAACATTGGACTTAAAGTGCCATAAAATAACTCAACTGTTGAACCTGATGATTTTTATTAATGACTAGACCTAAAAACTTATTGTATTACAATATTTATTTTAGCCGCTCCCAATCTGTATTAAATATAATTGGCGATGGAATGTTGTGATATGGATTCTGTTCACCTGGGAAATTCACAGTTTTTATGAGAAATATCCAAATTTGATGCATAAATGCTGAGTTATCATTATTACATGTCAGGGATTGGCTCCACAAGCTTGCTATATTAATCTAATGTCTTAATAAAGGGTTAGTACTGTGAAATTTTTAACAAATTTAAGACGTTCCAAATGTTTCCCAAACTCATACTGTATTGTCGAATCTCAATGGATACTAATCTGTTCATACTTTAAAAGGGTCATAAGCCAGAGGAGGCGTGTTCTGTGCTGTGCAGATGTTTGTGGTCCCACTATCTTTTCATATAGTGTTGAAACTCCCAATGCATCATAGAAACTTTCAACAAACCATTGGCACCGTTAATTATAGCACTGCTTTGTTTAAATTCAGATGCTTTGCCACAAAACTATTCTGCTTTTTGTGCGCCAGTGTTTTGTTCAGAGGACGTGTCAGAGGCACGCTTTTTGTCCTATTTCACCTTCATGCCTGTAGTCCACTGGAGCTGTCTTTACTGCTGCCTGCAGATGTATTTTCTGTGTGCATGCTGCTTTCACAATGGCTTCAACAATGGTCAGACCCTACAACAAATGACAAATATCAAACATGCCTGAAACCCCCGTGACAGTCCGATCAGCAGTCTTGTACTCATCATGAGCAGCTTGTGAACAGCGCCACATAGAACATGCATGGAAGAGTAGATGAGCCGAAATTTATCCTGACTCTAAAATTGCCGTGAGACAAGATTTGTGTCAAAATTAACCAGAAAATTGTACAGTGTAAGACCATCTTCAAAGTCCTTTCAACTGACAATGATCACGTCTTTGAGGCTAAATAATGGCTTGAGTGAAAAATAAATTAACTGTTTTTGCTGACTAAGAAGATGCTGACCTTTCTGACAGTTTTTATTTTAAGTTGATAGGCCCAACACTTACATAGATATTAACCATAAACTAAGTCAACAAATCCGCAATCTGACTTGCCCTCCAGGTCAAGCTTAAATTATTCTACAAAATTCTACAATGTCACGTGAACACAACGTGTTTCATTGTTCTGCTGATTTAGTGTTTCACCTTAAGTCTTTCTACATTTTATTTTCCATTCAAATTAAAACTATGGTTCCATGGGTCCCATAGATCTCTGGTGGATAACTGCATACGGTATCTATTAAGGCTTAAATTGTTTTGGATAAACCAATGTAAAATGTGGTGCCTGATGAAGTGAGCTAAGGGGATATGAGATGAGAAGGACACTGCTGACATATTCACTTTGTCAAGTCCATTAAACTTTACTCTGCTGCATCAGAATAAACAGCATTCAGAACAGAATAAAACAGCATTCAGGTCTGAAGCTATTTCAGAGTGACATTCAGTTTGTATGGAGATCCTCTATCATGGCTCTGCTTAAAAAGTTTAGGTTGGTTATTTTGTAGTAGATGTGATAAAGAATGGTATTTTTTTTAGGCTTTGTAATCAGTGATTCATATAATTGTTACTATTCTAATCATCTTAAGTGTTTTTCTAATCACTAATCAGGTCAAGTTGTTAATTACTGCTGTTATTCCATAGTGTGAGCACAATTGTAACAATAATAAAATCCATAGTTAATATGAAAAAAAAACAAAAAACATTTTAGTGGCTGGTAATACACACCTTTCTTATTTTTGATCATTAAACATATTTTATTCAGCTATTTGGGATGGATTATAGAATCTGAGACAACACTGGACATAATGCATTACATGTTTTAGGTTATGGTTAACTTTATTAATCCTTGATAAAAGAATTTCATTCTGTGCATTTGACCCACCCTTGTGCTGGGGCATACAGCACACGGGGACCCACCTCCAGATCAGCTTGGTCAGGACTACTGGAGCTGGAGGATAGTTTGCATGTTTTGGGTTGATGGGGGAAACTGGAGTGCTTGAAGTAAACCCACGCTGACACGAGGAGAAACATGCAAACTGCACAGAAAGGCCAGGAAGTCAAACCCGTTACCTTCTTGCTGTGAGGCGTTAGGGCTGCCACAGGTTTCTTATTGTCTGCCAATTATTCTGTAAATGTTTGTCTTTAATCTAAACTGGCACTTTCTATTGCTGGCAGTTTTGTAGCTACAGTATAAGACTGTTTTAAACGTCCTTGTCTAAATGTGTCTCAGTTTTCAATTTGTGATAATCCCAGGACTTGGCAGGATAGTTGTGGGCCTTAAAGCTCTGTTCTTCTGGCCCTGCTCTTATCTGTACATTGTTGGATAATTTGAAGCAGGACAGCAGATCTCTGAGGTGCCACCGTCTTGTCAGTAGATATTCTTTTATGGACATTCTGCTAGGGCTTACTGAAGGAAATCATGAAAATGTCTGAAATTTCTATCCTAAATTAGTCAAACTAATTGCTATGGTAGAAAAGATTTCAAAGATAGTCATAGACAAAGTTTTTGAATCAAGACATTTCAACTGCCATTTGGCAGTCATTAATCTGAATCTCCTGGTCTGAGGAGATAGAATTTATTCTGAAATGTGCTTAGGACTTGTTCATTTGCAAGACTAGTCTAGTTTCACTCTGTGAGACCTGAACACATGCCGCTGCACCAAAGAACATTTACTTTCTTATTCAGTACAGTAACGGGTCCATCATCCAGCAGATACGTCACTAACTCAAAATCGCTACTCCTCTCGCTTCTCCAAAACCCTCAACATTGAACTAATGGATAGGATAGGCTCAAAAACATCTCTTTTAAACTTTGTAGGAGCCGGTTGAGACAGACACACTGTTCTATAGTTCGCTGAAAGCCCTGTGATTCAAACTCAAGTTCGAGATGAAAGCATCTCAGTGAAACGCCTGCAAAACAGCAGCAGGTCATGAAACAGGTGACAAGCTTCATGAAACATCTAAATTTCATGACTGGGGTGGCAGTAGTTCAGTTGGTCTGATTCAAGGGCTGACTGTGTGAATCTCACTCCTGACATAATCATCGAAAGGTAGAGCGGTCAGAACAACGAGTTGGCGGTACAATTCCAGCTTCTACAGGTGACGACTGTCCATGTTCATGTAAAGCACTCTGAGTGTCTTTAAGGTAGAAAAGCACTGTATAAATGTGACCATTTATGTGACAAGCGCTTTGAATCATGTTTCAACGATTCTACCCTATTGTTCTCTACCAGCCTCAAGTAAGCATCTGACGGGCTTTGTGGGCATTGTAAACAGAAGGTAAATTGTATCTTTACTGACCAGTCCTGTTCAAAGAAGGATTTTCTTTTTTAACAAAAACACCTATTTCACTGCAGTGTGCGTGACATTAATTGCTGATTTGTAGTATTTATCATAATCTCATTTGTCAAAGTCGACCAATGTCAAAAAATCTGTACTCAGCGTGATAACAGGGAAAAAAAGAATAAAGAAAGAGAAGATAAGATTTTTTAAAGTATATTCGCGAACACCTTATTCATGCCCTTCTTTTGGTGCTGTTTTGTACTGTTCTTAATTCATTCCTTTAAACGATAAATACAACTATTCACCCTCAAATTTCAGACTTAAGTTTATAATACGCTTGGCCTTCTCTTTTGTAAGACACAGATACAAGGGGTGACATGATTCATGTAGTGCAGGATTTATTTGATACACGTATATGTCGGCACACACTGATCTAGGCTTAGATGAGGGCACTCATGCGTGAGAGTTGTTTTATGTGGGCACTGTGTTCTCATTCTTTTTAAAAACAGGACAGATATTGTTTTATTCCACTTGATGGCTTGAGATAAGAACATTTACAGTCAACAGGAAAACATGACAACTGTGCAACCACACCAGGGGGAAATATAAGGTGAATAGAATATACAATATATGAGCCAGAGTGAGAATAGCTTGACAACTGAACCCGCGACTTGAGCCTATGTGTGGGACTCAGCAGTGTTGAATCAGACAGAGGTTGGGGTAGCGCTTCAGTCAAACGGCTGAAGAATCCACTGCTAGTTCTTGTAGAGGCACTGCATTTACTTGGGGTGTAGTTGGCAATTAGAACAGGGACATTTGACATTATGATCATCAATAATAGATCTTAGGGATAATTCCTATCAATGTAAATTGCATGCATTTTGGTAGATTAATGTCAGTCCCTTGTTTGAAAGGTCATTTCTCTCTCTCTGCAGAACTGGCCATGTTAATCTCTTGTTCAAATTTACATCAGAGAAGAGTGCGCATATCCAACAGGCAAAGCAATTATAAGGTCAGCATTGTCCTGCAGAGAAAGACAGCAAACTAGGAAAACGACAATTGTTTGAGGTTGGGCAATCACTGAAAAACTGGAAATGTTTATGAATGAGTGTGAAAGTCAAGAAAAACAATGAGTTTTTTCATTGAATATCAATGTGATTGTATTAAGCCAAAGATCTTCTGGACTTCAGTCTCTTTGTACATTCACTTGCTGTTTGTAGACTCTGAGTTGAATTCTATTATTGTGGTTTAATTTAGTTTCATCTTGTGTTCATTTGCAACTGAAATAACAGAATAGGATTTTTGCTGTTGTCATTGTGATAGTAGATGACTGTCTGATCTAATTTTGATCCACTGTTTGTCTTTGAAGCAATCATCAGGCTAACATTGTAAGAGAAGGGGGATAGGCCTTGGTCACGCTTATGACGCAGTTTCTCCTTCTATTTGGCCTGGTGTACAAGGACATACACGTGGGTCTAGAATAAAGGCTTTAGTAACATTTAGTAACAACCTTTCATGCCAATTCACAATACTGACAATATGCCTTCTACTCCAAAATGCTTCTTTGTGCTTGCCTGAGGTCTGGATAAATAATCAGCGCTGTATAAGGACAGTCATCCAGATAAAAAATGATTAAAATACTATATTATTCGAATCAAAACCTGGAGGCAGATCATTTGCAGTTTTTTGTTACCCTGGGCCGAGAGAAAAAAGGAGAAAAAAACACTATCTTTAAGTCTTATTTGTTTAATGTATTGCTCATACCCTTGTTGTTTGTGGTGTGTCAATGTCATCATGCACACATATTTTCAAACTGCAACATCATGTAATCATTTCTATATATGTTTTGCAGATTCTGGCCAACATTATCATCTTCCTGTGTGGCAATATGGCAGGAGCATACCACAAGCATCTGATGGAGCTCGCCCTGAAGCAAACATACCTGGACACGTGCAACTGCATTAAGGCGCCCATTAAACTGGAGTTTGAAAAGCAACAGCAGGTAAGGTGCTGCAAACGACTGCCGAAACAACGCTGTTGGTAATGGCAGTAATAACAATAAACAAGTTAATTATGCAAAGTGTTACCGTACCTTAAGGAACTGATTGAATACATGAGGAAAGTCCTCCATTGCACGAGACAGTGCTATGTTTGTATTTCATTTAATGCCAGGCAAATCATTCATTATTCTTGGTGTTATTTCATTGGGGATTTAGGGAGTCTTCTCTTATATTGCACTAACACAAACAGACATAAACCACTTTACAAATACCGGTTTAATGACTGGTTGAAATACAGTATAGTAAAGTAAACGCTGTTATTTCTTCATTGTGGGTTTGAAGCAGGAAATTGGTATTTGGGTGATAAGGATCAGACTAAATGGACTAGATTGCTTAGTTATTTGATTGTTTTGCTGTGGCAATGATTAAATATGTTTAAAATTAGATTAAGATTATATATATTTCAGCTGTTCTCTGTTTGGTCAAGTTCAAGTCTGTTTTAGACATTTTTGCTTCCTTTGCACACCTCTTATAGAAATTCTTTTAATCCCATGCAAATTTGTCTCCTAATCTGAGCCGCATACAGTAAACTGATTTATTTAGTGTTTACATGTAGTTGCTGAATGAAGTGCTTGATTTTATAGTCATTTTCTCACTGTGGTTTTCAAAGGAGATAAATTCCACAGAGAGACTGTCTCAGGAGCCACATTTACAGCTTGTGGTAATTGTTAATTAACTGCGTGATGATTTATTGGACCTCTGCTGTCCTGTGCAATGATTCCATCCTCCTGTGTAGATATTGCTTGCATGAAATAACTGTAGGCTCCCAGGGTAGAACATACAATATGGAAAATGGGATGTTCTCACTGTGTCTGTTTATTTAAGATTTGAGTGTTGTGACATTACTGTGGTTCTGCAGTTGGCAATCCTGTGTATCTGTGTTTTTGAGACAGCTCTTACTGTTGAGTTTGTATGATCAGAGTGCTGGACTGGTTATGGATATGTCAGCTTTTTGTAACAAAAGCGCTGAAAAACTGCCTCGAGCATAGCGTTTTACAGCTGCGGCAGTGTGGTTCTTAAAGTCATAATTATACAGACTCTGAATACTCCAGGGTATACACGAAACTCATAAAATATTCTGTTTGCCGCATGCTTTTTCCCAGAGTGCCTTACTGTACTGTGCACATTTAGATGTGTTGTTCTGATCAAAAGTGCACTTAAGAAGTTAGAGGTAAAGCTAACATTGTTTTGTTTTGTTTTTTTATGGTTAGCAATATTTAATGTTTAACAAAAAAAAAATAAAATGCAAAGAAGAGAATTTAAATAACAGTTAACCTTTATATGCTATTTGTATGAATCATTTGGACAAAGTGTTATTGTCCAAACCTAAATGTTTTCTTCTTTCATCAAGTGTTATTTTGCAAATAAGTTACTAAATCCATCAATGGAAATATAGCTATTCAAAACTACTTCAGTAGATTTGTTGCTATCCCTCCTTTTTGTCCCGTAAGTGTGCCAGCCCCTACACTGCTGCACTGCTGTGTTTTTGCCAACAGGAGCGGCTGCTGCTGTCACTGCTGCCAGCTCATATCGCTCGTGTGATGAAGGCTGAGATCATCCAGAGACTCAAGGGTCCCAACTTCGGCCAGATGGAGAACACCAACAACTTTCACAACCTATACGTTCAGAGACACACCAACGTCAGGCATGTCCCGGCCACACAACAATCTGTTATTAACAGTATTGCTTATGGCCATCACACATGATCCACTTGTGTTTCTGTATACAGTATTCTCTATGCAGATATAGTGGGATTCACACGGCTGGCCAGTGACTGCTCACCTGGAGAACTGGTGCACACGCTCAACGAGTTATTTGGCAAATTTGACCAAATTGCCAAGGTAAGTATTTGACTTAATTTCATCACATTATTAAAGCGATTATTACAGCGACTGAAGCCAATTTTATTTTCCTCAAGCAAAAAGGAGAAAAGGAGAACAAATGGTAGTTTATGTTTGGAGCATAGTTTCAGCATATTTTAGTTATAATAATGGTTTTACTGGTTAAATTTAGGTTTGATTAGATTTAGACGTAATGCAGAATTCCATTTATTTTTTTCACACTGATGTATTGAGGCATGCCCTCGATTGTGTTATGGAAATTGTCTTATGTCTTTATATAGACAGTGTATTACAGTGACAGTGTATGACAGTGTGGCTGAAGGGCATTGGAGCTGTTTTTTTTTTTTTTTTTTACATGATTGAAATACAATACAGCACAGTATACATCAGTGACACCTCTGGTTGAACTCAAAGCTCTGAGCACTTTTTCCCTCTTCACAGGAAAATGAATGTATGAGGATCAAAATTCTCGGTGACTGCTATTACTGTGTGTCGGGATTACCGGACTCTCTGCCAAACCATGCCAAAAACTGTGTCAAAATGGGCCTTGACATGTGCGAGGCTATCAAGTAAGTGTGATTGCATAAGAAGGGCTAAAAGAAATGTTTTGGATGGGCTGGCTTCAAAGAGACTCTGTGCTGAGTTTAATTACTTAAGGCTTTCGCTACTTCAGAGCAGACTTAGATGGAAGAGGAAGAAGTTAATGAAGCGTTAATTAAAGGCTGTAATCATTTTTAAGTGGTTCCTGAATATCTGATGCTGGCTAAATAAATGTAATTACATGCATTGATAAAATCCTGCTGGGTAGATCCACTCTGCATACATATTTTAACATCTCTCCTTAAAAGAACAGCAATATATTTGCAAGCTGGAAAAAAGGTGTTTCTTTCCTTTATTCCATTAAAATTCCACGCTATAAAACATAAGCTGAGTATATTCAAGTTCAGTGTTTGCAAAATATACATTGCACCTCATTATAACTGCATACATAAGTAATTCTAATAACACGAGTCTTCTCATCTCCAAAAGGCTCTGCCCTAAAAGTCCTAACTTCACTAAGATTATGGTTATTTCTTTGTCCCACTAACAGGAAAGTACGCGATGCCACTGGTGTTGACATAAACATGCGAGTCGGCGTGCACTCGGGAAATGTCCTGTGTGGAGTTATCGGGCTGCAGAAGTGGCAATACGACGTCTGGTCACATGATGTCACACTGGCCAATCACATGGAGGCTGGAGGTGTGCCAGGGTCAGTGAGATTGGTTTATTTGTCTTATTTATTTTGTGACACCTTGTAAAAAGATCACAATATAAAGCAAACCAAAGCAAATTCCTGGTTTGTGAAACATTAACAATGACAATAAACATAATTCTGATTCTAAACATTATTCTGACAATGTAATGCAGTAGTGCAGAAGTTAAAGTGAAAATGTTTTTATAGTTAATATACAGTAGTTGCTATCCTTCAACAAACCTGATTCACAATAGATCAAATGATATTATAATGTTATTTCTTAGGCGCGTTCACATAACATCAGTGACTCTGGAGCATTTGAATGGGGCCTATAAAGTGGAGGATGGCAACGGACAGGACAGAGACCCCTATCTGAAAGAACACGGGGTTATTACATACTTAGTCATCAACCCAAAGGTACTGCATTTCTAAAAGTGCAATTATTATATTTTACACTGAACTAAACTGGTCCGTCTTTCTAAGGTGGAACATAAAAGTCCCCACTTCCGACCCAGAATGAACGGGGCGAAGATGCGAGCGTCAGTGAGGATGACGCGTTACTTAGAGTCCTGGGGAGCCGCCAAACCTTTCGCCAACCTGCACCACAGAGACAGCATGACAAATGAGAACGGGCGGATCAATACAAAGGTGGGAAGATTTTTGTGTACACTTTTCTCTTCAATCTAAAACTATGTATCGATTTTTCTTAGCTGTCTTTGTCTGTTTAGGATGTGCCAATGGGACAGTATCACTTCCAGAGAAGATCAGAAAGGCAAGTTGTGTGTTTTACTTTTGTGAAACTTGCAGTGTTATAACTGCATATGATAGTAATAATAATAATGATATATTTTGTTGGGACATTAGGACAAAGTCGCAAAAGAAACGCTTTGAGGAAGAACTTAATGAGCGAATTATCAGAACATTTGATGGAATAAATGCCCAAAAGTAAGAGCCATTTCAAAATAAATGTTCTGTTCACTATTTTGAAATTTTGTTTTTATGTCTTTGTAATCTCTTCCTATAGACAATGGCTTAAATCAGAGGATATACAAAGAATATCACTATTTTTTCACAACAAGACTTTGGAAAAAGAGGTATAAATCATTCAACTCTGGCAACCTGAGCCTCAACTGTATTTAGCTACATGCTCAGGACTGTAAAAATGACAGTAAAGTGGCTTTTGAAGTACCTTGAAAATCCCTTTGAGAGTTCTGCAGTTAGAATTGTTGACCTTTCTTGTTATATTCCTTCAGTATCGAGCAACAACTCTACCTGCTTTCAAATACTACGTCACATGCGCCTGTTTGATCTTCTTCTGCATTTTTGTTGTGCAAGTTCTTGTCCTACCAAAGTAAGTGTCTATTTGTGAAACAATAATTTGCCATACTTTTTTATTTGTAATTATAGCTTGTTTATCTTATTTGTAGGACAGTGGTTTTAGGACTATCTTTTGGGATGGCTTTTCTGATCCTTTCCATGATCCTTTTTGTGTGTTTTATTGGACACTTTGTGGTAAGTACATATCAAACTGCTGGTTGTTTTTAAGTTAAAAGATCAATTGTTCATCATTTACTTTGTTAGTGAACATTTAAAACTATTGTTGGCAATTTCATAAACAAAGGGTCTGGGAAATCTAACTTACTTCGTTGAAGGAGTGTTTTTTAGGAAATAGCCTTTATGCTGTGCTGTGAGTCCTTTGGTTTTATCCAGCGGTATGTCTTAAATGAAAGAGAATAAAATCCAAAGGGGAAGTGTTTGAACTTTAAAGACTCAGGTAGAGAACAGGCAGCAGACTTCAAAGCTGTCAACTCTTGTAACTTTGGTGAATGTGATCTGAAGATTTTCAGGGAAAACATAACATAGACTATTAGATCCTCAGATGTGTGTGTAAAAGTTGCATTTATTTGTATGATTTAGGTAAAATGACTTGTATTGAAATCATATATAAGTGGTGCATTGTGCTAAATATACTATTAAAAGCTCTGACTTGTGACACCTAATACAACTGCTTTAGTTTAAAGTATTTTCTTTTCTTTGTTTAATATAATATAGACAGCTTTTCAGTTTTTATCCTGAATTCACTATGCTAGTCATGTTTGCAGCCTCAGTTGGCTCGGTGTTTGTCAGTGACCTTTGTGCATCCTCTCTATGCTTCGCCTCTCCCCTCGCAGCAGTGCAGTAAAAGCGCGTCCACGTCTTGGCTGTGGCTGCTCCGTTCCTCAGTTATTATTGCCAACAAGCCATGGCCCCGTATCACCCTCACCATGACAACCACCACACTAATACTCATAATGGCAGTCTTCAACATGGTAAGCTTTTATGTTAAACTGCGATACTTTAAGGCATTAAAGGCCCTGTACCTGATTTTTATTGTTTTGAAACATGAGTTTCTTCTAATAAAAAGCTTGTTTAAATGAAGCTTATTTAAATGAGCTTCTTATTAGAAGAAACTTTACATCAGTCACATGTATCTCTCACTTACTTAATGCAGTCCCAGCATCCTAAATATCCACTGCCATGAGTTTAGAAACACTTTTCACCAGTCTCTGAGCTCAGAGAGCCACAGATAAGGTAAAGCTGACAAACATTAACATGCTAACAGCGCACTCCCTGCTTTTATCGTAGAATAAAACACTCTATAAATAGATGCTGGGTAAAAGTTGTGGTTTCATTAATTCATGAATAGATGCTTTTACAATATATATGTCCTGGAGCAACACAGATTTTATGGATGTGTTCTGTTTTTGCCGTTTCACAACAGTAAAAATCAGGTACAGGCCCTTTAAGGTATTGACCCTTTGCACGTGTGGGAACGGCCATTTGCTGATTTAATTGATTTTAAAGGTAAAAGTGTGATCTCCTGTTGTGCGGCTGGCTGCACTGACAGGCAAGATGTAAACCTAATGTAACGTTTTATCGTATACCTATTGATGAAGACCAATGATAAGCAATAATAAACCAAAATAACTGGAAATTTATATGAATTCATGTTCAATCCAACTTGCATTGCCAATGGTTTGTATATAAAGTCACAAAGTACTTCAGAATATGTGTTATTCAGGGAAACTCAAGTGAAAAACATAATTTATTTCTGACTTTTTGTAAGTATTCTGCACCTGCTTCACAGGTTTACTTTAATGGAATTCTTTGATCATCCATCATTTAGAATAATCTAAATCAAAATTTTCTCACCTCAGATTAAAAGAGTTTTTTGCTTCACTCAATGATTCTGTAGAAATCCGTGATGTTTTTCAGTCTCCGGGGTCAGCCTCCAAGCGTGCAGTCTTTACTTTCTCCAAAAAATGTTCTTTTTGAGAATCAAAAATATGTCCCACTTCCACAGACAACTGAATTGTACATGCATTAGAAGAAGCCATCACCAAAGTTCTCTGTTCTCAGGTGTAGTTACTAATAGGAATTATCTGGTTGAAATTTTGTGTTATTGTTTGCAAATTTTATGCCAAAGTTCAATGTAATCAGTAGGAAAACTGGCTCTTGCCCCCATCTGGGAGTATGACATCATCAAATCACAGCCACCAATAGGCACACCTCATAGCCTTGACAATACCTTCACAACAACTGCATGATTTGAAGGACATGAACCAACTGTGTTTAGCTGATGAAAGTGTAAAAATAGCAATGATTTTTTTGGTTTTGGTTGTTTCACTATAATACCTTTCCGACATAAATTTACCTTTCAGTATCTCTAGGACTAATTTGATTAATTTAGTATGGAGAGAGACCGAATTCACTTTGAGGTGTACTGTAGCCTGTGGCTGCGGTAACTTGTGATGGAGCTGGGTGTCAGGACCCTGGTTTAGACCTTCACACAAATCGATTTGAGAGATTATAATCTTGTTTTGTGGCTGACGTGGGTCAGATGCTCCTGGCGGAAGAGCCAAATTAACTTGGTTGAGCTTGACAGGGCAGCCAATCGCCGTCTTAGCCTGTAGCTTCTCTTCAGGACATTATTGAACTGTTGTCAGTGTTGGCCTCTTATCTAACAAGATTCTATTTTCCTCCTGTGGGTAAAATGCAGGAGGCCTGTTTGGTCAGATGCTGACGTAAAAGAAATTGTATACAACCTGTGCAGGAGTCAGATGTTTATGAAAATCTGTCAAGGTTGAAAGGTTCATTGCTTCTAAAATAAATAAAACTGCATTTAGACAAGTAGCAACGTTTATGTGGAACTTGGTCCATTTTGGAGTCAGTGATGTCAGAGTTCAGGGTTAAGTATTCTTTTCAATTGCAATTGAGCAGAAAATAGGATTTCCATTAAGGACCTAACCTTTAAGCAACATCTGCATTGCTGTAATTCAAGACCAACTTTGTGTTTTTTTACTCTAGTTTTTCTTGGAGGGAAATGTGATTTCTGTAGTTCCTGCTTTCAATTCATCCAATGAAACGTACCTCTTGTTAAACGGACAACACTTCACACTGACGGATAAAAACAACTTTTACCTCCCAGTAAGTCCGTTTTAATCCAATTTCAAAACGATTTTTTTAACGTACCATGAAAATGATTATTCTGTCTTGTCAGTATTTGATTTACAGTTGCATTCTGGGCCTGATCTCCTGCTCCGTGTTTTTGAGAATAAACTACGAGCTGAAGATGGTGATAATGTTGACAGCTGTGGTGGTTTACAACATCATTATTCTTCAGACGCACTCCTCTCTGCTGGATGAGTACAGCACATTTCTCTACAGGACCGAAGTCTTGGACAGGTAAATTTAACTTTTATTAGTTCTCTTTGAATAAAATGGACATTTTCTTTGGTAGTTTTTCATCTTTGTATGTCTGACGAAGCGATTATGGTTGTCCAGATGCACTAACATGTTAATGTTCACGTGACAGTTGAAGTCTTTGTCACAGGGAAACAACTGCAAGCAGCGTAATGAGCTTGTGAGAAATAATGAAAAATGCTTGGTGTATAGAATCATGGTTGCCCTTAGATATATGGACATTGACAGTTCATAGTTCACCATTAATCTACACTTTTTTGGTTATTAAAAACTAATTACAGATACCCACTCCTTATAGATATAACAGCTTTATGTGGAGGATCCAAACATAAAAGCACATTTCTATAGCTAAAAACAGTTAATAGAAGCTTCAGCAAAGCTTTATACAAAGCTTTCATCTTTAGTTTCCGAGGCCCTCTCCTTTATCAATCCCAGTGTTTTGCAGACCTAGAATGTGACCAATGCCATTCATCTATTCATCAGGCAGACAGTTTTTGTAGAGAATTGATTAGATAATGAAGCTGCCATGTGTCGAATTGAATGTGTGTATTTTATTTCATGTCATTGGAGCTCTGCCAGATATAAAAGGGATTTAGAAAAACACACAAAAAAACCACTATGCAGCCTTTGATTTTTACTTGCTTTTAGATCTCATCATAAGGCAGCAGAAAATTATCTTCTCATTCAGTGATTTTTCTTTCCATCATTTAATGTAAATAAGATGCCCTGATTATTTTTCTTTCACCTTTCATGAATGATATCAACATTCTTTCAACAATGGTACAATCTTCTGTATGTATAGACAAACAACTCCGCCCTCTGAAGGCAACGAAGCTCTTCCACTGTAAAGCAAATAATGAACGAGCTCTTGTCAGTGCTAAGCAGTAGTGACAGCCCTAATCAAGTGCCATCTTGGAAGAAAATGCTCTTCTAAATAACAATTTGACGCATGTGGCTGTCTACTGATTGAAGTGAAAGGTTCTAATATAATGATTTCAATTCTCTGCTCATGTGTCTTTTTTCTCCTCTTTATTTCTGAAGACCTGGTGTGCTCAAAGACTTGAAGACTATGGGCTCTATCTCCCTCTTCATCTTCTTTGTCACTCTGCTGGTGCTCGCTAGGCAGGTATGTTTGACAGAGTGCAAATCCTGGGGCCATGCCTTGTCAGTCCATTCATCTCTGCGCCTCTAAATGAGTTGAATTTTCATCTCTGCTTTCCCTACTTTCCTCAAATACATGGATGGTAGTTTATATTTAGCCCTTTCACATGCAATGCCCATTTCCTTTACACTATTCAATCACTCACACTGAATACTTTAATGGAAAAAGCCATACAAGCAGGTAGAAGAAAGGTAAACCATTATCCATCTATAGGATCTCAAACAGACATGCATACAAAAAAAAAAAAAAAAACATTCTTGTGTCTGTATGCATGTCTGTTTGTAAATAAATGCATTTATCACAGTTATTCTCATCCTAATTTGAAGAATACTTAATTAGAGAGGGATTGTGCAACTTTGTCTAATCTGTGACAAATCTATATTAAATGACGAGATTGTTGTCAATTTACTTTATGCCATAAAATCAATATGTTGAGTTTGTGGAGCCTAACAGTAACAAACAAACAATTATAGTCAACATTTGTGGAGTTAATGTTTGGTTAGTCCTTTAAAAAACAGTAAATTTTAGGAGTTTAATTCCAAATGATAGTTAAGCCAGAAAACAAGTTAAATTGTCCCCATCTGTGTATTTATATCTAACAATGTTATTCAGATTGTAGTCATGCTAGTTGTTCCTTCTTTTGCGCTATTTTTTTAAAATGTGCTATTACATGGGCTTTAGGTGTTTAAACAATGCCAGTTTTGTCCACCTACCCCTTTGGCCAGTGCACAAATAGGCTGCTGCTACTTAAAGCCAAGTCCAGAAGACGCAAGGAGCAGGGTGAAGACCATTCTTTGCGAAAGCACTGTGCTATTTTTGGGTTGTTACTCGCTGCAGGGCACTTTAGCCAGATTTGAAACACCCTTTTGCTCAATGGGGACAATTCTTAAACATTCAAAACTGTATTGGCTTGTGATTCACTGGCCTTAAGTTATTTCACAGATAAAAGGCAATTAAAATAGAGTAAAATTAGCTTCATAATGCCCTTAACTGAGAACCATTAATAATTTACACCCCATGAAATTTCCTGGGTCTCTTTTTGGTATAGACACATTTGACTCAGTAGAATTATTGCATGCAGGTGTTGAGCCTAGTTTTTACTCCCAGAAGTCTATAACATGGCCAAATCAGTGTACTGAAACTCAAAAAGGAAGCAGATGGGGAGATTATAAAAGTTTATATCAAAAATTGTCTCACAGTAAAATGGCATCAGATAAAACAGTCTAGAACAATAATTCTCAAACCTTTTTACACCAAGCACCACATTAGAATGCCTTCTATTTAACTATACTAACCAGATATTATATTATAGTTCAAACTGGGTCTGTCACCCTAGCTTTAGAGGTTATGCAAAATATCCGTTTTGGGCACATTGTTTATGATCAAATCTAGAATTGTAAAGACAGATAATTAAAAATGGAAAAACTGTCCATCTTTTGTGAGTAATTTTCACATTTATCTGACACTTCATCAAGAAATACATTTACATCCTGTTACTTCACATTGCAGTTTTTAATACAGGAAAAAACATTAAAGTACAGCTAATCAGTGTTGGATTGCCCACCTCTAAGTGGTGAGAAACCTTGCTACAGGCAAAAATAATTCCCATTCAACCAGCTAACATTTCCTCTGAAAGCATAATTATGCTGACATTTTATCATAAATATGTGTGTTGTATGGAAATATGAGTTGTTATCTATCGCAGTATATTTTCACTTAACCAACTCTTCTTTTGCCTTATGTTCTAGTGGCTGTGTGTTTTTTTCTCTCTGTTTTCTTTGATGGAAGCAAGCTGTCCAGCTGTGCCTTCAGTTTCTTCACCTCTGTGTCCTCTTGTAACAGAATGAATATTACTGTAGGTTAGACTTTCTGTGGAAGAACAAGTTCAAAAAGGAGTGCGAGGAGATCGAAACTATGGAAAATCTCAACCGAGTTTTACTGGAGAACGTATTGCCCGCTCATGTGGCGGAGCACTTCTTGGCACGAAACTGGAAAAATGAGGTAGGACACACACAAGTACATTATATATGTGTGTGTGTGTGTAAAACATGCTTATGATGTGTAACCTGGCATGTACTGAAGCAATTTGTGTTTATCTTGAAAACTGCACCATGTTGCTTCTTTATTGATGAGAGTCTCTGATGGATGTTACATGGTGCATCTTTAAATCAAATGTTTTTTGTTTTCAATATTTTGCAAAAGTGTCATGGTTTTGTCATATGTTTATACAAAATGTTTGTCTTGTAATTGTAAGTAAATCACTATTTTAACTCTTGCTATATTTATCTAAATTTCCCCCCTGCAGGATCTGTATCATCAATCCTATGACCTGGTTTGTGTGATGTTTGCATCCATCCCAGACTTTAAAGAGTTTTACACTGAGTCAGATGTCAACAAAGAGGGCTTAGAGTGCCTCAGGCTTCTCAACGAAATCATCGCTGATTTTGACGAGGTTAATTTCCCCAGACTGTGTTGAGTATAAATACACAAAAAGAGGTGAAATTGGGGCATCTCTAATCTACTGTGGTGTGTTTGCGAACAGCTGCTGTCAAAGCCTAAGTTCAGTGGAGTGGAAAAGATCAAGACCATTGGCAGTACTTACATGGCTGCTACTGGGCTCAACACAGCATCTGGGCCAGAGTACACCATGCAGGTGCCCTTTTCAGAACTCCAATTACTGTCATTCATTATGTAGTAAATTCTAATTAATTCACTGATCAAGAAAATGTGTTTACTTTGCAGGAACATGACAGGCAGTACATGCACATCGGGACCATGGTGGAGTTTGCATTTGCGTTGGTGGGCAAACTGGATCTTATAAATAAACATTCCTTCAATGACTTCAAGCTCAGAGTTGGTGAGTTTTCTACCATGAAAGAAGATGTTTTAGCTGCTTCATCATAAAAACTTTTCACTCGAACCACTTTCATTTTGAACATCTAATTGGATTGTATGAAAATGCTCACAGCACAGTTTGTACCTGCTGATATTGTATTACGCAAGACTGTGCTATAACATTAGATTAATACATATCAGAAGATCAAAGTCCTGTGTGAATCAATGTACACTAGTACTTGCAAACAGTGAACATTTCCAGCTGCCTCTATGAGTTAAGAACCAAGTCTCAACACTGTGAAGCTGTCTGTCTACCCCAGCATGCCTCTTCCATTAACTCAGCGGTTAGCCTGTATTGGCCAGTGCCTCCCTGCTGCTTCCAGAAAGACCTATAATGCTTCTTCAGGGAAAAGCAGGAGTCACCGCCCACTGGGACAGGACAAAAAAACCACTGGCTCTGTGCTCTCTACGCGGAGTAGAGATAACAGTTACGCACATGAATAAACCCTACTGTACTGTCCAATGTGGCCTGAGACACTGATGCTGCACAGGGGAGCAGGGAAAGAGCTCAAATGAATATATTTCACTAGCTTTATTTTATATGAGCATTTATTTGAATAGTTGCCTTGCTTTGCCTTAAATATAGTTGTGGTTGTAAAGATTGTTTTTGACGTTTAACTTATCAGTATTAAACATGTGTTAGGGCCAGCAGTAAGCTATATCACTATCCAACTGAAATTGCAATTTGAATGGACACAATCAGCAAATCGCCAAGGCTGCATTTATTTAAGTAACACAATTTCCTCAATAAACAACTAAATATTGTGTCTAATCATGTCTAGTAAAACCTGCAAATCTTTTAGTTTAAACCTCAGCAAACTCGCATGGGATTTCTTCTTGTTTTAGTTTAGCAGTTCATATCTTCGTCTTCTCACCAGTGTTGTTCCCAGAGTTGTTTACAATATGGAATAGAAAAAATGTGTGAACAGAATCCTATTATTAAAACATAAATCTAATCGCGATTGCAATGCATATTTTATTATTTTCATTAAAATGCTGCCTGTGACACAGTAAATACATTATTGTTGTTTACTAATGGGTAATCAAGCCACAAGGCGTAACAAATGAATTGCATGTAGCAATCCCAAGCCCTCATTATTAGAAAGAATTCTGTTGAAGTTGTTGAGTCCATTTGCAAATCGAAGAACTCCGGAAGGGAAAAGCCAATTGTTTAACTGCCCATACTTGTCTTGTCAGGTATAAACCATGGTCCTGTGATAGCAGGAGTCATCGGAGCCCAAAAACCCCAGTATGACATATGGGGGAACACAGTGAATGTAGCAAGCCGAATGGATAGCACTGGAGTCCTGGGAAAAATACAGGTAAAAAAAAACAACACACCAACACTGTGCTTTGTGAAATAGCCACAAATGTAATCCTCGTTTGCCATTTTTCCTTGAATGTCAATCTTTCAAGTTGAATTTCACAGACTATAGTTTCAAAGCAGCCATACCTGATCTGTCCTATTTTTAAACTTCATTTTTAAATGTCAGCTCAGATGTTAAGAGATAAATCGCATTTCATACACGCGTTATAAATTGTGGCTGGGACATCGGGGCTTGTGCTCGATGGCTGATAAGATAGAATGGTATGTTACCTAAGAGACGCATAGAGCAGGAAGCTTCTGGTCTCTAAAGGTAATACACTTTTGATAGAGCCATCTGCTGTGCGGTCTGCAGCCTCCATGGAGCTTTCAATTGGATCTTCAGATTGCCTGTTGATAGAGACGGACCAAACAACGCAACAATAAGAAATGCACCACCATCTGTATTTTTTGTTTGTCATAAACAGAAAAAAGATTGACAATATCCTCATCAATAAATATAGCATTTTATTTTGTGTTATGTAAAAAGTGGGACAATGTGTACAACAATGATTTATGTCTTTGAAAGAAAGAACATACATTTTTAACAAAAAACAATGTAAAGACTTATTAGGAAAAGAAAGGAAGCCCTTTTTAGAAACATAATTTAACACTGAAATGTAGGCCTTACAGTGCTATATAATATAATACAACTGTCTCAAAGTGAATGTTTCTGTTTTGCTTGTGCGTCCTGTAGGTGACAGAGGAAACCAGTCACATCCTCCTGGCCCTGGGATACATGTGCTCATGCCGAGGAATCATCAACGTCAAGGGCAAAGGAGATCTCAAGACCTACTTTGTGCACACAGAGATGACCCGCACACTATCCCAGGGCAATGTAATGCCCTAAGACTTCAGAACATGCTGAGTTTACACTGGCACAACTGACAGACTATTTGTGACAGGAAATGTTTGTTCCTGTCAGAGCTATTAAGTTACAAAGTGAATCAGATCTGGGATACAACGAGAATCAATAGGACTGGAGCCTGACGGCAGTGCTCTCCTGCTGTAGAATACATTTAACACTTCTGTAAGTGAACATGTAGCATGTGCCGCGGCAGTAGGCCACCTCTCAACTCATGGAGTGTGGATTCAAATCAACACGGATATTGGTTTCCTCTTTTGAGGATCATAACCTGGCTCACGCCAGATATTCATATGGCAGGGCCCGTTTAGATCTATCATGAAATTACTCACAATGAAGTGTGACACAAATAAAGTAATTAAAGCAAAAAGAATGTTTTGATCAACTGTCTAGGCAATACAGGCTAGAAACAAAAGGGAAAGTTTCACAAAAAGCTGGTTTGAGGTTGTTGAGATGAAACTAATAAAACAGAAATTATCCACCTACTACTCGAATGCCATCTTTGAATTTAGTATAATATTCATGCAGTGCCCTTCTCTCCCAAGACTTTCTTTATTGACTTGGACAAATTATGTGCAATGCCAAAACAGTAATTGTGAGTAAAAACAAAAGGGAAAAGGTTAAGAAATTTGAGAACTCCAAGTCTGATCCACAGTGTGTACAGGGTAGCTTTAGTGTCTGTGTACATTGGTTTTGTAAGAAAAGAAAATACTAGCAAAAAGTGTTTTGATGTTTTGATGATGCCATTGTTTTGTAAAAAATGTCATTAAATTTCTATGTATTTAAACCTCACTGTGTGATATTGTGATTGCACTTTTACCTTGCATTAGTTTGTCAGTGATAGTGCAGTACTTGAAATGCATTATTTGACATCACAGAGCAGAGCCACGCCCCGTAGAATCCAGTACTCTGGAGGAAGTGACGTTTTCAGGTCAACAGCAGCAATGTAGTTTAGGTCCGTCCTGATGGGCTTCTTGTAGATTGGACAGAGGTAAAGGTGTGGGTCTTTAATACCTAAAAGTAAAACAAGTTCATAAGTTCTCTGAAAAATGCTATCAACAACACATTTTGTCCTTTTTAGACATTGATTTTTAAATTATTCATTCTGAAACTGTTGCCAAATGCCACTATAACACACTTTGACTATTACCCAAATATTATGTTAATAAGGGCATCCAAGTCAGTGTGCCTGAATATACTGTGCCACAAATTCCTGCTGGTTCATTCTCAAAAACAGTAGCATGTCCGACATTTAAATGTTACATCTCTGAGTTTGGGATGCAAACTTCGAGGTGACGGACGGCATAGATTAATACTGACAAGGACCAACCATGATTCCTTACTCACCATTATTTTCAGCGTACATCCTAATAACAGGCATAACCTCGAACAAGACTTTTGGTTTGGAGTCGATGAGTTTACAGTTGCGTCGGTCCCATCCGGCTCCCTCCAAATAAAGGCCGTAGACAAAAACCCCCTCTGCTGGGGGCTGAGTGATGTCATCCTTCATCCACTTGGTCACCTCGTTGCATAACACCATTCGGTCCAGAGCCCAGCCCTTGTTAGCACGTGTGATTTCCTAGAGTTTAAAGTGACCATAAGTAAAGCAATAAAACAGCTGGTAATAAAGAAATAGTATATATGCCAGTGCTGAGACGGATTCACTTTTTTTCTTCAATTGCATAAGCCCTTCAGATACATGTATGATGTATTATGCTACACAACTGAGTTTTCCTGTTTACATGTATTTTATTGACGTATGAAAGGCAAAAACAAAAATAATATGAATGTAGTTGGAGATGCCACAACAGCCGTCTCATGTGCATTGACTGAATAAATTGTTAGTTCAGATTACATCCCTGTCATCATCATCATTAAGGCTTGGGACAGACACACTGGCATGGGAACTTTTTTAACCAAGGGTTCAAATACATATCCGTTATTACAGTGGTTTATAACAAATGGAAATGTGATGACATAAAGGATATTTTTGTGTTTCCAGTTCATGGTTGATTTATTATGAGGCAACAATATGTTTAAACAGTTCAAAGACTTGGCTTGGCTAAATTGCTGAATTTTAACAAAGGGAATATATGCATGTAGTTGTGTGTCTGTCTTGTGTATTCATGCTGTGCTGTGGCGTGTGTGTAAATGCATGTCACTAAACATGGCGGTGTGCCTGTATCTCCGCTGCGTGCCATCTGCTGTCCTCGCTGATGGGGAGTAGGGGTAGGTGGAAGCGAAGCTGTGCTCTACCTGTCTCATAGCTGTCAGGAAGCCCTGCGGGTTGAAGAAGCCTGTCATCCAGAAGCAGTTGGGGCGCCCTTCAAAGATCCAGGCCTGAAACTGCCGGTTCCGCTCAAGCAGCTCCGTGAACCAAAACCCCAGGGTGCTGGAGGCCCATGATGCCTGCGCAGGACAGACAAACAAGCACACAGGCCCGCTATTACAGCACAACAGAGAAACTGTCATTCGAAAAGATCTGAGGGAAGCCAACCGTGTGACAGAAGTGTATAAATGTATAATTCAACAGCACAGAATAAAACTGTACCAGAGTGAATTTAAAGGAGCGTAATGTTGGCAGAAGACACAATGCTAAACTTTGGGTTATTTTTGAAAGAAAAATCAAACTATTCATTTGGACCGTTGCTAATGCGATCAATAATTTAAAACTAAATATTATTTCTTTTGAATGTAACAGGAAGCTGAAAGCCATGAAAGTCATAATTTTAAACATATAAAAATCAACTTTCATGAGCTTGTTATAACGATGATCCATCATCATTAGTGTACTCAGAGTTGTATTTCGATTGATTCATCCATGTTTGAGTAATCCTGTGTTGTCCTGCAACTGAGGCGTGGGTGCTCAGGAAATCCCTGTTATCATCTACTCCCTACCCCCACCCACATCCCTTTACGAAGTTGTGAATATTTGAAAAATTAAAACTCTGAGTGATACATGTAGGGTTAAAAATGTCTTGTAATCAGTAAAAAACAACAACAAACAAACATGTAAATGAGAATCCGCTGCTTGGTGAAATGTCACAGTGATTATCAGTTCAGCAGTTTTGAACAGGAAGTCAAGGGACCTATTTCTATTTCTAAGCCATTTCAGATCAATATTGCGGTTTAAAATGAACAAAATGTAAAATATTTATCTACTTATGTTATAGTTAAATACTAATTACCCAAAAAAGCACAATATGTCGTTTAACTCGTATATTTTTACTTGTCGAACCTGATGGCAGTTAAATTATAGTTAAATTATAGGACAGCTGCTGCAGGTGAATTAACATACAATAGGGATGTATGGATATGTGTACAATCTTAAACATACTTTCTTCCATCGTGCAGGAATGCGAGCATCGTACATGCAGTCCAGAGCGTCCCGTAGGTTCTCACTCATGATAATGGTCCCATCTATGGCCAGTTTGAGGTCCGTGAGGGTGTTTCGGACAAGAACGATGACTCTCTGCATCCGGTCGATCTCCTGACGTAAAAATATGTTCATGGGCTGGAACGGGCCCATCTTCTGGAGTCGATCCCTTACCTTGTGCATTAGTGAAAAGAATTGTATCTTAATGTTTGGTTAAGTATGTTTGCAAGCAAATAGATCAGCATTTTCAGCATTCAACTGCCAATATTTTGAATTGCTGAGATTTTTGCTCTGGTTAACAAGAACAATTAAACAATCTTCTCTGGCAGCAAAAGATAAAAGGAAATAAGGTGAAACAGTTTTTACAATAGTACTAAAAAGTGGGGACATTATTCAAAACATGCAAGCACTGA
This sequence comes from Rhinogobius similis, assembly GCA_019453435.1. Lineage (NCBI taxonomy): Eukaryota > Metazoa > Chordata > Actinopteri > Gobiiformes > Gobiidae > Rhinogobius > Rhinogobius similis. Next base: position 20,639,352 of record CM033626.1, on the reverse strand, counting down.
TTGTTGTCAGTTGTAGGGAACATTATGGCAAATGAGTAAACCCAGTGATCAATAAAAATTACAAGGTTAAACTTTTTAGATTTTCTGTGTCTGTTCCAAAAACTGTGAGTAGTTCCCAGACATCCAATTCTGTTGAAATATATTGTTAGCGGTAGTTGACAGACTGAAATATAATTGGTAAAGAACAAATAATGACCCCTGTTCTATAAGATAGTAAACAAACCAAGGCTAGCAGAAAAACAGACTCTGAGTCTGGCCCCTTCCCACTTTCATAGGCCACTTTGTTTGGCACTTGCACCACTTTACACACATGTACAGTGAGGGACATTGCACTTCGCTATCACAACACTCCCCTCAGGCAGCTCACACATATTTCTACACACACAAACCTCAAATGGCACGTAGTCGGGGGGCAGTTTCTCCAGCATGTCGTCAGCCAGTCTGGCCACGACTGCCTCCCTGGTCTCACCCCCGCCGGAGGCGCTGTCTTTGGGCTGAATACTGAGAATAGTGTCCAGTACATCCTTAGCGAGTTTGCTCTGGTAGGTGATGTCAGCGTTAGGGTGTAATCCAAATACCTCTGGGGTGTCATAAGCTGGCAATCCCTGTAGAAGATGAACTGACTATAGTATAACAGCGCAAAAGCTTTACATTTAAAGCAGAGATGACTATTGACTGATTAAAACTCTGTTGTGTTTATATTCATGAAATCAATAATCAAATCGGTGCACTTGTGTCAGGTTGATATGTTTGTCTATGTCTTTACTGTTCTTTTCCCTGTCACACTGCCGGTGGGAAAATCAAGGTCTATGAATATATATCACTATGGAAAAAATGTATATGTCCATCTAAATGAGAGCTGATGTGGTTCAAGGCTTTCTTTGTCGGTCTGAATTTGAGAAACATTGCAGGGGAGCCTGGCAGCACGGAGCATCCATCATAATGAAACTAGCTTTAATGAAACTGGTTCGAGAACTGCCTCTAGATACACACACAAACAGAGACGCATACATCGAACCCACCAGTTTGTCAGTATAATTGAGATCAAATAAACTTTATACAAAACACATTTCAAAGTGGCTGTCTACAATATAAGAGTATTTGCATTTACAGGCCACTTCTTCAAAAGTGCCACTCTGATGGTACTGGAAGCTGAACCGGTACATAAACTGACTTTCTATGCACTTTCATGTGGGAAATTTAGTGGGTGTAATTCTAAGATGGATTCATCAGCATATTTTTCCACAAAGGACTGACCTGAATGTAAGTAAGATACTGCTCTACATTGGTGCATTTAGGGATACTGTAGTCCTTGTAGAAGTTGAAGTTTGGTCCAAACATGTCTTCGCTAAACCACACTTTAGCAAAGGTATTAAGAAGACGCTTGTCATAGTCGTCAGTCACACGGCCGCCATATTGAATCTCTCCAATCATGTAGCGGACTGTGTTCCAGGAGACACCCTGTTCAGGAAAGAAGAAAGCCAAACATTTGAGTGAAGGTTTTTTTATTTTTGTCATGATAGGTCAGTAACTGGATGGACAGAGCGACAGGTTTGGTTATGGATTTGATCTGAGAGGTTTTAAGAGATTTAAGAGATAATTTTGGAAAATAACCCAAAGAACTATTTCATACTAACGTGAGACCAAATTCAGATTCTAAATAAAGCTGCTAAAAATAAAAAAGCATAACGGGGTAAGAAGCAAAAACATTTGTACAACGTAAATAATGGAAATATAATTTACCCCTTATAGAAGATCTTGAAAAGTTAAAGTTAAAGTGTTAAAGTTAATGGGCACTAAAGCTGTATTCTCTTGGAATAACTGTATACTCACAGAAGGCTTCTTGTTTATAGCCTTGTTTAAAAATGTCTAGACCTTTTGCACAGCATTATTTTTCAAATTAATGAGGAAAACATTGACTCTCTGTAAATCTGACCTTTTTAATGTCCACGTCGTCGAGGTGATTCTGGACAAACTGAATTGTAGCATTAAGATCAGCCTGGTTGAACTCATAGGGAATATTCCACCCCAGTGGCCCATATTTCCTCCTCTCTTGAACAGTGCTGTGAAGAAATGCTACCCCATAAAGCATCGGTTTCCATTGGACCATGTTGCTCACATCCAAAAGATCTTGGTTAATACCTGGAGTCCGACAAAAAACAAAATTAAGTTCAAATAAACTCATAATTTGTTTCTTGAATTAGTCTGGACAACTGACAGCATCAATATTAACATCATAGCAAATTCACCTCCCAGTAGCTTATAAAAGTTATACTTTCTGATGTTTATGAAGATGGCAGAGTAACGTGCTCAGTGAATCTGTCTTATGAAATCTATTCCACTTTTAATAATGCAAGTCTGCAGTTTTCTTTGGGAAACTCTTTCTGACTGGCACTGTCTCAAAAACACTAATGTAATTTGGGAAAATTGCCAGAGGAGAGAAACAGAGTCTTTTACAAACGAATTTTAATTTGCTACAAATAAACATAATAAATACCAGATATTCATACCTCCATATGTCCTCTTAAGCCCCGCCTTCAACCCCTGTGGTGGTTCGTTGGTAAACTTGATTGACATTTGGAGAAGAGTGATAGGGAAATGTTTGTGAACCTCAGTTGTGATCCAGAGCCGAAAACTGTCGTGGACAAACTCTGTCTCAGTCACTATGTCCATCAACTCATCCATGAAGTCCAGTCCCAAGTGGCAATTCTGCAGCAATGCCCAGCCTCCCTGCAAACAATGATGTAGCTAGTTATTTTATTTTGCATTTCATTACATTATTAATAGATTAGCTTTATGTCTTTACATAGAACTATAAACTGGTGAAGGTAAACTCTATAAACTTGAAGCTCACATTGGCCATAGTCTGCTGCAGAAGTTTGCGAGCATGCACTTCCTGTCCTTGCCCCATGGATACATATCGAGTTTCAGTCTTCTGTCTCTTCCCCAGTGCAATGATTGAGTCGGTTGGATCCGAGCCCATAGACAGGAAACAGATCAGAGGTGTTCGAGGGTCTGCTTCTTCCCATGTCTTCTCCAAATCCAGGATTACGCCTTCTGTGTACTTCTCCCCCAGTGAATCCATTATGTATTTCCTAGCCTGGGAGGGATAGGGACACAGCAAATAGTTGAAAATATAGTCCAAATGTTTGTTAACTATTTCAAGATGCATATTTTTGCAGAGAAACTCTCAGACAGCATCATAAACTAACTTATATTCAATTACAGTTTAATTTCTTTAAAGTCTGGCATGAACAGTTCAAAGGGTGTTTTTAATGGGCTAACATTTTTAATTTTTTCACTCAGCTTAAAGAGGTCAGATCAGGACTGAGGCAGGAGTGATGGTACAACAAATAATGAAACCCCAAGAAAGTCTACAGTGGACCTTAATAACATCTGGTAGGCCACGTCCATTAATCATTGAAGATTGTCAGCCGTAGCAAGAAATATTTTAGTTTGCAATTAATAGTGTATGCCAAATTTTGCTCTTTTTTTCTGTAAAAACAGTCCTCTTAAGATAATTGTTCTCTTGGGATCTAAAAGTATCTCTGTGTCTATAGTCAATCAATATTGTGTATTTTCAATATTAAATGTAATAGACTTGTTTTTACCTGTGCAATTGTTCTGTCTGGACACCAGCAACGAATCAGCAGCAAGCGTCTGAAACAGTCCAGTGCCTGGTCATAAGAGTTGGGGAGCACCTCTTCTTCTGGAGCTTCTTTGTCAAACCAAGTTTTCCAAGGTTTCTCATTACGGGTTATCTGAATGACCATGCCATGCAGAAAACAATTAATTGTACTATATTACAAGGAACAGAAGCCAGTTAATTCCTTGTATTTAATAAGAGAACCAAAGACAATGTGTGTGATTTTTGTGTTGCTTGGCAGTGATTTGAAAGGCCTTAGGCATAGAATGGCTGGCATGTCTGTTAGTTTGTCCCATGGTAGGCTATAGTTTGCCCAGTGACTGCTGAGTGAATGAATAATCCACAAATATAAAGAACTTTAAAGGACTGCATATCAGTGCTACACAAATATCGTCTACAATTCTAAAGTATTCTATTATAATTTGTGGGGATATAACACAAACACTATACTGTTAAAAGTGTGTTGTTGTGTGAGCGTGTATGGTAATGTCATATATGATTGGAGTTTGCCCAAACTGCGCTCATTTCACAGGGCACTGAGCCTGCTCCTCTATGGGAGCACTGAGCTGCCAGTCACAGAGGTGTGTGTATTAGACCAAGAGTGACAGTAAAACTCCTGAGCGTAAAAAGAGAGACATGACGCAAACCATGATGGGAAGTTATTGACATAGCTACTGGGGCAAGACGAGATGACAAAAATATTCAATAAGCACCTAGAGGCCACAAGAGAATGTAGATGTGCACATGTCATGTGCACTGCTATATCAAGGACTACTAGTCAAATCTGTCTTGATTAAAAAGAGACCTGTAAGGACATGTCATTGATACAGTATTGTGTGTTCTGTACCTGATCAAGAATATCTGAAAACTGCCATAATTTGCTCAACTCCACAAGATTAAGCCAAGTCATATCCAGGATCCATTTTGCTGCTTTCTGGGGACATGCCTTTAGGTCCAGAGATGCACCCCCTAGTGATGGCCAAAAATAAATATTTTATTATACATTTTTAATTACTATAACTCACTCAACACTGCAGATGATAAAGTAATATTGATGTACTACATACAATATATAAAGAAGCCTTTGTACTAAAAGTAATGCTATTTTTAGTGGTTACCTTTAATGAGAGTCAGAAACTCTTCATGTTTGACCTTGCTGCTTTGCATGTCAATTTTCAGGGCTAAAAGCAAAGTGAAGAGAAACTTGTGCTCCTCATAAAGCCCCCGTGCTGCATATTTATAAACCTCAAAGGTCATAAACTCAATGATGTTGGCGATTCGTTTACTGGTTATTGGACTTTTGAAAGATCTGTTCCAAACAAAATAAGAATTAGAACATTTAATTTGGAATTTTATACATTCACATTAATTAACAAAAGGATATGATTCAAGATAGAAAGTAGAAAAAAAATCACCTTGCTAAAGAGAAATCAAAAAGCCCCAAGAACTGCCTTAGAGAGGTTTGATACATGACGTTTACCATACTCATTTCTGTAATAAGGAAGTACAAGATGCTGCCTCTGGTTGCCACTAAAGAAAAAAAAAAACAACAACAAATATTTAATGCTATGATTGGTACAATGGTAGATATTTATATAATACTGATACAGAAAATACATGGGTTATATCCTTATGAAAATTGCATTCATTCAATTTATCCTTTTTGCTTTACCTTGCTGACATTTCAGTTACAGTTAATCAGAAATAATCCTTTGATATAGTACAGAAACACAGTATATCCTACCTGGTCTGTACTCTTCTCTCGCGGCATTTATCTGGACCTCAGTCTCAGCAGCAATCTGCAGCTTCTGAGTGACCTCTTCAGCCGTACGCTTAGTGTTGCCCAGGACAGCAATCAGGCTCTCATCATCCACTAGTGATCCCTGTAAACAACATATAAACGAGAACATGTTACCCTACAATTTTATCAAAACATAGAACATGAAATTTATAGTACATTAAAATGACATCCTGTACCTGTGTGCTGGTTAGTCTGTAGAGAAGGTTGTCCTCTAGTTCTTTCATCTTTCTTTTGTTTATTGTGACGTCTTCCAAGAGGTCTGTCCTCTCTTTTTCCAGTTCCTGAAAATCAAAGCCGGTGTTCTTAGATGTCTATGCATACTGCTTCTTTGGAAACTTTTAAATTACCTTTATTGTTTTCATTTTTGTGTTAAACATGTTTTGCAGATTTGATGGATCTCTTAGGTGAAATTCTACAGACTAGATATTTGATTTTTGTTCTCTGAAAATTCTTGCTTGGCTCTGAAATTTTTGTTTAGTTTATGATTTATTTTTCAGGGACCATGTACAAACACATAACTGTAATCTTATGTTAGAGAAGATTCTTTGCACCTGATTCAGCAAAGAGCTACTTTCTATTTGCTGTCCCTGGACAAGTGCACACAAAAACTACTAAATTACAAACACTTTTTTTTTGTTTTTAATAAATGGTTTCTACACTACTTCATAAATCAGCTCCTAAGAAAGCAAACATTAACATATTTACAAATGTTCTACAATTTATCAATGTAAACCAACAATGTGGGAACATAATTAGTTATAATATATTTGGACTTATGCTGGATGAGTTCATTATTGTGTATCTCTCTTTTTTTTTCTTTTCTTTTTTTTACGTTTTGAGACAAAATGTGTAGATCTGAAAACAACATCAGAGTTTCAGGGAGCTGGTTCCATTGTTTGATGTTATCAACCAGAAAGCAGTTTGTGCAAAGGGAAAGCATCTTTTGAGGATGATGATTGTGAGCTGTAGACCGAGAGATTTAAATTGTTTGCTCAGAACCACTTGAATGAATTTATTCACTGGAGATTGATCATTTTAAACGTACAAACAATGGAATATAGAATTTACTGTCAAAGCTGAACATTTTGTATTTTCTGAAGATATTTCTCTCCAAGACACATTTCTTCCTAAAGAAACGATACAACTCTTTTTTATCTAAACCATTTCCCTTTGGCCATTACTGTTCCACACTAGTATCAAACAGTGGTTTATTTTAGTTTATTTTATAAAGCAGAACTAGATGACTCAAGAATGACTCCAGTTCTTGAACCTAAACTGTGCCTACTGCTCCTTCTATATTTGTTTCATGCGTCCGTGTAAACTATTTATAGAGGGGAGGTTGTTGTTTCTTTTCTCTCCTTTCCCTGAGAGTGATAATGATTGCCATGTACTTTATTCAAAGGGTGATAATAACCTCAGTTATATCCTGACACACTTTGGGCTTGAGAGAGAAGACTACGCACATAGCAGTGAAAGGTGTTGAAAGCTTGCATCAAAATGGTCTCAATGGGCCTTTCAGCAAAAACCACGGTTTAATCATTTGTACCTAATCATAGCTGGAGCCATTATCAAAACAAGCACAAATGAGCCAGTATGACGAAGAATATTATAATATAAAGTAAATCTTCTTTTAGCAAAGAGCCACTCTACCTGTTTTTCTGTAAGGATGACCCTGCCTAGTAACTGGTCCTCCAGTCCTCTCATGGTGACAGTGAAGTCGATGATAGAAGAGCGCGCGCTGATCTCTGGGGTGTAAGCCGGGTTTGGCAGTTTGGTGGTCATGTAAAGCCGGAATCCTTTCATCACATCCACCTCTTTGTCACCCACTTTCACCTGCACAAAGCAAATGAACCAGAAATGACACATGCAGTAACCAACACAGGATAAATTACATATTTAGATAGATAAAAGTATCTTTATCTTTTAGTATTTTCTTTTCTGTAATGACTTTATTTCCCCTGGTACTCATCCCTATTCATCCCACAGTCAGTTGAATATATTTTTCTTCTCCTCGCAGTGGGATATAAATAGAAAAAGGAGCAACATAAGGGACACCTCTGATCTGGTTTCCAGTCAGCAGCAGCAGATTCTTTTTGAAAACACATAGTTGTCTTGATGCATTAGTGCTTACCTGCTGTGACAGTGGTTCTCTATCTCTGCACTGGCACAATATGTTCCATGCATAAATAAAGTAATGTGTTGATCAAAATAAAGATGGTGTATCATAAGAATCCTGTTTTGAGAAGCATTTACACTTAAAAAAAAACACTCACACACATTTATTATTGATTAAAAATATGAAAACAGTTGCATGGTGCATGTTTTTATTTTCTTGTTTTTTGTTCCTGCTGCTATCACTAGAGCTTTCAACGGGTGTCTTAACCCGGCACACAAGAATAGTACTAAGATACTCTGCAATATTGTCACCTAAATTTATTTTTCTTGCATGCATGGTGGAAAACCCAGCTAATTTTTTACTTAATTAATGTATGTCAGTATGTGGTAAATTAGAAAAGGTTTGACAGTTATTTGGTCAAACCTTGTATGTAGATCCTGTCTTGATGAAGTTCTTCTCCAGTACATTGTCCAGAGCAGGGTCCAGTTCTTCCTCAACATCTTCAATTAACAGTGGGCGTCCAAGAGACAAACTGTCCTCCAGGTGGTTCTTGAAGTACCTGTGATTGAGTGAAGTGATCTAGGAGAAAGGACAGCGATAGTACTTCACATTTTTTTGTATGTATGTATTTATATCTTTTGTACTGACAATAGAACAGAAATTAAAACATCTTGTCCTTGTCCAACTGATAACAACACAATTATTGTAGTGTTTAGATACAGTTCTTATATAAAAATGTATGAATAACTTGCCCCTCAATTTCCAACAACTTTAACTTGAATAATTTAGAACTACGGTACTACTCAATAGTAATAGAAACAGAAAGAAAGTCAGGTGTGCACAAAAAGTACATCTTTGGGAAATGAAATGAAACGATTTCTGACCATGAGCACTACCGTTCCGCAACATAACAAAAAAACACAATTTGTATAAAAAGAACTGTGATAGAACAGTGAATGGTTGTATTGTGCCTAGACAAAGTGACCTCAGCTGTCACTCCTCCACATTGTGCTAATTTTGTTATTGTTATGAAAGCAGAAGCAAACACTTCAAATGCCCAAAAATGAAAGAATGAAGGTTCTTTCCACATAATGCAAAATGAAATAATTGTAATGTAATACACTGTAAACCTTGTCTATGAAAATTAATCAAGGCTCTACAGTGATACCACCATAATATAAAAGATAAATAGCCATTGTTAACAAGACATTCACAGTATACAGCAAATTTTGTTATAAAAACAAACCTGCAACTCATTCCTGGCCTCTTTGTTCTTGATCCAGATCTTTCCTTGTGTCTGAGGGTCAATTAGAAGTGGGAAACGGGCAGCTTTGGTCACAATAATGCCGTTCTGAATGGAAAGGTCATCATTGGGGAGCCCCTGTCAGAGGAAGACAAATTGTAGTGAGGCTCTCTAGCCTATTCTATTAACCGTATCAGAAAAAATGACAAGAAGAATAAGTATTGATTGTTATCTTAGAGGGAAGGTTGATGACATGGCTAACATTATAATTAGAATATAGCAAAGTGTGTATAAGAATATTTTATAGTATAAGAACAGGTACCTGTAAGTTCCACTCGCTGACAGTAGGGGCATCAATGAGCAATTCTGTCAGATTGAGATTGTTTCCAAATGGGATATGACGCTGTTTCAACTCCCTTTTCCAGTCGTACATTAAAAGGTTTCGGAACTCTTGATTAAAGGGGCCTGAATAGGAGAGGAATGCTGTGGCCAGAAGGACGTCACCTAAAGGAGATTTGTTGTTATTTTTGGTTGTGTACACACCCCTTTGTGTGCTTGTAAAACCTACCGACAAGGCGCTTTGTCTGAGCTGCAAATTCTTTACTTTGCTCAGTCCACCTTTCCTTCTCACCGGCCAAACCACTTATCAGGCTAGAGGCTGTCTGCATCTTGTGTCGACAGCGCTCAGCGTCCTCTAGTAAAGCCTGAAAAAATTGAGAAGAGGTCAGGGGGATAGCTGTTTTCCACAGAATCTTTCATAGCCTATTTAAAGCATTACAACAGTATATGTGCGTTCACAATATGCTGACGTACCCAATACATTAGGTTTAAATATACCCTAGCCTTATTTATGATATTAAAACAATCAGTGGGAAAGTGTAGCGGTACAAAATGTCAGTGGATTTGCACATGTTAGGTGAGAATATAAAATACCCTTGTAAAAGAGTGTGAGGTACAGTATGCTTCATTTAAAATATAAAGCTTCTATTTGATGTCAGTACACACATTATTAAATTAGGTAATTTGCGATACCTAGGATGTTCTATTTTAAAATAACTATGCAAAACATACAGAAAGTACATCAGCTTCAGTGAGCAATTGTGAATAATGGGGTCGTAGTGCGTTTTTGTTTTTTCTGAATAACTATTAGATCTGTGTTTGGATACCTGTTTTTCCATCATCGCTTTTTCATACTCTCCCTGGACCACATCCAGCTCAGCCTGTTTAGCATCTAACTCAGCCTGAGCCTTCTGAAGGTCCACATTAGCGATGGTAAGACGATTCTCCTGCACAGCCAGGTTAGCCTGTAGAGATATTGAGGAAAATCAAATACCTAGTAAAAAATTGTTGTATAACTATCACATGTCAAGACACAGCCTGCTTATCTCATTGGGTATTAAAATGAAAAGCAAGTTGGTTGCGTAAGTAAGTACCAAAAATATGGCAAAAATTAATAACCGGGCACAGTTGATCAATCTTATGTCTACCTGTTTTGTATGCACTGTTTGGATTGGGAGGATGACTAACCACCCATTTAAATATGAGTATTAGAGAGGAAAATGTCCAGCTTTCTTGTGCCTCTGCATAAACTACAGGCACCAGAGGACCCATTTAACAGCAGGTGATAGCAGCTGAGCCAGACAGATGAGAAAATGAGGGAAGTAACAAGAGAGAATGAAAATTAGGTAATAACAATAATAAGAGAGAAACAGAAGGGAAAGGTCATCACCAGTCAAAGTCACGGTGAACTCAATTCACAAAAGCAATTGCATTCAGCCGGCGCTGTTTTATGCAAGCATTTAATGACTGTCATGCATTATGCTCCCACAGGCTGCACTGGCAAGAAGACAAATGAAGGCAGGATTTGAGACAGTTGTGTTAAATCGCTGGGTTTAGTGAGCAGTGGAAAATAGCTATTACTACGTGAAAGACAGCTTATAATGTTGTTTTGAGCTGCTATATAGAGACTTAAAATAGAACCTTTAAAGTTGAATTTATTTACTTTCCTTGCAATTCTGTGTTTATCTATCTATGCAAGCCCACAGTAGAAAATGTTCAATAAGTATTTTAGCTGTTGCATTAATTGCACGCATATCAAACAAGTTGCACAACATGTTTTCTGTGCAATAGTTGCTTTGGGATGTTTGAACATTAACATAGCACAGCATTTTACCTTCATTGGCAAGACTTCCTTGTTAATGGAGAAAAAAGAAGCCATTGCTTTGGTCCATGACGCAAGACCAGCTACATTGCCGCAAACTCTCTTGGCAGTTTCAATATTGTAGTCAGCCATATCAAAATAGGGCTGCAGAAGCTCCACCATTTCTTCATTAATGGAATCTTTGGGGAATTGCTACAAGGGAAAAAGATAAAGAAATGGGAAGATTGTGAAACTGAAAAGATTAATTGACTCAAATACAATACATTTATAGAAAGTTAACTGTGGAGTTTTTATGAAAAGTGGGCAAAATGTTATATAATCCTTGTGTCTGTACCTGCAAACTGCCCAGAAAGTTCCCTGCTGTCATAAGCTTTAGGGACTCCTGCCATGACGGTGTGTGGCAGTTTTTCTCCGGGTCGATTTTGACAGAATTGACCCTCCTCTGAAACAGCAGCAGCACGCAGTCCATGATCCGCATAATGAGATGAGGAGGGCGGCCAAGTGTTCGGACAGTGGCAATATCCGATGGCTTGATGGTCTGAGTGCACAGAAAAAAAACAAGTGAAAACCCAACCTCGGGCATGCACCATTTAGTCCATTTAAAGGGCCTGTACATGATTTTGAACCATGAGACAGGAACATGTTTTTGTTTGAACCCTTAGCCCCGCCCACATAGTCCTTCCTTTCACTCAATATTGCACCATCTGTAATAGTGTTATGCAGTTGTTTCCATATAGTTCCTCATACTCTCCTTACAATTAGCTTTTAGCACCATGACAGAGAATGATATGTCTGGCATAGGGTCACGCAGTTATTTTCCTCAGATTCATAGGTTACAATATGCCTGAATGGCTGAAAAGAGGTGACCCTGGCAAATGCTTCTGCACTAGTTCTTTCCTAACAAAGTGCGTATACAATAAGCACAGATTAAACATTACAATGTCTTTCCATGAAGTTGCTTCTATCAAACAATGTGTAATGTAAAGATAATTTATCTTAACTAGAGTAAAAATCAGGTACAGGGACTTTAATATAATGTCAGTAATGCTTGGAATGGAGTTGGGCAAAAGCCAGCATTGCACTACAGTATTCACTAAAAAAGGACAGAGGAAGCAACTGGAATGACTCTAAAAAAGCAACTGAGGAATGATAGCAAAAGACAGATTCAGAACGCCTGGCATGTCCTCAAGAGACTCATTAAAATTAGATAAACATCAGGAGAATATCTCCCAGTATCCTTTTTTCCAGCTTCTACTTGCCTTGATCAATTCTAGTGGGATTGAGCTACCACCAGAGAGTTACCAAGCAGAACGCTGCTTCTACAACAAACTACAGTTTCCTGAACTCTCTTCAAACCTTAAGCATTTTTTTTATTGTGTGGGCTGTTGTCAAGGATATAGAAAAGTAAATATCATTTCCATATCCAGTGTGCAATTAAATCACAACATGGTACATCATCTGTTTCTGTTCAGTAATATTCTACATCTTCTTCCCACACGTGAACTAATCTAACCTCAGTCCCAAACAGTTCTGTATTGAGTCATAAGTCATATAAGTAATTTGCATATTTAATTAGTGTAATAATGTTGTATTTAATGGCAAAATTACATATGAATCGATGTTAACATCTCATCGTGTGCCTCAAGCAAATTGAGTGTTTTTATCCAGATGAACAAGATAATCAGGGACTTGCCGGGATGCATCTATCTAGCCAGAAGGACAGCTTTAATTATAACACCACTGTGATGCCCAAAGAGAAACGCTAACTTTAGACACACAGATGCAATTATACCAGAACTAAGATGGAGGTCACAAATTGACACTTTGATGAAACCAAACCACATTAAGCATGCAGTTAATTACAGAATAGCAGCGTAATACACATTGTCTCATTTTTGCATTGCCTGGGGCCCTACTTTACCTGCAGTGAAGCCTCTGCCTCCTCAAGCGCTGGTCTCGCTGACTCCAGTTTCTCCTCTGCAATGGCCTTGTCAGCAGAAATACTGTCGACAATGGCTTGAGCCTTGTCCTTTACTTTTTGGACTTCTATTTTCACACGTTCTGCGGCCTGCGCTTTCACTGTAACTTCCTTCAAAACCTGTTGGATATAGGTTAAATATCAGGTCCCAGCATTCATTCAAACACGTTTAGACAAAAATGGTGGCATGTTTATTTTTTGTGACTGAAAAATAATTTCAGTTTCTTCACTGAACCTAAATGTTTATAGGATCACAAGGAAACTAGAAATGTATATCTATACAAGTCCCCTACCATATCAGCCTTTTCATTGGCAACCTGTAGTTCCTTCTCTTTCACCTCAAGCTCTTTACTCAAAGCAGCTACAGACTCCGAAGCTTCCTTCAACTTTTGTAGACCTGTGTTCATTCTGAAAAATAATTCAGATTTTTTTTTTTTTTTTGTGAAGCAGATCATGTAATTGAGAAACTATTCTGTGATTTGCATGCTTACCTGTTGAATAATGTCTGCACCTCAGTGCGTTTTTCTTTGTATATTGCTTTATAGCCCTGAATGAAGGACAGGTAGGACTTTGGTGTCACATGTGTGGAGCGTCTGTACCTAGAGTCAATTTGAATAACATTAGCTTAAGCTCAATTGCTGAAGACTTACTTTGCTATATGAATTTAGTGTGATACCTTTGGAAGTAGTCCACACACTTCTCAGCCACACCATCTTGAAATGATCCCATGCACTGGACAACCTCACTTTTGACTTGTAATGAGCAATCAATGTCATAGAGAGAGAGGAAGTGCTGTGACACTGCAAGATGAAGAGAGAAACAGCGGTTTTGTTTTTAATTTAGACTTAAATTATTTACTGCCATGAATATTATACTGTACACTTACCTGCCACAAGAGCATCTTTGGGCCAACGGCTGAACCAGTCCATGGTGCAGCCTGATATGAGCGCTGGAAACTTTAAAGCCCGATTACGAAACTTTTCTCCGACAGGAGAAAAGCACAGGACAACATGAAGATTGTGTCTGACCCGAGACATGAAGTACTCATACAAGTTTTCATTTGTTGGAGGTCGCCGGGGAAACTCTCGCTTCATCACAGGGATAAGATCACTTAGGATCTCGTCAATTTCATCTCGAACAAACAGATTTGAAACCTGTAAATACACAAATCGAAAAACATGATATATATATATATATATATATATATATATATATATATATATATATATATATATATATATATATATATATACACATATATTCTAACACGCATACTGTATATATTATGTGTTAGAATAAAATACATATTTTTTTGTTGTGTGTGACTCTAACCTCTCCAGATGAAAGCACATTGTTCATATACTCCAGGAAGGACTCTTCTTTGATCTCATTATCAGTAAAAATGAAGCTGATGCCTTTCCCATGTTGACCAGCTGTCCTGTACAAACCCTTCAGGTCGTCCATCAAGTTGGCAGTGTTATATGAACTGGCACAATATAGAAATATAGAAACATATTTACAGTTACAAAGATGTGCAATAACACAATCTGAACGACAAATAACTGCAAATGGAAGGGTACTAGTCAAAAGAAACAGGATCTTACCGTGTTAGAGTAATCTGGAAAATCTTGTATCCTGCAATAAATGAGGCCAACCTCGTCAGGCTCTGTTTGCCTGAGCCGCCAACACCCACTAATAACGCATTGCCTCCTGAGGTCCTTATGATTCTCGACACCTACATGCATATATTTACATTTAGCAGGTGATTAAAGAATGCAGAGAAGAGATAATAAAATGGCAAATGACAAAATAGCTTGGGTCACCTTGACTAAATGTATCATGGCGTCCTCGAAAAATACCATATCCATACTCGTCCCTCTGATGCTTTCATTGAAAAGGCTCAGGAACATGTTCAGGCGGTCTTTCAAACTTTCAAATGACTCGATAGGCTCATACACTTTAGGCAAATCAAAATCTGAATCCTCTGGCTCCTCACCTAAAAACGTTTATTTTTTTTATTCTATTTTTTTTTCCAAACAATGGTTTCTTGATAAATAGAAAGATGGAATCTCCCCTTACCTGTAGCTTCGGGTGCGTCTCGTAAAAAGTCGACAAAGTATCTGTCAACTCCATAGTCCACTACTTTTTTGTGCTCCTCTCCAAGTTTCTCCCCCACCAGATTTGCCAATGCCTGGTCGAACCACTCGACATCTTCAGGCATTGTAAATCTGTCAGCTATAACACGCTTGTACTCATGTTTCCACAAGGCCAGCAGCACCTGAAAATATTTATTTATGAAGTATGTTTAGTTTTTCTAGCAATAGCCTGTTAAATTCTGGAAAAAAAAAAAAAAACAGTTTTCTTTGTGCGAACGTACCTTCTTCAGTCCTGATAAGGGACTGAAATATGATTTTGGAAGCAATTTTGGAAGTAATTTGTGTCCAGTTTACAATAAAATAAACCAAAATGTAAATTTATTTTTATCTGCCTGTTTATTTACTGTAACCCGGGTAATTTTGCCATCCCTTCGCGCCTCTCTGCCTTTTCACCGCGTTACGGTGATTACGTAGCGCTCTGCAGCATCAAACTTGGCATGAATCCATGGCATGAATCTACAACATCAACCAGCATCAACACCATGGATTAAATGAACTGGATAAGGCATGCCCCCTCTGTCTGTGGTCCCAGATTGATTAGTGGCCGTGTGAGGTATTGCAGCCTCTTTTTCTAAAATTGCACATTATAATTGCAGACAGTACAGAATTATTATCGGTATTTAAATAAAATAGAAGGAAATGTTATTTTCTACCATTTCTAAAATCGCCAAAATTACCGTTTTCCACATTAAGTGACGTCACAGAAAACACTTGTGAGCCACGTGAACGAGCTTGTTGGCGATACAAACAGAAGCACGTGGACACACATGTGGACACACATAGACCGTACATGTATGGTCTATGGTTTAGCACTTGTATTTGATTAGTGCTTTACTGCTGATTATTGCAAATTAATTGTCATTGAACATTAGCACTGCTAACCACTTTTTTGATGCATTGTAATTTATGGTGCAATGAATTTTGAGTACTTTACTCTTTTGATTATTGAATGTTGAATTGGTTCCCATGGTAGGGAAGTGAAATGTACATGTACTGAAATTAATTGATGTTATAAATTAGCACAATTGTTTAATTATTATTATGCTGATTATTGGTCCTGTTTTACACAGGCCAGATCTATACTCCTACCCTCCCCTTCCACCTTCCACCTTCCTACGTGTGGATTGATACAGTTCTACATAGGATTCGTCATTGGATGGCGAGCTGCCTGAGCCTAAAGACCATTAAAACTCAATAACCTTCTACAGTGCGGTAGGAGGCGATGTAGCCTGCTCTCCCACACAACACAATCTACAATACATAATTTCTCAGGACATTCAATTCACTCATATTTAAACGTTGGACAATCTCAAAAATAACTCTCTGCATACTGGCTACTATGGACATTTTCCCTAGAAACAGGACTGAACTGGTTTATGCTAAGTTTCAGTTTAATCGTTAATACTGTAAATATTCCTTGGTATTCTTTCAATATAGTCAC
The DNA here is from genome assembly GCA_019453435.1 of Rhinogobius similis. Taxonomy (NCBI): domain Eukaryota; kingdom Metazoa; phylum Chordata; class Actinopteri; order Gobiiformes; family Gobiidae; genus Rhinogobius; species Rhinogobius similis. The sequence continues at coordinate 20,622,810 of CM033626.1, read as the reverse complement.
ATACTGATATTTATATCTTCTGTGTATTTTGTGTTTTAAACTCTGTCCCACCTCTTTCTCATGAGCCAAATCCTTGTCCTCTGCTCCTAGCCTACAACTACAATTGATCAATATGAATTATAGTCTATTATATACTTCGAATAAGTTTTGGTTATGATCTCAACAATTGTGAATAATTGTTCTTGTTCTTGCGAATATCATTTTTTGTACTAGGACATCCTTAAACATAGTGTGTTAGTGTGTAGTGTTTAGTTTCATAAGAGTAGCAAAAGACAGCCAGAACTAGAGGCAACAGAACTGAAGGTGTTGACTTTAGGCATGACAAAGATTGATAGAATTAGAAATGAGCACATCAGAGCCTCAGAACCTCATGTTAGATGTTTTGGAAATGAAATGCCAGACTAAAATGCTCTGGGCGTGTGCAGAGGAGAGAGAGTAAACATATTGGTAGAGGCTGCAATGTTTTTTTGAGCTGCTGGTTATGTAGCTAACAAGGACATTTATGGATGTAGGGAATTAGTCATTTGTTTGTTGGCATAAGAGAATAGGATGCATTACGGAGTCGAGCCGAAGATGATTCACATGAAAAAAAAATCATGTTTTATTTTCTCACCTCAGTGGATGTGATCACCTCAGAGGTTGTGTTAAGCATTCCTTGCCAGACTCTGGACAGATCTCGGAGGTTAAAGATGTAGTGGAACTTGGCTGGAGTTGGAAGCATCTTGACCTTTGTCAGCTGCCACAGTTGCCGGGTCAGAGAAACCAACCCAGGAATAGTGTTTCTCACTTCATCACTGAAGCCTCGCGCAGCACAGAAATGACCCTCACCAATGACACCTACAATAAAAATAACCCAAGCATTATATATGTAAAGTATGGTCTGTTCTTCTACATTAACTTAATTACTGAAAAGGGCAATTATGTAGGTGTTATTTAACTGCTATGCAACTTTTTCTGATGGGTGATCCGCTGCCTGCTTGTCTCCATGGATAATTTGTTTGCTTGGAATGTTCCACTGTATGGCATTAAATTTCTATCTTGCATTCATCCAATTAGTGGTGTTTTTAATTGCTTGTGTTATATCTTGGAAAACATGTTATTTTACAATGAATGGGTTTGCCTCTCCACAGATCTGACCTGGCAGCTTCATCCGCTTGACATAGATAAGATATAAGGCAAAGCAATTTCCCTGGAGACACCCAAATGACTCACCCTCGACCAGAAAAGTTACATTTTCAAAGTAAAAAATGTATGAGGAGAAATACATGCCGTGTTGAAATTATACTGTAACTACGATAACAATATAAAATCACAGGTTTCTTTTTCATACCTAGGTCATTTACTGTATTTAGGTTATTATACCATTCAGATTTTTGACAAGCACTTGTACGTTCTTCAATTTTCTTACCGAAAATCTTGTCAATGGAGGTGTTAGAGGGTAATGTGCAGTTAAAAATCGAAAACTGTCTTTTTAGTCTCTGAGGGATGTCGTTGCGTCCTCCTCCAGGATGGATCATTGCTGCCAAAAACTGGACGTCAACAATACTGGTAAACTCTCCAGGTTTCTCCAAATTGTAAAACCCATTCTGCTCCATCAGCTGTCGCACAATCTCATTTGTCACCTGTTATTAGTTGGTAAGAGCAAGCACACATTTATTATATCACCATAAATAAGATAACTAGCATGATATAAAGGCAGATGGATGGAACAAACTAATCAATCCTGGCCATACCTGATCCCCCCACTCATTGATAACAGGCATGTTGATATCATCGATGAAAATTGTCATTTTCTTTCCAGCAGGAGGTCCATAAGTACTGCCCATTCTCTTGTCTACATAACTCTCGACAGATCTCTAGATTGAGCAATCAATTTCAAAAAGTCACCACAAGGCACTAAAAACATAATTGATTTCATTTCTCATTATCTAAAGTGAGAGCTATTGATGTGAAAGAAGAAACAGACTTTGATTGACTTGAACTTTTAATCAATCAATCAAGACTCTATTATGATCAATGTTGATTTGTGCATTTGTCCTGATGTGTCATCACAGGTTAATTCAATAAAGATGTGTAAAAATAACTGCACAGATGAGTATTTCTTTACCTGAAACATTAGGGGTGTGGTAGCTGAAGAAAAATTAAGACTCTTGCTCATGTGCGTCTCAGGGTCGCACTTTGATACATAGCCCTTAATCATCACAGTTTTGGCTGTTCCTTGTTCTCCAATCAGCAACACAGCCTAAAAAGAGCATTCATATTGGATACAATTAGATTGAATACAATACATTTCAAATTTGATACTTTAATTTAAATATGGATAAAACATTTCTCACCTTGCCCTGTTTTGCTATAGTCTGAATTAGGAAATCTGTCCTGACATTGTCCACATTGGGAACCAGGATGGAGCTGTACTCTGGGGTAATATCAGTGGGATAGATGTACTCGTCTACTTTGGAGTTCCAGTGGACCCAGTGACCTGTAAGAAAAAAGCAATTTATATACCATATTGGAAACAGCTTTTTGTTATTTCAATTTTTAAAATATATACCAAATGCTGTGACGTAGTAGTCGAATATTGTGTCTTCGCTCTCAGGGGGAATTTCTGGTAGATTCAGCGATAAGCTGTCATTTGCCCGGATCCATAGTTCCATCTTCCTTCGGTCATCGAGCTCAAGTAAAGCTCCTGTACTCCACATCAGAGCAAAGACATAGAGCCGCTCGAGGTGCTCTCTAGATATGTCCCCACACTGCTCCTGGAGATAAGCAACACACAAAAATAACAACACAAATGTAAAAATGTGAAAGTGTGTCAAAAAACAAAACAAAAACAGAAGGCTTACTCTTGGCGGTATGAGTCCCTGCAGCATATTGATACACTGCATGATGACAAAGGCCTCCAACATATCCATTTTGAACTCCAGGGATTGCACACTGAAGCGAAAAAGCTCAGAAAATGAAGAGGTGAATAGTTGCCTTAGGATTTCAGCTTCTTGGGCTGAGCGTTTGTTCAACCAGCTCTGAGGAAATATCACAAACGGTGCATTGTTGTAAATTACTTATTTTGCAAATCCATTATTTATTGATAGGAATTACAAGTAGCATGGATATAGTTACCTCCAGTATAGGACTCCAGTTTAGGACAGAAGAGCTCATGAACACCATGCCATTACGAGATACAGTTGCAGGAGAGGCGTTGTCAATGTTATGAGGCTCAAAAACTACTTTGCAGTTGGGCGCCATGGGAATGCGGTCACCATTAGCCAGTGTAAGAGTCCGATTGTCATCCAAAACCGAGTTGAGGTTCTCTATCCAGATGGCGTCAACTGGTCCGTCCAGAACTATCCAGATGTGCTCCCCTAGAAAATAAATCATGAGTTTATTGATTAATCCAGCCAACCAAGTAATACTGCTGTTGCTGCTGTGATGAAAATCCTAAATTTAGATCTGTCACCTGATTTTCTTTATGGATAATTCTTTTTTTTTTTCTTGCAATGTTCCACAGTACAGTGTTAAACCTGTAACCTTGTGGAGATGCCACAAGGTCAAGTTACAGGTCAGTTCTATGTAAAAATGACCCACATAGTAAGAATGCATGTTTTTCAAGGTACTGGACCCCTACAATTAAATACAAGATACAAATCATTAACCTCTCCATGGACACAAGCAGGTGGAGGACACCTCACTAGAAAAGTTACATAGTGCACCTTCATTGACTCCGTCCTTTCCTGGACTTTTCCCATAGTGGGACAAATAAAGGTTCTCATATCTCTTATGTTACAGACACTTTAAAAGATCAAAATGGAGGTTACAAAATGAAGTATACTAGCATAATACAATTTCACTGATAAACTGACACAAGCTCTAATGGTTTATATGATAATGGTTTACGTATTTGCAAAAAGAAATAAGCAATCAGTTTGAATTTTCAAAGTAGAAATTTCAGATGGCTAACGCTTTTCTGTCACAAGTAATTGAAAAAAAAATAGTTTCAAATTTGTGTTTGAGGCACACGAAAAGGAATATATTTCTTGGATAAAATGAAACACTATTGTGGGGTCAACATTTATGTGAGTATTTGTCTAGAAAACCTAATATCAGGATTTAGGTCTATCCTCTATTAAATAAACAAATCATGTAAAATGCAGCAGTAAGTGTCTTTAAACCAGCCTCTGATATGACTCACATGTATCTGAGTGGTTTTCATTTGACAAACCAACTTTTCATATTTTGATATTCTGTGGTTAATCCAAGTTTCTCCATAGAAATAATTATGTTCCAATTCACTTTTACCTTCAGTTGCCTCCGTTTCAGAATGTACAGAATTACACATTTCAAAGGAAATTCTATTGAGTAAGAGTGCTACCTTTTTTAGCCCTTAGAGTTTTTCTCCAAAGTGTGGAGAATATTCCATCAGTCCAGTCATTTGTGGCAACATCCAGACGACCAAACATCTGAGGAGCTGTGATGGCTTTGGGATTCATGCGCATTTCTCTGTGAGGCTGGCCACACTCTGTACAAGAAGTACAGAAAACACACATTCTTTAAATGTAAATACCACTCAAGTTAAATATTAAAAAGCATGTGTAATGAAGATGGAAGATTATGTACATATTTTGAGTCTCTGTGATACCTGTCATGGCTTTCATAAGAGTATGTATACAAGTGGTCTTTCCGGCACCACTGGGTCCTAATGCCATCATCCCATGTCGTACTCTCTGTGTCTCAAACAACTGAATGACCTTTAGCTTCCACGGGGGGTGGCTGATTAAACCTGCCTCCTCAACCTGACAAAAGAAGGTCAGATTTTTAAACAGCTATGGCTAAAGAGCTAAAAAATAAAACAAAACAAATAATTATAATAACAATGATACAATATTATGTTAATATAACAATAATAAAAATATGACTAATGATAACTTTACTAAAATCCCAAAGGTATTTACAGGTAATGTATGTAAGTTTACTGTTGTTGTTTTTTTTACCCACATTTACACATACCTGTCTATCAATTGCATCTTCTAGATCTGGGTAGCCTGCTTTATCAAGATGGATACCAGGAAAGAGGTCTTCAATCAAACTTAAGAACAACGGCTCGTCTTCATCAATCTAACAAACACAATTAGTCATTAAACTGTACTGTTTTCAGTCTTGAATAAAATTGTGTCTTAAGTAACTCACCAGTTTAGAGAGGTTCATATCCCGAAGGACTCTCATTACAATCGTGGATTCAGTGTCAGAAGGGTTAGCCCGTTTGGCTGCGCCCAAAGTTCGTAAAACAGAAAGGATATTTCGCAAACCAAAGTCATAGTGAACCTAAAAATATTATAATACAATTATGTTTAAAGGTAAATTAGACAAATAGATAAAAAATGCTTTAATTAAACAATGGAATTGATAGCATGCATAATGAGACTCCATATGCCACAAATCGGCAACAGATTTTACCTGTTTGGAGAGCTGCTCTTCACACAGCTTGTACAGAGTGAAAAACTTGCGAGCCAGCTCCATGTTGTCAATAAACCCACAGCTGGCCAGTTTTACCCGAATAATTATTTGTCGGTCGGGAACCATCATAGCCACTGAACGAAAGTTGATTTTCAAATTTTCAGGAAGCTCTTGTCTCCCAGCATAACCCGGATTCTGTTTATTTAGAATAATAAAAAGAAATGTCAAGAGAATTTTATTATGAACACAAGAGCACTACATCTTTAAGTCTTGTTAACAGAAGAAAATCATTAAAGTTTATAGCAGACTCTCACTTTAAGCTACAGAAATCCCCAAGGGCTGAAGCCCAGACTCAAAGAGCGGGTCTTTGATTAGTGGGTTTCCATACTTGCAGGCACTCTCACATACACACAAGGGAAATTGATCTCTAACCTCATTCACCACAAGGAAAAGTTATTCCTGTCTAATGACTAGCCTAGGGATAGCAAGAAATTTTCAATCACCTAACAATTACTGCGAGGAGTGTATGATAATTAAATAAACTTATTAAAAGACCCAAGCCACACTTATATTAAATCAAACTATATCACCAGAATGGTCTTTGTTGCCAATCTAATCTAATTTATTTTAAATCTTTCTCTGGGTTATTGCTTTGTCAATACCATAGTTAGAAAGATGCCAAATTCTGGATTCATTTCAACATTATCTCCATCTGTGAAGATAAAGTTCTTTCGCCTCTCCTTTTTACAGGTGAGCACAATGGCAATTTGTTGGGCTGCCACTGACAGAACGGGGAGGTCAATTCGATTAAACTCGTCAAAACATCCCCAGGATCCGGACTGAGCCAAACCTGGACAAATGCATGAAGAGACAATTAGTCCATCACATTTCAACACTGATACTTTTGACCCAAATGAGGTAATAAGTTTTACCTTTGAATATTCTTCCCAAGCCTCTGAAGTCCATTTGGTCAGAACAATTGAAGACAACAACATATTTCCCAAGACAGCGACCCATGTCTTTTGTTGTTTCTGTCTTACCTTGTGAAAGGGGGGAAATACAGTAATTGAATGCAATTAAATCCAACATTATGTCCTGATTAAAAAATAAAAAAAATCATCACAAAAAAGAAACCTGTTCCTGCTGGACCAGCTGGAGCCCCGCCCATACTCATGCCAAGTGCTTGTGCAAGAGTTATGTAGCACCTGAAAAATGATACAATGTACAATGTCAATCTAATGACGCAGGATTAAGATCGGCCTGTTAACACATCAATATATAAATAAAAATAAAGTACAGGAGTACATAAGGAGGAAGTATGACTCAGGTCTGTGTTCAGAACATTCCCCTGAGGGTGACAAACGTTTAAAATGGTTTGAGCACAAACCAGCAATTCTAATAGTTGAAGGTCATTTTATCTCTCTCTCCCATAAGTGTATGTTTTTCAATTTCCAATAGAAGCAGAAAAGAAGGCAACCAAATGTAGTATCTCAAAGGTATATATTCAAAACAAAAGCAAAAGCAGTGGTCAATAAGTGATTTTGCCTTTGGCCATAAGGTCACATACCACTTCTTGGCACAGAGATGCTGTGCAGTGTCAGCTGGTAGCTCCCTCCCTGCTGCTGTCTGTTCTCGTTTCTCTCCACTTGTCTCTTGCTATTCCCCCCTGTGTCTGCTCGTATTACTATGTGTGTGTCTGTATGTCTGACACAGGCAGTAGCTGAACTTAAGATGCTCTTTCTGTCAGTCATGTTCATAATAGGTAAAAACTAAACACATTTATACTACAAATACATTTAAACTTTTTTTGAACTGTAGGTTTATTATTTAACTCTGGCATAAAGCAGTATACAAATCAGTGGTGGTAAATTGTAATTGAATTATGCTATATTGTTCAAGAAAAGATTAAAATTATGTTAAAGATGGGTTAAATTAGGTTAAAGGTTAAAGAAGTTTTCACAGAAATATAACAAGTCCTCACCCCTTACCCACCTAGCATGTACACTATTTTTTCTTTTTAAAATTTTTGAAGGTCTTGAAGGTGAGATTTACAGTAATAATATTTAGACATGTGCCTCATTCTCATTATAATACCTGTCGGTCAGAGGCGTTATAACAAGCCTTTCAGTGCAGCCCAGGAATTCATTCTGGTAGACAAATCCCACATTAGTGATGTTGATGGCCATCTTGTCTGAGTCCTCATTGAAGTAGAAACGGCACTGCTTTAGCCACTCAAAGTCACTGGGGCTTTTGATATGCAGCCGGCACTGGAGAAAAAAGCTAAACGTTAAGAATAGGAAATCGAAAAGTATCATTTAGGAAGGATGCAAGAGATGAAAGGGAGAAGAATAGAGGGGCGAGAAACAGCACAAGAAATGTGAAAGAAATAGAGGTCATCACAAAGAACAGAAGTACTACAAAATGAGCAGAAAAACACAGAGAGGAAGGTGACAATCAAAGTCATGACGGGGCATTAAGGGGAGATCAAAACCATCCATTATATCAGGCAGTGATGGAGCTGATCAATCACATGAAAGGAATCAAACAGCATACTTAATGACCCAATGTGTTAAAAGACACAGTGTAGGCAGGTACAGTTCTTCAGTAATGAGCTTTATGCAAAAGAATGACATATGACAAGGGTACATACTTTGTTACAAAACTGTGCAAAAGCCATTTTCATATGTAAACCTACCCAAAAATATATATGTAGAAACAATTAAACTAAATGAAGAGGTTGTAATGTTATAATGTGTTGCACTAAAGGTCTAATCTTTCTGGTGGTGTTACTCCCCTACAGATTAGACCTGTAATTTGGCATGGTGGCGTCACCTTCTTGTCTCCATGGAGAATAATGCGTGGAAAAATTCCATCTCCATGGAAACAAGAAGGTTGCAGACTTGCAGAAAAGTTACATAGTGCACCTGTAAGTAAGTGATTGTTGATATGCTCGATATGTATCTACTGATCAATTTTTCAATGAAACATTTGCACAGTATTGTAATTTTATTTCTAGGCTACATATTTCTGATTAGCAAACTTACAAGATCATCAAATATATCTCTCTGGTGGACGTGGATGGTGATAAGGGTTTCATACTTGGTCCTTTCGACAGTCCCCAGATCTTTAGTGGTCATGTCGATCAGCGTGTTCAGCTGATCCAAGAAAAGTTGATTGGTTTTGGCCATGATGCGGCGATCATACCTGGCGTTGGTCAAAGCCTCCTCTGCATATCTGGTCCATATCATCTGGATTCCTAACAGGCCCACCTATATCAAGAAAAGTGCTTTTAGTGCACTCTGTGGCAATTTGATTATAAAGACATTTGCACTTAATCAAATGAAAAGGCTATGATGGCTGACCTGGGCGGGGTAGGTATTAAGAAAATCGATCAGCTGGAAACCGGAGTCCTGTATAGCCAAAGCTGCCTGTCGAATAACTTGGTGCAAAGACCTCTGGGACTCTTTAAGCAAAGAATTAAGCCACACTTCCACATTGCCTTCAGCTGTAACGGGACGTTCCAACACCACTGTCTCTCCTTCCCGAGAGGACACAGCCAAAATCCTATCATAAACCTAGCAAGAGGAAGATTTACTGCTTAAAAATAAATGAATCTACCTCTTAACACATTTCTGTGCCACATAATAGCTTACCTTGTCGTGAAATCGAACACTTTTAATGTTGTCAAAGACATTTAGGAGATGAGCTTGGATTGTGTGAGAGTCTGAGGCCTGACCAAGGATCTCCAAAAGAGCTGGATCAGACACAAAGAAGAAACGAGGAAAGAGCAAACGCTTCTTCTCCAAATAGCTGTGGAAGAGCACATTGTAAAATATTAGCCTTGCTCTTTTGTCTAGTTTGAACCACTTGTACTTTGATGTAAGTCTAAAAGGTTTCTGTTATCCTGTTGTACTCACCCTGTAAGTGATTTTTGGCAGATTTCAAGCTGTTCGAGGAGGTGAGGCAGCAGCTGCCCCATAGTCTCATCACCCACACAAGATTGCACCACGTTGGGCATCTCATGAGCTCGCATCATGATCTTAACCCAGGATTTGTCTATGTTAGAGAAACGCTTTGCCTCCTGAAAAAAAGAAAAACACATCAAAGAAAATATATAGGTATCTCTGTATGTTTTGGAAATTAACTGCAATTACTTTACATAATAATATCGTTATACAGTACACATGTTATAGCATTAAAAAAAGCTAAGTATACTTTTTTATGGCATTTTCATTGAGGGGCCTACCACATATTTAATGACTTAGTAAATGCATTGTACAAACATGTGCTTAAATGGTCTGAAATTGTATTGAAACAGCTAATGTTTAGGAGCTTGTGATAAACACAAGTGTTCATAGTCCCCTTTGAGTGTTTATTTTTCAACAAAAACATGAGTGACTAAACGACTTGTTAAACTGCACAAATGAACTCTCAGCTGTTGTATTTCCAACTTTGTCAGTGAGAGTAACTCAGATAGAGGTATCAATAAAGCCGATGCATGCAGTTGTGTACCTTAGGCATCTGTTTAGCAATGTCTCCGCCCACAAACACAGCTTCCAAGTAGATCCAGAGATTTTGTACTGTCATCCAGTTTTCAATAATGTCATTGGTGTTGGAGAGATTCTGCACCCATTTCTGAATTTGGGTTTTAAATGGGGTGTTATACCTGTAAGAGTAATCATTATAAAATCCCCCAAGTTATGAATCATAATCATGATAATGAATCAGTTCACATCTATCTGCGTCACATACCTGTTACTCATAAGAGATCCTAACATCATCAGGCTGTCCTCCATGCTCGTTATAATCTCAGAGGTGCTGTCTCCCCTCAGCAGCAGCTCTCCACGTGTCTTAAAGTTTGCAAATGTAAATGTCTTGTTGTCCCATTCAGCAATAACCATCTTCAGCTTTTGTTCAATGTCCCGCTCCTTTACTGCACTGATGCAAATATCCTAAGGAAGTCAAAACACACAACGTTGTTATAATTTTGATTTAAATTTCTACATAAAAACATGTTTTAACTTTGTATAGTGTAAACATTTGATACGTAAACTCAATATTTAGACTATAGATAATATTACTTCAGTTTGCAAATACATTACCTCAATTTCTTCTTTATATTTGAGCAAAGGAGCTTCCATAATATTACGTAGCTTAAATGTTTCAGTCTCCACTTCAAATGGATGACCAGTCACCTGAGACAAGTAACAAGAAAGCCATGCATGCATGTTTTAAATCTTGAAATGTCTAAAATAAGGCGGTTACTGTTTGTTTATTTATTTATTATTTTCTGTCTCACCTCAGTAATTCTCTTCCAGTGACGTGTCATCATAGCTTTATTGCTCATCAGTTCAAGCAAAGGACAACACTCACTGAATTCATCAATAGTTTTTTTAAGATCCAAGAATGCCTGCCACTCTTTCAAGGCACGTGGCAGCTTGCGACATCTTTTTTGGTCACACAAATTAAACATGTTACATTTTTACCACCAAAATAGTGCAGGCCAAGGCTATCTGTCATGTAAAAATGCAGGACTGGTCTTTTACAGCATTGTGCACTGAGCCCTGAATAACACCTCTAAAACTGACAGACAGCATTAACTCCACTGCAGGAAGTTGTCTTGTCTTTTGCGTCAGCACGGATGTCCCAGGAGACTCTCACCTTCTCACAGCTTTCACTTTTATATAAATGACAAATGTGTTTTATGTGGTGATGAGTAAGCTGCTGATGAGATCTACACTTTAAAGATAATTATGTTTTTCTTTTTGCCAATTTGTGTTTTTAAAATTTAAATGCTAATTGTTTTCAGTAAAATGCAAATGTATGATAAAACCCTTTTCAACCTCATTCTAAATTATTAATACTGACCTTGTTTGAAAATCCAGGAGTTCATTATTGATTCTTTCGATGTATATGTCTGCCCAGAGAATGTCATAGTAACCATTGACAGTTTCAATCACATTGTTGTAAAGTCCATATAACTTTTGCAGTAATGTCAGCTGCTTTCTTATTTCTAACAGCTGAGGATGTTGTGTAACTGGAAGCCCAAACAGCTCCTCTCCTCCAGTGTAAGTAATGTATTTCCTGAAGAGATTGTCAAATCGATTCTGGAAATGAAGCAAAATGAATATGTAAAAACAAGCACACAGCTCATTTAAAAAAACATGTGTGGAAACAGCACTCAGTACCTGAAACATAATCAGTCTATCACTTGCATCTTGTGGGGCCAGACCCACAACCATTGGTCCATCCTGTCAAACACAAAAACAAATAGGTACTCATTTATTTATTTATTTTGTATTTATTTATTTATAAAAGCAAGTTTGAACTTAGATTTTTGTTTTGGTGTTTTGTTTTACCTTTTCATAGTCTTGGTAGAAGTATTGACAGTCCTCCACAAAAGCCTCCACATTGCTCAGCAGTTCTCCTCTGAAGTTTGGCTGCAGGGCCACTAGCTCATTCTGCACTTCTGTGGTGCGGGAAAGAAGTTTCTCCCAGGTGTAGCGCAGTGTGTCTACTTTGTCCACTTCTTCTTTTGCCACAGACAGTTCAAACTTGTGAAGCATGGCATATGACTCCTGTTTGGAAAAGGTAAAGTTACCGAATGAATCTATAGAACAAAGCGGCAGTGAGGTACAAGCCACAGTGATCCTTATACTGTAATCTTTTTGCCAAATCATTTAGTTTTTGTTTTTTTTCAACATTACCTCTACAGGTCCAACTTGGAAATCTATAGATATCTGATGCTCTCTGATCTCTTTGAGCGCTGACATGGCAATGCGAATGTCATCCAGGTCTTTGATTTGGCGATTCAGTTTCTTTCCGGCTTCATCTACAAACGTAAAGATCTGCTCCATTTCAGAGCGATACTTTCTGTTGCAGTTCAAACCGTACTCTACCATCCAGCTCTTGGTTTCAGCAGTGAGAGACATCTTCAGATCAGCTAAGGGAAAAAGGTGAGAAATTTCAGAACAAATTTGAAAGAAGTTCAAAAATCAAAAGATTAAATATTTTGAAGTTTAAATGTAACCTGTAAACAGTGCTAAAGCTCCAACAGGGATGTATTCAGGCTCAGAGAGGATTTGTGTTTGAAGATCTTTGTAGTAAAGAATTTGACTCTCAAATTCAGACAACAAAGGCGACCCCTGAAGAAACCTACAATAGGTAAAGCAACATTATTATCCTGCACAGTTTGTCAAATCATCAAATAGTCCATAGTAGCAGTAATACTTCCGCATGGTGTCCTCTCTGTCTTTCCTCCAGATGTGGTGGTAACAGCTGAATCGATCCAGAGCAGTGTTCACTTCCTGGAATTGCAGTTTTAACAAAAACAGTTGAGAGGCCTGTACACATCTTCACTGATTTATTGTATAAAAGTATATGAACTTTGTATACCTTTTTAGTACAACTGATAGAGGAGCTAAGAACAGAGACTAGTTTTACTATTTCCTTGTTTTCCGACACACTCTTGTAGTAGTTTCGGGCTTGGACTGGGATGGACTGGACAATTGCTGCTGATATATCTGAGGTGCTTCCATCTAACATTGCAAAAGAATTTACATTTTAAAAGGAACATTTTTATCTAAAGTAAAGTTGAAAATCTGTGCCATCATTCATACAATTTGGAATCCGTATGTATTAGTATAGTTTAGTAGTATTGCTCAACCACACATATATAATGAATGAATCAATCAATCAATAATTAATCCTCAAAAACTGTACCTGCCAGACTCCGATAAGTTCTTTCTCCATCTTCTGATTCACTTTCAGAGCTGTCTTGCTTTAAGCCAGCCAGTCGTCTTTCATGCATTTTCCTCTATAAAAAAACAAACATTTGATTTTATTGCTTTGTTATAAGTTGATTTTAGTGGCAAAATGCCTTTTTTTGAACATGATAGGTGACTGAACTCACTTTGGAGATCCTCTCTTTGCTCCACTGGCCGACTCCTTTACTGACACTAACCACACACTCCACCGCTCGGTTTAGAGTCTGTTGGACCTCCTCTAGAGCCGGAACCATTGCAATATTTGGGATGGAGAGAGCCACATTCACTCTGAAGATTGCTGGCTGAACTCTGGTCTTTGTGAAACTGAATGAATCATTCTCAGCTAAAGCAGAAAAACAGCATAAGAAAACTTAAGTAAAAGAAAACTTTGTGATAAAAGCAATAGAGTAAACATTCACTTTCGCTCACTCATAAAATGCCCTTGTGAAGAGAGGATACGTTTGCGTAACATCTCTAAGGTATTGCGTGTCAGTCTAAGTAAGGCGTCCACATTACGATGGTTAAAATAGGAGAGCAGTTCTCGAGCTTCTTCTTCCATGATTTCGATCAAGTCTCTCTTTTTCTTCTTCCTCATCAGGGGAGATGAGGGGCTGACACTCGGAGGTGGCATCAAGGTATTTCTGGAGACGAGACGACCCTCTGAACGGTGCTCATCTTCACCTGAGACAGAAATTCCTTATATAACCGTATACAAGTTTACCAACACAACAGGGAATAAGAGTTATGTATTGACACAGTTTAATGTGGTTATGTATTTTAAAGTATTATTACCTTCACTGTCTATGTGATCTACTGGCTTATTTTCTGGAGGATTTTCTTCTTCTGTTTTCTCCACTTCTTCTCTTTGATTGTGTTCAAACTCCATCAGCATGTTGATAAGTTCATTAGCCGCTTCCTCCACCAATGAGCTCTTTGTGTGGAGTATCTGGGCTTGTTTTATACAAAGGTCCTGAAAATATGGAATTGGTAAAGCTTAAAAGTGCACTATGTAACTTTTCTGGAGGACGGTCCACCACCCACTTGTCTCTATGGAGATGTTGGAATAATATGACATTAATGTAGTTTGCAAAAATATAACAAATCAAAAGTATTTATAGTATTTGGATTTATATATAATAGTATTTAAAGTAGCAAAGTAACAAACAAACCAAAAAAATAAAAATAAATGATAAATCTATAGCTTGTTTACCCTTGTTGTCTGAACAAACTCTTCACAAGTAACAGGCTCGTCCTCTGGCAGCACACACAGCGTGGATGCACTCATCTCCTGCAAAACCGCGTCAATCCTAAACTCCACCAAGTCATTTACTCGGTCCATCAGCAGCTCTAAGTCCTCTGGAGACACAGGAGAGGGATTGGTAGAGACAGGCACAGAGGAACCCAAACAGATGAAAAGAAAAATATAGACGAGAAAGTTCAGATTGGCACTTTTAACAAGGACGCAAAACTCAGCTATACAGAAAGTGTACAAAAGCAATTTATTCATATCAAGCTCAAAAAATCCAGAAACATTTTGAAACCTTACCAAGAGATTTTTCAATGCGAGAGAGGTACTTGTCTATAGTTAGAGATGTCCAGTTCAGAGTTGTTAAACCTGGCAAAATGGCCTCATCCACCTGTCAAACGTTTAATATAATGTAAGGATTGCTGTGATTGATAATATTGTAAACATTGAAATATAATAAAAGTAAAATAAGAAAAATATTTAGTTTTTCACTTGGATGGAAAAACTACGGAAGCGTAGAACTGTCAATTTTGTTTTTTTTTTTTTGGGATATTTATTCTGACTTTTTTTTTTTTTCCGATAGTTATTCTGACTTTTTTTTTTTTTTGGGGATAGTTATTCTGACTTTTTTTTTTTTCGATAGTTATTCTGACTTTTTTTTTTTGGGATAGTTATTCTGACTTTTTTTTTTCGATAGTTATTCTGAATTTTTTTTTTTTCGATAGTTATTCTGAATTTTTTTGGGGGGGGGATAGTTATTATGAATTTTTTTTTGGGGGGGGATAGTTATTGTGACTTTTTTTCAATAGTTATTCTGACTTTTTTTTTGGGATAGTTATTCTGGCTTTTTTTTGGGATAGTTATTCTGACTTTTTTGGGGGGGGGATAGTTATTCTGACTTTTTTTTTTTTCGATAGTTATTCTGACTTTTTTTTTTTTTTTTTTGCAAAGCTTTATCTTAAAGCTTGAACAGGAAATGACTACTTTACAACACCAGGAGGAATCAAGAGGGCGCATGGCGTCGCTGGAAGAGGATCTGATCAAGTTTTACTTCAGCCTTGGTCTCAGACATGGCGAGATATTATTACTGCTGAACACTGTAGACAATATTGTCATGAGTATGAGCACCTTTGAGACGTTTTTGAAACGATTGAGATTATACAGGCGGAAGAATCAGTCCGATCCGTTGGAGGTAGCAGCATTTCTCATTGATCAACTGAATGGACACAAAAGATGTACGGATATAAGTTACATCATCTCAACTGTATCCAAGATGGCTTTGTGGTGACCCAAAAATACTGTGAGGCATCTTTTAAGGTTTCTCGATCCAAATGGTGTGGAGCAGAGGCGAAGAAATCGTCTTCAGAGGCGCAGATACATTAACCCAGGCCCCAATTACGTGTGGCACGTGGCACATTCATATGACTCAAACTCAAAACTCAAACCGTATGGTATTTGTATAAATGGTGCTATTGATGGCTTTTCCAGAGTTATAATATGACTTCACGCCTATTCGACAAATAGTGACCCTAGGATCGGACTGATTCTTCCGCCTGTATAATCTCAATCGCTTAAAAAACGCCTCAAGGTGCTCATACTCATGACAATATTGTCTACAGTGTTCAGCAGTAATAATATCTCGCCATGTCTGAGACCAAGGCTGAAGTAAAACTTGATCAGATCCTTCCAGCGACGCCATGCTCTCTTGATTCCTCCTGGTTTTTTAAAGTAGTATTTTCCTTTTCAAGATTTAATATAAAGCTTTGAAAAAAAAAAAAAAAAGTCATAATAACTATCCAAAAAAAAAAAAAAAGTCAGAATAACTATCCCAAAAAAAAAAGTCAGAATAACTATCGAAAAAAAAAGTCAGAATAACTATCGAAAAAAAAGTCAGAATAACTATCCCCCCCCAAAAAAAAGTCAGAATAACTATCGAAAAAAAATTCAGAATAACTATCGAAAAAAAAAATTAAAAATAAATATCCCAAAAAAAAAAAAAGTCAGAATAACTATCGAAAAAAAAAAAAGTCAGAATAACTATCCCAAAAAAAAAGTCAGAATAACTATCGAAAAAAAAAAAAGTCAGAATAACTATCGAAAAAAAAAAAAGTCAAAATAACTATCCCAAAAAAAAAAAAGTCAGAATAAAAATCCCCCCAAAAAAAAAGTCAGAATAACTATCGAAAAAAAAAAAAGTCAGAATAACTATCCCCCAAAAAAAAAAGTCAGAATAACTATCGGAAAAAAAAAAAAAGTCAGAATAACTATCCCCAAAAAAAAAAAACACAACATTGACAGTTCTACGCTTCCGTAAAAAACAGCCTGAGGGGATACAGAAAAAAACATCTTACCTTAGCAACATGTGGCGTAGCGAGTTGCTCGAAGACGCTACGAATCTTTGCTCGTACTCTGGTATTCTCACACAATATTAACTGAAATATCAACAATATTAACTGAAATATCAACAAATCAATCAAAACATGATTATATAGTGACAGTAAATGGGAGGTACCTGTAAGTTATTGTAGTTCTTTTTGAGGCTGTCCTGTTTTTGCAGCAGCACAATAGCAAACGGTGGAATCTCCAAGTTCATTCTTTTCATGCAATTTGTCTCCCTGATCTGGGTCAGGATTTCAGGGTCAAGGTTCACAAACAGTTCTCCAGTTGCTTGAGACCTGACCAAGAGTGACACCTGGAGACCTGCTCTGGCATCCTCCATCTTTGTGTTGAGCATGAAGGGAGAATGTATGTGTTTCATTTTTACAACTTGTGAATTAAACAAATGTTACAGTGTACGAGCCCTTATCATGATCTTCTTCTGTGGTGTAAACTAGTTCACCTTTTTCATCCAGTTTTGATGATAGAGTATCTCATACTCCAGCAGGACTCTTGCCACCCTGTTGTAGTTTTTGATTATTCTTTTTGCTTCAACAGTAGAAAGAACACCGGGATGCTGCACAGCAACAAAATAACATCATCAATGTCGCTGTAATACCTCATTCGTCCAGCAGTGGTCCATTTTAGAAATCAAGATATTTCAACTTTCATCAAAAAGTCATTTTCTATCTGAATGAATGGCTAACTTCTCAAAGATTAAAAATTGCTTACAGATCGAAAAATTGAGGTTCAAACCTTGTACTTAAAAGATGTTTTTGCTAACCTGCTGAAAGAGGTCCATCGGCCCCTGGATTCTGCTGTAAAGGTTTCGAGCCCACATGATTCGACCTGCAACAGGTGGAAGGTCTCTGCCGGTGGGAGGGTCTAGTTTTTGTTTGATGTAAATACGGGAGACCATTTCAATGTCCCGGCCATAGCTTTGCAGAATGCGCTGATACTTGTCCTCAATGCCAAGGTCAGGAATCCCTAGTCTGTTGAATAAGTACATTATAATTTCATTGTTTTGTGACTGTACATTTCCTCCTTATTCTAACAGCAACCTAACAGGCAATATATAAATAATAACAAATTTTACCTCTCAAATTTTTTCAACACATTTAACGCTCTTTCTGTATTTTGGATTTTCTCAAAAGTGCTATCCATAAAACTCTTGAGGTCATTCTGTACAAAAAGTAGAGCATTATTATCTTGTGATTTATTTTTGTTTTCCAGTTGCTTGGTTGGAAACTTTTGACTTACATGAAGCTCTGAAGTACTTTTACAGAAATCCTCATAGTCCGTCTCGAATTCTGTTCGTCTGTGGTCGAGAAAACTGTAATGTTTTTTCTTCATGTTCTGGACAATAGTCTATGTAAAAAATAATATAATAACAAATGTAAAAGTCTTTGTTGTACTTTTAGTAATAGTTTTTTATAAGACATGCAATTACTTTTTACTTTGGGGATTAGAAACTTAGTAAATTGAAATCCCTTAAGTAATAAAGTAAGCAATAAACAGGAAACACAGTAATGTGTCACATTAAATGCACTGGGCACTGGAAATGTTAAGACAAGCATGATGTTAACTAAATAATGAAATTAATGATGCAAAACGTTATTGTTTGTTATTTCTCTATGAACAGGATAGAAGTATTTTAGGACCATGCATTTAATGGATATTTCAAAAGTACACATTACCTCCCATTTCCCCTGCATTTCTGCAGTCTGTGTTTCATAAAGAGAATAAATAATGTTTATACAGTTTGATTAAGTCATTTAAATCTTGCGATTATTCATCATTAGACAAAGACAGAATATTTTGACTATTGAATACTGAATAATATCATCCTGTTATCATTGATTTTCCACCGGAAATATTTTTGAATCAAATATCTGTACCAACCTGATTCTTTGTAGCCATTGTCTCAAGTCCTTCAATCTTAGAGTCTTGTAAAACAGAATAGGATGAAATAGTGTTGAACATATCCAAGATCTTGCTGAGTCGTCTTTGGAAAGAGTCAAATTTCCCAAAAATGTACATCTCACTAAAGTCAAACTGTCTCTCAGCTGGAGTCTGCTGTAACTTCTGCTTGGTCTTTTGGTAACACTGCTGATATTCCTTTAGTGGGAGTCAAAAAATTAGCTTCAGATTTGTCCATTAATAATGAGTTTTGTAAAGTTTACCTTGTTTAAAGAGATAGAAGCACAGATTTTTTCTGCCACTACTTCTTGAGGCTGGTCCCATATTGTACTAGCCCCATTATTTGTAATATATGCCTTGCATGCCGTGATCATCTGATTCGTCACCTAAACGTCCTCACAAAGCAATTTATACATTAGCAAGCTGGAAAAGGGCTTAGGTGAATACAGTTACTGACACAACGTATAATTAACTGAGTATGAGACAAAATGAGCGTCAGTGGTTCATTGAGCAATAATTTGCAGATGAATTGTGACAGTTAATCTAATATATTTTGCTCAATGAACATGAACAGCCTATTGTATTTCAAATGCACTCACCTTCACAAAAATCGATGTAATCTTCTCAGGCGTATTGTAGTAGCGAGAAATGTTGTGAATCATCCGAATGGCATTGATCAAACTGGGTATTGCGTCCACCATTGTCACCTAGGGAGAGAAAAGGGCAGTCTTAGTTTTGTTCAAAATTATAGGATTTATTTGTGAAAGTTTGAAAAGAGTCTTACAGGGTCACTGTTGTAAAGAGGGTCACAAAACTTCTCCAGACTGTAGAGATATTTCACATTGTCTTTTGCCTCATTGGCCGCATCAGTAATCCTGATGTCAAGTTCACGCCATGTCTAGATAAGAAGATACAGAATTTGACATACATTTAATAATGCTTTAATCTTATATATCGCACTTTTCAGGGCAAGACTAATCTAGCTCCCCTCTGAAAATGAGATGACTGTCCAACATCTTTCAAAAACATTGTGCAGATGACTACCTTTGAATGTGGTGTGTGCACCAACCACCACCAACAATACATTCATTAAATTCATACAAGAGCACAATCACTGTATGTATTAGAGGCTCTGCTGCCTCATTGTGGTCTCCCTCAAGGATCAAGCAGGCCAAACCCTGCTTAGCTTCAAAAATCAGATGAGATCTGGCACTAACAAGGTGGTATGGCTAATTTAGTTATGCTCAAAAACATTTTAGTAGTAAAAGTTACCTTGATGAGTTTAGACTTTGCAAGCAAAAGCACTCCCAAAGCAGCTCTAACATCAGGACTCTTGAGCTGATCCAAAAGGTAATTGAACCGGGACATCCTTCTCTTCCAGTAGTCCAGTTCCGCACGAGGACCAAGATCATCTGCTTCCTTTCTTAACTGGTCACTCTCAGTCAGAACCTTGAAAAGTTTGATATATAATTTAACCACAGATCAAGTTTATTTTATATATTTATTATTTTGCATTGCCACTACAGTCTATACCTGTGGTTGTCAACTTTTTCAGTCGCAACCCCTAAAAAAACAAGAGTTGGCCAGGCCTTTGTGACCCCCAAGCACAAAAAAATAGGCAACCCGCCTATTTTAAAATAACAGACATGAGTAGCCTCATGTCTGTTATTTTATTTTGAGAATATAGACCAATCTAAATTCACCACTGCATTTGAAATATGTCAAGCCTTGTTTGGGGACTATTGCATCAATTATAAATGTTTCCTCATATCATCTAAGGACCTCCAGAAATCAACCGGACCCCAGCATCTGTAGCAAAAATAAATACATTTTTCAGACACACTGACTTTGAATCTGCTTTTTACAGTAAATGTTGCTAATCATCTGGATTTTTTTTAGCCTGCAGTGCATTTTTAGCTATGGCACTGTACTTGACTTGAGTACGCATTTTCAGTAGTCTTTCCGTCAGTGCTCCTACACTACTGCTTAAGGTAAGTGTGGAAGCCATCTTTGCTTCTGAATGATATTGTTTAATACATTTTATTCCATCTAATATTTATTCCCCTATGTCTATATGTGTTACCAGTTCAATCTGTTTGATCCAGACTTTCATGCAAGCCTCTATCTTGTCTGTGGTCTCGGTGCTGTGAGCAGCTGCCATGTAGTCTGCTGGGGTTTTCATCGCGCGCAGCTCAAGTGTGTCACACTCCTTCAATGTCACCTGAAGCACAGCCACATGACAAACAAACATTACTGTTATTATTCTGCAGGTGATTATGGCAGTTTTAGTTTAATCTAATCACTTTATGTATCACCGAGGGGCAATTGAAAGGCACAGGAAAAAGGAGTTTAAAAAATATTGCAGAACTTTTCGATTTCAAGTAGGTCTCCGATTTATGTATTAGCTGTTGGATCCTGTTCAAAGTGCACATTTCAAACATCTCCAAGGCATTTACAATTTTTATGAAAAAAAAAAAAGAAATATAGAATAGCTAAATTAATACAAGAATCATATTTTAGAACATGTTTGTAGAGGTCTAAACTACAAGGTCAGTAGGGATTATACAGAATAAGATATATAGGCTAGGGTAGGCTATATATTTTGATGTTTGTAAAATGTGCTTTACTTGAATAATTGCTAATTGACCAATAGAATTGTGACTTTAATGTGATAGCAAAACTGCCCTAAAATAGGCAGTATGTAGTGATTAGTGATACCTTTTCTTGCAGGCTTTCTTGTGCTCCAGCCAAAACATTCACAAAGCTCTCTAATGATGATATGAAGTCATGTTTGACAGTCTGGGCCTGAGGACTGGCCAGCTCTCCCCAGCCATGGTTCATCTTCCTCAAAGTAGGAATAAAGATTTCAGAGAGAAGCTGCTCCACACTTTTTAATAGGCCTCCTTCAGTCGTGTCCAAAATGTTGAAATTGACATCCTAAAATCAAAAGAGGTTAACCTTACCAAACCATTACAGCAGCTATAAATGTTGGGGAGGCAAAGATATTTCAAACAGCCATGTTGCCTAAAAAGAAAAGCCAAATCAACAATACTTAACACTACTTAGTTCATACTGTATTACTTTAAAGGACTTTAACTTGGCCTGTTTGACCTGGACTAACAAAAAAGTGTCTAAAACTAGCACCTTTTACAAAGTCAGGATTTGCAAAGAAATAATTGTGATTGTGCTGACCATTTACCATTTAAATTATATTATATTAACTCCTGTGCTATATTTTTTCATGTGGAATCATTATCCGGCTTATCATTACACTCATCACCTGATCTTTGAGCTTGTAGGTATCATTGAGCACTAGTAGTTAGCTAGTGTCGGTGTGGGTCATTAGCTCTGTGGCTGACAACAGGTGATTAACAAGAATCAATACACTGCCTGAACTAACCATGGTATCACTGTGATAATGTCAAACCTCCTATTGTGCCCCCTGCTCAGGGAAAGGAAACTGTCTTTGCCATTAATCACAAACAAAAGGTCCCATAGAGAGACTGCTGTGAATAGAAAGCAAACATGCACACTTTAAACACTGCTTATATGTTGTTATAAAAAAACATGTCCATTCTACATATACATGGGTTTGAAGCTTCACTTTTTAATTGGATTACAGAAAATGTTGGCAAGAACAAACCCTTTAAGGAAAGAGGCTTGCATGCCTGACTACATTTTCAATAAAGGGCTATATGTTATGCTAGGGAATATAGAATTACATGCATTTGAGGCACAGTTGTTAGAGTTTTTATTTTCTTCTCTATCAGACAATAGGTAAGAGATGATGTAATAACCTTGTTTTGACTTACCTATTGTCTGATTTAGAAGGAAAAAACAAAATTAAGTTGTTGACTTGTTGCTGTTGTTGCCGGCTGACTCACCCTGTGTACGTTCTCTGAGGTTATTGTTTTCGAAGGGTTGGCTCGAGTGAAGAAGACACATACTCCAGTCAAGGCTACATCCCTGCCGTCTGTCACAAACACTTTAGGCCTCTTGGTGGCACTAGGCTGTGGGACAACAGGCGGCAGAGGAACAGGCTCTGCTGCTGCTGCTCCTGCCACTGACACAGAAGAAACATCAAGGTATCCACACTCGAACCAACATGCTACTATAAAGTTACAAAGATTTTTGTATTATGTCAAGAGCACAATCTAAACTTAAAGTGTATATGACTCCACAATTCAATAACTGTTGCCTAGCAACCATACTGTAACATGGGCTATAGGGATGGGCAATATATCGATTCCAGTGTTGGCTGAATGCGTAAAAATAGAAATAGAAGAGTGATTAAGATGAAAAATATGGCCATATGTTTACAATCATGCAACAAATATTTTTATATCCCAAATAAATACATTCTGTTGTTATTTTTGTAATGTGTTCTTATTTATTAATACGTGAGAACTTTCATCGAACTAGATTTGCAGGCCTTACTATGGATTTTAAAATTAAAATAATGGTATCTGCAAATATCGGTTATTGACCACAACAGTAAGGCAAATAATGGTCATCGTTATTTATAGTATATATCTTTTTAATCTATATTGGCCCATCCCTAGCTAAATTCCATAAAAGTTACACAATGATTATGATTTGGCAAATAATAATATCTGATAACACCTTCATTTTAGACAATTTTAGACGTTATTATAGATTGATGTAAAACTAGGATAAATATTTGCCACAGAGACTATCCCATCAAACTGAATCATAATTAGAAAAACATGAGAAAATGTCACGTGCTCTTTAAGCCAGTGATTGGCAAATAAAAAAAACAACAACTTACCAGCAGCTTCTGCAGGCTCTGTATCTTGATAGTAAAACATAAGATGTGGGAGGCCCTGGGACACAAAGAACTGCTCCATACGCTCAATCTGAAAATAAAAAAATATAATAAAAACTGACCTCTTCAACACTCATGAATAATGAACGATAAATAAATGAAAAACAAGAACATCATACCTGGTCCCCCTCCAGTATAGCATCTTCCACGTCAGATTTTTCCAAGCCCAGGCATGAAGCCACAATGCTGAAGATGTAGTCATGTCTCCCATCAAGCTGTGCACGCTTTGCTTCACGCTCCTCCTTGAGCTTTTGCTAAACACAAAATCAATCATCAACACTTATTGATGATTATTAAAACAAACAGTATATTATACATACAGACATCATCTTGCTTATATTAAGAATTTAGCAAGGATCTAGATATAAACTGCAATTCAGCTACTAACGATATGTTCCAGTTTTGATCCTATATTGCTTGTTGATCTAATGCTAATTTTGCCCATGTTACACTGTATAGAGCAAACAAACGGTGGGACACATGCATACTATTATTGTAGCCTATGGTTCAGGATGTTGGGACACTAAAATCAACCACAATGAGGTTGCTAAGTACTGCTGCCTAGTAACACAAGAACAAGGTCGACCGATAAATTAGATGAGGCTGCTGGTACATGGTAGCAGCTACAAGGCGGCATCTAAACTCGCTCATTTAGTCTTTCAGGGATCTGGTGAGAATAAACACTGATGACTGCAATACTTATTCTGTGCTTAAAAATACTTTCATTGACGTCATATTGAGCTTTTCTTGAGAGCACACAACAGTGAAAAAAGTGTGCAAGGAAATGGACCATCCACAGAAGTTACATCAGTTTCTCAAATGCTGGTTAGAAAAATATTAAATTATGGAAGTCCAAGCAAAGACCCTTCAAGGGTCTTAAGTTGTAATGTAAACCCGTGGTTCCCAAAGTGGGGGTCGGGACCACCGGGGGGTCGCAAGGGATGAGCTGGGGTCGCGAGATGATTTCAAGATCTAATTTGAATAAATATGACACTGTATTTGCTCTATTTTTAAAATAAAAAATAGTATCTTCTAGTGAAATATGCTCTAAAAAGACAATAAACTATTCAAATAACCAATATTAAACCTGATTTAACTAACTTTGACACTTTAAATTCTTCTTCATTTCACTTTGAGGGTCTTGAGCTAGTTGCATGGCAATTTTGGGGGTCCTGGCCAGAAAAGATTGGGAACCCCTGATGTAAACTATCAAAAACCAAACAATATTACCAAAGTTTCACACAATTTCTTTTTGGAACAAACTGTGAAAAAGTAACAAAAACAAATAAGTCATATTTGACAGACAGTTCAAGCACTGAATACAATGAACAAATCACATAATAAAACAAGAAGAAAAACAAGCTCCGATCGACCCTTTTTTCCAAACAAAAGACAGAATCAGCTGTGAGCTCCTGTGAAACAAAGTAGGGCTGGAACAACAATTTTGGTAATCAATTAATCAGGAGATTACATTGTGCTACACTGTCATTGTCAGTTCATCACACACTCAGTGGTGAAAAAGCAAGGTTACCGGTCTGCGCCATCGGCCCTCCAACCACCACCAATGACTCACAAATACATGGCTTCTATACTGGGCAAGGTGGGTGACGTGTCTTGCCCAAGGACACGACGACAGAACTTGGTCCGAGCAAGAATTGATGCTTCGACTTTTGGGTTTGTGGACGAGAGCTAGAACCGTTGAGCCACTGTTGATTAGTATGTTTACATTGCAAAAGGAATATGATGAGGATTTTTAAATAATATTTGACCAAGATCAAATCAAGTAAATCAGATTGTAAACCTGAAATATTGTTTTTGGGAAGACCAGAGTGAAGGGCATTGCAGCAGTCTATACGACTGGAGATAAAAGCATGCATCAGTGTCTCCGTGTTGGCCCGAGAGAGAATGGGGCGGACTCAGGCAATGTTCTTTGAAGATGAAGATAACGAGATGCCGCTTGGAGACATCTTCATAAAGTATAAGGGAAATATCATAGACCATAGCTGCTTGTCAATGCCCAATCTTGGATCTCAGATCTTGTAAGCTAAGCAAGACAGGGCGTGGTCAGTACCTGGGTGGGAGACCGCTGGAACACCAGGTACCACAGGGGGGCGACTGGAGGAGGAAATGTCGTTATGTCCTTAGGCAAGACACTTCACCCACATTTCCTAGTATGACAGTGGTGTGTGTGAATGGTTGGTGGTGGTTGGAGGGGCCAATGGTGCGTACTGGCAGCCTCGCTTCTGTCAGTCTGCCCCAGGACAGCTGTGGCTACAATAGTAGCTTACCACCATCGAGTGTGGAGTGAATGAATAATGCAATGTGAAGTGTCTTTTAGTGTCCAGCAAAGCTATATACGTATAATGCATTATTATTATTACATTTACAACAGAATAGTTTTATTCTTTTTTACAAAATACAGTAATTTTACACATTTCTTTTGCCATTTTTGGGGTAATTATTTTGTCTGAGAAAACAAAAGTTATGAATGTAACTACGGTTGTATGAATCCTGGATGACAGCCAGAGGCAGTGCTTAAGGACTTAATGACTCCCTTCGCACATGTATAGGATAATTCAGTAGGGATGAAAAAGAGCCTTTTTTCACAGCACATGATCCTGCAGTTCAGAAAACTGTGATTAATAGATGAACTTGTTTCAGCCCTAAAGCAAAGCCTCTTACTGAGCTTAACAACGGTAGGTGGGAAGAGTATTGAAATATCAATAATCCCATGAATGTTGTTGAAGATGTGTAAAATGTAAGTAGTATATCAGTAATAATTAAAAAAAAAAATGCTACAAAAAGAGCTGATTAAAAATGAAAGGGTATAAACCTCAACACACACACACGCACGCGCACACACACACACACACACACACACACACACACACACGCACGCACACACACACACACACACACACACACACACACACACGCACGCACGCACGCGCGCACACACACACACACACACACACACACATGTGTAAATATCGCCCACCCATACCTAACATCATCGAAAACCAAAGACCAACCTTTCACACAAGAACAAACTGTGCAAATAAGTAATAAAACCAAAGAAGTCATGTTTGACAGTTCAAACGCTGACAATGAGCAAGTAAAAATACTAAAACAGCAAGAAAAACAAGCTTTGACAGACTTTTGTTTTTCAGAACAGAAGACATTGATAGATTCAGCTGTGAGCTCCAGTAAAATAAAGCCTCGCCTTGAGCTAAAGACCACTGTGTCACTGTAATAAACTTACTGCTGTATTCAAATAGCAGATTTACAGAGGCTGTTTTGCCTTGTTAAAATATAATGTCAGTATACAGTCAGAATACAGTCAGTATACAGTCAGAAAGCAGAAAAAGTACACATACAACTACAAACTGTGTACACTGGAGTCGTTCATCTGTAAAGGTTAACAATTGTACCTAGTCGATTCAAATACCATTGTCATCCTACCTGTATCACTTTAGCAATAATCTGTTTCCAGAGTATCTTCCCATACATAGTGGAGAGTAATCCTTACATTCCTGATGCAAAGTTTACCACATCTAGTCTTCAAGGCATATCACTTTCTCATTAGCGTAAGCACAGTGGAGCGGACACTCTCACCCATTAGGTGACCATCACACTCAAAGTGTACAACAGACAGCACTGTGTTGAACCAACTGGAAGCTTTGGATATTTGCTGAACTGAACTGTTGTTTTGGAGACATGCAAAACTGAAATATTGAATATAAAAAGCAGCAAAAATAGCTGACAAAAAATAAAAAGAACAGAATACTTTAACCTCACCCAAGACATTTACAGCATATTTTCTACATTTCTAGTGGATTGCTATAACATATGTCTGAATATTGTAAACAACATTGTGATTGATTCCTGTAAAAATGTTATTTTTGTGACGTTGGCCTTTTCAAACAGACACTCTCCTCCTATTGGTCAGTCTCTGTGATGTTTGTTAGTTATCTCTAAAAGACCACAAAACCGAATTGTACTGAAACTAAAATTAAAATTATGGCTCTAGAAAACTGCGATGAAAATTTTTATTCAATTTATTTCTCAATAGCTCAAAATACCTTCAGCAGTCGCCTCAAAAAATAGAACTAGATCTAGAACCACTTTGAAACAGTCATTGGTGAATAATAGATACGCTTTTTTTTTAATATCACCCAGGCATACTTATTTATGTTAATATTGCATGCATTCCTTAACCATATTGATTCTTATTCAACATATTCTGTGAACACATTACTTTGCCACGACAAACTGAAATTGACACTGACATTTTTCTGACAAAATTGCACCTCATTTCTGCACAGAACAGAAAGGCAAAGCTCACCGAAACACTATAAGATTGTTTATCAAAGATCCCTTGTCCTCATTTGCATTCACCTTCTCCAAGCACCAGTTAGATTTTGATACGTGCAGTTTCTAATCCGGTCACATTAATCATGAATTGCATAGCAGATAGCTAAGAAGCCAAGTTGTCTGTAACTTCAGAAGTCTTGGGTCACCTTACCTTGTTTTGATAGTCTGCCGTAAAATGCAGCATCACTGAAGTTCTTTCTCTCTGACACTTCTTTTCAAGGCATTTTCAGCTCCCTAATTAGCTCAGCTTTTCTTTACCATACAGAATTACAGCTTACAACAAAGACAGGGAGACAGAACAAGCAGCTTTGCTACAGTTTGTGGACAATCAGCCTTCTTATTTGCAATGTGAGAAAGGTTACCTGCCCTGAAATTATGTGTGTGTCTCCCAAAGGGGCAATGGTGTCGCATGACCACCCGTCTGTAAGGTAATTATCAAGTCCTCCGCTCACCTTACCATGCTCTATTGGCAATGACAGACAAGGCAGAGAAAGAACTGTTTCCAAAGCTCTCTACTGAAACAGATGGATGCATTAGGACATAAGAGGAACCATGCAGTTCCCTATTAAGTTAGGAATTACGAAAATTATAAAAAATAGTTCAAATAATAAATAATGAGCATTCTTTGGTTCAGTCTCACCTTGTAAACTACTTGGTTTTTGAAACAGTCCACGTTAGGTATGAACTAAAATATCTTAAGCTTGAAACATAAAATGAATAGCTGCCCTGGTGTAAAATAAACGTTCTTCTGTAAAGATATTATACAGACGCCAGCAATTAGTTTGAAAGCATATTGGCTTCTCTGTATCCTGCAGATGAGGAACACAGCTCCCTCCACTGATGGTTTGATATTGAATAAATGATTGTGGAGCTTTGCATTTAAAAGCAGTTTGGTCATCAATTTTTCACACAGCCATGACTGATTTTCTATGTCGGACTGTCTAGTTGGGAACTACAGTGAAACAGGAGAGTGAGTGTGAATTATAAATGAGGGGCTGGTGAGATCTAAAAGAAACAGAGCAAGAAACAGAAGAGGCCCAGCGCTCTCCCCGAAGAGACCCACACTGACACAGACAGACAAATCAGATGTTTAAATATCACCAGCACAAGAAATATCTGTTCAAGCATCAAAAAAAAAAAAAAAAAAAGACAACAGTCTATGAAATACAGCTTTCGGTTTTTACCCCAAAATGACAGTTGTGTTCATAAGCCAATATAATATTAACAGCATGCAGAAAACAACTCCTGTACTGTCAAGTTCATCCAAAGTTGATTTCACTGGGGGGCACTTCACATGCTGGAGGCTCACATCACCCTCACAAAGGCATGGGATATCTTCAGCAGCAAAATTGGTTTAAATGGAAACAAGTCTATTTCAGTTTCATAAATAAAGGCTTTGTTATTCATAGAATTTTAACTTTTTATCAGGTAATTGCTATCAATAATTTGGACGAATGTGGAATCTATCACATGAATCAAATTGTTCACTGGGGGATGTAAAATATGGCTGAATTAATTATTGAAATAGCCTTCAGCATTTTGACAGGGTATACAGGTTGCAGGTGTACCATGAATAAGTAAATAATAATGCATTTTTCAGTATTCAGACAGCAGCTAAAAGCACAACTTCTACAATATTATTTTATTATTTGCGCAGCCATTTATTTCACTCACAAGAATGCAAATAAAAGTGGTCTACAACAAGAGCCCTTCTGGACAGATACTACTGCACACAACAGTGCATTAGTCGACTATTCAATTTTATGGAAGATTAATATGTCAATCATAGTATATTTTCAGCATCTTTATCGAGTGGGGTATTTCCCACAGCCTTTCTGCTCTGAGATTAAAAGTATATATGTGGCGCCCTCTTGTGGAGATACACCTACAAACACATGGGTCAAATCAAGTCTTTAGGCTTGGCCCCATTAGAGCAAACTGTGCTTCTAATCCGCATAACTAAAAGCTCCAGACTTTCCGTAGTCTTAAATGCAAATTAGGCTGGGCAAGTATTTAAAATTATTAGAATAATAAGGAAAGAAAAGGGAAAGAAAATAGAAGAAAAGGGAAAAGACGGAGAAAAAAGTGTGAATTTCTGGCTCTCACTCAGTGCCATAGATTACTTTTTGAATTTTGAATACATAAGAAAAGTCCAACCTGGATTTCCTTGAATATATCAGAAGGAGCAGCAATCTGGCAAGCTCTGTTCCTGTAGCTCACTTTAGCGGAACGTGAGTTTAGCGACGTCATGGCGTAAACATTCCTTTGCAGGTAGTTATTTCCTCGCTACCATCTAGTTATTATATATATTTTTTTTCAACAATAACTGTAAAATTTGCTTGGTCTTGAAGATTCGAAGGAAAGAGTAGCACCCCACAGAACGTGCACGCGACACACAGAAATCACGGTATGTTGTTGGTAGTTTCTATGGTAACGGGGTGAAGCAGTGGGCTTGGTACCCCAGTTAAAGCCCTTGACGAAGTTACACATTAATGCTACTCTTAACTCTTAGGTAACAAGGTACACAAGCCCTTAAGATTCGCTTGAAGCGGGCAGCCAAAATGCATCAAATTAAAAACGGAGTGACTTATGAAAAAGAAAAATGAAAATATAGAAATAAAGAGAGAGAGCGCGCGCGCATGAAGTATAGTAATATGACTTTTACTTTAAAAATAAAAAGGGAAAAGAAAGATAGGGAGAAAAAGAGAGGGAAAGAGAGAAGAGAGAGGGGGAGAGAGAGCGGGAGAGAGAGAGATTTGACTTGTACGCACTGTTATTCTACCATGTATCAATTTTCTACTTTGGATTGTGTGAATGTTTCGAGTAAAATAAAAACGGTCTAATCATGTAAACGCATGACTAGACAAAAAGCAATAAATAGCCTATCATTACTTCAGAGAAGTCACTATCTGGAGATGGCCTCTAGGTGGCATGCGTACGCTACACTTTGTTGGCTGAATGACACAACTGCAGCTGTCTAGAGAACTGGGTTAGATAGTGGGGCAAATTACCTCATAGGCCTGTTGTAGCGTACTACTGCTATTCCATAAAGCAGTTAAGCATATAATTAGTAATCAGTGTTGGTCTGATGTGTGATTCTGGCTCTGGCCTATTCTGATACTTCAATATGGAATGGCTGCAGCGTTCTCAGAGCATCATTGCTGAATCTGATGGGAGAGATAACCAGATGTCTTCTGTATGCTAGCCCTGTTCCAATGACATCACCCATAACATCTAGATAAGAAATGAAAAATGAGCAGCAATGACTCCCACGTAACCCGCATCAGCACCGCAGTGTGTGAGGCTGGGGGGCTGCAGCTGAAGAGCACTATTTGGGCTGTGCGCACAATGCACCAATCCCCATCTTCTCCCCCCTTATCCGAAACGGAATCCCAGGATATCCCACCCACACCCACCCCCCGAAACGGAATAGCCCTCCTCTCTCTCGCTGCTTTATCCCCTTACCTCAGCCTTGCTTACTACACCCCCTTCCTTCTCCTCCTCTGCCTCACGTCCCGAACTCGGGAGCGCCGCATATCGGTCGCCAGGATTTTCCCTTCTCGGCCAAAATGGAGGAGGAGGTCTGTCGCTTATTGAAGGGAGCACAGATTGTATGACCGGATCTGTCTCAATGAAAGGCATCGGGGCAGCGTATTGCTTTTGAAAGGCATTGCAACAACGTTAAGAAAAAGCCTCTGTGGATTTCTATCGCTGTTTGCGCGCCCGCAGCCATGAGCGCAGCGGAGGGACTGGAAGAAGCTGCGAAGGACGCGGCAGACATAGCGGCGTTTTTCAAATCCGGTAAGTCGGTAAAGGGGCGAGTCAGTATTTGAGAGGCTATGGGAGAGCTGTCGGTGTGATTGTGGAAGTGCTAAAATAGCAAAAGCAGTGATAGATCTTGTGTGATAGACGCGCGCACTGGGCGATGTTCACAGAGCAAACCCAGATGAGCGCTTTACCACTATCTGTCTGGTGACATGTCATCCTGCAGTCTTTGATGACAACACCTCCCCCGTAATGTGCTTTTAATTATCAGTCATGGTGACCCCATTTTGGCTTGGACCAGGGCTGAGGTGTGGACACTGCAGCTCGTGTTTATTTCGTCATAGCTGATTTTACATCATGGTTTATTTCACCCGTGCCCTCTGTATTTGGACACCGTTCTTCTGTAAATATAACGACATTGTGCAAGAACGTGACAACATGCAGCATCCATACTCAGGGAGGCTACGCCATCATCACGCAACTGTGGCCAATAGGATGCACTTCTACGCACTGGGCCCGTCTGATAACGATGGCATCATCATAACAAATGGGCCTGGCGACCTCCTCACTGAGCACTTAAAACAAAACACATTTTATAGATCCCATGGGCCGAAACGCTGGGGCCTATCCGGAAAATAACAACATGCTGCATTGCCTGTCCTGTACATTGCTTTGCTATTGTAGCCTGTACCATACGGTGAAGAAGAATATTTTGGCCTACTGTGTATTTTTACAAATTTGGATCTGTGAACTGCACTTTTCAGCATTGTTTTATTACCTTATTTCCATATTGATATTTCCAAGTGATCCTACCAAGATGTACATTTGTTGTGTTTATTTGACAAATGTTCATTTTACACTTTTTCCATTGAAAGATCTGTACTTATCTGCCTCTAACTTGTCAAAACACCCAATGTTTTCATACCACTATGGCACAGAGACACAAAGTCTATCGGAAGTGCTGTCACAGTCAAATGTGGAGTCTACTGAGGGCTTGGGTGTCACCACTGTGGAGCGGGACCACCACTGATGCACACCAGAAAGCAGCTGTCCCTCTGGTGCTCAGCTGTTTCTGTTTGCTCCACCTGGTGCCACGAATCTGCTGTTCCCCATCAGCCTTTTACAATACAGGAACACACAAACACACACACACAATTTATCATCAGCATCACAATTCCTCCTATGCAGTTGGTATCCAAGATTTATGAAGCAGGCGTGAGATTGCTGTGTCTGCATAGCGTCCATACTACCTCTAGTTTTTTTTGCAAGTGCGACAGTTAGGAATGTTGTCAAAATGGATTGTATTCAAATATTACGGTCTCTCTTACGGTTGGCTGGACGGCTGCCAATGTATTTTCCTATAGCTGTGTTGTATCAGGCTGGAAAGTTGGCTCTTGGTGTAGTTGGGCTCTTTGGATGTTTATATAGCAGCAAATGCAGTTCATACAGTATTCATGATGGAGACAGAAATAGCTTGGAGCTTCGGGAAACTTTTATTAGATATAGAATGGAATTATGTTGGGGTATAAAATAGAGATTAGGTAAAATTTGGGTTATTGCAGATAATCCTCTTTATTTTAGCCTTAATTCC
Source organism: Rhinogobius similis (assembly GCA_019453435.1). Lineage (NCBI taxonomy): Eukaryota > Metazoa > Chordata > Actinopteri > Gobiiformes > Gobiidae > Rhinogobius > Rhinogobius similis. Next base: position 20,589,478 of record CM033626.1, on the reverse strand, counting down.
ATATGTCTCAAGCCCATCCTGATCATTTAAAACATTTGCATTTACAGCATAAAATCACAGGGATGCACTGCAAACTAACCCTTAGGCCATCCGTCAGTGTGCTGTGTTTCTTGGACAACCTAGACACCAAGCTCTCTAATGTTATAGATTTATCTTCTAAATCTAATAATTCCTGTTACATGTCATATTATAATTATATTATTATGTAATAAAAAAATCAAATCCATTAATTATCTATTTTTGGAATCTGCTATGTGATAATAGATTTACTAAGAGCTTTAAAGGGCTGTTTTCTGAGTTCATTATGATGTCATCGCGACAATAAATGTTGACTTTCCCACTAGCAAGGCTATTTCTTCTTGTAGCTATATATAGAGAGAGACATTGTCCACGAGAGCTGGTTTTAACCGGTGTTCTTTCATAAATAGCCCTGTGAGTGATATTTAATTTATTTAGTAGACCCATACAATAGCATTATTTAAACACAAACTACTGTGTAACTCAATTGTCATAAAAGCCCCAAGCTGGATGATTATGTAATATTAAATAAGTGTCACTAGAAATTGCAGGTGAGCCATTACAATGTTGGAGTGCTATTTTAAGATCAAATGGGTTGCATTCACTTGACATCAAAACATATAGTTTAAAATTGAGTTGGAGCACAAGATAGAATTATGTTTTAGAATTTGCTCTTTGTCAGATTGCAGATTTGTTGACCTGGTTTATCGTTAATATCTCTGTAAATACTGGGCTGATCAACATGAAACAGACACAAAATGCAATGTCTTCTCATGTCAGTATAAATAAACAAAAGAGAAATGATTTTCAGCTTCAGAAATGGCTGCCTTATTTAACACCAAATGGTAATTGCCACAATATTGCAATATTAAGCCATTAGAATATTATGGCAAGTTTTTTGAGTCAACCCCCTAATAAATAATGGTATTTGTGGACATAGATTTTGATTTCTTTTGACAGTAGTGACTCGGCCATAGAGTTATAGAAGCCCCGAATACTCATCTGAAATAATGACATCAAATTGTAGAACGTGAACACAACCTATTCAGCCAATGATCAAAATGTAACTGTACTTTATTTGTTGTAAAATTATCTATACCACTGATGTGAAAAACAATGTAAAATAAATACATCGATGATGGCAGCATCATTACTGACACAGCAAGCTACAAAGTGAACCCAGTGACCTGTGGCAATGAACGCTGTAATGAGAACCAACTCACGGAGCAGTGATTCTTCATTTCCTCAAAGCACAGTCAATGAAAGAATAATGACCTAAAGTTATCTTGCGAGTCAGGCAGAAATCTTATATAATCATGCAGATGAGGAGAGGAGGACATCAGCAGTGCATGCAACTGGCTGTTAGGTAAATTTACTTCCATAGCATAACCATCCTTTGTTACTGTTTTTGTACTATTTAAGAATGGAAAGAAGAAAGTCAAAGTGAATGACAAGAAATAGACTACTTAGAGGAACAAACAGAGTTACATTCATCAAATTATAGAGATGAGGTTTGGGTGGAGCTGCCCAGCAAAATGCAGGCTGCTCCCATCCACTCTCTGTGAGACTGAAACCTTTGGGTTACATCCAGGGTCGAGCTAATTGGCAGTTGGTTAGAGTTAAAGGCTATGTCTCGTATGGCATTTTTTGCACTCCTAGATGTGGGCTTTTTACTGCAAACAAGAAGTAAAAGGGAGATACATGTCCAGTAGGGCTGCGTGGTTGTGGAAGAAAAACATTTTCAAAGTCATAATTGATTCAAATGATTATTTTCTTAGAGAGAAGGTGGTGCATCAACGTGTCTAAAATGCATAAATAAGAGACATATCTCATAGAAATAGAATGTTGCAAATGTATTGTCCAAATGAACAATCCTTAAGCAACTTTTCCACTCATGTACGAGTTAATGTTAAGAATCTCAATTAATCTTTTACACTTACAAATTTATTAAGGCAATAATCATAATTCGAATTGAAATTAGACGTATTGCACAACCCTAATGTCCAGTCAGAGAATGACATGGGCTACTTGTTTATTAATGATATGCATGTGCTTTTACAGGTAATATCATCTTCATATTATGGCTGTAGTTGTTTAATCTTAGATGTTTCTTTTTTATTATTAGAATTTGTATGGACAGCAGCAGGAAGCAGAAAGCATGGAGTGATGGTGTTTTGGGAATGACTGGACAGTTGAATCTGTCTTATGAAGATGTCGTTTATTTGCCCCCCCCTTATAGTATATTTATTGATGCACTGGGAATGTCTTTCGTCCACCAACAATGTCTTCAGTCAATGACAGCTGAACTTGATAAAAAAAAAACAACAACACTAAAGCAAATACAAGAAAAGTACAAGAAAAGCCTATGTTCTCTTCTTTATAAACACACGCACACCATATCACAAAGGTAGCACTGCGAGCCAATTACCTGTTTTACAGCCAGAACAGACGGATCAATGGCATCACAGACTCTGACCTTTTCCACACCATGGTAATACACCATACAAGCACGTCACCCCCTTCTCTAATTATTGATTTAAACTGCCATACAGAGGTCGACACTTGTAATGACCTACAGTACATGAGGTCCGAGCTTAGAGGATGTTATATTATGTTAAAATCAAGGAAGGTTGGGCGATATGACAAAATAAGTAATCTTTTCTTTTTTTCATATTTATCACAATTTTTTTATTTGATTTGATTTTGTCCATTTAAAACTCATTTTAAAAAGTGTCTTCAATATTAATTTTCTGAACATAACAGACTAGGCTTAACAGGCTTTTGTTTTTTAAAGTTAAAATTCCTGTTCCTTAGTGTGGACTCCAAACCTCATGCTTTAACTGACAGATGATTGGCTGCAGTCCTCTCAATTAAAAAGACACAAGTGTATTATATCCCCATCAACAGATTGAATGTTGTCCATGCACACACCAAATAATTATAAAAAAATAAAAAAACAAATCCAATCCACTTTATTGATATTGCATATTTTACAAATAAACCGTTTCCAAAGTGCAGCACAGAGACAGAATGACAACCATAGTAATTAAAAAAACATAACAAAAAAACCCCGCTCAGTTCATCTTAAAACACTAAAACCAGCTAAATTAAAGGAGCAAAACCATAAAGTAGCGATAAATAAATAAGACGAGACTTAAAACACTCCACTGTGGGAGCCGTTCAGACATGAATGAGCAGAGCCTTCCAGAGTTTAGGGCTGGCCACAGAGAAGGCCCTGTCCCCCTGGTTTTAAGTCTTGTCTTAGGCACCACGAGCTGGAGTTAGCCTCAGACCTCAGAGCGTGTGCAGAAATGTAAACTTAGATGAGGTCTGAGATGTACTTTGGGGCTAGTCCATTCAAAGCTTTAAAAACAAACTGTAAAGTCTAAAAGGGGTGCAGCACAGTTAGAGCCCTCTCCTCTCAATAATGGGGTCGTGGGTTTGAATCCCGCACCAGACTAACATCACACGATCTCTCTGGGTGGATGTCCTCCCGTGTTACTGTGGGTTCTCTCCTGGTTTTCCAGCTTCCTCCACCCAAAGACATGAATTGGCAATTCTAAATTGCCCCTAGTAAATGAATGTGAGCGTGAATAGTTTTTTGTCCATGTCTAAGTCTCTGTGTTAGCACTGTGACTTGTCCAGGGTGTACCCCACCTAAACCCATAGTCACTGGGATAGGCCCCAATCACCCGCGACCCATAAAATAAGCAATCGATAGAAAATGAATGCATGATTATTAACAAGAAGCCTGTGCAAAGACACAAATTGGCGTAATCTTGTGATTGCGTTTTTTGGTTCCTGTTAAAAGTTGTGCAGCAGAGTTCTGGACTAACTGTAGTCGGCAAAGTGCGTTGTGTGAGATGCCCGGGTAAAGTGCATTAGAGTAGTCCAGATACAAGGAAATAAAAGCGTGCACGACTTGTTCAGAAAGTTCAAAAGATACAAAAGGTTTCACTTTGGATAAAAGCCGCAGATGATAAAAACTCAACAGATAGATACTTTGAGACAACATATAGAAATATGTTCATGGATAAAATCTGACGTGTGCAGCCCTGGTGCTGCACTGACGCAATGAATGCAACAGCCTAGATTAGTTCTTTTTCATTTTTTACATTCATTTGCAAGGGACAATTCAGATTCACAGATGATTAACCAAATACAAACCTAAATCGACAGCATGTTGGACATTGATCACTAGATTGAATTGGTTAAATACTTCCTTGGGCACATCAATGATACATGCCAGCCATTTTCACCATTCATAAGATTTCCCAATAGGTTGATAATGTGTTTATAGGATGCTAAGTGCAGCCTCCAGGACAGCGTGATTACCTCTTGAGCGCACAGGCACATGTACACACATTGAGGTATAAATCATTATTTCCCACCCACATTGCCTGAGGCCCTGGAGGTAACCAAGAGGGGGATGGAGAGGTGGTAGTAGAGGATCCAGGGATTGCGGGTCATAAAACTGGCTGTGGGCTGGTCTGTGTGTCTCTTGTGAATCCCCCATCTGATATCAGCTAGGCCTCTATCAGTCATCTGCACACTCCCACTCATCCCAATGCGTTTTTCATAGCTTTCGTCGCCTCCTCCACTCTCCTCCCACTCGTCATTACCTCATACCTTTGCTCCACTGTCTTGAATTCAAAAGTGTCTTGTTTTTCCTTTTCTTTATGATTGCAATCAGATCCCTGTATCAAAAGGTAATCACGTTTGACAAAGTGGCTGATCGCAGTGGGCCTCTGGTTGTTTGTGTCTTGATATGATTAGACCGGACAGTGATATTGAAATGCAGCAAGGTTATTTGGACAAAGCGCTTCTGTATAATATTGATTGGCTTAGTGGTGTTATTCATATCTTTAGCTTGAAATTATCAGTTTAAATTTGGTTCCAAACAAAAGGGACAAACTTCAAGAAGACATATACTGTAATACTTTTGTCTGCTGTATCTAGGGAATTCTATTTAATATTTTTGGACTGTTTAGATCACAATATTGATTTTAAACTACTTTACTGAAGAAACAAAAAATGGTGGTGCTGATTTTTGCCTGCCCCTTTACATCACAGCATCACAACAAAGTGCTGGACCAACTATCTAAAGCTACAGTTCATGATCGCTTGCTGCGTTTTGTTTTGTTTTTTTCATTTGTGCCATGGCTAAACTGAATGTAGTGTGCATGTACTACCAATTAAGAAAAGACATCAGAGACCAAGGTAGGGAAAGAGCAGTTAATACAACTTGGAGTGGGTGAATGAGAAGTGAAAACAATTGCAACATTGTTAAACACTCTTAAAAGTCGATTTAGGATAATATATCCTCTTTAAACAATGCTGTTTGATTCTGGATTAGTTCAAATACCTACATGTAAACCACTTAGCATTCTATAAGTTAGGATTTTGCTGCATATTGATGGTTTTCTCAAACCCTCCCTGCAACAGATGTCTAAATACTTGTACTTCATAGACATATATCCTCTCTCCTTGTCTACCGCGTAACTAGAAGCATCTGGATCCAGTACTTGAAGTAGGCCCCCCATGTCTCTCCCTCTTTAAGTATAGGTCTTTGAAAATGAAGCCGTGAGGCTGTGACCCTTATGCTTCTGAGACTAACAGCCTCAAAATGTTTGAAACCACTTTCTTGAAAGCTAGTCAAGAGTGACAATGTATAAGTGCAGACAGCTGATTTCTGTCCAGAAGGTATCCTGGAAAAAGATGAAGTAGTGCTGTTTGATGTGGAAGAGGATTCTTTTTATTCTCAATACCTTCATGAATGACCGAGCTCTCCGTTCTCTTAGAGACTGCCCACACACTCCATGGAGGAAGCTCATATAGCCACACATACCGCACATATCCTGAGTCACAAGTTCTTGTTCTTGTGGACACATCATGTTACCTGAAACATATAACTCCACCAGTCAATTATCAATTAGATATAGATATAGAGATATTTGATTATCAATTCACATTTGGGAATTGAAGTATAGTCTAAATTTGTTCAAAGGCATTATAGATGATGCCAATACCATTCCATATACCTTTGGGCAAATGAAAGGAATGCTCAAAATAGGACCCAGCATTAGTTTTGGCCAAATCAAAGTGCTCCCTGCAGTGTGCTTGCATGCATGTATAAGCAGCCTCTGTCTCACTTGTGCACACAGTAACACAAAGTAACATTGCCCTTTGCTTTGAAGAAAGCACCGGTCTCTGATCCCTGTTGCGTGAATACTGCCAACTTGGTGCTCCTTTGGCTTATGCAGGCTAAACTGCAGCTTGGCCTCTCTGGCTTCACACAAAATAGGTTGACCAAATTTGAAATCCTATTTTGCCCCATGAGCTTACATGGTTCTTAGCAGGCTTAGGTTTTGTCAGTATTACTGTAGCTTGCAACCATTTCAAAAATGAATGTTTTTATTCAGAACAGGATTAGATGTAACATGCCAATATGTATTTATTGCATGTATATTTTACATAATTAGTTACAACATTTGTAAAACACATAATCATTTCTCATATAAGGTACATTAAATGTATAAATCAAACCATAGCACCGTTTAATATTGAGATGAAGAGTGTGTGAACAGGTGCTTTCTGTAATCCTTATAGCAGCATATGCCAGGCTTGAGAAAGGTGTCCAGGAGCCACCAGGCCACTGAGGAGCTAAGCTGCTCCTTTTTTTCCCATGGGTCAAACACTTGTCACTGAGCATTTTCATGAAACCTCATTTGATGTGCCGACAGAGAAGCCATAAATCCTGACACACTATATTTTTGGGCTAATTCCCCAGATGTGATCTGTTTCTTGCAGCATCAAAAATGATTCACTGCTCATCAGCTGGTCCACTGAGTCACGCATGAGTCTTATTATATCAACAAGAAACAGTATTTGGGTTCTGTTTCACTGTAAAGTCCATGTTAAATGTAATTCTACACAATATTATCATTATAGAGGTGGACAGATTATCGAAATATTGATGATATCATCAATATTGTTTTATAGACATGCAAAATACACATGGATGCTTGCATAAGTTGTAAATGTTATTGGTGCAGCCATTTCACATGTGATACTTAAACCACAACTAATATATTTAAGACATTTCTGTTGGATTTATTTAATATTGTCCTAATTTCTTTATCGGGATACTCCAAACAAATATAGCAGACATCATTTGGTCACTGTTTTTTAATTTCATTTGATTTATTTTCTTTCTCTTTGTACTGATCATTGTTCATGTAATCTTTTTCAGACTGCTCACTTCCAAAATGTGACTCCAAGCTTGACGGCCCAACTCAAACCTCGGGTATGTTTTTTCAACACACACATTCAGACTGTAAAGAAAATAACAAATGCATTGCTGTTCTACTTGTACTTCACATCTTGCCAAATATTCCCAGTTAAGCTACTGCCAAGATGCTCTGTGAATCAAAAACAAATCCTGACACTAAGACGGGTTGGCTAAGTTCATTATGACATGGTTATATACGTCTCTGATACACATCCATTCATCATTATGTGAGTGAGAAGCCAGAACAGAACCAGTAAAATGTTATGTTCTACTGAGCCCAATCCCATCAGGGTGTGCTCCTCTGTGGCATCAGTGATAGCAACCGTGACCTTGTGGGTCCACTCCCCAGATACCCCCAGGACCAGTACTAAAAATACACTAGGGTGAGTCTTGGGTGTTTTTAGGGAACAGGGACATGCATGATTGGAGCAATATACTAATAAAGTACAAATGTGTGCTCAGTTATCTGGTTAGAATCAGATTTTACAGTTTAGTCTGTGGTGTCATGCTGCTCTGTGTTTTCTCTTTCATTTTAAGGCCCTGTTAAGTTTATCTATGTTGATTTTTGCAACGATTTCTGCATTCATAGTATATTCCACTGAACATGCTTTAGATGCTAAATGTTGTTCCAGCCGGATGTGATTGACACACTTTTGACCAAATGTTGTCCAAATAGGTCAGAGATGAGCGTAAGCAATTGACAGAGCGCCCTGTTAGTCACACTTGCCAAAATGATTGATGTCAAAAATACATAATCATGGAGCTTTAACCTAATCTTTTGCAAATTCATGTCATCTAAAAGTTTTGTGACTTCAATCATGGATTTGCACAGTCATGCTTTTGGATGATCATTATAGTGTCATTTTTCTTGTTGTCTTTGTCATTTAAATATTTATAAACATTTTTGGTCACGTGATTCACTTCACTGCACTGAGCTGCACACAAAATATTGTAAAAAATACAATCTTAAATGTAGAATTTTTTTTTTTTTATTTGTTTTCATATGATTCTAACTTCAAACTTTTTTTTTCAATTAGGTTAAAGCTTACTCAATTCAATACCATTTTTAATGCCACAATAAAAAAATGCTTTTTATGAACTTAAAATACAATGATACAGTAGTTGTATATTCTAACTCCTGTATTTTACACAATATAAAGTAGTAATGGTTTATTTTATTTAGTCTAGAACTGATGTAAGTAAAGACAAATTTAAAATGATTAAAGAATGTTCAGCATTTGTCCTATTTTATTATTCTATTCGGTATCAGTACCTGCTCAAATGAGAAACTAGATCTGTGAATTACTATGATTGTTAAATATGTATCTAAAATGCAGTGTATTTGTATTTTTTTCATTCCCATGTTGCCTTTTTCCCACCTAATATACAGTATTTCTATTGAGTGACTTCAGCCAAAGTCCTTCCATAGCCCATGCAGAGCTCGCTGTGCGGTTCCTAACTTCCTATTGAATTTGACTTTTGAATGCTAACCATGTGCACCGCGGACAGGCAGACAGACAGTCACACAACAGCACACACGCTCATATACTTCTGAAGGAGCAGAGGAAGTGGTTTTCTTTGGGGTTCATTGGATCTTTTTATTCTCCCCTGCAGAGGCCAGAGCAGGGAGGACTAAACCCTGACTGTGTTTCACTGACTTGTTGTGAACTGCAAGGCTGGCTTAACTTTACTTGAACTTGCACTCGGATCACATGATTTGATGATCTGCTGCTGTCTAATTTGCATGCAGAATGTTATTGGATAAGCACTGTGCGTTGAGTTAGGCTTTTTCTGCAAATCCGGACCTACAAGGCAGCACAGTGGGAAGCTTTCAAGGGCACTGTATTGGAAATAAGTTTTATATTGTAAAGAATGGTCCAAGACAAAACTTTAGTACTCATTAGTGACAAAGGTATTTGCAGTACATTTTGAACTGCGGCGGCAGAGGAAAACATACATTTTAAATTACAGTGTTGCCTTTTCTATGTTGTGATATTGAAGGTTTTAAATAACAAAATAGGAGTTAAACCTATATAACATCTAAAGTATCAAAATAGGCTTATAAAATAGTGATATATCTTGCAGCACAGTCATGGTTCAGAAGACTATATGTGGATCCACCCCCTGAACATGTGTTTTGACTTTTGTGTGTGTGTGTGTGTGTGTGTGTGTGTGTGTGTGTGTGTGTGTGTGTGTGTGTGTGTGTGTGTGTGTGTGTGTCTGTGTCTGTGTGTGTGTCTGTGTGTGTGGCTCGGTAGGGCCTTAATTAGATTCCACTGTAAAACACTGGCTTGGTTGGTTTTACAAAGAGTGCAGCTTACATCCTCCTGTCAGTGGATATCAACGTCCTTGAAAAGTGGGTATCCAAGCAGATCATCCAACATCTAAACAATAGCTCCCCTTCTCTCCATCCAATGCAGTTTGGCTTTAGAGCAAAACATTCAACAGAGATGGCTACGTGCCTTTTTATTGAAAAAATAAGATCTTCTCTGGATAAGGGTGGTGTTGTAGGGGCAGTTTTCCTTGACCTTAAAAAAGCTTTTGATACAGTAAGCCATGCCGCTCTCTGTTCGCAGCTTCTACACTTCAACTTCTCTGTAACAACTGTGAACTGGATTCGGTCATATTTAAGTGGCCGCTCACAATCTGTATCAATTGAAAATTGCCAATCAGGGTCTCGTACAGTTGCCACAGGGGTCCCGCAGGGATCAATTTTGGGTCCTATACTGTTTAGCCTGTATATAAATGATTTACCAACTGTCTGTCCGGAAGTCGAGTGCATCATGTATGCAGACGACACTGTTTTATTTGTGCATGGGCGCTCTAGAGACATTGTTGCAGCTAAGCTCACCAAAGCCATGAATGGAGTTGCATCCTGGTTGCATGGGCACTGCTTGCAGCTGAATGTTGCAAAAACTAGGGGCATGTTTTTTAGTAAAACCCCCAATGCATCTCCAGATCCTGAAATACTTGTTGCAGGAGAAAAGCTGGAGACTGTAACCCAGTATAAATATCTTGGCCTCTTGATTGATTCGCAACTCACTTTTAAAGCGCATGTTGATAAGCTGTGTAAAAAAGTTAAATTGAATCTCTCAAATTTCCGAATAATAAGGAATGATATGTCTACAGATGCAGCAAAAATGTTTCTACAAACTATGATTTTTAGCCATTTTAATTATTGCATAACGAGCTGGTCACAAGCTAATTTAAGCACATTAAAACCCCTGGAGAGTCTGTACAAACAGTCCATCAAAGTTTTAGATAAAAACCAAGACAATATCACCATTGTGGACTTTTAAAAAGTATTGTTTTTAAGCTGGACAGATCTCCCCAAATTTGCTAATTTGCGCCTCATTTACAAAGCCCTACATGATTTGGCCCCTGCTCCTCTAGCCGCTCTCATCACCCAAAGAAACATCTCAGGTCGTGTCACTCGAGGCTCAATGAAAGGTGACTGTGTAATCCCTCTGAGAAAGAGCAGCTTCAGTCAGGCGGCCTGGTCTGTGAGAGCTGCCAGAGAGTGGAACTGTGTACCCGACACCATTAAACACTTATCCTCTTACAAAACATTTAAGAAACATTCGCAAGAGTGGCTGGTGAACACATTTACATGCACACACTAAAATCTATTTGGCTGCTCTCTGTACATTTTTGTAAATATTGTATTATATTTTGTGTTGATGTTGTGTTTTATTAACCATGTCTGTTTTTGTCCATTTTATTGCCATTTTGACATCATGGCCGGGGGACTACAGATGAAAAATAGCCTCTTTGGCTAATTCTGGCTGTTTTACTCATGTTTTATTCATGTGTTTTATGAAATTGCACTGTCCCCTTTTGGAAATAAACTAAACTCAAACTCATAATGATATTTGTTTGGCCGGGCAAAGCTTTGTGTGGCTGCAAATAACTCACTCTCTACTTTTATAGTGTTGTAGCTTGAAATAACCCAACACCAAATAGTTAAGACATTTTTTTCGTTCAAACATACTCTATGCTGATTGACAATGACTTCTGGATAGAAGCCGAAATGTCTCGATCTTCAAACAGCGTCCAGATGACAACCCCTGAAACATTTTCTACGATGGAACACGCCTGGACGAATGAGGGATTACATTGACGTTCAAATATAAGAAATATACAGTTTTTACTGATACTGTGAGATACTTGGATATTAGACGAGAATTTGTGCAAAGTTTTATGTCAATAATTGGGATGCATTTGACATGCATTAAACAGGGCCAGTATTTGGAACAACACTCTTGTGGCACAGTTGGGGTTAACCCATGTTGTGCACTTGCTGTTGATTGATTTGAAATTCTGTGTCAGTGGGTCCAGTGGAGCTCGAGCCCTAGGCTGCCTCCCTGTGACACTGAAGTCAGACATTTTTGTCCAGACTCCTGCTCTTGTTTTATTTCTCTTCAATAGAAATCTAACTGAAATTTGGAGAAAATGTGTCGCTGTGGATCGCTGCAGTAAGTCATACCTTAAATCTACATTTATTAGTTAATCTTTTGCTTGAATTGGCTTGACCAAAAAACAAAGACTGGCTAAGAGCTTAGTGTCGTAGAACATCTTTTTGGATCTCAGACTCTTTGCTATTGCGCTATATGCTGTTATTATGATCAGGCACATTCAGGTGCTTGCATGTTATTGTGACTGGCACGTTTTGTGGCCTTAGAATTAGCCTATAATGCCTCTACCGCAGGCCGGGTCTAAGTGCATGGTGGCAGAATGAGCTTTTAGAATTACATCTATGCCTCAGCAAGAGGGTTGTGGGTAGAGTCTGCATGTCCTCCACGCACCGTCTCCATGGTTTGTTATAGGGCTGCACAATATGGGAAGGTAGTTCGATATGGGCGTCTTTTCCAGGCACGAAGGATAACTCAACTCTTACTAAATATAGCATCTTAGGTACAAATATACACACATTGGAGACCTTTAGAGTGTTAAAACCTGGAATTGGTTTAGCGATTACTCTGCAAACAATAAAAATACATTACTGAGGCATTTTAAACATTACAGACTTTTTATTCACCTTCATTTATGTTTGTATGAAATAGTGGAAAATGTTATGAGGATTTTGAAGAGCTTTGACAAAAAACACTTAAACATTCACTTACTGTGTCTGTACTGATCAAAATGACGCGTTTGGGGCTGAACATTTGAGTCAAAAGTAAAAACAAGCTCAGCCATGCAAGAAACGTAGGATCAATGCATTTAACTGTTATGTTTAACTGTTGAAATTATTTTGTATGCATAGTGCAATAACAATATTTTTTCGATATATTGTGCAGCTCTAGTTTGTTATATGAATTTATGACGCCTTGAATGAAAATAATAGGGTGATTACTTATTAATATACTGTATGTATATTGTCCAATAACGTGTCTCTCCTGCACAGTTGTTGTTGATATGAGAGGCAATCAGACATGTTTCATAGAGGCCAGTAATGTGACGTTTTAAAAGTGCCTTCTCATGGTCCAGTGCTGAACAATCCGAAAGTGCCTCTGTCAGCTTACTCGCTCTCCTCTCTCCTCCCGTTCCCATCTCACCATTCCTCTTTTCCATCCTCATCTTTGTCCTCCCTCACTGTCTTCTCCTGGAGCTCACTGATGCATAGGATTTCAGGATTCACTCCACTGCCCTGACCAATCACAGCCCTATTCCCCGTTCAGCCTCAGCCACTCACCTCCCTTAAATCACTCAGATGGGCGGGACTTCAGATCATTTAGGTGGGGCTTGCAGGGGGGGTCGTTGCTGTTGTAAGTGCTGGTTCCTTCTTGACTCAGGGATAACAAGGATGCTTGGCCTCTCCAGGAACAAATCTGAACAGTTTTTTCTTGGATATTTAATTTTTTTTCTAAATAATAATAATAATTATTATTATTATTGCTGTTGTTATTTGTAGATATTTTTGCTATATATGAAATGTAAATATAAATTATATTTTCATATGCAACTCATTGTCTTTATGGAAGTACTTTTCATAAACAGCTTTTTTTTCCATGTAGGTATTGAGAGGTCTATGACAGAATGAATGCTGTTGTAGGTGTTAGCAACTGAATGTGTTTAATAGCGGCACTGTTAGCGATGATGGAACTAACGAGAGCTGGGGGTAGTACATGTGATACTTGATCCCAATGTACATTATTCTTGGTTGGGATTTGTCATACCACCACTCATCCGGTAACAGAGCATTGATGGAAATGCATCTGATCTAATCCACTGATACGGTCATGCTACATGCTTTTATCGACCCTTGAGCAAGACAAGAGGAAGACATGTCCCTTCAGATCCTGTCTACTGGACATTGTGAGTATATTGCACATTCATAGTCTTATCAGTCTGGACGAGAAAAAAAAAACAGTTGATTTATCATGTTATCATGATCCTCATTTGGGTTCCTCACTCTAGTCTAAATTTAACAGTTGTCTGTTTTGGGTTTGTGATGCTGTAATGAACACAGTCAGGTGGTGTCACTTTTCTTGAGAAAGTGAGTGTGAGTCCAAATGTATGCTTCTCCTTATGATATTATGAGCAAAAGTCATTTGAACTTATTACATAATACACTCACACTGAAATAAAAAAGTGACTTATTATACATAACACATATAATACATCATTTCAATCCTCAACAATATTCACGTATCCGGTACAGTATAGTTAACACTGTAATGTCTGGCACTTATTTAATCTGTGCTAGCATTTGGAGAAAAGGCTTTTTCGACTTTTTCAGTTTAAGTTAAAATGCAAGCTCTATCTGAAAAGAAATTACAACCATCCCATCTCTGCATTAGTTACTTTAACTTTGATACTAAACTCAGCTTTTATGTTTATTTATGGAGCTGTAAGATGTAGAAAAACTGGCTTTGAACAGGGATTCCCTCTCTATTTCATGGGACATCCAACATCGCTTACAAAGTTTCAAATGGCAACAATTATAGTGTTCAGTGAGGCTAAAATAAAACCAAGAAGTCAAAATTACGCTCATTTAAATCATTAAAGGGTGTAAAGTGAATGTGCTCATATAGAGCAGCGAAACAAAGAACCTTAGTCTGGAGCCGCCCCTGCTTTTGAAGGGTTACTTGTGATGCCCTGCTCCAGTGACCTTCCTGTTTTACTTAATCACAACAGGAAAAAATATCTATAGGACCACTGAGGTTTGTTATTCTTGCACACTATGCATTCTGGATCATCAAAAGAGAAAATAATGCAGCTGCCACTCTTTGCAGTGACAGCGTGAAGCCTCTTCCTTGTTATGAGAGATGAGCCTCTCCTGGCCATGAAATAGTCAGTGACCCATTGAAAATTAAACCAACCTGTCAATATGTATTCATGCGTGGCTACATGATGACTGTAGGTCAGAGAGGTTTTCTCCCTTTTCTGACGCCTTGTATACGTTAAAAGTTTTGAAAAATTAATAAACTACCGCTACAAGAAATCAAATCGAAATCGCACATTTGATTAGTTGCAATAAGCAAATGGAAAAGGCTGCAATTGTTTAACCTAACTTTTATATAAAAACACTTTTAGACTCCCAATGGAAAGCATGTTCTGGAATGCATTTGAATCATATATTACTTCATCAGTTTATATCACAATATTTAAAGCTCCTGCAGACAAGTTTAACATGTTATTTTGAAAATAATTTACCTACAAATAAACCAATTAACTAAAAAGTCACATTACCAGCTTTCATTTCTTCTCTGTCTCGCTCCCTTTATGGTCATGTACACATATGCACTCCTGCAGAAAATGGTAAGAAAAATATGAAAATAAACAATGTCCATTGACTTTTCGAGACTGCATGAAACAATAAATCATCTTGCAATAGTCTGTAAGCTACCATTGCCAGTAAAACCTACTTTTTACTACTTTCGGTTATTTACTTATTTTGGCACTGCAGAATGTAATTTTCTGCACCAGCATTTTACATTAGGGACAGAATTATGTAAAGACTAACCATGTTGCCTTTTTTGTTCTTTGTGCTAGCCTGACATGTGAATCCATGCATGTAAGTCAGATATTCCATCACAGTCCTGTGTCTGGCGGTTTGCATAAGCCAGTTGTTTTTGAGCGCTGTAATAACAGTGGATAGCCGTGGGATTGGACACAAGCTATGGAGCCATGGCCTGTAGCTCACTGCTGTGTGTGTGTGTGTGTGTGTGTGTGTGTGTGTGTGTGTGTGTGTGTGTGTGTGTGTGTGTGTGTGTGTGTGTGTGTGTGTGTGTGTGTGTGTGTGTGTGTGCGTGTGCGTGTGTGTGTGTGCGTGCGTGTGCGTGGGGGGGGGTGCGTGTGCGTGTGCGTGCGTGTGTGTGCTCAACGGGACATTGGTCTTTGTTAAGGACAAGTCTAGTGAAAATCTATTCATAGTGGATTGAAGTGGCAGAGTGGAGAAAGATAAGGAGAGGGACGAAGAATGTTTGTGTGGTGAAATTGGAGGAAACCAGACCTTATGGGTGAAGACAGAATTAGACAGCGTAGCATTGCTTTTTGTAACACGTAACAATTGTATTAATTGAAAAGAGTACTTTTTGTCAAGCAAACATAATTGTTTATCACATCTTATGTCTGTCTGTCAAAGGCCTAAAACCTCATCATATCTGACTAACCTTTCATTTAACCCCTTCTGATGAATATGAACTACGAAATCTGGAACATCATGCTGGAGGAGGCTCAGTTGTTTCTCTCACAATTGGCAACTAAGCAAAAAGAAATATGTTCATTAATATAAAGCATCTTAGTGGGAGCTGGAATACACTAAATAAATGGAAAAATTGCAAATGTATAGGCCTGTCACAATAATTACTATATTGGCTTATCGTTCAATAAATGAGAGATGGAACAATCATTTTTGAGGCCAGTTTTTATTGTAGGTACTTTTTTCTTTGCACTAGTATGGGATTTGAACTGTTGACGGTTGAATAAATAACTTCTATGAGTCATTATGGATGACTAGAACTAACTATTAAGTGGTTCATTCTGCTATTTATTCATTGTAGCCCATGTTTCTAACAATATTGTGCATCTAGCAAGTTTTTAATATCTTGCTCTGGGGTTACCGTGTCAGTGAAATAAATTAGTTGCTATATTATCTTTTATCGTCTACATTTTATATGCAATATATCATACTTCAAAATTTGTAATCTTGACAGGCCTACGAATTTACGCTGCTAACGAATTCCAAATCCATAACTCTGTAAACAATCTTGATGAAGCTCTCCCTGGATACTCAGACATGCTTAATGAAACAATAATGTACAGATGCTCCATGGCTGTGCATGTGGTCTCCCATAGGAGCTGACTCTGACTGCTGAGCTTGTAAACAGGAAGTGTCCTGATTTCAGCTCGAAGCCTGCAGGTGCACGGACAGAAAAAGCCCAAATTTGGTAATTTTTTCAGCCCAAATCCGCAAACTTGTTGTTTAGAAAATAGCAAGCATGGTGCCCATTGTTTATAAATCACTGGATCTTTTGTTGTTTACATGTTTTGAATCAGCTTCTCAGTTTTTTGTTGTTGTTTTTTTTTACAGTGGAATAAATTGAATCACAGCTGAAGTATTCAGTAAAGGCT
Source organism: Rhinogobius similis (assembly GCA_019453435.1). Taxonomy (NCBI): domain Eukaryota; kingdom Metazoa; phylum Chordata; class Actinopteri; order Gobiiformes; family Gobiidae; genus Rhinogobius; species Rhinogobius similis. The sequence continues at coordinate 20,572,593 of CM033626.1, read as the reverse complement.
TACACTTAAGAGGTGTTTTACAGCTTCTGGTGTAATTACCAACAGCAAATGATTATTATGGCCTGGTTTGGAGTTGGCAGTTATCCTGTTAACAGCTTAGCTTGTGCCCAGTGGTTGTCAGTTCACATCACTATTGTTAATGCTCCCTGTTTTGCACAAAAGTTGATTACTGGACACCATCACAAAATGCAACCTTGTCTCTTTGCCAAGTCTACTCTGCCATTCCACTAAACTAAAATATGCCTGACATAAAGTTATCAAATGCTTTTTGGTTACTCTGGTGTCTTGCTTTCTCTGAACCCTGAAAAGTGGTGTTTTCTCTGAGGTGGTTTATTGGCCTGTTTTGTGATGCTTGGGCACAATCATGGCACAGTGTGACTACAAAGGGTCATCCTCTCTTCTTCATTGATGTGTTGATGTGGCTCAGCTGGCTTCTCTGTGAGACTGTACTCTGTCTACACTGCACATGACACTGGACACACAGCCTTTCATTGACTTTACAGTGTCTCATGGTGCAGTTTGGTCGATGGCTAAATAAATCAGAATCACAAGAAAGGCATACAATGGCTGCTATTCAGGGTATTGCTTCAAATACAAGGCATTAGCACAAGAACAATTGCTCAAATCATTAGTCATTAATCAATCAGTCATTAATGCACAGTCTTGAAAATCATTGCAAATCAAGCAAATCATTGCTTTGTCACAGTAGTTAAGTAAATATTTGCCATCCAAACACTTTCATGCATAGGAATAGTTTTGTGGGATAACATAGCTCGGAGATAAAGCAATCAGTATCAGATATATCAGTATATCACTGCTCAATTGGTGTGAGGAAAATCACAAAATCGTGTGCATAAAAAGTTATGATCTGCTTTAAAAATCCACCCGACATGCTTATCGCCTCTCGGGAATTCCCTTCCACGGACCTTATATATTCAGCTGTGTAAACCTCTGTTTACTTTAAAAGATGTCCGATATGTTAGCTGCTTTTGCACATTTCCCTCCTAAAGAGTTTTGACCTAGAACTGCACGATGTGGCTAGCCAAGACTTTCAGTATGTCTTTAACTGTATGGGCAGTGGGCACTCACACAGAGAAGAGAAACTATTCAAACCAAAACAGAGGTTGTTAGTAAATCTTGTCTTGGGGAGGGCTTGCTGACATTGGGGGGACGGTGAAGAAAAGGCCGTTGGTGCAGGCAAAAGGAGTTGGCCGAGTCTTGGTTCTTCTGTGGCGCTGTGTGTGGTCGGGCGGTGCCGATCTGCGCCGTTACTGTAGTTCAGTTTAGTTGCTGCTATCCCTATCCCACAATCATGGTAGCAGTATGCTATAGATAAGAATGTTTTGGTTTTTTTTTGCCTTTTATTTGATGGTGGAAGATGGCTGTTCTTGACAACCACAGCTGGCAGTTTGCACAGGCAGGAAAAACTCTGATAAAACTTTCAGGTATTGTATTGTATTATTATTTTTATCATTGGAAAATGACCGAGATTCTCCTATAAAAACAGGTTGTCATGTTTGTCTTCCAAGTTGCTTTTTGATCCTGTGTGAAGGGGCTTTTATTTAAGTTTTATGAAAGTAGATTTTCTAACCTAAGCTGAATTTATTCTCAGTTGCGGCTGTATGCAAACACGTTTCCTTATTCTGCCATCTACAATGCTGATGCTGACCTGTTTTATGTTTAACCATGTATATAGGTCACTGCATACTTTTTTAGTTACAGTATGATATAAATGGAGATGTGGCTCAAAAGGAAACTGTATAGCTCATGTTTGCTGAAAGTTAAGATCTTCTGGAACATGGAAACAACACCCAGTGGAGCCCTAATATTTCTGTGCCTGTTTCTAAAACTAGAACTATAGCCTACATAGCTCGCCTCCAACTCAGCGCTATCATTCAAGTATTTTTCTTAAAAGAGTTAAGCAAATAGATTCATGCAGAAATGGTACTATTGGGCACAACTAAAACTCGACGGAGAAGGGCAATCTCTTAATGCCGAGTTGACTTTTAAGTTTTATATTCTTCAAGCTACCGTTTCTTGTACTGGAATCAATCCATTAAGTCACTTGGGATGGATAAACCCATTGTCCTTTTTCAGTAAAACTCATAAAAATGTCTCCTTTGTGTTTCTCTAGTAAGATGAATGGGCGAGTCCAGCCACGTTTGATGAAGGTTTACAGCTTTCAATTTCCATCTCCAATTGTTATTCCCTCTTGGAGTGTTACTGAGAGTTAAAAAGCCTCATGCCAAGAAATAACAATATTAAAAGAAATTTTCATGTAAATGTATCAAGATGCAACTTTTTATTGTGATTCTTAGATGAGTAAAGGGCTCAACAAAAACAGATGTATGATAAAGGCTGGATAATATATTGAATTAACTGAAATTATGTAATGATCCTCTAGCTACTTTGACCTTTTCTTTTGCAACAGTCCTTCAACGTGGCTGCACCTGTTTGGGCCGTATAGTTTTAAGCTTGACATTGGCCTTTCTATCACTATTTATTGATACATCTATCTTGATGTCAATTTTTACTTTCACTGCATCACCCTTAAGTCAGAAGTCATCCATTTTATAAAGGCCGAACATAAACAATATCATAATATCACATACATCTGTGCCTGGGACTTGAAACGTAATTTTCCGCATTTTTACGTTTATTTTATATCCGTCACCCAAACCATTAATTATCCATGGTTATGTAACAAGCATCAAGTCAGAGAAATCCCTGCAATTATTTTATAACTCCCAACTGTAAAATCACTTAACTTGCTGACGCGGCGTGCAGCTTTGTGGCTAAAGTTAAATTGAGTTCACGCGTCCTGCCATATGACTCTGGTAGGAGCTTTATCCATATGTCAGCAGCCCCAAGTCCCAGTGCGCTGTGGCTGTTCAGCAAACGCATTATTTCACACACAGCAGAAAGTCGTTTCTAAATAAAGTCAAACATTTAAACAAACTAATGAAACACTAAATGGTTTGTCGTCCTTAAAATCCTGCGTTGCTATTGTTTCAGGTGCTAAAATTTAGATAAACGGTTATATTCGCTTAACACTAGTATTATTAATGACAAATCATCAACTACCAATAGCATAGTAGTCACAATGGTACAGAGTAAAACATAAAAATATAAACAAATGAACAAAAAAATACAATGATTCCTAAAATCTACAATTATTATATTCACTATAATCATCTTAATGCCATTTAACCCTTACAAATATAATAATAATAATAATAATAATAATAATAATAATAATAATAATAATAATAATAATAATAATAAATAATAATTCAAATAGGGAAAGACAAAGGGAGTGAAAAGACCAAAACAAAAATAATAAGAAGAGCAGTCTTAAAAACATGTCCCCTCATGTAATTGCACAGGTTGTCAGAATGTTAAATTTGTCCATTTTCAAATTTCTTTCTCTGTTTTGATTACGCTTGATAAAATCTACAAAATGTGTATCATCACATTAAAAACTAAGGAATGCATTTCTGTTTACGTTTCTCTGAAGTATTTAACAACTTTATGAAGACATTGTATTACTTTATGAACACAAATTGAGTCCTGGGACTTGTGGTGTTTTGTCTGAAGGCGCCGGTCTGCAGTCATTTTAGCCCAGAGCTGAACTCTGGGACTATAGTCTGTGTTTCCTATTCTTCCCATTTGTTACGGCACATTGATAGCATTTCGTCGTTTTGCTGTGCTCAGAGGGTTACAGCCAGGTCAAAGGGGCTGCGGTAGGAGCACAGTGTTATTTTTGCTGTAAGCCACACTCTAACAACAATATGAGAAACCCGATGAAAGTGGAGCTAACCACAGTCCCCAGGCCCTACGCCAGCGCCAGCTTAGGCCCACAGACAACTGGAAGAAAAATGGCATATGAATGAGAGAGGAGAAGAAAACAAGTATAAAATGGTCAAATTGAATAAAATATGAAAGGAGATTTTAAATATGCAGCCAGTCACACAGAGTGGAGAAATCAGATTTGACATTTTAAATTTGTTGGGTTATTTCACAGAAGAAAGAAGAAAATTCTCCAGACCGGATAAAAGAAAACTGTAAACCAGCAGATGTTAACCCAACCTGCTTTCATACATAAGTGATGAGTAGTTTAGATGGACTATTCCAAACTGAACTCGTCGTTTATCATGTGTATAATACTTTGTAAATGTACTTATTACTCATACTCATACTACTACATTATACATCCCACTGAAATCTTATCAATGCTTTGTATTTCTATGAGTAATGTCTGAATGTTATCTCACGCTGTTTCCCTGTTCTCATACAGTAGTGTCTGTTATCAACCAGGACAGGAAACTATTCTGTAATGTCTTCCACTCTCACAAAGATAGGCGGTTTTGGGGCAGCACATGTAGCCAGCTGAAGTAATTGTCTTCTGGGTTGAATATTTGAAGGTGGTGGAGCAGTGAACTTGCATCCTGCAGTGTGCCCGACCGCAGGTGCACTGTGCTCTGTCTGGTCTGTGGTCTGTGGATTGGACGCCTGGGATCGGCTGTGTGTACCCACAGCATCTGTTCACACACATTGCAAACAGCCACTTGGGATTATTTTGGGATTATGAGTTGGGTTTGTGACGCTCCTATAGGGGTTGAAAATTGGTTGCTGTGTCCATGTCGTTGCATTGTCCTGCAGGTTTCAGAATAGAAGCTATTCTTTATAAGGCCATAAGCTCACCTCAGAAATGTTGAGGAGAAGCCACTTAAGTTTTATAAGGTGCTGTATCCAGTGTTTGCAGCATGTTTTACAATGCAATACATTAGCACTTTTATGACACAAAATCCTTACAGTGCTATATGGTCAAGCTACATTTCTATGACCCTAGTATTTTTGTCCCTGTAGTATGCGGAAACTTCACATTTAAAATGTATGGTACTGTATCTATGTTCTTGTTCAGAGTTAAATGCCTTATACATTGCCTGGCCAAAAAAAGTTTCCACAGAAAATAAAGGTCACACATTCTAATTTGGTTGGACCACCTTTAGCTTTGATTACAGCTCACACCACAGTTCGCTGTGGCATTGTTTAAAGAAGCTTCTGCAATGTCAAAAGATACATTTTTCACAAATATCTTTATTGATGACGGGAGAGTGTGACCACTGTGCAAAGCCTTCTCCAGCACATCCGATGTTTTTTATACCCCATATACGGCTGTACAGACTAGTCTACAAAATCAAACAAACAAATGTACCGGTAAATACTGCATATATGCCCTAAATATCTACACTCAACATGAAAACATGCAATTTCACATTGGTGAACCTAAGATCTCAGAAACATTTTAGTAACACAAACAATCAAGCCTCTAAACATACAATTTCTCGCCTTTAAAATCCCTCGCAAGAAATCATAAAAGCTTCCGGTAAAATTGTAAAGTCACCCAGTGTGTTTCCATTCATTCAAGAGGGCACAGAGCTGGCTGCCAGTAAAATGGATTGCTCTCATTATGAGTGTGTTATGAGCAAGCAGTGTGTGATTGAAAAGCTTTATTTCATGCTCGGCAGACTTGTAAATGAGGGCTGCTGTCTAGTGAAGAAAGGAGAGAGAGAGTGTCGTGTGTAGCAATGGTGGTATTTCATGAATCACCATGAATCTGACTTTGGATCAATTGAATGACGTATGAATTTGTGATGTGTGGCAGCCATAGAGTAAAAGAGCTTTCGGTTTGGGCCTTCAAAAATGTTTGTTCATCTTTATCTATTACTAAACTTCAACATAGGATGAATGGATTTCCATAGGGATGTAGTATAAAAGTATAATAATGCATTTGCTTATATTTCGCTTTTCCAGACGCAAAATAGTCACTTTACACTTCTGTGCCAGTATATTCAAATTTCGCTATAACGACAATATTGCGGTACTTAACAGATCATCGCCATTATTTCCAATATCCTACCACTGCCCTACTACTGATATTATAAAAAGTGAGTCAAGTTTGTGATCATTTGTAAAGTTGTGAGTTGTAAAACTTCCAAATATGGGTATAAGGTGATAGTTGCACTTTTGTGATTAATTTGATAGACATTTCACATTTGTCTGATAATTAAACTTCAACTAAAAAATGTAAAGACATGTCTTAACACATTTCTGTTGGAGTAACATTATATCGTCTAACTATCATTACCAATATCGCCCATATAGAATTGAAAGTTATAATTGTATTTATATTGACCCTTAACCATTGAATTATGATTGCAGCCACTGTGCACAGAAATAAAAAAGTGCACCAAAGCAAATCTGTACAACCAATGACTGCTTACATTATTTGTGTATAGGCCACGATTGCTACGATTGAAAATTTTGAAGTACGATATTTTTACAGAAAAGCACAATAAACGATAATATTTAAACTAATTTTTGCCACTGATAGCAGGAAATTTTGTTAAAAAACAAAACAAAACATGAGATGCAATAAATAAATGCATAATGAAACACTTACACGTAGTGGGGGTCATAAAAGTTACTCATTACACTCTTTAAAGCTAAAATTTGATCAAAATACAAAGAAAATTTTTCCCAAATTGCAAAGAAAACATACGATAAATAATGAGCCCCAAATATATTGTTCTTTCTATCGTACATATAACGATAAGTCAATTAACGATATAGTAATTATCGTGACAAGCCTATGATTTGTATATAGTAGTTAAGCAGCTCTTGTGGTCAGATGATGAGAAAAGGTTGTGTCGTTCTGAAATGAAACTATTAGCGGCTTCTCAATCTGATCCCTGCTCAGCTGGTTGTCACATTATCTGAGGAATGATTGTCTGGCTTCCTCTCAGTGAGTTAATGTGCTGTCAGCGAGGCCAGGCTGTTGTCTTCGAGCTCAGCCTACAGGGAAATGGATATCAGAAATATTAAAACTGTTAAATATTGTAACTGTTTTGTTCACTTGTGTGGATGGTCTTAATGTCTTATGAGCCACAGTTTTGTTGTACCAAAGTGAACTCTTCTTTATTATTTCACTTAGAATTTGAACTTGAACTGTCAAACATACATGGTCTTTATTCATAAATCATTGTCTAAGCATCATCTGCTAAGTTCAAGTATAGTCTAGAACAATGTGTGGATATGTTGAGCTCAAACTTTTCACACCATGTACCGCCAAAGAAAATGAACCTCCAGGTGGGGCTGCAAGATTCATAGCAATCGAATCGAAATAACAATGCGAACGAACGCAATTAGCAAATTAAAAACCGCTAACCCTGTACTTTAAATCTGTAAACATGTTAGAAATGCATGTGATTCTTGTAGTTTGACAGTTCAAATTGCAGTCTTTTTGTCGATTCTTTGGACGATTTTACTGTGGACTCTGAGCTTTTTGCACATGTTTTCCAAAGTGGTTTTAAAACTATAAACTGCAACTAAACTAAATTAAAACTACTAACTAACTTGTCAAGAGAATCCTATTATTAAAACATAAATTACTCGTCTAATCGCAGTTGCAATACTGGTCAGAAAAATCACAATTACATACTTTTCCCCAAATCGTTCAGCCCTACCTTCAGGTCTAAACCAGGTCTACAACAGGACTGTTCTGGGTGTAAACTAGGACTACACCGGGTCCTTAATATGACCACCATCACTGCAGAAGTTTCAAGCAAGGGTTAAAAGTGGTTAACATTGACTCTAAAGTAGCGTAAAGACTACACCACGTACCACAGTTTGTGAAACACTGGTGCAGATGATTCAGGCGTGCTGCTGTACAGATTTCTGATCAGTCGGTGTAATTAATTGCAGACTATACAACTGTCAACTCAGTGCCTTCATTTATATTTATAATCCACAAAAATTTAAATGACAAGCATCGGATGTACTTTGGTTATTTTGCTGAACTGTTTTTGTTTTATCCAATTGTGTGTCCAACCTGATTTTCCACTTGAAAACACACACACACACACACACACACACACACACACACACACACACACACACACACACACACACACACACACACACACACACACACACACACACACACACACACACACTTGTCACTATCATGGCTCATGTGCATTGTTTACAAACGAGTGCATTATAGCTGTTAGCAATATGTTTCAGTTTTCCAGCTCAGTGAGAGGGCGTCTGGGTTACGTGTGCCTGCCACTGTATTTAATCACTTGTCTTCTCACAGTCCAGATAGATAAAAGTCACTGGGTCTGTGTGTTTTTTGACTTGTGTGTGTGTGTGTGTATGTGTGCACAAGTGTGGTGACTCCATCTCACTCTGGTATTAACCAATGTGCCATCTGTTGAGAAGGCGAAGCAAAGGATCTGACATTAGAAGGACATACTGAAACAGATCAGGCGAGACTATTGTGACATGCGCTGATTAAATGACTAACAAGTTTCCACTCCGTAAACAACAGTGTGAGAGGGGACACATGTCTTGTACACAGCTGGGTCATCGCAGAAACCTCCAATATAGATAACACTAAATGTAGATTTTACAGTGTTTTGATGTTGTCTATTCTGTCTTCTTTGAGAAATGGTATATAGAAATGATTCTTTTATCGCTCTTGAATTTCCCTGCCATGGACGACTAAAGTATCCATCTTTCAATCTTAAAAACATTGTACTCATTTGGGTCTTTTTTGAGTTATTTACTTTACATTTTGACAATAAATATTCTTTCTTGTGTTTCAGGGTTTCATCGCAATGAGGATCTGAAGGCAATTGATGTGCTTCCCATCTTGAAAGAGAAAGTTGCTTTTCTATCAGGTCAGTCGTCAAACTTGGTGTCCAGTCAAGTACTATTTTACTTTTTTCCATATTGTATGTTGTTTTTTTTGGTGTGTCTAATGTTTCTCTGGCTAGTTACACTGAGCTGACCTTCTCCTTGTTAGGATTTAACCATAGTATGATGGCAATCGATAGATTTCTTTATTGTTTTGGTTTGTATTAATTTTCAGTCTATTAAAAGAACTTTAGTTGGTCTTGTCATGATCATGATAATTTGTCCTACAACGCCTTAGTCACTGCACAGTGACTCACAAATTAGCGACTATGATCTAAGCAGGCAAAATCCCTGCTCCTGTCGCTGCACAAAGCCGTAATATTATTTTGACATAAATGGATTTGATTTGTGTGTTCCAGGCGGCAGAGACAGGCGCGGGGGTCCAGTCCTAACCTTTCCAGCACGAAGCAACCATGACAGAATACGACCAGAGGACCTGCGCAGACTGGTGGCCTACCTGGCTACTATCCCCAGGTTAGAATCACTTTATTATGTATGTGGTCCGGCCCTCGCAGCCCCCTTCCTGATCCAGATTTAATTTGACACAGACTCCTCGGTTGACTTTCCCACCTTGGTTAGATTTAAAGAACGCAGGAGCTTTGCTTGAGGCTATGAAGGCCTGGGATGGATTATTTTGGATCACTGTGAAGACTCCCTTCTCTCCTCTCTCCCGTTTGCTTTTCCTTCCTCTTCTTTCAGATGCTTAGGCTGCTGGTACTTCTTCTGTTTCGATGTTTATCCTGCAGTTATGAGGGACTCAATAGAGACATTTTATTGTGCATGTATTTGCATTGTTTTTTTGTTTTTTTTACATTTTAAAACCACTACTGTAGCTATAGTTAGTATAGAGATATAGTTGCTCCAAATCTGTATGATTTGCGTCTAGATGTATTGCCTTTGAATGCTCAAATTAATCTTACATTGGATTTGTTACATTTTACATCAATTAAATACAAACTGTTGGTTAGTGTTATTAGAACTTGTATGATGTATGTGCGTGGTTAACTTTGATGATCATGAGCAAAAAAAAGATGTTTGTTTCTCTTTCTTAGCATGAACAAACTTGGATACATTTAAGCTATTTGGGACTAGAGCAGACGGAACACATAATAATAAACAAGTTAAACAAGTTAAACAGAAAAAGCTGCCAAATTGGACTAGGTGCCAGATCAGTCAATGACAGTTCATTCAAAACAAAATTGTATTTATTATTATTATTTTTATTTTAAAAATATATTAAATGTTTACTGGCTTTTTCATCTCATCAAACTAGATTATTGGACAGTAAAATATTTTTTAAATAGTTTTAAGTCCCCAAGATCAGCTGGATGTTTTGACTATTTTTCATTTAGTATATATATATATATATATATATATATATATATATATATATATATATATATATATACATATATATATATATATATACATATATATATATATAAAACATCCCTACATAAATGAACTATTTATTAATTAAGTAATAGCTTATTGCAGCCCTAGTTTCTAAAGCATCTTACTAAAAGAGGCCAGTCTCTTGTTCTGGATGTGGTTTCTCCCTCATTTGTCTAAATATTTCTCCTCCTGCCCCCTTTTCTTTCATAGCCTCTCTCTCCCCAGCCTTCTTCTTCTCTGCTCTGTTTTTCCTCTACCCATTTGGCGGCCAATGTGTTTTCAGAGAGTGAGGTCAGAGTGAGTTATAGCAGCGGGCCTGCGTCTTTCTCTGTCTCCCAGCGAGACATATTCAGATTAAAGCCTTTAATGCGGCGAAACAACCTTTTATGGGCTTATACAGTAGGGCTCCTGGTAAGCGCCGGTGGAAATTTTAACACTGAGATGTTTTAATCGCTTTTTTCCAGCCAGACATTCAAGGGACCTTTGCATTATATTTGCATTTGTTAGCCTTTTCATTGGCATAGTCATCATTGATAAAGTTACAAGGCTGTCTGACACATTTATATTATGTTTGAGTATTCATTTCATTGCAACTGTGCTATAGTGATTGTAACCTTATTGTTGTTTTTACAGCGAGGAAGTGGCCAGACATGGATTCACGGTCATTGTGGACATGCGTGGTTCCAAGTGGGACAGCATCAAGCCTTTGCTAAAGATACTGCAAGAGTCATTCCCATCCTGCATCCACGTCGCACTCATCATCAAACCGGACAACTTCTGGCAAAAGCAAAGAACAAACTTCGGCAGCTCCAAGTTTGAATTTGAGGTGGGAGAAGTTAGTTACTTTTCTCATTCTGCGCTTTATTTATTTTACCATTTATTTTCATTATTGTATACTGCTTAGTCATATTTTACTTCTTTAAAACCTGGTGACATCTGACTTAGTCCTTGTTTATCACCAAGTTTAGTGTCTTAAAGATTGAAAATATTTAACATATTTAAAGAGAGCATCTACATCTTTTAACACTTTTTGGACTGCTGCAGTTGCTGTAGTATTTTCCTCTGCTACTTTCTGTCTCTTTATATTGATGTAAGTGCCTGATGGAGCTGATAAGTTGCGATACTATAGATTTCTCTGTAAATAATAATGGTATTGGTTTAAATCTTTTGTTAGCAGTTCATGATTTAGCACTTCTAATTGGACTACTGCAGTGGCTGTGGTACGGTTTGGTCCCGTGTGGGCATCTGCCGCTGGTATATTTAGTTCTGACCCTGTTACTATGGAAACAACATACTTTATATAGGACACAGTGATGCATTTGGGGAGTGAAATGGGTTTTAAAAAGTACCTAATTGTGTCCGTTAAGATTAATGTCACTATATATTTCATGTATTTCAAATTATAATTATAACTGTAAATTAAAAAAAATATTTAGTTAGTTATTTATATTTATTTAGTCGGACTTTAGATGCATCGACCGTACGGTTTACCTTACCTTGCGATTTCAACTACTCAAAAGTGACTTTCTAAGTGAACCATCTCTTTCTGTTTTTGCATACCATGAGTTTATATCTGTATGTTTTCCCTTCTTACTAATGATAACATGAACGCTCCTTAAAAGCTCAGGAATGTAGAGTTTATTGGCCACCGCCTTTTAAACTGGGCATTAGAGCAACACTGCACATTCTTCTCTCAAATGTAAGGGAAGGGTTACTTGATGACATTAACTCCCAAATGTATTTCATGTTTTTCTCTCAGACGGTGATGGTCTCTTTAGAGGGTTTAACCAAAATTGTGGACCCATCCCAGCTGACAGCCGACTTTGAGGGCAGTTTGGAGTACAACCATGATGACTGGATTGAGGTTTGGGATTATTGACCTATTTCTTTCAATTTAGAAATGGATTATCATAGGCTTATCCTAGATTTTGGTTTTGATGTATTACAACAATATAACCCCTTTCTGAGTTGTACTGATTAGGAAAATTATGATTTTACCACCTGCCGGATACTGTACATTCCGCTCCGTACGCAACAAGCACTTTCCAAAACAAGCTTTGACTTATATAGTCAAGTTTTCCCTCTGTGAATTGAATTTAGTCAATTGCTCTTGTGTTAGATTTATTCTATAACTGGAAGGTAGATCCCATGCTGCCGTTGAGTCCTTGGGCAAGACACTTAACCCATCTTGCATGTTTTGACACTAAGTTGAGGAGTGTATTCATTTTGAAGTGTCTGAAAAAATATAAATCAATGCACAGAGGGCGAAACTGATGGCGAAACTACTTTTTCGGAGTATGTTTATTACTATATATTTTACTATATTAGTTTATCACTAATATTAATTTGATATTTTCACAATGCATCAAGAATGTGCTAAAATGTGCCTGTAACAAAATGTGGCTGGATCACTTTTCACCCTTTTCTCTTTTTGAGCTAATTTTTGATTGTTGGTTGTTTTAAATTATAGACAGTATCCTTATATTCAAATTTTGCATAGCTCCAAAACAACCAGCGCAATCATTTATTTATCAACGTTTCCCGCCTCTAATTGATATCTGCTTTAAGTAATTGCCAGTTGCCACTATAAAGTCATTTGTGTTCACGTCTTCAGTCTGTTGTGTATATAATGTATTGTATTGTTAGCAACCCCATATGTACAATCATCTTTTCTGCAGGTGCGGCTTTCGTATGAGACCTTTGCCAGTGATGCCGCCCGAACCCTGGCCCGACTGGAGGAGCTCCAGGAGACCTTGTCCCAACGCGATCTTCCCCGAGACTTAGAAGGAGCTCGGCGACTGATGGAAGAACATGCAGCACTGAAGAAAAGGGCCACCAAAGCTTCAGTGGAGGAGTTTGACACCCAAGGAAGACGGTTACTGCAGAGACTACAGACCCATAGCACAGGAGGAAGCAGTGATGGCGGATACAGTAACCGGTCAACTGGAGCCAGTGGAGAATCAAATGACCACCATCATCACGGCTGTCATGTGCACGCTGACGCTCACAATCTAGTGGCCAAAGTGACGGGTTTGTTGGATAAACTTCACGGGACGCGCCAGAACCTTCAGCAGTTATGGCACATGAGGAAGCTCAAGTTGGACCAATGTTTTCAGCTGCGATTATTTGAGCAGGATGCGGAGAAGGTACTGAGTGTTTGTTATTCCCAATAGAAGTTTTAGGAAAGTGTGTCTAATGGGTCAGCAGCAAAATTGTCCTCTGATTCAATATTTGGTGGATTCTTTATCATTGTGAAATTAGGTCCAAAGAAACTACCTTGACTCATGTTACTATTAGGTTGAGTTTTTTGCATATTAATAGCACATATGTTGGAGGAGAAAGTTCTGTGTACACTGGGTAGTTTTCTTTTTGTGTTTTGTGCAAATTAAGTGTACGTGTAAAAAGTAGAAAAAAACATATCAAAAAACATACCTACATACATATACCTATTTATTTATTTATTTATTTTTTTCATTTGTGGGAAGACACAGTATTTGATATGTACCCCTACTCCATAACAGTAGTTAATTCACTGCATAATTCCGCATCTCATTTTTGGCATTACAATAACACAGTAATCCAGACATTTAAATCCTTAGATCAGCATGCATCCGTATGATTCCCATTTCTGTGCTCGATTGGGACTGTTTAAAGTACAAAGCCTAACAGATGAGAAAAATCGATGCCCGATAATGCTCTGTATCTGACATTAATTCCTATTTTTGACCGACCAGAGATAAAAGGCTTTTCTTGATGTTCTTTGCCTTTATGTTGCTTTGTGTGAACATATATGTGCATAGAGGTAGAAATGTGCATGTGACTTTCAGGGGAGTGTGAGCAGCCTTTAAACATAGCAAAGCAAAACACTTGTTAAATACCATAACTGTAGAAATAGATGCTTTTTACACACGCACTGTTCCTTTAATGTTGGTGTGTGACTGTAAAATTACTTGTTACACGTTTTAGTGTTGAGAGGTTAATTGTAAAGGTCACACACGCACATTTCTGACCCTGGATAAGAAGAGCTCTCTTGTTCTTGTTCTCTGTTCTTGCTTTTCCGCATTGTGAAATAATAACCTTTTTCCTTTGTAGATGTTCGACTGGATTATGCACAACAAGGGGCTTTTCCTCACCAGCTACACAGAGATTGGTGGGAACCACCAGCATGCTGTCGAATTACAAACCCAGCACAACCACTTTGCTATGAACTGTATGGTAAGATGCTGCCTTTTGTGTCCCACAGTCTCACAGGCTAGACAATCACCATTAATTATCATTACTGTCATTCATTGTAGCAGGAGAGCAGCTATTGCTTCTCTGCTTCAGGCTCTTCTAACTGCAGTTTCTTGTATTTTCAATATTATTCAGCTGTTTTTCTCGAGGGCTCAACTCTGCCTTGCCCTGTCATGTCTTGTCACACTACAGTTCCCATTATTGACCCACATTGGCTTGCTGCCCCTCCCATTGCTGTGTGCTGCCCTCTGCTGTTTCCTTTTGACCTTCCTGCCTCACCCGAATACTGTCCACAAAGCGCTGTTGCAGAGGCCATTGTGCTGAACTGTATGCTCTGGCAGTTACAAACAAAACCTTTAAGCCCTTGTTCTTGCTCCTGCTCAGAAAGACAGTTCCAGACATTCGAGTAAGGATTTGTGAAAGTATTTAGTAGTATTGCTGTGGTTGTATATGGAGTAAATCAGAAAATCACGACTGCGGTGTGTGATCTGTGGAGTCTTGCGGGTGTAGCAACTATGAATACTGGGTAGAATTCCTCCAGTGCTGCTCCGTATATTGTATCTGAATCTGAAGCTTTTGTTAAATGTAATTTGTGATTCCATGAAAAGTTATATTTTAAAGACAAGTTACTATATATAGTTGGCTGGTTTGCTGATTTATGTAATAAATATTGCAGAGATATAAACACGGTACTGGGTACCTTGTGCACCCTCCACCCATTCTTCCACAGGAAGAGTTGCTGTTTCCTCTTCCTGTTGCCTGTTCTGGTGAATGGAAAGCTGAAGTGTCAAGAGAGTACAAACACCACAAACTCCACATACATTGTTTCGGCCTCTGTCACTGGCATGTGGGAATACTTCCAGGAAAAAGGCATTATAGTCTTAACCTTCTCTTAGACTGTTCCGCTTTGCAACTACATAAAAAAAAATACAAAGACACATCAACCCATCCAACAAATTACTAAGTTTTTAAGAGGGCAGCAGTTTTATATTTTGACTGCCTTGTGCCTTCCTGCTTTCTGAACATCTGTTACACCCCCTTTCTTTTCTTGCATCAGTTTTAAATTAAGTTCACCAACAAGTATGTGTGCTTCAGTAGTCCACTCTCTGTTATTTAATATAATTTTTAATGACCTACAGATGTCTCTGAGGCCCACTGGCTAATTAACTGTGACTTTGTTCTTGCTTTATTCCTTCCCTACTTTTTGTATTAACATCTGTAGACGGTGGCACAAGTAACATTTCATTATGAAGTTTATACAACAGTTTTCTTGAAATGTTGTACTTGTCCATCTATATTTTTCTTCATGTTACTGGTCCTATTCAAAGTTAGTTTAATTTTAATTGTATCCCCTTTCTTTCACTGAAGTAAAAATCACATTAAGAAACATAATGGGCTCCACAAGCAGCAATTGAATAGAATAATAACAGGCTGTTAACTCAGTTGTTAATTAGCGTTTGCTGATCCATGCCAATCTACATGGAACAGCTGGGAGCCCATATATTAGAAGAACAATTAGGGGCAAATTATTGTAGTTTTCATTATTCACAGAAGACAATTTAAGTAAATGTAATTTTGAAATCCTGTGTTGCCGCTTTAGTGCACGTGATATAACAGAGTATGCAATGTAGTTCTTTTTAATTATTTCTTACCATTCAGATGACTTGAGATGGTCACTTACATGGCACCATGTCCACATTGACTCTACGGGTGCGTTCACACTTATTTGGTCTTACATTGACCCCATTTTAGTCCTTTTTTGTACTTGAGTTGGCTCTGGTATAGTCATTGTCTATAGTCATAGAGACAGTGAGTACATAATTAATTTGAATAACTGAAGAAATCGCTTGTCTGATTGTCAGATTGAATTAAAGCTGTACTTTGTAATTATCAACAGAATACTTTGAGAATTGAATTAACATGTTCTATCATATAATGAAAGTAAATAAAAGTACAAATACTGAATTGATTAAATCACCAATGGCATGATTCGTTTTAATTAGGATGTTGCTTGTCTAATGTCAAAGACTTACCCGAGAAGCTTAAATGGTTTAAAATGTTTTCATTGCTCTCAGTTACAAATCTTAATGTTTGCTGTATGTGTCTACAGAATGTGTATGTGAACATCAATCGTATCATGTCTGTGGGAAACCGGCTGCTGGAGTCCGGCCACTATGCGTCGCAGCAGATCCAGCAGATCTCAGGTCAGCTGGAGCAGGAGTGGAAGGCCTTTGCTGCAGCTTTGGATGAACGCAGCACTCTGTTAGAAATGTCCGCTAGCTTCCACCAGAAGGCTGATCAGGTAATGCAGAATAAATAAACTTGTTCCAAACTTGGGATTCATTTTTATCATAATTTGACTCGGTTGCGCTTTTTTAAGCATCAGCTATCGGTTTTAATTCTCTGATTTGGCATAAAGAATACACATTAAACTTTATTTAAATTATTTTAAGACTTTAGTGTGAAGAGGAAACTGCAAAAATCAGAATTAGAGAATCAGAATCACTTTTATTCAACATACTAAATTAATAATCAGTATCTCCATAGAATAAAAGATAAAATAAAATAGATCTGTTTTATTAACTAAACAAACTATTTACATTTTAACGTGACTTCATTTCTCTCTTATACGGTTATGGTTAAATAGCACAGTGGGTGAGTTTGGAGGACATATTTTAGGGAAACATCAGCCCAAAAATATCATTGGTCATTGGTCTGTCTGGATTCTAAACAATCGGCACTTGCCATGTAAAAACCCAAATTAGTCGATCTCTAAATTTGATTTGATTTGATTTTAAATATAATTTCTTTATCATCTGCGCAGTATATGAGTAAAGTGGAGCCCTGGTGCAAGGCATGTGGTGAAGGGGATCTTCCATCTGAACTTCAGGACCTAGAAGACACAATACACCATCATCAAGGCCTATATGAACACATTACCACTGCTTACTCTGAGGTAGGTCCATAAAATATTTCTCAAGGATCAAATATGATGCAGTATATTGAGAAATCACATTAAATCGTGACTTTAATCCACCAATGTTAATTAAGCTGATTTAAATAATTTCCTTAACATTATTTGCTGCTTTGTTACTTTTAGGTGAGTCAGGATGGCAAGTCTCTTCTGGACAAACTGCAGCGACCTTTGACCCCGGGAAGTGCTGATTCGTTGATGTCTTCAGCAAACTACTCCAAAGCAGTGCATCACGTTCTGGACATCATTCACGAGGTTCTACACCACCAGAGACAGCTAGAAAACATCTGGCAACATCGCAAAGTCCGTCTGCACCAGCGGCTGCAACTCTGTGTGTTCCAGCAGGATGTACAACAAGTAAGGATAAGACAGCTCCAATCAAAAGTTTAAGACCAGTTGAATAAATGGCAAAAGTCACATGTTGCAGGGTTGGATCTTCACAAAGCTCCAAGTAGAGCTTCAATAAGCACCAAGAAATGGCAGTAAGAAAAAAAGTTTGATTGAATTTTATTGAAAACAAGAATTAAATTGAAATAGGCCGTTCTGCAGCTGATCAGAAGTTTAGAGTTTAGTTTAAAACTCAAATCAAACTTCTAACCATGAACTCAATAATGAGTAAAGCCACTGTTATTGTTAGTCACTTCATAAATTGGTTGCTGCATGCTCGATGCAAGCATTTCCAGGACGTGAGCGGCAACATTTCGTCTAGTGATGAAAGCAACCTCACGAAGGGCATCTACTGTCTGGAACTGTTGTCCGTAAACTTCCCTTGCCATCCGTCCCCAAAGGTTCTCGATTGGATTTAGATCAGGGGAACACACATGATCCAAAAGAGTGACGTTATCCTCCAGGAAGAAGTCCTTTGTCCTGTGGGCTTTGTGAACTTTAGCGTTGTCCTGTTGAGAAACCCATTGGTTCCACAGACGAGGCCCTCAGTCATGAGGGATGCTCTCTTCTGCACAGAGCCAGGTGCCATTTGACGCCTTACACCACCTGGAGCTCTGTTGTTCCACTGATCCCCAAATCAATATGGAGCCCTCTCCCTGAGGTGTGAAAAATATCTCAGATGGATCTGCTTGTGGTGCCAGTAACATTTATAACGTCAGAGAATAAAACCTCCTTCCACCTTTCAGTGTCCTCTGTTTGGTGCTCTCTTGCAAAGTCCAAGCCACAGTTCTGTGGCGTTCAAGGAGACGAATCGTCCAGTATCTTGATGGACAGCCAACTGGATCCTCCGGCTCAGTGTTGGTGTAATTTTTTTGGGTCTTCCACTTAACTTTTTTGTTTCAATAAAATGTTTACTTAAACTTTTTTTTTGTCTCACTCCCATTTCTTGGTGCTCGTTGAACCTTTACTCGGAACCTTGTCAAGATCCAACCATGCAAAATGTGACTTTTGCCATTTATTCAGCTGGTCCTAAACTTTTGATTGGAAATGTATAAGACAATCAAAACATTACGTTGCGTTTTAATGGTAAGCTCACATTATTTAGTGTATTTTTTGGTTTCATCAGGCAATAGTGGATGGATAATTAACTGTAGCTAAATTAAATTGATAAACAAATCAAAATGAATACTGCTGAGAGGTGGGCATTTTGGATCTTGTTAATATTAATGCACTTTTTCACCTTATTGTATATTTTGTCAGTGCATTACATTTTAGCTACAACTAGGATTGCCTGATAATGGAAAAAATAATATCCACTTTTGTTTGGGTCAAAATTAAAATTATGAAACAATCATTTATATACAGTGATAGTTACCATTGCATCACTGAAATGTTCCCATTGTGATACAAATAATGTTATGCAGAAAAGGACACAGTCGTCCAAAAACATCGTAAACCTGTGTGCTGGGTCCTGAGCTTGAAGCAGAGTTAGAACATGGAAAATAAAGATCCACGCAGCATTTAGAGCTCCCAAAGTTGTATATTTTAACTTGTGGTGCAAATAAAAAAATTGCAAGCCCTAACTGCTGTGCAGATTCTTATTTCCATAAAAATCTAAGTTTACTTGTTGCAGAAAAAATACTTTTATGTACTAACACTGCTAATATACTACTAACTACTAACTTACTTACTACTAACTAGCCTTTTTCATTGGAGTAATAATTGAATTAAAATTGGATTATTTGGCACAGCCCTACCTATGATATTCCCCAGACATCAATAAGTATTTCTTATTAAAGAGCTTGTGATGCAGTTTTTATGATCCAATATAAACCTCCGGCTCCTCAAAGCTTCACTTCCTCTTGGGTTTTGGGTGAAAGTCTCTTGGTGACGTATAGCAGAGCTCTGAGATCAAAACCACTGTATTCTCTTATAGCATTTTGTCTTCAGTTCTCTGCTTCAAGCTCCTCTCTGCCCCTTTCCTCTTCCTCTATGTTGTGGTGTAGCTCTTATTGCCCCCCCACCTCCCTGTTCCCATCTTCCGCCCTTTCATCACCCTTTTCTCTTGGTAGTGGTTTCCATGGTGACGCAATTTACTGCCACATGAAGTACCGGGGGCATTGTGCAGCACATGCTTGTCCCATCAAAATATTTTCAAAGTGACCTTGAGAATGAACTCTGCATTATTCCAGGAATCAGAAATGTGCCCTAGTAATATGTAGTTTAGATAATAGTAGAATCATAACATATTTTATTATTCTTTGTGTGTTTGTTTGTGGGTATGTAATTCTATATGTCTGTACTTTGGTGTGTGTGACAACGACGAGGTACAGATGGAGGAAAGATGTTTATAAAAAGCTGCTAGATGAGAAGGGAATAAAAAGGAAGGGATGACATCTGTAAATTATTAAACTCTGAAGAAAACACTAGCTCCCACTACTGGTGAAAGAAAGTACTGCTTCTACAATAAATCTGCTGAACAGCCTGTATTTAGGCTGCAAGTGCAACCTACTAATTTTGGCTGTTTGTGTGCTTGCAAAGGTGCTGGACTGGATTGAAAACCACGGTGAGGCTTTTCTCAGTAAACACACTGGGGTCGGAAAATCTTTGCACCGAGCCAGAGCGTTGCAAAAAAGGCATGAAGACTTTGAAGAAGTAGCCCAGGTATGTTTGATAGATACTACTACTGTCTACTTAAAATGTATAGTACATAAATACCATTTCAAAACTAGCTCAACTTTATTACGAACCTGCCTTACAGAACACCTACACAAATGCAGACAAGTTGCTGGAGGCGGCAGAGCAGCTGGCTCAGACCGGAGAGTGTGACCCAGAGGAGATCTACCAGGCAGCACATCAGCTCGAGGACCGCATCCAGGACTTTGTGAGGCGTGTGGAGCAGAGGAAGGTCCTACTTGACATGTCTGTGGCCTTCCATACACACGTCAAAGAGGTGAGGGCTCTCATCCAGGTGGGAACCATGACGCACCAGCTGAACTAAAAGCAAATGTTGAGGAGTGCCTGAAGTAGGATTGCTTGATTATAAAAAGAAGATCATCACATCACAATTATCTGGATCGTTATTGAACCTAATCTGTGCCGACAGCCCCTCCTACCATTGCTAACACACACACATACGCAAAGTGGGTAAAGTGTCTTGCATAAGGACACAACACTATAGCCATTGTTGATTGAAGTGGCTTTTGGGCTGGCTATTTTCTTATACTCTTACCAGTACCTGCTCACTATGTGACCATGTACACTCTATAGACAGCCCATACTTGTCATATGGTTGATTTACTAAATGACACAGCCATGATTTCCTGTCAGAATTAGCCTTTTACGGACAGACCGCCGGGCTGTACATGCTAACAACATGCTGTTTACATAGACTCACATCAAGTCAAAGGGGAGGTGCTATTAATGAAGCTAGTCTTTAATGTCCATATGGTCTAATCTCCTTGATCCCATCTGTTATCTTGGGTCACTGTAGTTGTCACTGCAGCTATGTGTGTTGGTCAGTGCTTGCCTCAATCCATGTGTAAAAGTGAACTCCTGCTGAGTGCCTAATCTTGTAGGAAAGCTAACTAATCTAAGCATATTTTAGTTTAAGTGACTTTTACATGTCAAACATCTAAATCCTTTCACTTTTTAGTCATCATTTATTTCTCATGATTCCAAATAGGGGTGTCACAATATACAATATACATTAATCAAAACTATATTAAAAAAAAAAGTGAAATAATATAATAATAACATTTCCAGCTTCATGATATTTAACTTTCTGAATGAAGTTAATGTAACATAAATATTTAATAATAAACACATTTAGGTGAACTTTCTAGAGTATAGATTGGATAGAAATGACTACATTTTGCATGGAAAATAATCCCAATTTTAAGTTATTACAATTATAAATATAATACCTGAATAATCACAAAATGTATATAGTTTCAATTCTAGTAGAAACAGATCCTGCCTGTGTTGTTGTGAGACATGCTTAAAGATTCAGGCTCTCCTGCTCTGTAGGGCTCCATAGTCTTCTCTGCCAAGTCAGCCAGATGGTTAATCCGTTACAAAGATGACCATTCATCTTTGGAGCAGCACTGGTTGAGTTGCGTCTGTGTGGCACCTGTGTTACCAGACTTTACCCTTTATACACATGGAGCTGTTTTGAATCTAAAGTGTTTTGTTCATGTTCTAGTTGTGGACATGGTTGGAGGAGCTTCAGAAAGAGCTGTTAGACGATGTGTATGCCGAGTCAGTGGAGGCCGTGCAAGACCTGATCAAACGCTTCGGTCAGCAGCAACAGACCACTCTTCAGGCCACTGTCAATGTCATCAAGGAGGGCGAGGACCTCATACAACAACTCAGGTTGGTACAGTATACTATATTACTTTTGGTTGTACTAAAATATTCAAACTTACACAGTTAACCTTATATGTATAATATACATATATATATATAATCTACAGAGACTCTGCCATCTCGAGCAACAAGACCCCTCATAACAGCTCCATGGCTCACATTGAGAGTGTGCTGCAGCAGCTGGATGAGGCCCAGGGACAGATGGAGGAACTGTTCCAGGAAAGAAAAATCAAACTTGAGCTCTTCTTACAACTCCGCATCTTTGAACGGGATGCCATTGATGTAAGTTGTAAAGCCGAACAAGTGCCAAGTTAATCTTTGTAGCTCAGTATTTTTGCAGAACATTGCTATACATTTATACAATATAAGGTTAGAGTAGAGAATGTTTTTCACTGTCAAAAAAGATCTGTATGTGTCTGCGACAAATTGGAGGCCAGTCCAATTGGTTACATTCAGCGGTGAGAAGAAACACTGTGGTTTCATATTTATAACTGTCATTTGAACAACTGCATCTTTTTGATGTGTTGTGACGTGTTACATACTTTATGTTCACAACTTCTGGTGGGTAAAATTAAATACGCAAGCATTTGATTTTGTGATTGCATTTTCTGGAGTTAGAATTTACTTTATTTCTTTACTACATTATGTTTAAGGATGTCGCAATATCCATGTTTTTGTGTTGCAATTATTGTGAAAAATCACATCCCTATTTCCAGTTATTTATGATTATTGACACCATGACCAAACAACAGTGAAATTCTGAATTCACTCTCATTCACATTGACCGTTTTTCTGAATAATAAAGTAAAGTTAATGTGAACAGTCAGATAAAGACCACTGTAAGCCAAGGCAAGGCAAGTTTATTTGTAAAGCACAAAACACGTAAAGACACACAGAATCATTTAGAAACACTTCAAAGGAGAAGAGTGCAGATAAATCTTTCAGTCATATGCACATCTAAACAAACTGTTTTTAGCCTGGATTTGAACATTGTCAGAGTGGATGTCTGTCTCACATGTTCAGGACTGTTCCAGATTTTAGCTGCATAAAACTGAAACGCTGATTCCCCATGTTTAGTACATATTATGGTGTGTAGATTGAATTTAACTGATTTACTTTTTCTTATAAAATGAGTATTTATTTTTATAGTTCTTACAACTGTATTGTGAGCGAAATAATTATGATTATTAATTATCCAAACAATCTCTACATACCTAATTATGTTGCTTTGTTTAGGTGCACATTTCCCACCAACAAAGATTTAAACTTAAGATAAGAAAAGTCACGTTTGTAATCAACTGTGTGCTAATATTGTCTGGCTGCATACACGCCTCCTCTGTCTGCATTGTTAAGTCTAAAATGCTGGGATAAGGCTTGTATAATCTCTACAAGTCCAGTCAGGTAACGCTGTTGTGCCTTATGTTCAATAGCCACATTTACAGGTTTAATATGACACAGTGCTGGAGTATGAAGGCGGGCAGAGAGGCATGTGTCTCCCTCCTCTCTACACTCCCTCTAACTTAAATGTGCCTGTTTTGTGGTGAGCTCTAAGGTTAGTGAGTTTTTGCTTTGACATTATGGTGATTTTAGTCTGTTAGCGTCTGGCGCTGGTAGGAACTTGGAGATGGTCTTTTTGCACTCAGATGGTATTTTACTGAACTGTAAAAGGAGAGGAAAGCAGACCGTGTGTGAGTGCTTGGTAAGTTTATGTTCTGTTTTATATCTATTGAATGATTAGAAACATGCCTTTGCATCCAGTCCCATGGTAAACCTATGGGCTTTCAAATAGACGGTCTGTAAGAAAGAAAATGGATTTGAAACAATAGTTTTACTATGTTGTAAATTATGGGGATTATGAAACATGTTGAAAACAAAAAAGACCAAGACATTTTTGAGATATTTGCTTTTTGCTTTTTGGTAGACTGCAGAGACCAGTCTGTAGATAATTGTGTCCACAAACACAATGTATTGTCAAGCAAGAGGGACATTATTTAAATGAGCCTTCTTGTGTTCCTTAAAGAAAATCTTGTTCTAATCTAGCAAGCTTGGCGTCAAAATTAGCTACTATGTTTTGTGAGACCCAAGAACAACTGGAGTACCCACTAATGTTCATCCATGTGGATGTGTTCGACTTTACATGTACTTTTCTCTCTCCAGTGCATCTCAAGTACTGGCATGTGTTTATTTAAATATATGGTAAAATTACACTTAGAACTGGTACATTCTTTGCATTAGTTTCTAAAATTACAGAGAAGCTGTAAGTCAGACAGATATGGGTCAGAACATTTGACTTTTATGTTAGAATTTATTCACTTTTACCTCATTTAATCAGAACCCTTCTCTTCATAAGAAGGTTCTTTTTAATTCAAACAAGTGTTAGATCTAGGCAGCATTGACAGACTGCACTGGTCGGTGCCAGGATCAAGGTGCCCAGTATCATGATTCAGCGTGCGTGGGCAGTCTGACACAAGCGCTGACATCTCAGTACATCTGCTTTAGCCACCGTGCATCACTAGTGTAATATGTTACCCTTTATTATGGCAGTCAAGAAAATGTGTTTGGTTGCAGACATTAAACTGTCAAACTTGGTAATGGATCTTGCAGTTTAATGCTTCAGATTTTTGGCTCTCACATCTTTCAGTGCATGCAATTGTCTTGTAAATCATTCAATTTTGCTTTAGACAACGTGATACTGTACTGCATAGGTTTTACAGTTGATATTTGATAAGTAATGATGATATCTTTTCTCTCCAGATCATCTCAGATTTGGAGTCATGGAATGAGGAGCTGTCCCAGCAGATGAGTGACTTCGACACAGAGGACTTGACATTAGCAGAGCAGAGACTACAGCACCATGCAGACAAGGCACTCACCATGAACAACCTCACCTTTGACGTCATCCACCAGGGCCAGGAGCTGCTGCAGTATGTCACTGAGGTCCAGGCATCAGGTCAGTAGAAACTTGTACTTTTCAAAATAAAGTCATGAAGTTTAAAACCAGATCAATAAATGGCAAAATACACATTTTGCATGGCTCGATCTTAACAAGGTTCCAAGTGGAGCTTCAATGTGCAACAATAAATGAGAGTGACACAAAAAAAAAAAGTTTGGTTAAACATTCTATTGAATACAACAATTAAACTGAAATAGGCAAAGATTTTGGACCACATGCTTTTAAAAGCCCAAATCTGTGCAAAAATGAGGATTAAGTGTCATTTTCTGTCAGATATTCACACTGTCATGACATTTAGATTGCAAAGGCAAAGACAAAAAAAACAAAGGCTTCATCTCCTTGAACACCACACAACTGCCACTTGGACTTTGCAAGAGAACACCAAACATAGGACGTTGAAAGAAGAAGAAAGTAAAATAAATAAATTTAAAACAATTTTACATTGATGGTCTGGATGGTTTCCAACGTTATGACAAGCATTACAGCACGACAAGCAGATTCACCTGAGATGTTTTCGATGCGCTACAGGGAGTGGCGATGATCTGAGGTGCGTTTTCCTTCAGTGGAACAATGAAGCTCCAGGTGGTGCAGGTCAAATGGCTGCTGCTCTGTGCAGATGTTGCAGAGAGCATCCCTCATGACTGAGGGCCCTCGTCTGTGGAACCACTGGGTTTTTCAACAGGACGTTGCTACAGTTTTACACTCTTTTAGACCATCCTGCTTGTTCCCTTGATTTAAATCCAATTGAAAACCTTTTAGGATGGATGGCAAGGGAGAAAAATGGAGAAGAGTTCCAGACAGTAGATGCCCTTCATGAGGCCATCTTCACCACTTGGAGAAAGGGTTCCCATTCACCTCCTGCAACATGTTTGGGACGTTGACTTGAGTTTTCAGGGGGTTTTGGGGTTGTTTTTTGAGGTGTGGTCCTAAACTTTGATCAGCTACAGAACAGCTCTTTTCAGTTTAATTGTTGTTTTCAATAAAATATTTTGTCAAAATTTAGTCTCAAAAGCAATTTGTGTATTTTGTTGCATATAGTGTACCAATGAAATATTACCCTGAAGTAATTTCTCTTTTATTGGCATGATCATTTGTGTACGCCTATACATGAAAAACAGATCTTAATCAAGTTGGATTTTGTGTCTGTGTGCAGGTGTGGAGCTGTTGTGTGACAGGGATGTGGACATGGCCACTCGAGTGCAGGATCTCCTGGAGTTCCTTCATGAGAAGCAGCAGGAGCTGGATGTGGCAGCAGAACAGCACAGAAGGCACCTGGAGCAGTGTGTCCAGCTCAGGCACTTGCAGGCTGAGGTCAAACAGGTAACTACAAAGATAATCTGTTTACAATGTCTCCTGATTAATGACTGGTTGGGGTAGGCCATGTGTCTGTGCAAGACCAAATGAAAATGTTACAGTGTGCTCTGTTTCTACATGACCATGTTGAGATGACTCACCGGTGTCAACAATATTCTTCCTCCCTTTCTGTTTCTGTGTGAGCTTAATTTTGCCTCTAACCTTGGGCAAACATACACAAATGTAATCCAAGCAAAAATTTAACCGTTTAACCGTTAACAAATCAATTAAGTTAGTTATTTTGAAACACAATTTCTATAGATAGTTGCTATGCACATTTTATGGCTCATAGTTGAACCATTCACAACACTGAAGTGATTTTGTTCATTGACTAAGAGAGGTTGCATTAATGTCAAAACTGCAATGAGCAGCACTTGTCCCCTTTTTTTTTGAATGGCCTTATGTCATAACAGCAGGGAGAGCTCCACTTACATTCAGCCACTCACACTTTTACATCAGTGCCTCAGGTGCAGTGGAAACACTGACTCTTTTCAGATTGAAAGAGTCAGACTTGTGTTGCATCATCATTTTATTGCATAAATTCTGTGGCATTGCAGCCTAGCGCACACACAGCAGGTGTGTATGCTGAGTCAGAGAAACACAGGTCACCCAGCCCCAGGCCAAGCACATTTAGAGTGTTCAGGTAGATGTTTATGTGTTGGAAAGAAAATATTAGATTAAAATGGTGTATTATTTATAATGTAGGTCCTTGGTTGGATCCGTAATGGCGAATCGATGCTCAACGCTGGCCTCATCACTGCAAGTTCATTACAAGAAGCCGAGCAGCTACAGAAGGAGCATGAACAATTTCAACATGCCATAGAGGTAACATGATTCAAATATTTATTTACCTTTTTCTTGTTTCAGTCCTCGGTTTAGTATGTAGTTTTATCCCATTGTATATTTTCACATTCTGGCCCACATAGAAATCAAATGCATATCCTCTTTTTTATAATCCTCATTTTGGCAGAAGTCCTTACCCTTCCTTCACTTCACTTTTGCTTTTCCCCCTTCACCATTTTGCCCTTTTGAAAGTCCTCTCATGTCTCTACACATGAAACAGAATTATGAATACCTAATGTCTCCACCTCATTCCTTCTACTCTCTAAGCTTAACCTTATTTTTTCTTTATTTTCTTTTCTTCTGTGTCACTGATATTGCTGAGTGCATTCTCTTTGAACTTGGCCTGGCTCCTTTTTATGCAGGCATGTATGTGACCTACTTTCCGTCTCAACTCTGAACAAAAAAATCTCTCTGGGGTTGGCAGTTTTTTGGGAGTTGAATACTGATGTGCACGGCATGGCTATTTACTGCTTTTATATCAACAAATATTTCAATCCGATGATAAATGTGTGTGTCTCGTAAAATATCCTTTTTATGATTTATGCTTTTATAGCGGCGAATACACAATTTTCACTTTTAACTTGTCTTTCTTTTTTATCGACAAGTCAGTCTATTTTGTTAGACATAAACATTTTTTCTGACCCTTTCAACAGTGACAAACTTCAGATTTTGTCACTAGGCTTGTACTTATTTCATAACTCTTTGTCCAATGGTTTCAATATTATAACAGTTTATGATCATTTCTCCTAAGCCATTACATTTCTTCTGTGAGTTCTCAAATGTATGAATCTGCAAGTATTCTCATTTTATCTCTCCCCAGAAAACCCATCAAAGTGCTCTGCAGGTTCAGCAAAAGGCCGAAGCTCTTCTCCAAGCAAACCACTATGACATGGACATGATCAGAGACTGCGCTGAAAAGGTAATGTGCCTCTCTTAATCTCACGACAAAACTGCAGCATCAAAGGCAGTTAATGTGATCGTTCCTTCAAGACTCTAAAACGTAAATGTTTTGGTCCGTGTCCAGGTGGCAGATCACTGGCAGCAACTGATGCTGAAAATGGAAGATCGACTCAAGCTGGTCAATGCCTCAGTGGCCTTTTACAAGACCTCGGAGCAGGTATATACTAAATAAAATATGTTCAATTACTTTTTAGACATAGCCGTTTTACTGCAATTGCAATAGGTAATGTGGATGTAATAATATGTTGTTTGACCCAGGTGTGCAGTGTATTGGAAAGTCTGGAGCAAGAGTACAAAAGGGAGGAAGACTGGTGTGGAGGAGCTGATAAACTGGGGCCTAACAGTGAAACTGACCATGTTACCCCAATGATCAGTAAACATCTGGAGCAGAAGGAGGCTTTCCTTAAGGTGAGGAGCCTATTTCAAAGGCATGCAAACAAAAATCATATATAAATGGTAAACAAATATAGTAAAACATCTGGTTTTGTTTTGTTGAGTGCTCTATGAAACGGGATGGGAGTTAATAACCTTTCCTCCAATCCTACCTCTACCTCTGTAGGCCTGTACTTTAGCCAGGCGCAATGCTGACGTCTTCCTCAAGTACCTCCACAGAAACAGTGTGAATATGCCTGGGATGTTGTCTCACGTTAAGGCTCCAGAGACTCAAGTGAAAAGTAAGTAAGATTCAGTAATTACAGAAAATGTCTTTGCTTGACCTGGATCTTCAGCACTATACGGTAATAAAACACATGCTCAGATTTACACTAAGTGAATTTTGCATCCTTTTATCAGACATCTTGAATGAGCTGCTGCAAAGGGAAAACAGAGTGCTCCACTTCTGGACCATGAGAAAAAGGCGGTTGGATCAATGCCAACAGTATGTGGTATTTGAACGCAGCGCCAAACAGGTACATGGACTTTTATGTGTACTGCCTTATGATGAGTTGACTGACATGCACAGCATTGTAAAAAAAACCTTTATTGACACATTGCACTGAAATCTACAAACTATATATCAATAAATTGAATCAACGTTAGTGTAGAAAATAATACTAGTGAGCATAACAGAGTTTAGTGGGCTCTTATCGCCCTCTTGTGGTGCAATCATGCCAGTACAAGAAAAGCAGGAACACACCTATGTTAAAATATTAATTGCATCATATGTTACTCAAACTTTTTTCTGTTTTGTTTTACTGCATTTACTTCCCAGAGGTGTGACTACTATTAAATTGATACAATAATGTTATCTGTCACAGTTATACCATGTACTATTGGCATGTTACATTCTGTGTATGAAAAGCGCTTTATAAATAAAGTTTGATTTGATTTAATTTGATACGGAACTGTAGAAAGGCAAAAGACGCACACTGTAAATGTAGATTATGATTATGAATAATTACGGTGCTCAGTTGGAAAAACACTACATGATACTGATGCTTTTAGTTGTTAAAACAAAAACAACTATTGTTTGGAAACTATGTCCAGCATTTACTCAGTGGAAAGCAAAAAAAGTTATCATCATAAGTGACGTGATAGGACTGTATCAAAAGTTCCATAGCGTGAATGTTGTGACCTGATTTCTTAGGCCCTGGAGTGGATCCATGACACTGGGGAGTTTTACCTGTCCACACACACCTCGACCGGCTCCAGTATTCACCACACACAGGAGCTGCTGAAGGAACACGAAGACTTCCAAATCACAGCCAAGGTAAAATGACTTCAGTCAGTTTTCTTTACCACCATAAAAGTGTGTGAACTGATTTGTCTTTGTAATGTTAAGCCTGTTTTGTTATGTGCATTTTTCCCAGTCCAGTGTTTTTCAGTGGGGCCCATCCCGAGGGCACCGTATTGTCTGATTTCCTCTCTGCTGTGTCACTGTTATTGTGTTAGAGAATTGCCTATTGTACCAAGCAACACACTCATCCATACCTTTCTCTCCCCTCTCACATCTACCTTTTGCTCTCGTGCCTCTGCCACTCTGTCCATCTATTTTTCTATCCCCCATCTTTACTGATTGACAGCAAACCAAAGAGCGTGTAAAGTTGTTGATCCAGCTGGCTGACGGCTTCTGTGACAAAGGCCACGCCCACGCCCTGGAGATAAAGAAATGGGTGTCCTCAGTGGATAAACGATATCGAGATTTCTCTGTCCGCATGGACAAATACAGAACTTCCTTGGAAACAGCACTTGGCATTTCTTCTGACTCCAATAAGGCTGTGAGTTGTTTTTGCAAATACAAGACCTTAATGTTGTCAGTAAAATCTAATGGGTGCATTTGCGTGAGATAATGGGCTTTTGAGGAGTTTTAGTAAATTCTGTTTTTGACTTATGCAACTTTCTTTTTCTAATTTTGTCTTTCTAGAGTAAAGATCTTCAATTGGACATTATTCCTGCTAGTGCACCGGGGTCAGAGATCAAGTTAAGAGATGCTGCTCATGAACTAAATGAAGAAAAGAGGAAGTCTGCTCGAAGGAAGGAGTAAGTGATGAGTCACTTAAATTTCCCTATCAGGAAGAATAAAGCTATCTATTAATTAATGTAGTCAGTTAATGTATACAACTCTTTTAATGCTGGAATATTTCACAGCAGCTTTGCACACTGCTGTAGCAAATAGAGTAGATCTACTGTATCTAGTTAACTGATAAATAAGTTGATTCAATGTTGATTTATTTAGATGTAATCTCTATCATTATTGCTGAGCATCATAGCTAAGATCAAGTTAAAATTATGTGTGAGAAAATTCATATTAAAATAACTCTTAAAATAAATTTAAGACCAACTTGTGCATGTCCAAGTTACACCTTTATTTTTTTGTTGAAACATCTTTGCTTTAGATTCATCATGGCTGAGCTGATTCAGACCGAAAAGGCGTATGTTAGAGACTTGCGGGAATGTATGGATGTAAGTGAAAGATCCAATGCTTTTTTCCTACTTTAGTCATTGGCCATTAGTTAAAATTGGATACAAATTACGGTCCCAGGCTTTATATTTAGTTCAAACACGTGTTTGTCTTTGTTTAGACCTACCTGTGGGAGATGACCAGTGGTGTGGAGGAGATTCCTCCTGGCATCGTCAACAAAGAACATATCATCTTTGGCAACATGCAAGATCTCTACGAGTTTCATCACAAGTGAGTAAAGGAGACAAATCCCTTTTACTCTGACAATCTGTTATTTTTTAAAAGTTAATATATTATGTGTTTTGGTATATAGTATTTTCCTTAAGGAGCTGGAGAAGTATGAGCAGCTTCCAGAGGATGTTGGACATTGTTTTGTTACTTGGGTAAGAATCATAACAATTCTATTACATATTAACCAAAAACAAACGCACATTTTGTTTCTTTGTGTTACATGAAAAAACATCATTTGTGCCATGCAGGCTGATAAGTTCCAGATGTATGTGAACTATTGCAAGAACAAGCCAGATTCCACTCAGCTAATCCTGGAACATGCAGGACCCTACTTTGATGTAAGTAAAATAAATGATAAAAGAGTTTTCTGTTTTTTTCTGGTCTTGCTGCTGTGGCCCACAACCAATAGTTCCCAATAATGATATTAAGATTTTAAAATCCAAAGCAAGGCCAACAAATTTAAGTTATAGTGAACTTTTCATTTTGGTAAAAATAATAACAAAATGTATTTATTATGTATTTTTTGGGATGTAAAATTATTTGTTGCATTTTAAACATATTATGTGTTTTGAATCTGATTGCTCTTCTATTTACATTTTTTAATAAATAAATTAATCAGACTTATAGGACACTTAATATGCAAAGAAAAGACGGACATTAAAGACTGAAAGATTTTGAGCAGGTGATTTTTAAGCATTGACTTGAACCTGTTTATTGAGTCCGAGTTCCTGATGCATTGTGTCTATCAGTCTGTTCAAAAAAACATATCTGATGCACTGAAGACAAACTGGACTCACACATGGACACACAAAGACTGGGGCTGCTTAGAAATATCAGCGACGTTGACTGAAAAATACCATACTGGGAAATCACCTGATACCGATATATCACCCATCGCTGAAAATTTGTTTAAAAAACTGATCTTGTGTAAATTGTAAAACTACATTCTCAAATTCCAGGAAATACAACAAAGACATCGTTTGGCTAATTCCATCTCCTCATATCTCATAAAACCTGTCCAAAGAATTACAAAGTATCAGCTTCTCCTCAAGGTATGAAACATTGACATGATTTTAAATGTAACAGCTAAAATGTGTTGATCGTGAAAACAAAACCGATTTCTCTTTGTCTTATGTAGGAGTTGCTGACCTGTTGTGAAGAGGGCAAAGGTGAAATCAAGGATGGTCTTGAAGTCATGCTAAGTGTTCCTAAGCGAGCTAATGATGCCATGCACCTCTCTATGCTGGAAGGTAACACTATTTCATCCTTTCACATACACTTTACTATTTGCATTATGTGAGCTATATCCTGTTTTGTTTTAAAACTGCGTTCTGTCTTTCTCAGGGTTTGATGGCAACATTGACTCCCAGGGAGAGCTGATTCTCCAGGACTCGTTCCAGGTCTGGGATCCCAAGACCCTGATTCGAAAGGGCCGTGACCGACACCTCTTCCTTTTTGAAATGTCTTTAGTGTTTAGCAAAGAGGTCAAAGACTCCAACGGGCGCAGCAAGTATCTCTACAAGAGCAAGCTTTTTGTAAGTAAAAATGAAATATCAAGAGGAAGATCAAGAAAATTTTGGTGTTTTTTTCTTTACTTACAGTTCCTTGTTATAATTAAGATGTGTTCATTTCTTTGACAGACCTCAGAGCTGGGAGTGACGGAGCATGTGGAGGGAGATGCTTGTAAATTTGCCTTATGGATTGGCAGAACTCCAACATCTGACAACAAGATTGTCCTCAAGGTAATATCATTTTATACACACTGTTTTATTTTAAAGATTTTGTTATATTTTTTTTGTCAAGACAGTTGTTGCATGAAAGCGGAGTATAGAGACATGGCAAATGTCAAGGGCTGCACTCAAACCCACAATGTCACAGTGGTAGCAACAACACCAGTGTAACGCATTAACCACTGCACTACTGGCCAGCACCATTTATAATCTGTCTACTGAACATATAGTACAATAAAAACTCGGAGACGGAGATGGCATTAAACAGTCCACTTCACACACTTTCACGTGCATATTCTAAAGTGTCAGGGTAAATTTTATTGCTACAGCACATTTGCAACAACATTAGCTGCCCAATCAAGCTGTATTGCAATTGTCAGAGAAATTGCCAAAAAGTCACATACTAGGAATATGCTTTGGCTGTTTGGTGCAAACAGATGCCTGTGTGTAATAATATTAAAATACACAAAAAATATTTAAAAAGACATAAAAATGAAAAATGGGCATCTAAAGTAGAATAATCAGAATCAGAACAAAACTCAACAAATGTCATTGCCAGTGAACAAAAATCACGAAAATCAGTGATATGGTGCAACATAAAACAATGGGTACTGCTAATTTAAAAATAAAGTAAAATATTAAATAAGAAAGGCATGCATAATATTACAAGGTATTAGAAATATTTGAAAAAATGAACTTGTCTAAATATAAAAACACAATAAACAATGTAGAGTATCAAAGTGAAGTGTCAAAAATAAAATTAAATAGACTTGATCTAAATACAGAATATATGGGAAATGCAGAAATTTTCCAATGAACAAGTTTCACTTGTCTTGTAAGTACTATTGAATAGTTAAGAATCCTTGTCCAGTGCCGTCTTTGCACAGCTTCCGCCAAGTTGTTCGCACATAAACCAGAGTGACTCCATATCGTCCACCCACTGCTCAGTCCTACATCTCATCTCTGTTCAGCCAAGAAAGTTCAGTCTATGAAGGAGGCGGTGTGTTACTTTGTGCTACTTCTTTACTCATCATGCAGCAGCATTAGCTTAACACTCGATGGGTCATATTCCATACTTAAACAACCACACCAACAGTGAGTCACTACAAGCTGTTTTGCTAGATTTTATGCATAAAATCACTGAAATCATATACAGAGAGAGGGGAACTGCAAATTAGATGATTCTTTGATGATTTGATGGATGATTTGTATCTTATGTAACTGTTGCGTTGCCTCGACATTAATAGTCGCTAATTGAAGAAGAAAGGAAAAGCTTGTGAGACAACGAATGATGCATACTATATTTACAAATCAGAGAGCGCTTTCATTAGAGCAGCACTTTGCAAATTGTGTCATTGACTGTTGTCATTTTGATTATGCCAAAATACGGCTGTTTGTCTGAAGTGCTCACTTCAAGGATCAAAGCACTCTTCTGTGACCTGGTTGGGGTCATAAAATCATTAGTGTGGATTAATTTAGCAGTTTTTGTTTTATTGCGATCAGGGACCATCTGTGTTTAATGATATTATAAAATCCTATGTTGTGTCTTAGGCCTCGAGTTTGGAGAACAAACAGGACTGGATCAAACACATCCGGGAGGTCATCCAAGAACGGACGGTCCACCTGCGAGGGGCACTGAAGGAGCCCATTCACATCCCCAAAGCTACTGCCACGAAGCTCAAAGGCAGACGGTAGGCACACAATCTACATAAAAACTATATATTTTAAATGTAATTACATCTATTCAGGTATTTAAATTAAGTACTGCTTTTGAAAATGTTTACATAGAGAAAACAAAAGTGTTTTCCATTAACTGTAATGTCTGTTTACAGGGATGGAGAGGAACTGGACAGTCAGGGAGATGCCAGCAGCCAGCCTGATACCATCTCTATAGCCTCACGCACGTCCCAGAACACACTGGACAGCGATAAGGTAAAACATTTAGTACACAACACTGCGTTAATCAGATCCAATTTTAAATAATATTACAGGATGTCACCAATTCTAATGCATTGTATATTTAATCAAATGCAAAGCATTTGAAAGTTACACTGTTATGCCATCACAAACTGACGCAATCACTGAAGCTGTAAACTATGTTGGTGCAAGTATCTCGCCACTTCCTGTTGAAGTGCCTGATTGTTTTTGTGAGGAAGAGGCCATCTGACAGAGCTTTAAACAGTGTGTGTGTGTGTGTGTGTGTGTGTGTGTGTGTGTGTGTGTGTGTGTGTGTGTGTGTGTGTGTGTGTGTGTGTGTGTGTGTGTGTGTGTGTGTGTGTGTGTGTGTGTGTGTGTGTGTGTGTGTGTGTGTGTGTGTGTGCGTGCATGCGTGTGTGTGTGTGTGTGCGCGCGCGTGTGTGTGTGAGAGTTTGTTTATGTGTGTTATCTCTATTGGACAGAGAAATAGAATCTCAGAATCTCACTGGAAGTGAGGATAGTCGGCAGTGGATCTATCTGGTATTAGCGCGACAGAAGGCCTGTCCTCCTACGCTCAGCATGAGCCACTGAAAGCGCACAAGCAAAAAAAAGGCATTTCTATAGTTTTACTCTTCTAAATATACACTGTATAAACCAAAAAGTGGTTGTCTCCTGGACTGGACGCCTTTATTGTAAATGGAACAATATATTTGTCTCTATTTTTGAAACACGTGATTAAAACATATTGTTAGACATTCAAGGGTGATGTGAATTCTAAATTCAAGTACCAAGTCATGTTTGATTCATTGTCAATTTTGTTCAATTTGTCCGCAAGTCATAAATGAGATTATGTATTTTGACATTTTTTATCACTTAATAAATACTTGATAGTGAATAACGGTTAAATTAAAATGCCTGTTTGTTCAAAGCCACCTGCTTGAACGTTTTCAAAGGTCCCTTGTTCCCCTCTTTTATGGCTTACACACATGGCCAAACATTTAGTTGCATGTGCAAACACAAACTGAGTGTGTCATCCTCACTTTCTGAATGCCTCCCTCTATGTCCCCGTGTGAGGCGGCTCTGTTAGGAGTCTCATTCAGAAGGCAGTGACACTGGCACAGTTGTCGAGTGTGTGGTTATTATGTCTATGGCCAAGTGTGTGTTTCTGTGTGTGCCGCTTTTAATGAGTGACTTGTGTTGTGCGCTCAGCCTCCCACGCTCCTCTGCGGAAGATGCTCGTCTGTATGTCAGGGAGAAGAGCACAGTTTTGATTGCTCACAGCTATCGATCTATAACTTTAAACCTGGAGTGGACTAAAAAACAGTACAATTGTGTACATGGATTGAAAACAACAAGAGGAGCTTCAGAATGAAAGGAGATTATGCCATAATGGATTGAGAATATTTTCAAGAACTTTTACAACCTTTACAGGAACTTTACCAAAATCTTATTTTTACCTACTGCATGCGCATTCTGTGATTTGGGACCACCAAAGTGGATTGCTGTTGTTAAATTGTTTAGCTCTGTGGGCACTACCCGCAATGAGGGAGTGGAAAACAATGGAGAGGTTGGAGGACAAGTCAAACCCAGTGGCTCAGCTCCTCAGCTCTCTGGCTTTACCACATTACCAGAGGGTATGTCAACAATGTCGCTGCTGTGGCACTTTAGATTTATTTATATACATTGTTTAGTTAAGTGAATTTGTTATTTATTTTGGACGGTTCAAATTTCTATGGATGTAAACATCCAAAGGAATGACCACTGACCTTTGAATATACAAATCTGTTTTTATCAGTTTTGTGTATTTCTAGTGTACGTACCAAGTTGAGATGTCACAAGATCAAATTTTAATGTTACAAATGCTGTGAAAAGAACTATCACGATTTTACGTTTATTCGCAATTCTTGACAGTGTTATCTAACAGTGACATACTTTATTTTCTTACATTTGCATTATCTAATTCATTCCCTCTTCTCAGGTATGTTACCAGCTTTATGAAATCAAACTTGTAAATGATAATGTAATGTTAATGTGACATGCACAAACTGATCAAAACCCCTTTACCTTTACTTTATTTAGAGCACAAATTGATTGAAATTACTTAATTTTGCTTTTAAAATGGTCACGATTATCATTTAGTCAGTTTTTGCTTTCATATTGTGACCTGACTAATAATGATTATTGATTCATCCTTTTCACCAAGCTCATAATTGTCTTATATTTAGTTTAATGTGTGTTTATCTGCTCATGTAAGTATTATTTTTCTGTGCATATCCATTGTAAAGTAGTCACATGTGGAACAAGAATAGCTGAAAGAAACGTGAGAGAGGGGTGAGAACCTGCATCTCCTTTATTTATCCCAGACGGTCTTTAATGGGGAGTAGGCAGTGTGCTGTCAGATGGTTGGAGTGTGGAGTGTGGAGTGAGAGTGACGTTTGTTGAGCTGTGAGAATGAGTCACTGAGTAGCAATGTATGCACTTTTGGAGTTATACTTAAAGAGAACTTTATGCAACATAACACAAACAATTAATACATTTTAGTGTGCATTTGTGGCATTTAACTTTTTTTATTGATACTACATTTAAAACTATTTTAAATCATAATAGAACATATGAATATGTTGAACAAGCAATCGTAAAACCTCTCGTTCGCTGCTGACCCTGTTTTTTTGTCTTTTCTCCAGTTGTCCGGCGGCTGTGAGTTGACCGTCGTGCTACATGACTTTGTGGCGACTAATGGGTCCAGTGGTGAGCTGACGGTTCGCAGAGGGCAGACAGTGGAGGTCCTAGAGAGACTGCATGACAAGCCCGACTGGTGCCTGGTCCGCACCACTGACCGCTCCCCGGCCCAGGAGGGCATCGTACCCTGCTCCATGCTCTGCATTGCACACTCTCGCTCCTCTATGGAGATGGAAGGCCTCTTCAACCACAAAGGTAGTACCACTTTAGTACAAAATAGTTTAATGAATATCTAAATTTTCTCTTATTTCTATTTAGTTAATGTTGAATGGTACTGATGTTTCAACTTCCAATAGAATTAACAACTCCCTCACCCCTTAATTAACAACTCCCTCTGTTAGCTGTGACTAACAAGATTTTTTTGCTGTTTAAAAACAGAGCATTAGTGACCTATGAAACCTTAATTTCACACTTTGCAGCTGTTGTGACAGCACTTTCTCTGTGTCTGTGTTTCCATTAAACAGTGGAAAACTGCTTAAGAGGAAACTCTCTGTAATGACTTTAAATGAAGTGTCTCTACCCACTGGAGTTTAGCAGGTAGCAACATGTCTATCTACTTTAACTAACATAGAATATTAAACAACTCTGTAAGGTACTGCTCTCAGGGAATTGCTCTGGGAACACGTAGGATAGATGGATTAAACACCTTTAGTCTTCAACAAGTGTATAAAAGTACACCATGATTGTAAGGATGTTTTAGATCATGATAATAAAATCCTCACTCACATGCCAGTGTCGAATGTTATAAATCAAACGCAAACTCAGCAGACCAATTGTCAGGATACCACTCACTCTCAGATAAATACAGGTGGTTGGGTCACGATGGGCAGCTCACAGAAAAAGCGGTGATCACAGTGAACTAAAACATTTACATTT
The DNA here is from genome assembly GCA_019453435.1 of Rhinogobius similis. NCBI lineage: Eukaryota > Metazoa > Chordata > Actinopteri > Gobiiformes > Gobiidae > Rhinogobius > Rhinogobius similis. The sequence continues at coordinate 20,533,972 of CM033626.1, read as the reverse complement.
AGTAAGATGTGAATGTCTCTTCTTCAACACCTCATTAATCGTTGCTGTTTTTGTTAGCTCGTCTAATTAGAAAGAGTGGGCGCATTGTACTTGTTTCTATGGCAATATCGGTTATAAATATTTTTCTTGCTTAAGTTCTTGAAGAGAGAAAATCTATTTGCGTTTTAAAACTACAGGATGCATCAAAGATTGCAGCAGCAGAAGGAGAAATTGATGGGAAGAAAATATACCACTTCATCCTCATCATTTCTGTTTTTGTCAGTGTTGCTCTTGTAGTTAGTCAGGGATAAGCAGTGACTGTGCTTAGAGATTCATGCCGCAGGGGTTTCTCAGGGGGATTTTTTTTTTTGTTTCGCTGACCAACTGGTCCATACCACAAACTTTGTCTTGGGCTTAGATGGATAAATGAAAATCCCTGCTGTGTCTTCTAAGCATGGGCTGTTAAGGACAAATGTTCTTGGGAAAGGACTTGTATAGAATTGTATAGACATTGTGCTCTATGGCAGCATTCAGCACATGCCAAGTGTTATAATGCGGTTGCTGCTTCTTTGCCAGCATTGTTGCTCAATTTAGAACATGCTCAAACCTATATCAGAATTTACTGTATTTTATTATAAATACATTTTGCCCATAAGTTAATTGATTAGCGTTAGAGCCAGTTTTCTCAATTCAGAAGCTGACAAATTTGTCTTCTATAGGTGACCCTTTTTAGTGTATGGAAATTGCGTCTAACTGTCACATTCAATAAAAAGGCAAGAAATTCCCTTCAAGCTCTTGAAAACAGGTTTTGCTGGCTGTTCTATGCCATTAAACAGATAGGAGCAGCTGTTAAATAGATATGCAGATTAGTACAAGACTTCATCATTGTGCATGAGTGTGTCCTCACAGGAAGAATCACTGCCAAACAGCTTTCTTTAAAGAAGCCACAGTCACATCCAAACAGGAGACTCTTTGTGCATCCACCACGTAAGCTCCTCAAAACTATAAGAAAATGTATATACACCCAATGGCTATCATGAAATTCAAATGTTCTCCAGATTTTCCAATAGCACACACTTTGCTGGAAGCATCTGTCAGATTTCATAACCCTGTCGATATTTATGGAAAGCCTTTTGTAGAGCAAGTTGTGTGCATCCTAATGCCTGTGTAATATGCGCCACCCACTCAAACTGAGTGGGTGCCTCTACAAAGTGTAATACGGTACATGGGCTGCATGTTTCCTGACGTCCCCCTCTCCGTTGCGAAGAGAGAGGCGCGGTGGAGGCTTGCCCAGTATCCACACATGCTGGAGCTCACTCAGGAGGCAGGGAGAGAGGAGCAGTGTTCCAAAACACACAAGCAACACAGCCTGCTTTACAGTTTTTGATCTGGACTTCCTCAAACTGGAATTATATTTTGAGGATTTCTTTTCCTTGTGGAGATGCTCTAAGGATTTGCTTTGTTATTGCCCGTTTTCCTAAATCGTGGAATGTAAATGACATGGCTCGTGGAATTGAATCATTGGTGTCTTTAAACCCATTTTGTCCAATGAGTACTTCTCAGGCGGGGCACTCTGATAACTGCAAGTTTTGGCTGTTGGACTTGGGTAGGTGCTAACACATTTGTCTCAACATGCTGCTTTCTTGTAAAACTGCTGTCTAAAAATGAATGTAAGCATTGACATTACATGAGTTTCACAATACACATACAGGGTCCCATTGTACCAAGATTACCAAAGGCAATATTAATCAGTTTTGGATTATGACCTCGTATTAAAGCAATATTCAGATTGTTCTGTCATCTGATGGGTTTTCAATGATAGTGACAAGATTACACTGGTAAATCTGGCTTACAATTGATCTTTACTGTATATAGGAGCCATGAATTGTTTTCTATCTGTAAATCCCCATATGATTCTTATGATTGTGTAGCTCTATAGTGAAAAAATAGCAGGTGGTCTGTTCTACACGCTTTGATTGTGAGTGTTAAATCCTCTTTTGCAAGTCTGCATTACAAATCAGGATACTCCTGAGCTTTCCCACACCCAATGTACTCTCCGACAGTTATAGCACTTTCCAAAGTCATGTTTGTATCTGTATTTGTAGCACTCTTCCCGGTCCGAGATAAGACCACACGAAAGATGCTCCCCTGGTGACACCTCTGGAATGTCAGGCATGCCTCTGTGCAGCGCCCTGGACTTTTGGGATCACTCCAGTTGTGCCGCCGCCCCTCCTCATTTTCCCTCCTATTCTGAGACGCAGGCTACACATTGAGTTGTAAATCTTGCATGTTCAACACAGTAGCATGAATAGACACTGAATGAATTATGGTCTTAGGCTTGTAAATTAGTATCGCTTGATTGTGCTACGGGGGTTAGTTCAGTGACTTTATTTGGTCACATTGATTCTTTTCAGAAATTTGACTGGAGACTGAGTTTTATTAAGAGTCTAGACATGAGATTAGACCTTTTATCTTGTGCCCACTACATTAGTTGTTGTGACATATTTACGACAGGGTTAGTCGCAAACATAAGATAAAGCTTCTGCATGTAATTCTTTAATATAGATTGGAAGTGGTCAAAATGTTTGTTTTTTTCTTCAATATTAGAAATATATTAATTTTCTGCACAACATACACCATAGTCATGCACTACTCCTCACCTGTTCCTGTGGCGTCTTCACAATGAAGTGCCTGCAGAGATAAAGGTCAGAGGCCGCGACATATGTATGTCCATGTGTGTCTTTAGGGTTATTTTCCACCGAGGGGAAATGTGTCAAGGCTATTGACCCCATGTTCAGCCCATTTACACTTGTATTAGCGCGGCCTCTCTAGGTCTAAACAGGCTCAGCTTGAATAATTCTGAATGATTCCCCCTTGTAAAACAGTGTAATTTATGGAAGAAAAATACACCTTAAGAGTTGTTTTATATATTGCCTATAATGATGGTGCAATAATTGTACAAAAACTGTATTTCTTTCTCTTGCAAATGAATGTTCACTGCAGAAATTGCAGTTATTATGTGTTGTTGTAATGCCCAACATCTCAGTATTTCATATTTTTCTGAAAAATCTGAATATTTGTCTCTGAAAAAGGAATTACTGTCTCCATGCTTGTAGCATGACTGAAACATTCCAGAGTAGTTAAGTAATAAGTGGTTGTGAATGTTTTTCATTAAACAGAGAAATGGATCAGGCAGGTAAAACTTACAGCTCTTATGAAATCTTAACTAAATAACAAGGTTGCATGCAAACACTTGTGCTCATCAAACTATTGTGGAACATGACAGCCCAGCTCTCCACATTCCTAATTGTCTTTAAATGGGCTCCCTGGATCAAGCTCTATGGGTCATGGGGGGAAAAAATCACAGATTGAAATAGACTAAAGAGTTGTGCACAGTTATGAATCAGGTGATGATGATGATGTGATTCCAACCATATTCTCTCCCAGGTTTAAAACAGCCTGAGGAGAAACTATGGCTTTCCTCCAAACAGTGCAGAAAACACATGCTTTGTATCAGTGAGGTGCAGTAAAAATAAGTCTCCCAGAGGCTGACACAACATTCACACGCACAGCACATTTGTGAGTGAGTACATACACAGTCAACTGTTTGAAAACTTTGATTCACAAACACACTTGTTGACAACTCTTCTGGTCACATAGTTTAATCTGTAGCAGCTGCTTTGTTGTGATGACACTTTATTGAGTTGTATAAAATAATAATTCTGCAGAAGTTTTTGACAATTTGATGGAATATAAACATTTGAGATTGAATTAATGCTAAATTATGCTAAATTATTCTGCTCTTAATTCTTTGTTTTTCAAGTCCAGAATATTGTTTCTCAATTGTTTTCTCTTTTTTCAGCTTTTCAGCTTTTTTCAGGATAAAACTCAATGATATTATACAAATATATTTTTGCTTAGATGGTTATGAAACTAGGGCAGATATCAGCCATTTTATTGCTGTTAACCTCCTTGAACTTTGACTTGTACCAATGTAAAGGTCTTTCCCACGCTGGTAGTGTGGTCTCAGAGTTGGCGTTATGTTACACTGCCATCCCACGAGATGTACAGATTCCTTTTGTTCATACTGTAATTGTTCTATTTATTGAATGTTTTTATTATAATATATATACTTATAATGTGAAAGCATAGGCTCCCTGGCAAATTGTTATCTTAAGATTTCTAATATAACCCTGCTTGTGCCTGGATATTTTTTATTTTATTTTATATTTTTTAACTCTGCTTCTATTGATTATTTGAAAAAAGAAATATCATGCTTCTCAGGGACAGTATTCTTGTGGCTTTTTGGTATACCCCCAGTGACTAATGAAAAGTGGACATTTTTGGCCCAACAAACGAATTTATGATGTGAGCGACACTTTCTTTATCTGTTCATTATATAAATGCCCATTGTCTTTTTATTATTTTCATACTTCTCCATCTTAAAACAAACCGCAGCATTCCTCCTACTGATTCCCAAAGGATCACTGTGAGGGGGAGGCCAGTAAGACAACAAGATGCACACACATGCATATTATATCTTCTGGCTTTTCTCTTATAATCCTTGTTTGATTAAATGTTAATAGATGGTGTTTCATTTTAATTATGTTTATGGTCAGTAAACTGTATAAATCTGTTTGTTTGTTTATTATCTATCACACTGAGATGCGAGTTATATTCAATTATCAACTTTTGTTACTTTTATTTCTGTAAATGTCCAGTATTTTTCCATATTTATGACACTACACCACAAAACTTGTATTTATTATTATTATTTTGATTGCTACTTCAGATTATAAAGACGATAAATCTGTTGAAACGCAGCAATTATAAACTTTGGTACCGTTTTCTTTCCAGATACGCTGTCAGTATCCAGTAATGATGCCCTTCAACCTGGCTCCAGTCACACCTTGGGTCCACACAGTTCCCCTGGTCCAAAGCGTCCAGGGAACACTCTCAGAAAATGGCTGACCAGTCCGGTGCGGCGGCTCAGCTCTGGTAAAGCAGACGGACATGTCAAGAAGCTCGCTCACAAACACAAGAAGAACCGCGAGGGAGCCAGAAAGAACATGGACACCATCCCAGGATCGCAAAAGGATTCAGACGACAGCGCAGCCACTCCACAGGACGAGACCCTTGAGGAGGTGGGAATTTAATTAATGGATTGAATGAACCCGAAACATGCACAATAGGAATAATCCTCCAACTAACAGTTCTAACCAGGCCTAGCTCAAGAGTGTTGGTCACTTACTGTTCATGACAGCAGCAGCACTGAAGGATGGGTCAAATGCAGGAGACAAATATCTCTTATTTCATATTTGTTATTTACATACTGCATAACAAACATCCAACCCACTACCAAACCTTACTGCATCACTAAGCATTAGTACTAGCTGACATGAACTGTACAAGTGACATACTTGGATAAACATTTATTTATTTATTTGGCAACACTTTAGATTAAGGTTCCTTAGTAAACTATTTGTAATGCATTAATAAGCACTTGTTATGTGTTTATAAGCACTTACAAGCATTTACAAGCATTAATCACATGATTATCAAAAAAAATATATAGTAATCTTCTTATTGATGTTCTGTACATGCGGTTTATTAAGACATACATGTTTTTGAATATTGTGGTGTGTGATAGAAACCCCTAAGTTTGACAGCAAATAGCTGCAAATAGCTGTCAAACTATACACAGATGCGCTACGTGTATGAATGTATATATTGGAAAAATAAAATAGAAAATCAAGGGTATCAGCACTCAGCAATAAAGTTCACAGTTAATTAGTTAAGTTTGAGTTTTCATTCTATTATTTGTAATAAAATAAAGCATTATGCATTTACTCAAGTGTGTTCCATGTGATACTAACACTTGCTGTTTGTTTTTCCAGCGTATGCGCAATGAAGGCCTGAGCAGTGGCACCCTGTCGAAGTCTTCGTCATCAGGCATGCAGAGCTGTGGAGAAGAGGAGGGAGATGAAGGAGCAGACACTGTTCCTCTTCCTCCTCCAATGGCCATCCAGCAGCATAGTCTTCTGCAGCCAGACTCACAGGATGACAAGGTGAGTCACAACTGCTCTGACGGGCAAACAAAACCAACAAATCAACTAATCAGTATTGACTGATATACATGATGCACTACACTGGATCGGCAGTCACATTTTTGTTCCAGTCCTTAAAACAGTTCCCTTATTCATATAGCTAGAAAAGATGAGGAAGCAAATGATTAATAGGATCTATGTAATCAAATATAAAACACCTAAACCAGGGGTGTCCAAACTATGGCTCAAGGGTCAAATATGACCTTCAGACCAATTTTTGTTGATCCTCAAACATCCATATGTTTACCATTACAACCTCAATGAAAAACTTTAATTGTTAGTTCAGATCCATTGATAATGTTACAAACACCATGAAGGGTGGCTCTGTCAAAATTGTATGTTAAATGCACCTGTATTTGAGTTTGGATCTATGGACTGTGGACTGTTGACCGCTGGTCCTATATGCGACCCTTAGTGGAAAAGGTTTGGACGCTCCTGGCTCAAACTGATCAATATCGTACAAAAAAACCTTTAGATATATAAATATTACTATTATTCATCATGCATTTTTTTTTCACTTGAAAATAAATAGACTGGCGTCTAATTGGTTTTCTCTTTTCTTCTTTCTTTTTAAATGTGGCATGCTCCTACTTATAGCATTACGTTGATTTCTGTTCTGCCTCTATTCTCTCCCAGTTTCCCTATCTCTCCATGTGAAAACACTTAAACTGCCCCTCTTCACATTTGATTTAATATTTAATTTGCCTTTTTCCCGTCTATCGTTCACTAACTAAATGTCATCCTCTTGAGTGTAATGACTTGCCTGTTGCTCCAGTGAATACTCCATTCATGTTACTGCCGTAGCCCTGGGTTCATTGGGCTGAATGGAGTAGTTCCATTCAGTCTTCCTCTTCAATGGAGTATCAAGCAGCACAGTTTAAATGCTATATATAAAGCTTGTGTTTAAGGATCACAAGCATTGTCTTTAACCAAATCATACCCTACAACCTCTTCTTTCCTGGGAATCTGTTATTGGCCCTTAAATAACCCTTTTATTAGGGAAATAACACCTACCAAGTCCTCATGTTTGGAAATTTGATGTCCACACTTCCAAATGGTGAGCCTTGACTGCTTTTATGAGTGACATATTTGATTTTGTGACACTATCAACACAGACATGTTTAATTTGTCCCTAACCTTGTATTGTTACATTTGTATTACATCTTACTATTCTTCTTTAGACTGCATCTCGCTTGTCTGGACGACCCAGCAGCTCAGAAACACCTAGCGCCGCCGAACTGGTCAGTGCCATCGAGGAACTTGTCAAGAGCAAGATGGTAAGACTTGAGTTGTGTACAGAGCTCACAAGTACAGGAGAAAGTGGCAGATTTTGTACTAAAGTCAATTGTCACTCGTGTTGTTGTTACAGAGTGGCGTCTCATGTCTAACTAGTCATCAGCTAAGTCTCTGAGTCATACTGCCAGCTGTCCTTTGTGCACTGCACTCAAAGCCACCACAAACTTGCCCATAGGCCTCAGTAAATATCAAATTAGCTTTAGTCTCTCACTTTTAAGGTAAATATATTGGCAATGAGTGTGAAGAATGGTAGCTCAAATACAACGGGTAGATTAAAGTAGTATTTATTAATATATGTAGTGTTTGACAAGGGGTTGATCCCACTACTACATGCCTATACCCATCTATGCCTGTACCCATCTATGACCCTGAACTGCAAAAAAAAAAGAAAAAAAGATGTCAACTTTAAATAGATTTATTGTATATTACATTTGTCAACATTGTTTTGCATATGTTGTATATTAATTTAATATATGTATTTGCTTTTGATCAACATAATTCATTGATGGACGCAGATGACTTTTTGCATTTATTTTAATTCATGGTTTAAAAAAAAAAAAAAGATTTCAAAGATACTCATCTGGACATTAGTTTTAGACATCAAGACGTGTCGACTTCCATCTGAAAGTCATTTCCAATCTGATGGAAATGGTTTTAGCAGCTAATTCTCTCATTCTCACCTGAGCTCAAATTAGAGGTAGGACTGAAACTTGCCCTTGTAAGCTTCCCTCTCACAGCTTGGATCATTAAGACCAATTGAGGTCAGACCATCTTTACCTCAGAGCTGTCAAGAACCTCATTAGCATTTGAGTAGTTTGATATCTCTCAAAGCAAAGCAAAAATACAAGAGACAAAGCAACAAAACTTTTTTTTTGTCTTCAAACGTGTGTTATGGGGCTTTTAGATGAAGGTGCACAGACACATTTTTAACCCAAATTTGATAGCGTTCTGTGTTAATAAAGTCTTGTACAGTGGTTGTTTGGTTCCTTCAATGTAATGCTCATTGCTGCCTTCTTCACTGCCAATAGTACAATACACTACATTACCTGTTTCTGTCTTAATGTGTTGATTGGTTCAAGGTACAAAGGAATGTCACATTTTTAGACAGACTAGACACATATTTCCTCTAGGTTTTGTTTCCCTTTTGTCGTGTTTTTTGGCTCTTTGTTGAAATACTATTTAGGGTATCCACAGACTGAGAAAGTATTCTGGACCTTTTGTGTGAGGACGGGATGAATTTGGTGTCAGTGTAATTAAAACTGACACTTTTAATGCAGTAGGTCTTCTTTCTTAGCTTTCTTAACCTTGTGTGATATTTTTTAAGTCACTGGAGGATCGTCCCAGCTCACTGTCCGTGGAGCAGGGCGACAGCAGTTCCCCATCATTTAACCCCTCTGACAACTCGCTCCTGTCCTCTTCTTCGCCCATTGATGAAGTTGATGAGCGCAAGTCTGGCTTCCTCAAAAAGAGACAGTAAGCTCAACGTTGTTTTCAAAATGGCATTCATGCATTTGAACCAACCTGATGTTTGTTCATTTTTTTCACATAGTTATGTGCTACTGGAGCTGGTGGAGACAGAGAGAGACTACGTCAGGGACTTAGGATCAGTGGTGGAGGTAAAACAAAAAATAAATGACAATGATGATTTTTCAAAAGTAGCGTGTCAATTAGTGATTTTTTTTTTTCTAATTTCAGGGCTACATGAGCCGTATGAAAGAGGAGGGAGTCCCAGATGACATGAAAGGAAAAGATAAAATTGTGTTTGGAAACATTCATCAAATTTATGATTGGCACAAAGAGTATGTTGGATATTTTATACTTTTGCCCTACACAAATTGTTATTACTTCAATTATTAATATAACCCGTAAGTATTTAACCAATCATGTTGTTGTTTTTTCTGCAGTTTTTTCTTGGGAGAGCTGGAGAAGTGTCTAGAAGATCCTGACCGATTGGCACAATTATTTGTCAAACAGGTTGGCTTGCCTATTTATTTATTCAGTTTTATGTTTTAAGTGCTATATTCATCTAAATGCAATCTATTGTTCCTTTTGCTGCAGGAGAGGCGGCTACACATGTACATTGTATACTGCCAGAACAAGCCTAAATCTGAGCACATAGTATCTGAATACATTGATACTTATTTTGAAGTAAGTCTTTCCTCAGTTTTATTTTTGTGAGGTATTTGTAGCTTTTTATCTCTAATCTCTCCTTAAAAATAGGACCTTAAACAACGATTGGGCCACAGATTACAGCTCACTGACTTGCTTATCAAACCAGTACAGCGCATTATGAAATACCAGCTCATACTGAAGGATATTCTAAAGGTTTCGAAGAAGGCTGGTGTCGACACAATAGAGTTAGAGGTAATTAAACATATTTTTGCTGCTACCGTCTAGTTTAGTTCTCTGTGCTTCTCATAAATTGTAATCACAATGTCTCCCTGACTTTTCTGTACATTTTTAGAAAGCTGTGGAGGTCATGTGTGTTGTCCCCAAGCGCTGCAATGACATGATGAATGTTGGCCGTCTTCAAGGCTTTGATGTGAGATTTTTTTTTCTTTTTTCCACATACAACGATTTTGTTAGATAGCCATTGATGTACAGTTGCCACAACAAATATTGAGCTGGCTATTGGTTTTACATGGCTGGATTTATGTTTGTTTAGGGTAAAATAGTTGCACAGGGCAGATTGCTCCTCCAGGACACTTTCATGGTTTCAGACCAAGATGGAGGACTCTTATCCAGAATGAAGGAGAGGAGAGTCTTCCTGTTTGAGCAGATTGTTATCTTTAGTGAACCCCTAGACAAAAAGAAGGGCTTCTCATCTCCTGGCTACCTCTTCAAGAACAGCATCAAGGTCTGTGCTCTGGATGTTTTTGAAATATTTTTGTTATTGATGACTTTTCATGATCCTTTCTTCCTTTACTCTCTTTAGGTGAGCTGCTTGGGTCTGGAAGAAAACACAGATGACCCCTGTAAGTTCACACTGACTTCCAGATCTTCCAGTGGCAGCATTGAGAGGTTCACGATCCACTCTTCCAGCCCTGGAGTCAGTCAGGTCTGGGTGCACCAAGTCAGCCAGATCTTAGAAAACCAGCGCAATTTCCTCAATGGTAAGAACAAAATATAACCATACACACACACATATAGAGGGAATGACATATGTATATGAATAAACCTGTTGTTGCTGTTAAGGATTAAGGAAGTGAAAAAAATAATCTGTCTATATTATGGTAAAGACAACAATTACAACATAGAAAGATGGATAACATGTAGATAATGTAATAATCTATTGTAATATTTGTACTGTTGTACCATTTTGGCAGAAAAACATTCAGAAATCCCTGTTTTGAACGCACAGATTAACTTTATATTACTCTCTCATGGCTTTACTGTAGCTCACAAAGCAGACAGAGGTGTAGAAATGAAGCAATACTTTGGGTTCCACTCATAATGAGGCTGATTAAAGAATAACTTGCACTTGCCTCTTAGTTGTATGTATTTATTATGTACTTGTTAGTCAATGTTTAATAACTTCTGTTCCCACAGCTCTGACCTCCCCCATAGAGTACCAGAGGAATCACGTGGGTGGTTCAAGTGGTCCGCCCAGCAGTAGCAGTGGTAGCGGGGGTCACGCAGGAGGCAGCGGTCCCAACAACACATCCAACATGGGCGGGGGCGGCGGTGGAGGTGGCTCTGGAGTAACTGGAGGAAACTCTCTCTGTGGTCCTCGCACTCGACCCTCTCGCATCCCACAGCCCTCGTCCCGCCTGCCCCAGCCCGTACACCACCACCACCATCCGGGCTCCGAGGGGCCCGACAGATCAGCAGGTATGTGGTCCAATAGCCCACCTCAGACCCTCCCCTCTAACCCTTTCCTAGAGACTAATGGAGAAGTATCAAAAGCGGAGGGTCAAAAAATGGAGACAGTTGATGTTTGTGGAGCCAACAGTAATAACAGCAACAGAGTATCGGGCAGCACTGATGCAGGAATTCGACAAGGAGGAGGTGGCGAGGATGTCCCAAAACCTGCTGCTAAACCTCAAAGAGCAATTGCACCATTGAACTTATCCCTCAAAAGCCCTCGAGTGGGAACAGTGGCCCCTATGATGTCTCAGTCCATGGGAGGGAAGGAGTCACCAGCAAGCCCGGCCCATAAAGGTAACCCATTCTGGGCTGTGGTGCCTCCGGTGGTGTCCCCTTCTCCAGCAGGACGTCCGGCTTCCTTTTCTTTCCCAGGAGAAGGAGACAGAGGCTGCACACCTCCTCATCGCCACTCCAATCACAGTAAAGACATTGACCGGATGAGTACCTGCTCCTCCACCAGTGAGCAGTCCATACAATCCACTCAGAGTAATGGGGTAAGACCTTCGACCCAAGTGGGGCCAAACGAACTAGAAACTAACTCCGCCTTCACTGTTCCTTTGGTGGACACAACTTCACTGCTGGCTTGAGTCACTACTTCTGCTGAAGATTAACACATTTGTGGACTAACTGTATGTGAAAGTGAGGGCTCTTCTTGGATGTACTAACAGTGTAGACAAGAACTACTGTCGTCTGTCGTCTTTGATATGCATTACAGTTAAACTAATTGACACTGTAATTGCACATACTATCTTTAGGCAACATTTTCTTCAAACAATCTCATTAATCTTATATATCTTGTTGTCTCATGTTATAACTTTGCGTAATTTGCCGTTTCCTGAATGAACATTTTCTGCTCCTTTTTAACTACTGTCCTTTCATTGTTGACAGCGTGGGCTTTCTAATTTGTTTGGAAAAAAACACACATTTTTCTGATCTGCATGAGTGAAGGGATTTTTTTTTTTTTTTTTTTTTTTTGCAAAACTGTTCACAAATGTAGCATTGTGCCAGAATCAGTACTGTTCATGCCTATACATGACCTTATAACCTGGTTTAGGTTTACTGATCTTATTTTCTGTTTCCTGGACAGAGTGAAAGCAGTAGCAGCAGCAGTGTGTCCACCATGTTGGTGACCCAGGACTATGTGGCAGTGAAGGAGGATGAGATCAGTGTGGCGCAGGGCGAGGTAGTCCAGATTTTGGCCAGTAACCAACAGAACATGTTCCTGGTTTATCGAGCAGCCAATGAGCAGAGCCCCGCTGCTGAGGGCTGGATACCTGGCTATGTCCTGGGACATACTTCCTCCTCCACCACACCTGAGCTCACTGAAGGAACCATCCGGTAAGCATAAGTTGTGTTAAGTCATTGTCTGTCAAAAATACAAAGGGGTTGTACAATGCATTTATCAATCATGATTGTTTGTCCTTCATAAAGAAAATCATTATCATGGCATGCAGCACTTCGCATCCGCCGAAAATCTGAGAAAAAAGATAAGGACAGCAGGAAGCTGGAAAACGGCTACCGCAAGTCTCAAGACAGCCTTGCCAATAAAGTCTCTGTAAAGGTAATACTTAACGCTAAAATATGAGATAACAAATGGTTATGAGAAGCAAATAACCAAGATTCTTTAAAAAAAAGTATAAAGTATAATAAAAACATAATATAATATAGATATGATTCTCTGTTTCAGCTCCTAAATCCCAATTTTATTTATGATGGTAGGTCTTTTTCACCTTCTCAAAGTCTCAAAGTTCTTTGAGACATAATGAATTAGACTCAGTGTTTGATGCTGAACTTGTATTTTTCTCCAGCCTCTCCAGAGTTTTTGATTCCTGTCAACGATGTGTCATGTGAAAGTGGCGACAGTGTTACTCTGAGGTGTAAAGTCTGTGGTCGACCCAGGGCCTCGGTCACGTGGCGTGGACCAGAAAATGACATCCTTAGTAACAATGGACATTATAGCATCACATACAGGTAAGGCGCAGTAACTCTCAGAAAACCGTAGTACTCTAGTATGCATACACATTTTTATTTCAAATGTGATTGTACCTTGAATTTGACAGTGAGACAGGTGAAGCAACTCTTCGCATCCTGGGAGTGACAGTAGAAGACAGTGGTGTTTACACCTGTGTGGCCACTAATGTAGCAGGCTCTAGCTCCTCTTCAGCCAATCTCAAAGTCACAGGTGAGGCTAAGGATATAGATTATAGTATTTTTACTACTTTCGGAAATTAATGTATTTTATATTGTAAAATATAAATCATGATCATTAATCTTTAGGGATTTATGAAGACAGCAGCTGGAAAGGCAATTTTGAGCTTTATTACACAGAGATAACTGAACTGGGAAGGTATGCCTTTTACTTATTTACACGTATTACACAAACAAATTATCAGCGTTTAGCTCAATACGACTCGTTTGTTTTGCATAATAGGGGCCGGTTCTCGGTGACCAAACGGTGTGATCAGAGGGGCAGTAAACGGACCGTTGCAGCTAAACATGTGAACAAAAAACTTCAGCGCAGAGAACAAGTGCAACAGGAAGTCCGACTACTGCAGACCGTGGACCACCCCAACCTGGTCCGGCTGCTGGATACATATGAGACTGCTAACAGCTATGTACTGGTGCTCGAGATGTACGCTTAAAACTACCAATCTAATTTCTTCAACAATGCAGAATTGAAAAGTTACCTGATTCTGTTGGTGTTTCAGGGCTGATCAGGGACGATTCCTGGACTACATAGTGAGCTGGGGCAACCTAACAGAGGAAAAAGTGGCTCTTTATCTTAGAGACATTCTTGAGGCTCTGCATTACCTGCACAGCTGGAGAATAGCACACCTGGATATAAAGGTAGCAAAAGAAAAAAAGTAAAATATGTTTCACAATAACCACAATATTATTACGGTCTCATCAGTTTCTCATAGAGTTACAGTGTGTAATAGTGACTCTACACAAGCCTCATAAATTATTTTTCTGGCAGAGCTTATCTCAATGGAGATTTTATTGCTTGCCAAGCATGGCATGCTTGGTTGCCATGAGATGCGCACCCGGATTTCCAAATATGGAACATGGTTATAAATTACACATAATAACTGCTAGCCACTATTGACTTCTCTTGGAACTAAATAGTCTGGCGTCCCTTCGTCCACTTATTTATATTGTCAATGACTCTAGAGAATTTCAGGCAAAGCAATAACATCTCCATGATGACGAACAGGTTCCAGAGAAATGACATAGCACCTTTAATTTGGATGCATCCACATTAATTATATTAAGTTTGCTGTTTTATTTGTATATCCTGTTACATACATTGTTTTCTTGCAGCCTGAAAACATCCTGGTGGAGCATGCGTCCTCTCAGCCCGTGATCAAGCTGACGGACTTTGGTGACGCTGTGCACCTGAGCCAGTCATCCTCTCACACCCACCATCTTTTGGGAAACCCTGAATTTTCTGCTCCCGAGGTTGTCCTTGGTCAGCATGTCTCACTGACGTCCGATCTCTGGAGCTTAGGTATCTTGCCATGATTATACTATTCTTATAGCTTCCGTAATTTTAGGATTTTGTAATATTAGTATTTGTTAGATAGAAGGCATTGTTCTCATTGCCATACTGCCTAACAAAATAACCAGTTATATTGATATTAATAAGTGATTTTAAAGTTATGACCCTTTGGATTTAGAGATGCTTATGTTTTGGTATAATGCTTCACAGGAGTGGTGACCTATGTGTTACTGAGCGGTGCCTCTCCATTTCTGGATGAAAGTTTGGAGGAGACCTGCCTGAACATCTGCCGTCTGGACTTTAGTTTTCCTGAGGACTACTTCCAGGGCGTGAGCATGGCCGCCAAGGACTTTGTGTGTCTCTTGCTCCAGGGTGAACCAGACCGACGTCCCTCTGCTGGTCTGTGCCTGCAGGACCCCTGGCTCCAGTCTCGTGGGCTCATAAATGGAGACTACCACCACCAAGCCCTTCCACAGAACCACCACAGTGCTCCGTTGGACACATCCAGGCTCATCTCATTCATCGAGAGACGGAAACACCAGAATGATGTTCGGCCTATAGCTTCTATTAAGTCCTTTCTACATAGCCGCCTGCTGAATCACATGTAAGCAATTATAGATGATACATGTAGCCAGTAATATTTTTCTGGAGGTGTAAATAGGATTCAGTTGAGCTGAATCAAAAATATGGGGAAAGTCCATCATCACTTCCATGATGTCCTCCTTTTCTTGCCTCTAAAGTCCTGCTGCTGCTGATTGACCTCTGCTGAGAAAACCTTACACTTCTCTTCCTCTCCCCCTTTGAACATTTAGGCATATGGTGTCAATATGCCGGCACAAACAAACTGTTGGAATCTAAGATTTCATAGTTTTGACTTTGCAGGGAGAAGTTTTCTCAACAAAGCCAGCACGAGCAACGTCGTGTTTTGTGACAGTGTTAAACCGAAACTAGAAAACTGTAAATTAAGAGTTATTCAAGCTGCTTTCAGTTCATAAATGTTTTTCTTTTTTGTAATGAGAGATTACCTTTTGTAAATGTAATGGTGTACAGTAAGAAAACAGAACTGTGTTTATTCATACCTTTTGGAAAGCTTAAATGAGTTGTTACATAGGAAGCTAAGAGCAGTGGCCATTAGCAGGCCACTGGAACAAGATGAAGACCAAAACCATGTTTCCACACATGCATTGTATTCTGATTCAGTGCAATAGTTTGCTTAATATTATGGCCCTTTTAATTATTAAATCTTATGATTTTAGTTAAGTTTCACTTTGAGAATTGTTAAAGCTATTGGGCATCCGCTTTTGCAGAATTTTACTCGCATCTGCCTTATTTGTATATAAAGTACTGCCTTTCATCTTAAAGGATTTGTCAAATAAAAGCAAAGTGAGCATTAATTCATTCATGCAGTTCACTTCGAACAAACAAAAATGTAGTTGTATTTTGCATTAATTCTCATGTGCAATGTTTCTGCTTTAACATTTATGCAACTATTTATGAACACTTGTGTTGTAGTTGTATTAAAAAGGCATGTACATACCGGTACTGCGATAGATGTCTGTATTGTGTTAACTCTATTAAGTTCAGTATTAAAACCTGAAAACCTGCGTTGTTTTACGTGGAATAATTGCATTACTATAAAATATAGGCACTTATGCTTTCATTGTTATATTTTATGTAACAATACCAAAGTTAATTTTCTTTTTATTTCCTTTTAATTTAAAAGCACACTAAACCCAGATGTATGTGTTTACATAGATACAGTCTGTTCTTTTATTTATTCTTCTTGTAATTAATAATTTGTGATGTTAATGATGAGAAATTTTTCACTTGTTTGTACAAAGTGGTTTGCTGTGTGAGTTTGTTTGGCGTTTGTAGGTAGATGCCGGCGTATGTTGCATAGAATTTCTTCTTCATATGAAACTGTATGGGGCCAACATTGGACAGACTCGAGTAAGCAATAAGTCTGTCACCCATGTTTTCTTGCCCAATCAGCTTAAAATTCTGAACAAAAATAACAGTTCTTTTAAGTAAAAACTTTCAAGGATTTTTTTTAAGTGCCAGTGGATTTACTCTAGTTTAAGGGAGTGATCTATCTATTCATTCTGAAGGTCATTTTAATTTAATTTTTCAGTAACATCTTACGTGTTGTTTTGTATTGTCCTGTCTCTAATATTTTATTTATTATGTAAATGTTTGTCTCTTGTTATGTCAATCAAATCTCACAATAATGAAAAAGATGAAGTAATAAAATGCCTTGGAGAAACCTGGTCTTGTCCCAATGTAAAGATGTACAGAGAGGCTGAACTGTAACCTCATAACTACTGTATGTCCTATTTTAAATACACATTGTACCAGGCTGCAGCAATGTCAATTTGAATGTCTTATTCTGATATGTTTAATTTTGCATGTATATTTCTCTGTACAGAAGATTGTGTTTAAATGTTATTATGTGTTGTATATATTTTATTTTGTCCTGTTAATTTGCCATTAAATGTACAATGAGCAACAATGATATAGTGTGTCGTACTGTAACTCTTTGTATTGACATGAAATAGAATACTGTACAAAGATACTATACAGTTCATTTAGTTTTCCAAAATGAAAATTATTTCAACTTTTAATTTGTTTAAATTAGTCATTTGTGTACTATTTGGTCAAAATGCTGCGCTACCTCATTAACTTATTGTTTAGTTTATGATGTAGCTTATCACAGAGTTTGGCTGCAACAAATGACTATTGAACAGGATGCACCCCCACCTATATTTCAGACAGACTTCATTGACCTATGACCTTCATCTAAGGTCTAAACTTAAACTTCTTAAACACCTAAACTTCGTCAATATAAAACCATCATCATTTAGGGTACAACTTTCATAAGGCAAAGTTATAGCTTATATGATGTTTGTTCTAATGGCACGAGAACCCTCCTTGTCAATCAAAGCTGTAATGATGACACTGACAGTGAACAGTTAACTTCATAACCTTTACATGGGTTATTTCACTTAAGCAGAATGCCAGAGATTTTAAATGTCTTTTGGTTTTGCTCACGAGTCTAGACGCCAACTATCAATTTCTCACACTCAAATTTGACACAGTTAGACCCTTGTTCATGGGTTTCAACTACCCTAAAATGTAATGAAAATTATTATTATTTAAGATTTTACTAAACATTTTGTCTATTTGTGCCCAGTTTGATAGATTTCTTAAGTGTATGATGATGTTACTTGGTTGAACATAAATTACATAGGTAGAAGTGAACTGTCGGAAAACTTTGTCTGTTGACTGTTAACTGTCTCTTTATTTTTCAACAGTATGACGCTTTTGATGACAAAGGTTGAGGGGTTCCATTTTAAAACTCAGCACTACTTTCTGTTTAAAATGTATATTTTCCTAAATTTCTTCACAAACTGCAATTTCACAAATTATTTTATAACAGGTTGTGGCAGGCTCACCCACCACTGTGATCTCTATGCCAAGGCTGGGTGCCAGAAGATTCACACATTGGATGTTTTTAGAATATAAAGTGTTATGTAAATGTGCACCTTCTTACTTGTGTGCCCTTGTGCAGAGAGTGGAGGGTCATTACACCCTGCACTCACATGATATATTTTGCTTGTCTGTCCCACGAGTAAAAATTGGCTGGGGTAAGAGAGCTTTATCATATGCTGCTCCCACAGCCTGGAATGCCCTCCAATCGGAGTGGAGATTGCACAATCTGGTCTCTGTTATGTGCTTCCGCAAAATGTTTTGTCTGTACCTTTAAATGTACATTTTGTTCTTAATTTCTTAAATTCTTTCTTAAAATGTAAATATGTTTTTTTGTGTTGCTGACATGTTTTTTGCCAAAGTTGCCCCAGAAAAAGAGGCTTCGATCTTACCTGGTTTAATAAAGGTTAATTAATAAATAAAAAAACAAAACAAATATAAAACAATGCTAAATATTTACCACAGGTGCCCTCCCACCAAACTAAGTCATAATTAGAAAAAGATGACAACCTGTGTAGACTTTGAGGACATTTTACCAGTGTGTTAGAATATAGGCTAGAGAAATGGGTTCTGTTGCCATGGCAATTGAGGTGGCGATCTTGCAAGTGGTGAATAAGAAAAATTCTAATAGTGTGTCTTTGAGGAAATGTTTTCTCTGAATTATAAAAGTGAACATCCAGGCAAAAAGCACTGCACTGATCTATGTTTCATGCAGTCCTTACACCACACAACCATTGATCATTATAATGCGTACTTCTCCTTTAAAATGTTTAAGATAATTTATTCTTTTATATTATAAAATTCATGTTTCAAGATTTTACCAAATTGGTTTGGAAGAAGATAGTACATATCCAAAAAAGTCAAATTATCAAAGTATTTATTAAAATGTATTAAAATTCTGATGAAAAAGTCCAGCTCAATATTAGTTTGTATGTGTTCTTTAGAAGTATTTACCAACAAAACATGCAACAACTGGAATTTTGTTACTAAAGGTTACCATAGCAACGAGCTCTCTATATGTGTCACCATTCAAAACAACTTGAATTGTCAATTACTGTGGCAATGATTAACTTTTCATCCCTCTGAAACCCATGGTTATATCACTTAAACCATGTGTTGTTTCTTATCAGATGTGGGATTCACATGATTTTCTTTGTGAAAGTAGTAGATTGAAATTACAGTTTGTCACATCTGTGCAGCATGATGTTATGGGAGCCCCTCCACAAGTTCATAAGGTCATTAGTGTCTCTAGGAGAGGGCCTCGTCATACTGTTGCCACTAGATGGCGATACGTTTATTACGCTGCATCACTGAGAACTCAAATGAATGAATCATAATTCTGTAAACCAGTAAACAAAATAGACCATAGAAACAGATAATATTAATTTGAGCTTTTATTTAGACCACTAATATAGTCAAAAGAATTTCAGAGATTTAGATTTCTTTTTTATGACACTTTTCATAACATTGCATGTTTTGTACAGATGACGACAGAAAGGTTAAGACATTTAATGTGCACTTCCTTTGGTTGGTTTCTATGCAGGTGTAATAACCACAGCCTGCTGTGACCAAGTGTTAACTTGACTTTTAGCTGCTTAGTTTTTGCCATGATCAGTGTAGTCACAACACAAGATTATGCTACTTTCCAGCATTTTTGACATTTTTAATATAAAATGGGTTATGGAACAGTATTAGTATTATTATCATTACTTTAAATATACACCACTTAGTTTATTTGATGTATTCTGATGTATTTGTCAAATGCATACATCTCTCAACATATAATTTACATATACATTTATAAATTTTGCCACGTTTTTGTTTTCCTATTTCAAAATTAAAACACAGAACAAGAGCAGAGAACAGAAAACAAATAAAACATTTTAAATGAGTAACTTTAAAAAAATAAAAAGCAGAGCCGAACATCGTATGAAATAAAAGAAAACTTTATTAGTCCAAAATCAATCTAATAGGTAGGTAAATTTTTTAATTAAGTCCAGAGTGTCAGTTATAATTTCAGTTCAGTAATTTTAGTGTTGGTTCTGTTGTGTCATCCAATTCTTCGTAATGACCTTCTTCCCTGCCACCAAGATTGTGTCCATGGCAGGGGTTTTGAGGCCCAAATACATCGGTCTGGAATGCTTTAATAATCTCAGTCGAATTTTTCTGAGCCATTGGACAGTCCCAAAACAATATTCTCCCATAAATAATTTGTCAAAATAAAATGACCTTCTATTTCCCACTTATTTTTAAAATATTTAGTAGAATGACTGTCAAGATTATTGATTCATTTAAATAATTCATTACTTATTCCCCTTGAAAGCTCTGATTCATATGCCTTACTAAAAATCTCAATCAGAGGACTACAATGGTCATCACTTTATTTAATTTATTGGTTGTTGTAACGTCTTATTTGTAAGGATCTATGAAAGTCCTGTTTTTCTAAGTCAAAGGATTCCTTCAATATATCGAAGGTTTTCGTTTGAGTTTCTGCTGAAGATTTTAACATATTTGATTAGTTGATACGTTTTGAATAATTAATTTCATGTTGTTAGCACAAATTTTACCCAGTCTATACTGCAGTGCTCCTCTCTTCCAGGCTGGTGGTCTGAGAGTATACCGACCCGCTGCCTCTGTCTTGGGGAAGCAGGACCTTGATAAACCTGCACAAACTACAAGGAGATCTGTTGATTAACCTCATCAAATGTCTCCTAAACTTCTCCCCCACAA
This sequence comes from Rhinogobius similis, assembly GCA_019453435.1. Classification (NCBI taxonomy): domain Eukaryota; kingdom Metazoa; phylum Chordata; class Actinopteri; order Gobiiformes; family Gobiidae; genus Rhinogobius; species Rhinogobius similis. The sequence goes on along the minus strand of CM033626.1, from coordinate 20,513,008 downwards.
AGACATACAAGATGGGATTGAGACAGCTGTGTGAATAGGACACTGCCTCTGTAATCTGCAAAGCAAGAGTAATGGCTTTACTGCTGTCACATGCTGTATATTTATCCAGCAACTCCAGTGCTTTAAAGAAGGTCACAATGTTATAGGGGACCCAGCAACAGAAGAACACAGCTACTACAATGAGGACCAAACGGATTGCCTGTTTCTTAGAGGTCTGACTTAAGAATAACTTGCGCAAGATTTGTGAATAACAGAATCCCATGATAAACAATGGCACAAATAACCCTAAAATGTTCATTTTAAAAATACTAAAGACTCTCCAGAAGTGTCTTTTGTCATTTGTTTGTTCGTTTTCAGGGTTAAAAGGGAAACAGATCATTTTTTTATTCACAAGTCTTTGCTGAAGAAAAATAACATCCGGAAAAGATGCACAAAATCCTGCAATCCATGTGACAGCAGCTGCGATCATGCCAAAGGAGCGTGTCCTTGCCCTTATTGCATAAACAGCATGGACAATAGCCAGGTACCGGTCAATGCTCATGAGGCAAATGAAGAAGATGCCACAATATAGTACAATGTGATAGACTCCTAGCACCAGTTTGCACATGGCATCTCCAAATATCCATTGGTCCCGGGCATGGTGTGCCAGGAAGGGCAAGGTGCACACCAGGAGGAGGTCCGCGACAGCCAAGTTCAGTAGACAAACATCAGTCATGCTCCGAAAACGCACTCCACATGCAATCACCCAAAGGACCAAGGAGTTTCCCAAAATGCCAAGCACAAAGAATAAAGTGTAGAGGATGGGGAGGAAGTAAGCTCCATGACGCTCAAATACACAGGGCTTATACTTGGTCGTGTCAACTGTATTGTAGTCAAGGTACTCATAAGCACTATCACTGTATTCATCTGGGACTCTGCAGAAGAAAGAAACATATTATGTGGGATCTGCATTTGTCTTTGGACAGTTAATGCTGTTTATTTGTTGTTACAAAGACTTCTACTACATTTAACTGGAACAAACGACCTCGGACCTGTATAAAGTATAATTCATTTTTTCATATTTTTCATATTTCATTCTTCATCTTGGAGAAATACACTGTGATAAAGGAAGCTGCTGAACATAAACAAAGAGCAGTACTTTGTCTTTGTTTTATGTTCAGTAGCTTCCTTTATCACAGTGCATTTCTCCAAGATGAAGAATGAAATATGAAAATACCACTCACAACGAGTATTTCCATTTTCAACTTGAATACGCAAAAATGTATTTTTTGTACACGGACTCCCCTTTAGATCAACATTTAAAATAATGAAATAATGAGCAAGGTAGTGGCATCTTCAACATATTGTAAAGTATAAGTTCAACTTACTCTGCTGTGAGATTCTCCCTCATCAAAATAGTCCATGCGGTTAAAGCAGGGCTGGATGTCGACATATTCCACTGTCTGGAAAACAGAGCATGATGATTCATACACTCAAGAATGAGGGAGGAAACAAGAAAAAACATCCAAGTGAATGCTTCTTTGAATATTAGGTTAGTACTGGATAATATTTTGGACAATGTTAGTTCAGATAAAAACAATCCTACTTGCACAAGGTCTGTAGAATACACACCAAACGTTTTATAGCATTAAATGTATTTCCATTGTCTGATCTCTGCCAGTTTTGTACATGTTTTGTGAAAAATATGTACATTTGTTTTGTATAAATGAACCATATAGCGTAAAATACTATATTACCTGCTGGTGGTTGTGTTCATCTTGCAAAGTAAAGGTGCTATGTGCTACATTAGGTGAAACGTGAAAGAAGCTGCAAAGTGAGGGTGGGCTTCTGCAGCTCTCTCTGTATTAGAGGTTCTCATTTCCTTTGACACAAGAAGCCACCGATCTGAGTCTAAACCACAGTCCACATATATCTATCCTCCAAAATATACTGCAGGTGCATGCTGCATGATACGTCTGCAGACACTTTGAAGACACATAACATACTTAATAGAGAGTATTTGACAACTGGATTGAACATGATCTTTCTGCCAAGTACAACAGTGGCACTGTTAAAATATGCAGAAAATAGGATATTTTTAAACAAATCTTAAACTTGAAAAAAAGTGATAACTTTTAAATGTACTGTTATTTTATTTCAAACAAAATGCAAAAAAAGGATCAAAAAAGCAAAAATATTTATAATAGAGTTCCGGGTATAAAAAACAACCCGTTCCACTGCCTCTAAACAGTGCACAATATTATATTTTTATACATAGCCTGTGCTTCTGAGCTCAGTGGAGTCCTGCACCAGGTCTTCAACCAGAGCTTGAGTCTTCAGCAAATCTCCCTAAACTGGAAGACATCCTGCCTTGTTCCAGTTCCAAATATGCCATCACAGACTTGAAGACTTTGGAGCGACTCGTCCTGGAGCAGTTGTGTTTTTTAGTGCAACATCTACAAGACCCTCTCCAGTTTGCCAATAGTAGCCCCCCCCCCTCCCCATAGTGAAAGACGCCATCATCTACCTGCTCCACATTGTCTACGCACAAACCTGCCACCAAGATGAGAATCACGTTCATGTTCTTTGACTTCTTCGATACCATTAGAACGGTTCTGCTGGCTGAAAAGCTGGCAGCGATGCAGGTAGATGCTCCTCTGGTGTCCTGGATTAAGGATTACCCCGCTGGCAGACCACAGTATATGTGCTGCTAAAGAGCTATGCGTCTGACAGTGTCATCAGCAACTTCGAGGCACCACAAGGGACTGTCCTCTCTCCTTACCTCTTCATCATCTACATCACAGATTTGAACTGCTGCACTAAGTCCTGCCGCCTTCAGAAATTCTGCTGACTCTGCAGCGGTGGGAGTTGCCTCATTTATAACAGCACATAGACTGACCAACAAGAAATACGTGTATGGGTCTCGAACCCACTTCACCAACATAAAAACAAAACTCTCACGTAGCCACCTTAACCACTTCGCCACTTCGGCTTCTGTTCTTCGCTTTAAAACTTGTACTTGTTCAACACGGCGCGCCACCATCATTCCGTCATTTATGTGGTATTAGTGCAGTTCTGTTTTTTTTTTTTTTATGAAAGCCACTCTTGACATCGGACAAGGTATCAAAAGCGCAAACACCGGCACCACCGGAAGCACAACGACCCCGAGGCAAAACGTCCTGGCACTGGGGAAGCAAGAGCTAGGCTGGGTACTTGCCACTTAAATATTATCTAATATCTTTTTATGAGTACAATAAGGCTTCGTACTCATTCATGCCCCAAGGAAGACTTCTCTTCCATGTCTTCTGTTGATTGCGTTGTTGCTGCTACATCTACTGTGTCCATTTACTGCCATCTATTGCCATTATAAAAATCCAACACAGTGTAGATGCTACAAGATCTGGATACATCACTGAGCAACATGGCGGATCTGCTTCAGTCAATAAGAGCAGCTTGTCTTGTCACGTGACTTTTGACAGGATTGTAGCACAGTTTGGTTTTGCAAAGACATCCAGTGTGTTTTGCACACAAATGGAGCCTGTTTTGCAAGTGCAAAGTAAGATGTGCACACAAAGGAAAAACACATTTGTACAGATGTAGATTACTATATTTGCAAATAAAAACTTATTTCAACAATGAAAAAAATTGCATTTACAAATTAAAATATATTTGCATGGGGTTATTTGTACAAATACAAAAACATTTTTGTAAATGTAAAATGCATATATTTGCAACATTAAACACAGTGGTTCATGTTAAAATTTTTATATTTCAAAACCAAATTATATCTGCACAAAACTACTTGTATATTTGAACAAATCCAAAAACTCATTTGTACATGTTAAAGGGGTTATATTTGCGAAGCAAAACACATTTGTTCAAATCATTTTGCGTATTTGCAAAACAGACAAATTATATTTGCAAGTACTGTTACGCTTGTGAAACTATGTATGACGTGTTTACAGCGTTTTGGCATGAATTTGGCCCCATACAAAGGCACTAAAAGGAGTCGTGATTTAGAGTGGATTTTGGACACGTTATGAGTCATATTTTAGAGCTAATGGATTTACCTGGACGCGAAAGACAGAGGGTGTGGAGACCACCAAAGCACCCAAGGAGGAAGCGAGGACAGAGGACGCAAAGTCGCAAGGAGCATGCCTATATACCCATTGGTACAGCGTCACCTAGTGTTAAATAAGGTAAATGCACACACTACCACACACATACTATGTTACTTTTCAGCCCTGTTTAACAAGTTTTTAAAAAATTGAACCAAATTGTATTTATCTGTGATACTGTTGCTTTTAATAAACACTTCTTGGTTTATTTGATGTAGTTACCCTATGCACACTAACCTACAAATCGAAACCACAGCCGCATCCCCAGTCTATACTGCAGTGTTCCTAGTGGTCTGAGAGTATACCGACCCGCTGTCTCTGTCTTGGGGAAGAAGGACCTTGATAAACCTGCACAAACTACAAGGAGATCTGTTGATTAACCTCATCAAATGTCTCCTAAACTTCTCCCCCACAAAGACATACAAGATGGGATTGAAACAGCTGTGTGAATAGGACACTGCCTCTGTAATCTGCAAAGCAAGAATAATGGCTTTATTGCTGTCACATGCTGTATATTTACCCAGCAACTCCAGTGCTTTAAAGAAGGTCACAATGTTATAGGGGACCCAGCAACAGAAGAACACAGCTACTACAATGAGGACCAAACGGATTGCCTGTTTCTTAGAGGTCTGACTTAAGAATAACTTGCGCAAGATTTGTGAATAACAGAATCCTATGATTAACAATGGCACAAATAACCCTAAAATGTTCATTTTAAAAATACTAAAGACTCTCCAGAAGTGTCTTTTGTCATTTGTTTGTTCGTTTTCAGGGTTAAAAGGGAAACAGATCATTTTTTTATTCACAAGTCTTTGCTGAAGAAAAATAACATCCGGAAAAGATGCACAAAATCCTGCAATCCATGTGACAGCAGCTGCGATCATGCCAAAGGAACGTGTCCTTGCCCTTATTGCATAAACAGCATGGACAATAGCCAGGTACCGGTCAATGCTCATGAGGCAAATGAAGAAGATGCCACAATATAGTACAATGTGATAGACTCCTAGCACCAGTTTGCACATGGCATCTCCAAATATCCATTGGTCCCGGGCATGGTGTGCCAGGAAGGGCAAGGTGCACACCAGGAGGAGGTCCGCGACAGCCAAGTTCAGTAGACAAACATCAGTCATGCTCCGAAAACGCACTCCACATGCAATCACCCAAAGGACCAAGGAGTTTCCCAAAATGCCAAGCACAAAGAATAAAGTGTAGAGGATGGGGAGGAAGTAAGCTCCATGACGCTCAAATACACAGGGCTTATACTTTGTGTCAACTGTATTGTAGTCAAAGTACTCATAAGTACTATTATCGTATTCATCTGGGACTCTGCAGAAGAAAGAAACATATTATGTGGGATCTGCATTTGTCTTTGGACAGTTAATGCTGTTTATTTGTTGTTACAAAGACTACTACTACATTTAACTGGAACAAACGACCTCAGACCTGTATAGTATAAGTATAATTCATTTTTGCGTATTCAAGTTGAAAATGGAAATACTCGTTGTGAGTGGTATTTTCATATTTCATTCTTCATTTTGGAGAAATGCACTGTGATAAAGGAAGCTGCCAAACATAACACAAAGACAAAGTACTGCTCTTTGTTTATGTTCAGCAGCTTCCTTTATCACAGTGTATTTCTCCAAGATAAAGAATGAAATATGAAAATACCGCTCACAACAAGCATTTCCATTTTCAACTTGAATACGCAAAAAATTATTTTTTGTACATGGACTCCCCTTTAGATCAACATTTAAAATAATGAAATAATGAGCAAGGTAGTGGCATCTTAAACATATTGTAAAGTATAAGTTCAACTTACTCTGCTGTGAGATTCTCCCTCATCAAAATAGTCCATGCGGTTAAAGCAGGGCTGGATGTCGACATATTCCACTGTCTGGAAAACAGAGCATGATGATTCATACACTCAAGAATGAGGGAGGAAACAAGAAAAAACATCCAAGTGAATGCTTCTTTGAATATTAGGTTAGTACTGGATAATTGTATTTTGGACAATGTTAGTTCAGATAAAAACAATCCTACTTGCACAAGGTCTGTAGAATACACACCAAACGTTTTATAGCATTAAATGTATTTCCATTGTCTGATCTCTGCCAGTTTTGTACATGTTTTGTGAAAAATATGTACATTTGTTTTGTATAAATGAACCATATAGCGTAAAATACTATATTACCTGCTGGTGGTTGTGTTCATCTTGCAAAGTAAAGGTGCTATGTGCTACATTAGGTGAAACTTGAAAGAGGCTGCAAAGTGAGGGTTGACTTCTGCAGCTTTCTCTGTATTAGAGGTTCTCATTTCTTTTGACAGGAGAAGCCACCACAGTCTAAACCACAGTCCACATATATCTATCCTCCAAAATATACTGCAGGTGCATGCTGCATGATACGTCTGCAGACACTTTGATGACACATAATATACTTAATAGAGAGTATTTGACAACTTTGACAATTTTTAAACAAATCTTAAACTTGAAAAAGGTGATAATTACTTTTAAATGTACTGTTATTTTATTACAAACATGAACAAAGAACAAAATGCAAAAAAAAGGATCAAAAAAGCAAAAGTATTTATAATAGAGTTCCGGGTATAAAAAACAACCCGTTCCACTGCCTCTAAACAGTGCACAATGTTATATTTTTATACATAGCCTGTGCTTTTGAGCTCAGTGGAGTCCTGCACCAGGTCTTCAACCAGAACTTGAGTCTTCAGCAAATCTCCCTAAACTGGAAGACATCCTGCCTTGTTCCAGTTCCAAATATGCCATGCCCTAGTGACCTCAAGGACAACAGGCTCGTGGTATTGACCGCACAGACTTTGGAGCAACTCGTCCTGTAGCACCCCCCCCCCCCCCCCGGCAGCGCTACCAGCGATGCAGATAGATGCTCATCTGGTGTCCTGGTTGGAGGATTACCTCGCTGGCAGACCACAGTATATGTGCTGCTACAGAGCTGTGTGTCTGACAGTATCATCAGCAACTCCGAGGCACCACGAGGGACTTTCCTCTCTCCTTACCTCTTCATCATCTACATCACAGACTTGAATTTCTGCACCAAGTCCTGCCGCCTTCAAAAATTCTCTGCTGACTCTGCAGCGGTGGGACGCATTTATGTAGCATAGGATAACTTTCAGTTCAACGTGATGAAGACCAATAAACTGGCGGTGGACCTGAGGAGGACCAAAGCTGTTGTGACTAGACATGGGATAATATTGAAATTTGGCGTCACGTCATGGACTAAATAATTGCGATTCATATTAACACGATAATATCCCGATAATGATTAAACTTGCCAATAGCCGTTTAAAATGTTTTGGTTTATAAATGTTTACATTATGAAAAATGTTATTATTAAAATATACTCTGTTGAGTGAAAAATACAAACAATCTAGAAGAGAACATTAACAGCTTTTTTCAGCTCAGTCTGTTGATAAAATGCCAATTATCTTGGTTGGCGGCTTAGAGGTCTGACTTAAGAATAACTTGCGTAAGATTTGTGAATAACAGAATACCATGATTAACAATGGCACAAATAACCCTAAAATGTTCATTTAAACAATACTAAAGACTCTCCAGAAGTGTTGTCATGTTGTTCGTTTTCATTGTTAAAAGGGAAACAGATCACTTTTTTATTCACAAGTCTTTGCTGAAGAAAAATAACATCCGGAAAAGATGCACAAAATCCTGCAATCCAAGTGACAGCAGCTGCGATCATGCCAAAGGAACGTGTCCTTGCCCTTATTGCATAAACAGCATGGACAATAGCCAGGTACCGGTCAATGCTCATGAGGCAAATGAAGAAGATGCCACAATATAGTACAATGTGATAGACTCCTAGCACCAGTTTGCACATGGCATCTCCAAATATCCATTGGTCCCGGGCATGGTGTGCCAGGAAGGGCAAGGTGCACACCAGGAGGAGGTCCGCGACAGCCAAGTTCAGTAGACAAACATCAGTCATGCTCCGAAAACGCACTCCACATGCAATCACCCAAAGGACCAAGGAGTTTCCCAAAATGCCAAGCACAAAGAATAAAGTGTAGAGGATGGGGAGGAAGTAAGCGCCATGACGCTCAGATGGACAGGGCATAAATTGGGCTACGCCATACTCCTTGTAGTCACTGTAATTAACACAAACAATGTATTCATCTGGGACTCTGTAGAAGAAAGAAGCAATAATTTGAATATGTGGGATACATTTGTCTTTGGACAGTTAATGCAATGCCAGCAAAGTCATTTTGTTGGACTCACTTTAAGATCAACACTAAAATAAACATAATTTATTGTCTAAAGAAAACTGGTCAATTTAGAATTTAGATAGATTTCAAAGTGGCTCCCTGTCTTTCTAGAGAAAGCCAATCATGTTTTTACATTGAATGCTCTTTCAGTGCACCCCAGTTATGCGTAGGACATCGGACTAAATACTTCATAGTGAGACATTTTCTCCTAGTCATTGCATGCATCTAATATAATGAACTTGTAATAATGAGCAAGGTAGTGGCATCTTAAACATATTGTAAAGTATAAATTCAACTTACTCTGCTGTGAGATTCTCCCTCATCAAAATAGTCCATGCCGTTAAAGCAGGGCTGGATGTCGAGATACTCCACTGTCTGGAAAACAGAGCATGATGATTCATACACTCAAGAATGAGGAAGGAGTGTGTGAGTGTGTGAGTGTGTGAGTGTGTGTGTGTGTGTGTGTGTGTGTGTGTGTGTGTGTGTGTGTGTGTGTGTGTGTGTGTGTGTGTGTGTGTGTGTGTGTGTGTGTGTGTGTGTGTGTGTGTGTGTGTGTGTGTGTGTGTGTGTGTGTGTGTGTGTGTGTGTGTGTGTGTGTGTGTGAGTGTGTGTGTGTGTGTGTGTGAGTGTGTGTGTGTGTGTGTGTGTGAGTGTGTGAGTGTGTGAGTGTGTGAGTGTGTGAGTGTGTGAGTGTCTGTCTGTGTGTGAGTGTCTGTCTGTGTGTGAGTGTCTGTCTGTGAGTGTGTGTGTGTGTGTGTGTGTGTGTGTGTGTGTGATTGTTGTTTTTTGCTGTATTGTATTGATGCAGGTATTGATAAAACAAGGTAAATTTAATGAACTGTTTTTTTTTTTCGAAAGAGAGCTGTGTGTTCTGTTCTGAGAACAAACCTTTATTTAACCAGGAGAGTCCCATTGAGATTAAAAACCTCTTTTCCAAGGGACTCCTGGCCAAGAGGCAGCAAAATAAAACAGTTACAACAAACAACATTAAAAATGACATTAAATGACATCATCATTAACTGATGAGAAATGTTATAAATTATTTGATGACATAAACCCCTATTCTGTTAAATGTTTGAGTAAAGTGATCAAACTAAATCAAGCTTCAAAAAATGGGTCAAAACGATTAAGAAAAAGTGTAATGCCATTACTTGTACCAGCTCTGTTGAATACAAACCAAATCATGTGTAATTATTAAATGTCTTTCTATTGTGTGATCACTGCCAGAGTGTGTTTGTGTATAAATTAACCATATACAACATCAAATATTACCTGTTGGTGGTTGTGCTCATCTTGCAAGAGGAAGGTCCTTTGTGATACTCTTTTTAAATATGGTGAAACTTGAAAGAAACTGTATAGTGAGGGAGGGCTTGACCATCTATGCACATTATAGACACTGTTGGGTGTAACTAAGTTACTTTTACTTAACTATAATTAAATTACAATTTTAGTACTTTAGTAGTGCCGTGCATTACTTTGAAAATACTTGTAATTAAATTACACTTACCAACAAAATACTCAGTTAGTTACTTTCAACACCAACTACAAGGAGAAAGCAACCTTCTTCTGCAGGAAATGGTTTCATCAAGGACCATGTTGAATGTTTTCAAAGAGAAAAATCCATGGGCATGACTTCAGAAAGATGCCTCAGCAGCTCACAGCAGCGTGTTATACATTTCTATTGTTGGTGTTATCTAAATCAATCTATCTACATTAAGTAATGTGAGGCAATAATTAAGTAATGCAATGAATTACATTTTTAAAACTAATTATAGAACTTTTCATTTCCTTTCAACATAAGAAGCCACAATCTAAACCACAGTCCACACATATTTATCTGATCTCAAATACATAAACTGCAGGTGCAAGCAACAGGATAATACTGTTTGCACTTACTTATGATCAAAATTGTCACAACTGTAATAAATATGTCCTTTCTACAAAACATAACAGAACCATACAGTTAGCAAATATAAGGTTGCAACAGATGGGATTTTTTAATACATGCAAATATGATATGAATTTGAAAAAAAAAGATAGAGAGATACATTTAAATGCCCTGTTATTTTGTTGCCAATCATGGACAAGGAACAAAACAAAAATGCTCAAAAGCAGAACTGCTAACAGTGTTACATTTTTTGAAATGCAATACATCCAACAGCTTCTCAAAAATGCATGCTATACTTTGTTGTATTTTGTTTTATCACTCATTTTTAGTCATGAGTAATAGGGTAAAGGAGGAGGGTTTATGATGAATTGGGGGAATAACAAAAGAGAACAGTTTGCTCTCTTCTGAGAATGAGCTCAAGAACTGTGTGGACTGATGAGAAATATTTTTTTTAATGATTTGACCACCTAAGCTGCTGTTGAGATAAATGTTTAAATCAAGTGTTCAAACTAAAACAAGTTTCAGAAAAAATATGCCAAAACACCTGAGACTTTAACACCTGTTTTGTGGTGAGAATGTACTGAGGGAATAGGGTTAATACTCAGACCTCACAGGAGTGTTCGAGGTCTCTTTCTCTGTTGTGTCTTTGTGGCTAGAGTTTGCTCTTCTCTGGTCTCTCTCGTAAATACATCTCAGTAGCCCACTGCTTATTGATTTCCTAAACTTCTGCCCTACAAAAGCATATAGGATTGGGTTAACACAGCAGTGCGACAGTGCAATAATCTGAGTTATGAAAAGGGCGGCGTTGATGTTCTGATCATCAGAACAGGTGTTAAGAATCTCATACAACTGAAGCGTTTGTAAGAAGACAATAAGATTGTAAGGCACCCAACATACAACAAACATACAAACAATAATCAATATTAGCTTCACTGCTTTGGCTTTGTTTGAATTCCTGGCTTTGAAAAGTACCAGAAGGATTTTAACGTAGCAGAATAACATCAGTGGCAGGCACACAAACAGAGTAAAAATGTTCTCGCTGAAGTTTCTACATTTCTTCCAGAAGTCCACACTGTTTTCTGGATACAGTGGTACACACTTAGAGACATTGCTATCATCTATCTCCACATGAGCAAATATGATAGAGGGGATTGCCATGACGATAGATATGATCCAGATTATGATGCTGATGATGATCCCGTAGTGGAGTGAGCGGGCTCTCAGGGCTCTGACTGCGTGGACAATGGCCAAATAACGATCCACACTCATGAAGGTGACAAACAGGGTCCCACTGTACAGGCCCAACTGGAAGATAGAGCGATAAACACGTATTGAATGTGTATAGTTAGTATAGCCACACAATGTATATATAGGTGTGTTTAAATTTAAGTAGGTTTTATTTATTTTTAATTTAACTATAAGAAACATGAATCATTATTGTACATTTTCTTAACTGTAAACCTCAACGTTGGTCTTAAACTGCTCGATAATAGAAACAGGTCCATTGACTTCCTGTTCAAAACTGCCTCATCTTTTCATTGCTACATTCCACCATAGCAAGCAGCGAGGAAAGGACTGTGACATGTTTGAAACCTACATGAAAGGCCCAAAGAATTTAAATGAAATTGAAATACATTTCTTGAATGATTGCAATTAAATACAAGGTTAGTCAAGCATGCCTAAAGAATTAAAGAAAAGGCAAAGCCATTATAACAGAGTTAAAACCTCAAAAGCTAATGTTTTACACATATTCCCTTTATTTATTTATTTTTCTGAATTTGACTGCACTATTAACCCTTTTCTCCAATTTACGATTGCTGTTTCTAATTTCACTTTTGAGAAAGGTGACATTTTATTATACTGTATACTATATGTTTGCTCCAAGTGTAAAACTTCAGAGTATTCTTGCATCATCTTGCAGTATTGACAATCCCTCACCTGATAAACTCCTGTTATGACTTTGCATGAGACGACGTTCGATGAGTTGGTGGCCCACAGTTGGAGGGAAGCAGCCATCATGAGATCTGACGAGGCCAGGTTTATAAGACATACATCAGTCATAGTCTTCAGCTTCATGTGTTGGAGAAGAACCCACACAACCATGGCATTTCCTGTTTAAGAATTGAGACATATTTGTAATACAGAAAGAACAATATATATGAACATTTGTCCCAGTTAAAGTTATAAACATGCCCAATTGTAGTACTAGTCGAAAAAGAAAAAAAAAAACTGCACAGATACTAAATACATTTTTGATAATAATTGTTACTCTTTCAATTTGTTATTGTCTTAGATATATGGATGGTGTCCCTAATTATTATACATTTGTTACGTCGTGATTCGACCCTTTGCCACTTGTCTGGATTTGAATATGGCCCTGTAAAAGAAAATACTTGCCCACAACCCCTCATCATTATCTTACTCAAACTTGTATTTTGACTCAGTGTGTTTACATGCACAGGAATTACCCGGTTATTGAGCCGTATCCTGGTTATGACAGTATTCTGAATATGGTGTTTACATGCGCTCGGAGAAACCAGGTTACTCATATTCCTGTTTACATGTGGACTTAGACAGATATGGCAAGGAGCTTAATTTAGCTGACTTTTTATTATGTTTCTAACAACAAAATGACAAGATACATTAAAAAAAGAACACAAGACTGAACAATGCAGTCACAACTTAGAGTAAAAGGTGTTATAACAGTTTTAGACAGTAGGAAATGCATCAGAGACCCACATTTTTAGTTCAATTCGAGAGCAACACAGACAGTCACAGAAATTAATATGTTGTTAAAATTTGGCTGTATTGCACAGTAGATGACTTAATTGTTTTGTAATGATAAAATAATACAAATAAAACTGGTCCTGGTAGAAGTTGGAGTTCTTTTGGTAATTTAGCGGCTCCTGCCAGATGTGTTTCTTTAGTTCGCTCATGCTCAGTACAAACTCATGGAGAAATCAGGATACTATGTTTACATGGACACAGTATTCTGGATACTACTGGAATATTCCCATGAGAGTAACCCGGTTTCTTATAACCAGGATACTGTCATAACTGGGTTATTTAAATCAGAATACTGGACACTCACAAAACCAGGACACTTAAAAAACCTGATCATAACCGGGTTATTCGTGCACATGTAAACACACTCAGTGATGAAATTTTGAATAATGTCCTGCATTCAAGGCTTGAGTGCTCAGAAAATTGTGTTTTCACCAACCCCCTATCTTAACCCACATCCGTATTAATTAATTTGTTTAAATAATAATAATAATATGAATAATAAATTGTTGCACAGAAGTTTTTCAACCATCCAACCAACACAATTAAACTATTTCCATAATCAAGCCGTTTTAGATCAATATTACAATTCATGTTGTAAAATAATAAAAAATATTGATCTATGTGTGTGTATAGTTTAACACTACACACCCTATATACAGTACAAAGTCTTAATGTAAAAAAGACTAATTGACATACCCAGAACACCAAAAATAGACAAAATGATGAGAAGAGCAGGCTGAGTGCTGCTGTCATGACTGGGGTCACATGTGATGTTGTAATCGTAGTACAATTCGGTGTCATTATCAGAAAGGTTCATATTGATCTGGAAGGAAACCAAAAACACACAAAAGATGTCATTGGGATTAAGACCTTATCAGTTGTACATTATCTGACTGCTTTTTGCCACACTGCTTGTAATCCATCCTCTTAATATTAGTCTTCAAACATGACATTACAATTAATTAGGTCATTTAAAATGTAGTAATAGTATTTTAATTTTCATTATTCTGCAAAACTTGTGAAATAATGTCCAGACTGATTTAGTATTATTTGTCAGTTACCGAAGTAATTTACATAGTTTTTTTTAGTATGAATCATCCATTGTCCTTACATACATACATTTTTAAATATCATAAACATGTTTTAAGAAATATTATTCAAAGAATTTTCAGTACATACTCAATCATCAAGACCTTTCAGCGGTATCAATTTAACCTGATGTTGACCTGTTGCTAAATAACAATAATATACATCTTAACCTTAAAGAAATTCTACGTACATTTACGGAAACATTTTCATGGGTGGACTTTCCCCTCAAAGAAATTCAGTCATGCCGATATTATTTCCTTTTTTTTTTTTTCATTTTTATAAAATGTTTCACTTTTATGACTTTAGTTTAATGAAAGCAGAAAAATCCCAAATACAGAAAATACAAATAACCTAAATAGCAATAATAACAACAATTGTTATCATTACTATCACTACCTTCACTATCATCAAATAAAAATTAACAATAAATAAGTTAAATTAAAAAAGGAAATTAAGAAAAATAAGAAAAAATATATAAATGTAATAACACCAATGTCTAAAACACACTGTAAAAAACTGTAAAGGCTATTTTTAAATATCAACCCAAAAGCCACGTAGATCATTAACTATGCTTGTGTGATTACCACTGTCTTCCTATCTGCTGACCAAAATAAAAAAAAAAAACATCTAATCTATTCAAAACCACAATTTGTTACAACATTGTTAAGAACAAAAGTCTACCGCCTGCAGCTTGTGACACCCTTCGTCGACCCCAGTTTCCTGTGGGTGACACAACACTTCTATATACCTCAAAACAACAGCTCAGCCCTCCAGCTAAATAGAAATAAGTGCTTACCAGAGAGTACCCCTTAATCCTTGTGGTGTGTGTCAAACTAAATGTCACGATGAGTATCGCTTGTTTTTTTTGTGTGTGTGTCAAATTCTGCTGTGTTAAAATACAAGAACTGTGTGCACTTTTTCCTTTGCATTGTGCACACTGAAGGCGTGCGGTTTCTCAGAAATTACACCTGTGTGCATGAGTGAGAAGACTGTGACCTAAAATAACATAGATATACAGATCAAATGGATTAGATATTTATTGAAATGCATAAACTCAAAAATAACATATTTTTTCAGGCCGAGACCCCAAAATAGCCATGCAACTGTCCTTAAAATTAAATAAATAATAAAAACAATAAATAAATGTTGTGTTTTTCAGTTTCAAACAAAACAATATTGCAAATAAGATACACTGAACTTAAACAAACAGCGTGCATTTTCTTTACTACACATACTTAGACAAACGTTATTGATCTTGAAAGGACACAGTAACTCAAAAATGACAGTTCTTGATTACAAACAGGGAATAGTTGTTAAACTCTAAATAATACCAAGGTAATGTGTGAAAAAAAGGCCTAAAAATGCAAGTAAAAGGAACATGAAATTGCCAACAAATTACATAATGACAACAAATGACATGCACAATTGGCTTCTTGCAAAAAATAAAGATAACTATTAAAAAAGAAAACAATATTAAGAGTATACAGTCATGCATAGTACTACACAGAAAGTAAGAGTATACAAACTGTGAATTGAGATCAGTTGTTTGGAAGGAAACATGCAAAACCACAGCTGAATCCGCATCTACATGACAGTGGTTGCGACTGATGTCCGGGACACAACTGAACTCATTCTGACTGAATTGTCAGACATTTCTCTGTGGGCCCACGGCCACATCTTCCTAAACATCATCAGGGAGCGCTTCATGAACTTCTGCCCGGCAAAGGCGTAGATGAGGGGGTTCAGACAGCAGTGGCTGAAGGCAATGGTCTCTGTCACTATGGTAGAGAGTCTTATATTTGTGTCCAGTTCACAGCTGCCTGACAGTCGACCTTCACGTCGCAAGTAATCCAGAAATAAAGTGATATTGTAAGGAACCCAGAAAATGAAGAACACAATCATGACACAGATGATGAGCTTGACACTACGGTGTTTCTGTGCACTCCTTAGTTTCATTAGAGTTGGGATGATCTGGGAGTAACACACCACCATCACCGTGAAAGGGAGCACAAGACCCAGGATATTTGTGGCAAATATGTTATACTTTAACCATATTTTGTTTTCAGGTTTATATTCACAATAATTCTGTTCATCTCCAGTGAAGAGGAAAGCTGGCAGTGCACACACGCACAGAAACATCCCAGTTTTCATTGAGCGGTATTTGGAAGCCGTTTGAGCGTGTTGAATGAGCACATATCAATCCAGGGTCATGACCACCATGAGTGAGTGAGTGAGTGAGTGAGTGAGTGAGTGAGTGAGTGAGTGAGTGAGTGAGTGAGCAGGATCAGCAGGTCAGACACAGCCAGGTTCAACAGACACAGGTCAGTCAGGTTGGACTTGTGACAGTACTTCAGCAGGACACACACCACTAGACCATTACCTGGGACACACAGAGGGATATAGTCAAGGGACTTCTAAAAGTGTACCAGAAGCAGACCCACTGTTAGTGTTACAGTAGCAATGAGACTACTGACCCGCACTTCTGTTGTTTTGCATTTTCACTTGAGCAGGAATTCCATTTATTTCAATGAAGAACTGGAGATATGTCTCGTCAAAAAACGTTATATAAAGTTGATTTATGTAAAATGTTTAATGGTCTCCTATAAGTCAACAATGCACCCTTTTCTCAGGGTGGCTTGAAAACGGCTTTTGAACTTGCATAAATTATTTGCCGTCAAGATCAGCAGCCTTATGCAAAATCACACAAGAGGAAAAAGACCAGATAACGGTGACACCCATGGCAGCTTCCTGAATAAGATAAACAGAGTCTTTTGTTTTATTTGTTTATTGAAAATGAGACACAAATTAATTAACACAACTATATAAAACCATATAAATAAGCCAGATTTAGCCACAAAGACCATCTATAGTCCTGGCAGATTGACTTTAGGACAGACAAGCCACAAAACAACAACAAAACAACAACAAAACAAGGTACCTGATTTTTATTGTTGTGAAACGGGCAAAACTGAACTAGTCCATGTTCCCGATTTTTTGCATGTAACAAAGTAAGATCTGTGTTGCTCCAGCACAGATATACTGTAAAAGCATCTATTCAGGTGAAAATGAGACCACAACTTGTATACTCAGCATCTATTTATAGATCGTTTTATCCAAAGTGAGAAGCAGGAACTGCGCAGTTAGCATGCCGTTGTTAGCTTCACCAGGACAGTCTGTGATGCTCTGAGCTCAAAGACTGATGAAAAGTGCTTATAAACTAATAGAGGAGAATATTTAGAATGCTGGAACTGGATTAGAAAAGTGAGTAATGCATGTGACTGATGTAAAGACTTTAACATCAACTAGTTCTGTTTTTAACGTTTCAAAACAATAAAAATCAGGTACAGGGCCTTTAAAGCACATTGCACCAATGCTCAAACTGGGAATAACACATATAAAAAAAAAGCACAGAGATGATGAGACAATAAAGCATATACATGTTTAAACATAAGTAAAAGCACGTTTTACTGACCCAGAGTACTGTGATATGTTCTGTCTCTCTCACAGCACAATTTAAGTGATCCTTACCGGTAACTTTTTGAGGATTACTTTGGTACTCTAGAAATGTCCCCAGTCCACATAGGGATTATGTACTGAATCATATCACGTATAAGGCACAGACATTTTTTTCATTCACACTACTACACTACTAGACACTACTACAAGGCAAAAATGTTTCTTTGCACCTAATTATAGAATTCGTCGATGTAATCCCTCATTCGTCCAGCCGTGATTCATCGTAGAAAAGGTTTCAGGGGTTGTCATCCGGACGCTGTTTGAAAGATCGAGACGTTTCGACTTCTATCCAGAAGTCATTGTCAATCAGAGAGCTGGTCTGGGAACTCAGGAACTTAGGAGGCTGTCATAAATCTTAGCTAAATTAAATCTTAAGCCCCCATTCCTGTTAAGAGAAGGGTTCTCTCTTTTTACAATAATAGCTTCCTTTACTCCTCTTTCAAACCAGTTCTTTTCTCTTCTCAAAATCTTCACCTCACTGTCCTCAAACGAGTGGTTTGTAGCTTTTAGGTGCACATGGACTGCACTTTGCGGTCCCGCTGTGGCTGATCTTCTGTGCTGATACAGCCTTTTATGCAGTGGCTGTTTGGTCTCTCCTATGTAACGTTCTTTGCAGCTGTCCTCACTCACACTGTTTCTGTGTCGGCGTATTGTCTTTCGGATGGACCAGTTTCTGTTTAAGTGTGTTGCCTGGTTTGAAGTAAACAGGGATGTTGTGTTGTCTAAAAATCCTTTGAAGCTTCTCAGACAGGCCCGAGACATAAGGAATAGAGACCCTCCTGCTAGGATCTTTTTTCCTTTTTGTCCTGTTTCTTGGCTCTTCTGACTTTGTTAAAGGCCCAGTTGGGATAACCACAAGCTGAGAGGGCACGTTGGACATGTTCTTCCTCCTTCTTTCTCTCCTCTGAGCTGGTGGGTACTTCTTGGGCTCTGTGTTGTAGTGTCCTGATCACTCCCAGCTTGTGCTGCAGTGGATGGTTAGAACCGAACAGTAAGCGCTAATCTGTGTGGGTGGGTTTCCTGTATATTCTGTCTGAAGTTCCTCCCCTCTGATTGTGACGCAATCAAGAAACGCCAACCGGTTGTCCTTAGTGTCCTCTCGTGTGAACTTGATATTCACGTCCAGCGCATTAATATGCACAGAGAACGCTTCCAGCTCTTGTTTCTTAATTATCACAAAGGTATCATCCACGTAGGCTAGGAGGTGTGCCCCGGAAGGAGGTCAAGGCCTTCTGCTCAAACTGTTCCATATACAGGTTGGCTACGATCGGGGAGACCAGCGAGCCCATAGCACAGCCGTGGATCTGTCTGTAAAAGTGCTCCCTGAATTGGAAGTAGGTTGTGTTAAGGCAGATGTCCAATAGATCGCAGATTTATGACAGCCTCCTAACACCCTGGTCCAAATCAATGGACCAGTCAAATGCTAATGAGGCCATCAGCAGTGATGAGGGAGCAACAGCCAGCCACCATAGAACAATAGATCTAAGACTGTCATCACAGATTAGCCTCAGGTGAACAGGGCCAACTATTAACCTAACAAAGACAGCCCATTAACAGGTTCAGATGACACCAGGCGGAGCAAACTATTTACCAAACAAAAACAGGTGTTCAGTGACTCCTCCCTAGGGGCAGGGCTATATAAGCCAGAGTTCCCAGACCAGCTCTCTGATTGACAATGACTTCTGGATAGAAGTCGAAACGTCTCGATCTTTCAAACAGCATCCGGATGACAACCCCTGAAATCTTTTCTACACCTAACTATAGATTTTATTTATTAAGCCAAGTTCTGGGCGCTCAATGCCACTTTACAACAAGTACAAGCAAAGATGCACAGAAACACACAGCATTAATATATAAAGTAACAAAAGTTAAAAGTAACAGACAGTTAAAAGCATACATATAAAAGGGACAGTGCAGATATGGTATGGTGAATGGGCCAGCATGAACAAATGAGTTTTGATGAGTTTGAAGAGTGTCAGTGTTGTTGAGGTCAGGGGCAGAGGCAGACAGGAAGTGAGAACCGGAGAGAATAGCAGGACCGAAGGGAGCGAGCAGTTGTGGAAGAGCTTGAAGAGAGATTTGGAGGTGCAAGGTTGTGGATGGCTTTACATGTGAAGAGCAAGAATATTTTAATGACTGTGGTATCTGACAGGGAGCCAATTTATTTATTTATTTATTTATTTAGTTGATCAGCATAAATTTGAATTTAAACACACACTTTACATAAAAAAATAATAATAATAAGCCAATGACGCTAGCTGTGGTGTGATTGATGGAGGGTGTGTATGTAATAATGTGGGCTACTGAGGTTTGAACCAATTTGCAGGAGGCCAAACAGAAGGGAATTGCAAAAATTGAAACGGGACTGACAAAGCTGTGCACAAGAACGACAGTGGATTGTGGAGTAAGGGAGGGATGTGAAAGAAGGCGGAGCAGATAACTTTGTTGATGTGATAGGTTAAGGAGAGGGCACTGTCAATGATGACATCTTTTACCTGAGGGGAGGGAGAGATGCAGGAGTCGCCAATGGGAATGGAGAAATTAATGATCATGTTCAGGGTTTTTGCTGTTGAGTTTGGAAAAGTTTGACGTAAACCTGGATTTTATTTCATGAAGACAGATGTTTAAGGAAGAGGACTGGTGGACTTTGGCGAGTGTCATCAACATAACAGAAGTGAAATTGGTGTTGAATTTGGCTGGAAATGTGAGGGAGAAGGTAGATGATGAACAGCAGCGGACCAAGGATGGAACCTTGGGAAACCCCAGAGGTGAGGGACCCAGATGTGAGGTGAGATTCAAGATTTTTACTTGAATAAACTGAAAAGGGTCAGAAAGATAGGAGTGAAAGGTGAGAACTGTGCCATGATGCCAACTGAAGAGAGTCTGTTAAAAAGGATGGACTGAGAAATAGTGTCAAAGACTGCACCCAGATCACGCAGGTGGAGGGTGGACAATCTTAAAGATCCCCTTTTAAAGTAGCACACACAAGTCTTGTACTAAAGATTTTGAAGGATTTGTTGAAATCTTCTAAACCTGATTTATTCAAGTTTAAATATGATATATTGTGTTTCTGTCTTCTAGTTTTAATCCACGATACATGTGGGTAATTATGTTATATTTTAGACATCTTAAAGTGCAATATTAATGTAAAATGACAAGTTGAAAAATAAATGTGCCTACTTCTGTGTTGAAACCCGCGGTGGTGATTTATGGCAGAAAATTCAGATTTGTGCCAAAATGGCGAAGCGACAATGATGAAATCCTACATATATCACCGTTTAAGAAAAGAATCGCTGAACGAAGTAGATAAATATCAGTGGGCGTGAAATGAGTAGCAGTGAAGACCTGAACTCATGGAGCAAAGGTGTCTTGTCCGCAGGAGAATAAAGATTACTCAAATGAATCACTCCAATTCCACTTCAAGTGGTGTAATGACAAGGGGGCACAATTATACTATGGTTAAAATTGGTTATGCCCATTTTCAGTAGACGTTGCTCAAATACTAAAAAAGATATCCAAACATTTTCTCTGTGATTGTTTTTGTATCTAATTGAAGAGAAATATATGTTTTATATACTACCTCTTTGTATTACTCATTTATGGTTTGTTTTATACTTTATGGGGAGGTTTAGAATCTACATGCACATGTAAACATAATTCAACTTCATAGTTTTAATCACAGCTTTACTCATAGACTTCCCAGAACATTATATTCTATTCACAGTTTGCATTTAAAGTTACTCTCAGGTCATTATTTCAGTTCCTTGGAATGTGTATGAGTGTGTTCTTTGGGTGATGGGATGTGTGTTTTTCCTCTGTGCAGAGAAACTCCAGGACAAGATAACACTGTTGTCACCATGGAGATGGAGACATGGATATCCCGGGAGAAGGGATAACCTACTATTTGCATATTCAAGAATGTGTTTTCAAATACCTGGGTCCAGGGATAGGTGGGCGTTCAGCGCTCCTGATGTAAGACCCGTGTAAACGTAGGCTTCAAGGGATAAAGTTCTGACCCAGGGCACTCTGTATTAGATTGCTTTGTTAGGGTTAACAAACTTTTTGGATTGAATGGATTTTTTGCCTCATTCTTGTTCTTCGGATAAACGAACACGCCTTCAGTGGCTGTAGTCTGAAATAATCTTGACTTTGTTAGAGGAGCTCAGACCACAGCATGGAACAACACTTGGTCGAGCAGTGTGCTGTAGTCTTCCTAAAAATCACTCTGTGTTAATGTGGGGAAAAAAAGCTTTAATTGCTGAATTCAGTTGGTAGGCTAATGCAGTGGTTCTTAAACTAGGGGTCGCGACCCCAAGTGGGGTCGCGGAAAACTTTTGTGGGGTCGCCAAATTTTTTCCAGTCGGGAATTAACGCGCTATTTTGTGAGGTGAAACTATGAAAAATATATATATACAAATTCAGAGCTGCTGTTTTCGCATTCCTAGGCGCTGTGTGCGCCGCTTAGAGCTTAAATTCTTGTCCCGAGCCGGAGCCGGCCCGAAACCGACCCGTCCGCTCTGCTGTCGGGCTGAGTCGGGCTCGGCCGGGGCAGAGGCGCGCACGTGCGTAACACGCAGCCAGTGCTGTGTTCTTTTCCTCCTCATCCTCGAATAAAGGGGTCAAGACACCTGACTGAAAGAGCGCGGCTCTACACGGAGCGGAGGAGAGAGAAAAAGAGAGCGCAACAGAGGAGAGAGAGAGCAGGAGAAGAGAGAGAGTTAGCGCGGAGTGGAGGAAAAAGAACAGGAGGAGAGAGCACGGATGCCTTCCCAAAAAGCTGAAGAAAGGAGCGAGGGAGAGAGCTCATGTGGGCCGGCGTCAGCGGAGGAACAGGCCCGTCTGGGACAGGAGGCGTCCCGTTGGTGCAGGTAGAACACTATACACTTGAAGCCCTGTCAGGCGCTTATTCTGCCTATCTGCGGTTCGTGAGCGGGGCTCGCGCGGTCCGTGAGCGGGGCTCGCGCGGTCCGTGAGCGGGGCTCGCGCGGTCCGTGAGCTCCGTGAACTGGACTCGTGCGGTCCGTGAGCGGGGCTCGTGCGGTCCGTGAGCGGGGCTCGTGCGGTCCGTGAGCGGGGCTCGTGCGGTCCGTGAGCGGGGCTCGTGCGGTCAGAAGCGGGGCTCGTGCGGTCAGAAGCGGGGCTCGTGCGGTCAGAGCGGGGCTCGTGCGCTCCGTGAAGCAGGCGGTTCGTCATTCAAACCCGCTTCAGCGCTTCAGGTCTTCCGCTCCTCACAGCGCCTTTTGCGTGCAGTTTCACTCAGATGATGGAGAAAAGTCCCACCTGAGGCTGGGCCTCATGGCTCCTGTCGGTCCACGCCTTTTACTCTCTCTCTCTTCACAAAATCACAGAGCGCTCTGGCTCACTGCCTTGACGAGAAGCGCTCGACCGCTAACTCATCCTAACTAACTCGTCCTAACTAACTTGTGCTAACTAACTTGTCCCAGACAAGGACCGAGATGTGTCCAATACTAACTTTCTCTATAACCTGCGCAGCCTGACCTGCACCTCCAGTTTTATGTACATTTCTAAGCATATTATTTCATGTACAATTTTAAGTGTTTTAGTTTATATACATTGTAAGTGTATAGTTGACATTGGAATCTGTCAGATATAAGGCCATCAGTGAAGTGCAAGTGAAAGTTAGTTTTACTGCTGTACAGTGAGGTAAAGAAAATAAAATCCCACAGTACTTTTTTTGTAGGGCATTTGACCCAGTGACCCCTGTATTTTATAGACATAAATACAACATTATTTAGTGTATTATTTAATGTCATAATTATTCAGTGTTTATTTGTTCACTTTGTTCGCTTTGTTCCACTTTTTGTGAATTAAATTCTTGTAGTTCTTACATTGCGAGCTGGTTTTTAGTTGATTTAGTTTGACGGAATGACAAAAACCTTTTGAGGGAGTGTCAATAACTATAGGTCTGCCCAAAATCGGCGTGGGAGTAATGTGGGGTCGCCAGACCTCACAAGATTTTTTTGTGGGGTCCCCAGACAAAAAGTTTAAGAACCACTGGGCTAATGGTTCTTGAACAGTTGTTCCTGCAGAAATTCTTTCTGAAAACTGTCAAAGTCATTTTTGCACAAAGGAAAAAAAAAAGTCTAATTATGTACAATAATTATGGTACCTGAAACGGTGGTTTTAAAACACTGAGGGAAGATCCAAAAATGAGAATACATCATTTATTAAATTGTCCGTTCAGGCTATTTGAAACTTAATTGCTGTCACATCCAGCACCTTAGTTTAAGTTATGCTTGTTGTTGTATTTCCTGTTTTAGTTTGGTTCGGATTTACCTTGCGTTTTTCTCTATACTATTACATTTCCCTTGCTTTTAGATTGAGTTTATTTTGTATACTTTTTTGTACCATCCCGCTCATGTGTGTTCTCTCAGTAACTGTTGTCTTTATAGCGCAATAGGCAAAGGGTGCCCCCTACAGCAGTGGTTCTTAAACTTTTTGTCTGGGGACCCCACAAAAAAATCTTGTGAGGTCTGGCGACCCCACATTACTCCCACGCCGATTTTGGGCAGACCTATAGTTATTGACACTCCCTCAAAAGGTTTTTGTCATTCCGTCAAACTAAATCAACTAAAAACCAGCTCGCAATGTAAGAACTACAAGAATTTAATTCACAAGAAGTGGAACAAAGCGAACAAAGTGAACAAATAAACACTGAATAATTATGACATTAAATAATACACTAAATAATGTTGTATTTATGTCTATAAAATACAGGGGTCACTGGGTCAAATGCCCTACAAAAAAAGTACTGTGGGATTTTATTTTCTTTACCTCACTGTACAGCAGTAAAACTAACTTTCACTTGCACTTCACTGATGGCCTTATATCTGACAGATTCCAATGTCAACTATACACTTGCAATGTATATAAACTAAAACACTTAAAATTGTACATGAAATAATATGCTTAGAAATGTACATAAAACTGGAGGTGCAGGTCAGGCTGCGCAGGTTATAGAGAAAGTTAGTATTGGACACATCTCGGTCCTTGTCTGGGACAAGTTAGTTAGCACAAGTTAGTTAGGACGAGTTAGTTAGGATGAGTTAGCGGTCGAGCGCTTCTCGTCAAGGCAGTGAGCCAGAGCGCTCTGTGATTTTGTGAAGAGAGAGAGAGTAAAAGGCGTGGACCGACAGGAGCCATGAGGCCCAGCCTCAGGTGGGACTTTTCTCCATCATCTGAGTGAAACTGCACGCAAAAGGCGCTGTGAGGAGCGGAAGACCTGAAGCGCTGAAGCGGGTTTGAATGACGAACCGCGCCGTTCACGGAGCGCACGAGCCCCGCTCTGACCGCACGAGCCCCGCTCTGACCGCACGAGCCCCGCTCTGACCGCACGAGCCCCGCTCACGGACCGCACGAGCCCCGCTCACGGACCGCACGAGCCCCGCTCACGGACCGCACGAGCCCCGCTCACGGACCGCACGAGTCCAGTTCACGGAGCTCACGGACCGCGCGAGCCCCGCTCACGGACCGCGCGAGCCCCGCTCACGGACCGCGCGAGCCCCGCTCACGGACCGCAGATAGGCAGAATAAGCGCCTGACAGGGCTTCAAGTGTATAGTGTTCTACCTGCACCAACGGGACGCCTCCTGTCCCAGACGGGCCTGTTCCTCCGCTGACGCCGGCCCACATGAGCTCTCTCCCTCGCTCCTTTCTTCAGCTTTTTGGGAAGGCATCCGTGCTCTCTCCTCCTGTTCTTTTTCCTCCACTCCGCGCTAACTCTCTCTCTTCTCCTGCTCTCTCTCTCCTCTGTTGCGCTCTCTTTTTCTCTCTCCTCCGCTCCGTGTAGAGCCGCGCTCTTTCAGTCAGGTGTCTTGACCCCTTTATTCGAGGATGAGGAGGAAAAGAACACAGCACTGGCTGCGTGTTACGCACGTGCGCGCCTCTGCCCCGGCCGAGCCCGACTCAGCCCGACAGCAGAGCGGACGGGTC